>JABCIY010000003.1:0-706187 GCA_014298035.1 Pseudocercospora fuligena
GTATGGACAGGTTGACTGCACTCCGGGCGTAAACGACTACAATCTCAGGCATGGAGGTAGAGGTCTTGAGAAGCCGCTTTGTGGCGCAGCACACGCAGTCTGTAAAACAATCGGCACTCGCATGGGTTTCGATTCGTAGTGCTCCTTGGGGTGCTTTCCTTGGCATCTAGAGGCCTCTGGACTGGCATCGGTGTCGCAGTCGAAGGTCACACCCCGCTCACTCGCTTGGTCTGACCCGAGGATGTAGCAGAGCCGTCCATTGCAGTCTGAGGTTTCCATGGAGGATGCCCAAGAGTTCGAGCTCCATTTGGAAGCTGAACGAGAGCATCCAGAAATCGCGCCGCATTCCTGTGAGTACTGTGGGAGAATCATACTCAATGTCACAAGACCAGGATCATCTCGTACCACCAGACAATCACCAAAGTCCTGGATCAATACTGGCACCGAGTCTCGGATCAAGATAGATTATGTTCTCCAGGCGAAATCGCACGGCTGTGCTCTCTTTGCTGTTATCGCCGACATGGTGGACGTTGACGGACCTCCGTACGTGGTCTGGACGGTAACATTTAGTGATAGCCCTGAGGTCAAGCCATTCGCGCACTTCCATCAGGGACCGATCGAGGATGAACGTGGTGTGAGTGGGAGATACACCTTGATTCCTTTGCATGGGCAGGAGCCTTTGGTCGACAGGATCCAGTCTGCAGTGCGGCCAAACCTTGTGCCTGCCTCCTCGCTGTCAATGAAGCGTGCTCGGGCGTGGATTGAGGAATGTCTTTCTTCGCATGGGAGTTGTGTATCAGTCGACAGTTTTGAGATGCCCACTCGAGTCCTCGCAGTGGGCACTGCTGAGAGACCGCAGCTGCAGCTTACTGAACAACCCCAGAGAAGCCACTACGCCGCCCTGAGTTATTGCTGGGGAGGAGATCAGCCAGCAAAAACAACTGTGCAATCACTGCCTGCGTATTGCAAGCACATCGATATCGACACCCTTCCATCGGCCGTGAAGGACGCCATTCAGGTCACAAGAGCACTGCAAATACCGTACCTATGGGTCGACGCTTTCTGCATTGTCCAGGATGATGAGAATGACAAGACGAGAGAACTCGCGTTGATGCAAAGTATATATAAAGGCTCGAATGTGGTACTGGCTGCAACTTCCACCACTTCTAGTGTCGAGAGTTTTCTCCTTCCAAGATCTAAATTGCGACCGATCAAGATGAATGTGCAATACAATACAGACATGCAGGGTGAGATGCTTCTCATTCCGACTGAGATGGTTCTCGACTACAGTATTCACAAACGTGCGTGGACATATCAGGAGATGGCCCTTGCACCGAGAGTCTTGAGCTTCGAACGGCCTGGCCTACGATTTTACTGTCTGGAGATGGACCGTGACGAAGATCCAGATAAGCTGCATTGGGCGGCTTTCGGTAATGGTCACCTTAATCGAACCTCTCAGACGAATCTACAGAAACCTCATCCCGAAGGCTGGATTGAGATCGTGGAGAAATATGCTTCTCGACGACTGACCGACGTGCACGATAGACTTCTCGCCCTACTTGCTTTAACTCAGGCATATAGTGAGACTGCCACTGTCAAACATTTCCTTGTTGGCCTCTGGCGCGAAGACTTACCATATCAATTGATGTGGCGTAGCGGTAGGCCCGACATGGCCACACGAGCAGACAGTTACGTCGCACCAACTTGGTCCTGGGCTTCACTCTTTGATGGTGGCGTTGACTTTCAAGCGTTATACGACGAAGACCTAGAGGAGCTCGAATTCACTGCAACAGTAATAGATGCTACAGCAAGTCCCGTCTCACCAATTCTGCCCTTCGGCCAGGTGGCCGACGGACACATCATGCTCCGTGGCTGGACTAAGCCACTCATATGGCTCCATCGCGACGTTCAGCAACCATTAAAGCCTGGCCAAGAAAGCTTCGAAGCATACAAGATATCTCATCTCGCAGCAGATATTGAGACGCGACGACTCATTCCCAATCTGGAGATCCACATTGATTGCTATGACGAGTGGGTCGGATATGATGATGTAGAACTTTTGGCAGTGGAGTTCTGCACATTCTTCGATCCAGCTCCTATGCATGGCTCAGCTGAGGATTTGAGAGGACTGGGTCTGCTGCTTTTGCCGTTGGAGGGGTTGGACAAGGATGTCTATCGCAGAGCTGGTATCTTCAGACTTCGGAATCCGCCAGAAGGCGACTGGTGGTTCGACACTATGTCTATAGAGAAGACGCTCAAAATAATCTAGTCTTTCTGGACACAAGACTCAGCAAGCGAGAGGCCTTGGTGCCAAGCAGTCTATCAGTGCTAGATAGCTTGTTTGGCCAGTCAAGATTTCGGGCAGGTAAGTTCTCAAGAATTTGATAATGATGCTCTGTATTGTCTGCTCTGCCAACTCTATCTCCTAGACCTATTCTTCACACCCTCTCGCCACATCTTCATCATTTCCCATCTGCAGTATACTGCTCATCAGCATCCTTCGACCGAACGTGAAGTTCCGCATAGACCAAGATTGGCTTCTCCTTCGAAGCCTCTCGGGAAGCAGCATTGCGGACGTACCGAACGATCAAGGTATCAGGATCCTCAACTCTGTACATCTTGCCAATCTCGCTGTTCTGATCCGAAACCATGATCCACCATACACGACTATGATTGTCTTCAGTGATACCAGCAGGAAGCGGATCGTCTGGATTGTCGTCGTCCCATTCCTCGAAGATGTCTCTCTCCAAGCTGGCGAGGGTATTCTCATCGTTGAACTGGTAACCTAGATCTCTTGGCGTCCGTTGAGCATCAGCGCTGAGACCGAGATCTGATGCGGAGTAAACCATGCGAATGACAATTCTGGCGAAGACATCTTTGCCAGCGCTGTCTTTGCCCATCATGTTGGTGGCGTCGGCAAGCTGGGCTTTGTCGAAGGGGTTGAACGTCAACTTCGGCAATTTTGGAACTTGCTTCTTCCAGGCGCGCTCGCCCTTCTTAGTCTTGTGATCCAGAACTCGTTTCTTCAACTCAGTCAAGTCCACATTCTGGCCATTCTCTTGGTAGGGTTTGGAAAGCTTGGTCAGGTTGGTTGCAATATCTGCCAGTGTGAAGAGCTTGCCGCCATCTGGATCGCCGATTCTGAACCACTTCGAGGGACTGTCGCGAAAGCGCCAAGAACCAATGACACGAAAATCGTTGCTCATGCGGTTATCGTTGATTTCTTCAAATTGGGCCAGGATCACGTTCTTGCGTTCAACTGGCTTCTCTCCCAGCTCGGTATCCCTGAGAAGAAATTTCTCGTGATTGTGTTTCTGAGTACTGCCAACCTTGAAATACTCCACAACTTGTCGGACAGGATAGACGAATCGAGTAAGATCTGTATCAGTGCGAAAGTTCTCGATGCGCTTGTCGGCTTCCGCTCCAACGTGGACGGTAAGCTCAATATTGTCCTTCGCCTTCAACTGTGCCGGGTCTTTAACCAAATCAGTTATGGTTCTGACACGACTCCAGACGCCAGAGTCCAGGTTGTGTGAGCCCTCGTCGCTTGTAAGAGTGGTTTGGAAACGAATGACCCAAAAGGTGCTCTTTTTGTCTTGTTTGGACTTGATTTTGACATGGTTGCCGTTATCCGTCAAAGCCCTCATGAACGGCTTTATGCCTTTCTCGGCGACGTTGTAATGGGTCTCGAGATTATTCTGAATATGGTTTTTGATCTTATCGAGTAACATCTTGATTGTGGCGAGATGGTCGACAGTAAGGACTGCATCGGGCCATTCGGTATCGTGGTCGTCAACGAGCTGATTTTCTGCTTTCCACTTTACAGTAAAATTGAAGCTGTTGCTTGGTAAATTAGATGTGGACGTCATGTTTGTGGCTCCTCTGAGTTCGCAAATTTGATGAGATGTCAGAAAACCACAGTCTCAGAGGATATGTACTAGATCGACGGGTAGCAAACAGCCTGAACACTGGGTAGAACTTTCTAAGCAGACAAGGGCGTCTTTAAACGTCAGCAAACTTTGGTACCCGTTTGAAACTTCCTTAGCAATATGATATTCCTTTGTCGGCGCTGTTGCCTCTCTGGTTGGCCTGCTGCTGCGAGAGAGCTGTCCAATTTGAGCCGGCTTCCTTTTGAAGTTGTGATGCCGAAGGAAAAACGTGGGTATCCCCAGTCTGCACTCCTCATATGGAGATCCCAATCATAAACCTCATACATCTATCCATCTCGCCCCACATCCATCTACCTCTTATCAAAAGGACCCTCCTTTCCCCAACAGTACTGGTAGAACTGCTCTCCCATGCGTCTGCACTTGAGGTTCCAAAGGCAGTTGTCCTGTCATCCGTAGATCAGCATTCCTCATCCTCACCAGTCATGTCCGATCTCTACGCACCAGCTTGTCACCATCATCCGCATCCGGTGAGCACTGATGATGAGGAAGATCCGAGTACACGACTTTCTTGCCGTTGTCAAAGGCGTATTGCTCGCAAGCGCCCTTCGTAGCCCAGTCGTTTTGGAGCTATGTAGGTCTATGTGTCAGCAAGGGTTGTGCGGAGTAGGTTGTCTAAGCTCGAACTCACGCCAGTGTTCTTATCGTGGCATTTGCAGCTGCTGTATCTGATATAATTGTGAATGTCGTGGCTTGTGGAGATCTTCTTCAGGGACATACTTTGCGCATCCCTCAACGCTGACAACGACGGCCGCCAAGATGGGAAGAAAGACTTTCGTGAAGTGCATCTTTACTGATGGATTGTGATTAATGTAGAGACTGTGTGGTCGGATTTGGAATGATCGCGAGTCGGTAATTTGTAGTCTCGTCCACTCTGCAACAGACCTACCGTTCATGCCTTTATACAGCACCGACTCGACCATGGATCGTCCAATCTAAGTGATGTACGGAATACGGCGCCCCTGGGGTGGTGGCCAGACTACTGATACGTCTCTTGGGGAATCTCCAATCCAAGGGCTTGGTCACTGAACTTGTCTCATAGCAGATTGCTGAGAACTCCATGCTTTTAGAATGGTGTGGCTATGTTTGTCGCTGATGTCTGAAGCCACGTGCTGCTACGAAGCAGCGGACGTTCTTGGTCTGGGCGCTTGTGTCGTGGGTGAATTTCGCCATATTCCGGGGTGTGATCTCGTGGCATACTTGACTAACCCTGATTGCTCGTAGATGCAGTGTTCGAGAAGCCGTGACCCTCGCTTAGTGGTTTCGTCCAGATATCAGCTAAAGAAAATGTGTCTCAGAAGTGAAGATATGCAGATATGCAAGGGTTGTATCGAGAACGTGTTGTGGTGATGGAGATGGCGAGAAGCAGAGTCCGGCAGCCGTGCGGCAAAACTCTGGCAAGAGCACACAATGCGCACTTCTCCTGATAGCTGTGACTGCAATCTCGTACATTCGGGCACAATCAAATAGATTGTAAAGTCATCAATGTTCTGCTTGGCTATCCCGTTCGCCGAGATGCAATGGGTTTCTGAGGAATTTCAAGTGAATCGAGGAAGGAGCGACGGCGGCCTTTTGACATGCTAGAACGAGTGCGCTCCGGAAGGGGCTGTGAGAAACATCATGTATTCTTGAGATCGTGCTGCTGCTAAACGCTCTAGACTACTTTTTCTCATTTCATGTTCATGTTGAATTCGCGCCTCATGGGTATCTTGAACGCATACTGGTCCTATCCATCAGTCTCCTTGAGATATAGCCCACCACCAGCGCCTTGCCTGCCTAAAAGCATTTTGTATTTGTCCAAAAATCACAGCTTTGGAACGTGCAGAGTCTTTGACAACATGCAGCAGCCGTGGGCCAAGAAGAGACCAACGACAGGGTGGAACTCCAAAATCGTGCCTGTCAGGATCGTACCAAATGGCACGTTCTCCTGAATCCAGTTCTGTGTTGTCCAATATGCCATCAATGCAGCAATGCTCAAGCTCGTTGGGATTGGAAGGCCCTCAAAGTACTTGGCCTTGCCGTTCTTGTCCTTTGGTACATTGCCGGTCGTGACATTGAATCGTGCTAATCGTGCGAGGCCAGAGAGCACGAAACAAGTGAGTAAGAGTTGGTCGAGTGGTGTTCGGAGGCCGATCGAAAAGGCGCAGGCGGCAGGAGCACAACCGAAGGAGATCTGTATCATGTTAGCCGGAACAGATATCTCTTCGCCACGGACGCCTGAGCACTGCATACCAGATCAGCTAGCGAGTCCAGCTCTGCGCCCATCAGACTGCTCTTCTTTCTCCATCTTGCTACCGCGCCATCAAAGAAATCAAAGAACATGCCAGCGTACGGCAGGGCCAATGCTGCCCACAGATTCGCCTTATCTTGTGGTGAACCAGCGATATAGCGCATGGAGGAGAGAATGGACATGACTCCGCAGAAGCCATTCATGAGAGTGATCAAGTCCGCGAGGTGGTACGCTCGTATTAAACTGAAGTGGCCTGGGTTTGGGTCGTTCAAGAGGCGGGACTGCTTATCTTGTGCTGTATCCAAGTCAGCATATTTTCTGAGAACCCACATGCAAATATATGGTACATACGAGTCGCACTCGTTGGCTTCTCTGGCTTCTCCAGGCCATTCGGAACTCCGTTTCTCTTCGACATGCTGCTATGTTTTCTGGCTTTGGTTTTTGTGTTGTGGTCAATCGATGTGGACTGCAGTATAAAAGCCTGGCAGCAATGTCTTCACTGGAGCTAGGTCATCGTTTGGTAGGCTTGTCTTGTTCTCGCTCTTGCTGCGCCCAGAAACGGCCTGCAAGGTGACGTACGTGCCTCTCGCGGCATCACGTGTCTTCGTGCTGCACTGTACGGCTTCCTAAACCTCAACCTTGGGACAAATACCCTTCCCTCGACATCAACAAAAACCACACATGCCAATCTAAATCATGACCGATGGCGGCAATCGCCACACCTTCGAGCGTCTTTAGCTCCATATTCCCCTCACAAAAGCCTGAGACCGCGCCCCCAGAGGTTGCCGCTGCCCGATATGACCGAGCATGGACTTCTGCAACGCGTTTCTTGAAACTTCGTCCCGGCCTTGCATCAGTCCCGCGAGACCTGTCTCGTTCAGGCGATGCTGAAAATGCGCTGCAGTTTCTACTGAGCGCGAAGTCCACTCAGTCGCAACTATTGCAATGGTATACATCCGAGATCACAACTCATTTCCGACAACATGTCCTCCCTAAGCTTCAATTTTGGCAGGAGCCGATACCTCTCGAGCTGGCTCGAAATGCTCTTTCGACAACAACAGAACTGCTTCAGAACGCTCAAAATGTCTACCTTGCAATCGATACTCGCGATCAAGACGCTCTCAGCTCTCGTCAATTCCTTTATGCGTTCATGGGACTGGTAAGAGAGGAGTTCCACGTGCTTGTCCTCCACTCGCTGCCGCGTCAGCGCTTGCAGAACACTTTGTCGAGCTATCTATTTGATAGCATGAAAGATAGTCTCGAGAACAGCTACAGTTCTAATTGTACCTTGTCCGACGACAAATGTCGCTGTACTGTCGGGTTCGACTTGAATGCTTTGCACAGCCTGCAAAGCGTGGGGCTGGGCGATAGTCAGGGGGAACGAGCATTCGCACATGCTGTTCACAGGCTACTACAAGGACCTGCGATCGAGAGGAGATGCTTCCAGGTCGACTGGTCAGGACAGCGAGGTACAATTCAAAGGTTGCGAGTCTGGATCTCGAACCAGCTTGTACCAGCTCTTGAGCAAGCTGTCTCGACCTTGTCGGGCAATAACTCCTCGAAACTGCCAGCGCAGCAGTTCATTTCTGCTGCTGTCAACAGTTTTGGACGAATGCGTTCGCACTCCCTGTTCGACTATGTCAGCATGTATCCCTCTAGTGGAGGGGCGTTACAGGACATCAAGGACTATCTTTCGGCAAATGGCTCTGCTGAGAAGGCGCATCTGTGTTCAAGCTTCACCGAACAGATGCAAAGGCGTCTATTCCACGCAGGTGCTAGCACGAAAGAGATACTTGGCATGTACATCAATGTCATCAATACATTCCGACTTCTAGACTCTCGAGGCGTGCTACTGGAAAAGGTCGCAATTCCAGTACGAAGCTACCTTCGAAGCAGAGAAGACACGGTGTCAACCATTGCTGTCAGCTTTCTCGCAAACAGCGATCAGCAGGAAGATAGCAATGATTCGGAAAAGGTGTGCTGGGACATCAGCGAAGCTGTGGCCACTTCTGCCATCGACGCCCAAGACGACAGGATGGTGAATTGGAATGATATGGAATGGGTTCCTGACCCAATCGACGCTGGACCGAACTACAAAGCTTCGAAATCGGATGATGTGGTCGCATACATCCTGGCGCTGTTCGAACCAGAGGACTTTATCAAAGCCTTTTCGCATGCGCTGGGGCAGCATTTGCTCGAAACAAAGGATACAGATCTTGTTCGCGAGACTAAAGTTATTGAGCTGCTCAAGTCTCGCTTGGATTCAGCTAGGCTTCAGCAAGCTGAAGTCATGCTCAAGGACATGCGCGAGTCTGCACACATGAATCGCAGACTGAACCCGCACTCTAAGGCCCGAACCAATAAACCTCCACCTACACCAAGAGAGATAGCAGCAGCAATTCCGGAAGATGGCATCACCTTGACTTCTCTATACGAGCCATTCAAGAATCGTATGGACAGTCGGCCATTCCAAGCGGCAGTTGCTTTGGTCGCGAAGCGCCGCGACGATTTGTACTTTCCGAAACGCACACGGCTACCTGCTGAGAAGTCTGGTCTCACGCCACAGAAAAAGCCTGACCCGATCCATTTCGAGGCCAGAGTACTTTCGAGCTACTTCTGGCCGGTGCTTAGAGATGATCAATTCCGAGTTCCGTTGCGCATTCAGAAACACAGACGCGCATATGAGCAGGCCTTCGCAGCCACGAGTGGTCAGCGCAGAATCGTTTGGAAACCTGCCCTGGACACGATGAACATTACACTCGACTTTGAAGATCGGTCAATTCACGAAGAAAACATCGAGGCGTGGAAGATGAGTCTTCTTGATGCTTTCTCGAACGAGCGTGACGAGGAAGACGGTGATCAGCCGGCCAAGTATGACGATGACGATGGTATTGGCGTCGATGACCTGGTTGATGCGCTTAACATGCCTGAAGACTACGTCCAAGGTGGCATTAGCTACTGGCTCGGTCGGAAAGTGCTGTATGAGAAGTCTGCCGGCAAATATGCAGTATTGGACCGCCTCGATATGGATGTCAGCATGGTGGAAGAGCCATCGCAACTCGACGTCAACGTAGAGAGCGGTGGCTTGATGTCTGAACAAGCAATGCTTCGGCAGATGGCTCCCACCTTCCAGACCTTCATCCTCGAAATGCTTCGCAATCAAGGCACGAAGGAGGTTGGAGGCATGTTCGGCATCACCAACATGATGAAGATGGTCCTACCCACTTTCACCTATGGGGACGACGAGGTGAAATGGTTGCTTGGTGACATGGAAGGCCGTGGCGAGGTCATGCAGAAGGGTGAAGCGTGGGCGGTGGCCAAATAAGACTCTGGTCGCGACGAGAGATATCAACCACAGCATGCAGTCGACTTCTCCGTTCCTCTTTGCACATGTATGTTGTCAGTGTGAAGAAGGTATTGGGTGAACCGAGCCAAGAACCGGGTTCTGACGGCCTGCAGATCATTTCCGCACGAATGCGGTAAAGCGGAGCAAGGATGCCGATAAGATAGCTTCTAGCGAGGCGTAGCTTATCGTTGCTTCAGGTAACTCCTCGTGGTAACATTACATCTGCACTGATACCACATCCTTCTTTTCCTCGTGCGCGTTGGGGGAACTCCGCGCACACCGCGCGCCGGCGAAAATGTAGCTTGCCCGAACATGCGAGCGCGGCGATCAGTAAGTAATTGCTTCAAAGTAAGTTCTTACATTCTATCCTCTACTTCTCGACCTCACTCGTCGTTACATTCTGCTCTACACCACTTCCCTGCTCGAAGCGGAAAAGGCGGATATCTTCCTCTCTGCCCACCGTGACCGCCGAAGCTCTCAGCGACGGCAAGAAACTGCCCGACATCGAAACCAGAACATCCTCAGAAGGCGAACTCGAAAGAACGAAATCAGTCACCACCGACGCGAACGGCGACACCGTAATCGTACGCGAAGATGGCGAAACCTTCGTAATCGACAAAAAAGCCGAAAGGTCACTCCTCTGGAAATTCGACTTACGAATCCTTCCACTCCTCACAATGATGTATCTCTTCAATTCCCTTGATAAAGCAAACCTCGGAAACGCAAAAACAGATGGTTTGGAAAAAGATTTGGGATTCGCTGGGACGAATAAATGTAAGAAGACGCATCCTCCCTCCAGCTCAGCTCACTAATGATGATGCTTCTAGATAACATCCTGCTATCAATCTTCTTCGTCCCCTACGTCCTCACAGCGCCCTTCCTCGGAATCTTAGGAAAAATGTACGGTCCCTCACGCGTTCTTCCAGCAATGATGGCAACATTCGGATCCATGACTCTCCTCACTATGGCAGCGTTTAATTGGTCTGGACTCATGGCTTTACGTTGGTTCTTGGGAATGGCGGAATCAGCCTTCTTCCCGCTAGTAATATACTATCAAACGCAATTCTATCGCCGTGGAGAACTGGCGAGACGTTTAGCGATCTTTTACGCTGCATCCAATATTGCTTATGCTTTTGGTGGATTACTTGCATTTGGGGTTTTTCAGATTGAAGGAGGGGTGTTGCCGAGTTGGAAGTATTTGTTTGGGATTGAGGGCTCTCTCACGATTTTGGGGGCGATTATAGCTTTCGCGTTTCTCCCATATTCCGCCGCACACGCGAGGTTCCTGAACGAGGACGAGAAGAAGCTGGCGTTTTATCGGATTCAGGTGGATTCTTCGGCCATCGTGAACGAGAAGTTTCATCTCAAATCGGCTCTGGATATCCTCCGCCACCCGACAAGCTGGGTTATCCTCCTTATCGAAATGTGTCTGGGAATCCCTCTACAATCCGTCTCCCTCTTCCTCCCTCAGATCGTCGCTCGACTAGGGTACTCGAAAATCAAGACGAATCTTTATACCGTGGCACCGAATGTTACTGGAGCTTGTATGCTTCTGATCCTAGCATATTCCTCGGACTATACGCGCTGGAGATTTCCGTTCATCGCACTCGGCTTCTTCTTCACGTTCTGCGGATTCATCATTTACGCTGCGATCGATGTCGAGTCGAACATCAATGTGGCATACTACGCTTGTTTTATGATGACTTGGGGCACATCCGCACCTTCTGTCATTCTGGATGTCTGGTACAACAATAATATCGCGGATGAGAATAAGCGAGTACTGCTTACGAGTATTGGTGTGCCGGTGGCGAACATGATGGGTGTTGTTTCTTCCAACATCTTCCGAACGCAGGATGCTCCCGATTACATTCCTGCTCTGGCAACGACGGCTGCGTTTGTGGCTATGGGAATCGTCTTGACTCTGCTGTTAGGATTCTGGATGATTTTTGATAATAAGAGGAGGGATCGTAAGCAAGGGCGCAGACTCAGGCCCAAGGATGTCAGTACGGAAAAGCTGAGAGAGGGACCTGCGGCCGAGGAGTTTAGATGGTTCTACTAGGCTAATGGTCCAAAAGTCGTGTCTTGGATGCGATCCCGATATGTTGCTCAGTCCAACAATCTGAAGAATGTCCAGAATCCGTTTGTTGCTCTTCAACTATTGCCCTACCCACTGACTCCCATATGTGTCATTGTTATCGCAGCGACGAATTACGCGAATTCGGCAAACACTGTGCAATTCTCTGATCACCAGCAGGGGCTGGGATGCAGAAGATGACGGGAAAACATGTATCCCATTCCAGACCAATGCGAGGCGGCAATGCCCTCAACACCCTCTCAGGTCAAGTCATTCCAGTCTAACGATATCCTGGCAGCTCTGGTCAAATAGCAAGGTAGCTGGGTGGCTTATTCATTCTCCAATCTGCTCCACGACCTCAATACCGTTAGTTGTGTGTGGATCAAGTCGATGGCCAGTCAAATACCGACTGCTGCCGCAGTCATCACCAACGATCTGGTAGCCATGTGACAAGGCCACATGACGTGTATAGATCTCCTCTCGGGCGACAAACGGCCGATGTTGTAAATGTATGGTTCTGGCTTCAAGCTTTGTACATTCAGAGGTCGGTTGCCCAGATAGACACTTTCCGTAAGATCCACGTGCTATACTGAGTGGTTCGAATGTCCCATCGTCAGTCTGTCGTAAGCGTAGGACACATTGGCGAGCGTTCGAGATACCTGTAGGACGATACATGTTCTCCAGCAGCTCCTCCTTCCCAACCTCTATGCAATTCAGTGGTAAGTAATATTCTGATTCTTCAAATACTAGTAGCTCCGACTTTAGTTGTAGTAGCTCCGCTTTGATTTGGATGCCTTTATGCGTTACTGTATACGGCTCTCTGGGAAAGAAGAAATACCTTTGCATGAAGCCGCTGTCCGCGAAACGAGCCGGAGAATATGCCAAAACGCTGTGTCCGTGATCTTCGTGACGAGGCTGCCTCCATGCGAAGATGGTTTCATCGTCTGAAGTCCTGATGATCTCTTCTTGCAGCCGCTGGAACGCCGCATGTCCTTCGCCATAGAGCAATGGCAAGTTTATGTCAAATAGTCCGAACAAGCAGTACGCAGTGTCTTCTGGACGAGTGGTAACTCTGTTACTCGCCCAGCTCATCCGCTGCGCCACGCTTGCTGATGATGACGGCGCATATCCTTGCAGATAGACAACGGGAATAGAAGAAGCACTGGATATCAGCTCCAAGAATTGATCGTGCATGTCGCTGCCGATCGTCTTTATCCCAAAATGCCTCCAGTCTGCATCGCAGAAAATGATGACTTCGGGGGCAGGAAGCTCTTGCAGTGTCCAGCCACGAGTGAACCATTCGGACTGACAGAAGTCGCTATGCCACTGCCGGATCGAGTTTGTTGTGGACAAGTCCGCAAGATGAGCAACGCAAAATGCTGCATCTCTGTACCATCTCCACATGGAATTGATACTTTCCGACAACTCAGCGGAGCTTCTTTTGTCGATACAGCATGTATCAACCCATGCCCAGTGTAGATCAGTGCCGCCACGATAGTGCAAGGATGATATCTTCTCCTGGAAGGTCTGAGGATGGGCGTTGAGGTTTCGCAGGAATGCGCAGAAGCGGGCGATTTTGTCAAATCCAGAGTTCAATTCTGTATGATGTCCAGCCCCATATCGCCTCTGTGCATCGACATATTCCTCATGCTTGATCTCACCTGCCTCCCAGCGGTGTGATAGGATGGCATAAGGTGGCGGATCAACGAATTCCGCCAGCTCTAAAGTCCAGATGTTGATCAGTCGCATGTTCTGATGACTTGAGGCGCTTCGGACGCGGACCAAACGAATTCGCGGGCGGAGAGTGAGATGAACGGCTTCGCAGAACGACGACTGTCAGCTCAGCTCCTACCAGCTCCACTCTCGAATGCTGTGTAACACTCAAGCGCGCCGCTCTAGTGCCATTGCCTCTTGGCAACTTAGTAACATGCATGACCACCCACGGTCGCTGATTCATGGCAGTGGCTGCAGCCAAAGAATCACGCAAGTGAGAATCATGAATACCAGATCTTCTTTTCTTACGTGCTGACAGACCACATGAGTTCGCAAGTTATCCCAGGTATAGGGCCATATTGGAACCACACCGTCCAAAGCAATGCTCATTGTAATGCACGGCCGCAGTCAAGCATTGCACGACAATCCAGCACTCTCAGCTCTCCTCAGGGGCATCGGTCAGCGGCACATACTGAACCCCATACTCCTTCCTCCTCTCCACCTTGCCATTCTCATCCTTATCAATAACCCAAATATTCTGCACCCCCAATTCCTCCTCCACAGGAATAAACAATCTCCCCGGGCTCTTCAACTGATCAACAAGCGCCTGCTGATGACCCGCCGCCGCAGCGCCAACATGTATAGCATCATACGGCGCCCCCTCTTCCCAACCTTTCCTTCCATCAGCCTTCACATACCTTATCCCACCATTATCCATTAATTCCGCTCCCTCTTTACTCTTCCTCGTATTTTTCGTAGCGAGATCGACGAGAGGTTGAATGTGTTCGACCCCGATGACTGTACCGGCTGCTTCGCTAGAGGAGGTGTTGGGGTGGGCTTTTACGAGTTCTGCTAAGACGTGGGTGAGGTAGCCGCTTCCGGAGCCTATGTCTAGGACTTTGCTGCCGGGGCGGAGGAAGGGGAGGAGGGATTCGCAGGCGTTGGCGTGCATGTGTGGTGCGCTGATTGTGGCTCTGTGACCGATTGTTTGTGGGGAGTCTTGGTAGGGTGCGTAGGGTGCGTAGTGGGCTCGGTCGACCTGGATGGGGGCGTTAGTAGACGCACGTTGGGCAATTGGAGATGGCGTGGTGACAGATTGGCTGTACATAGCAATGCAGTAGGTAGACATGTAGATGGTAAGACGTACACCTTTCATAGCATTCTTGACTCTTTCGCTCGTAATGAGTCCATTCTGGGCCAGTTTCTCGATGAGCTCTTCATTGCTAGATCCTGAGCTTCGCCAGGCCATGCTCAATGACCGTCGAGCAGCGGAATTAGGAAAGAGTTTTGAAGTAGTGGTACCTATCGCGACAGGCAGGGAAGAGTACAAGGTGAAAGTAGCTACGATGTTGGCAGTGAGGACCGTATAGAAGGTTCGCTTCGATATCGTGGTTGATTTATAGCTTAGGAATTGACCGTGAGTACTACCAGACTGTCGCGATGGCGCAATGCTATACTGTGCTTTGACCTGGTATGGTATACTTCACAAGGCTCGTCAAAGTTGTAATGTTGTTGTCAAGAATAGGTCTTGGAGAAAGCTTCCCTCCTGATGTCAGCAGAGCATCACTCCCACTTCAAGAGATCGACGGAAGACGCGGAGAGAGCTCCTCCACCTCTCATTGTCTTGTCAGACCATTCTCCACTGACCCACCACTCTATCTCTACCTCATTTCGCAACACGACATTCGAAAGGAGATCATCTCGTATTCATTTTTTGAAACTTCTTTTGGATTGTTGAAATTGATGCGATTTGCTAGTCTATAGAAGGCATCGCAAATGACCCGCAAATGCAACCTTCGAGGACGTGGGGAATATCCTGAAGCTGCAAGGCAAAAAATCTATCGCACTGGCGCGAACTGCAGGTATGTCCATCCTGTTTAAGTAGCCGCTGACCCCCGAAAACGCCGCATCCCTCCCTAGGCTATGCAAGAATCGAAGAAGTGCGTACACATCTTGGCCGTAACTCGTGGCCTCCCTGGCCGAAAAATCCTTTCTATGCAATGCTGTGTGCTTAGAGGAAACCCCAGTACTGCTCTGCGCCATAAGTGTTGGCGTTGTTGGTCTTCCAAGTGTCATCAAAGGCGGTGAAGAGGATGAGGTCGTTCGTGAACTTGGACTTGAGAGATGCAATGGCGGTCTTCTGGTTCTCTGGGCTTGGAACGGCGGCACCGTTGGTCGCGCCGGAGTGTGGCCAGCCGCTCTCGGTAATGACAGTCTTCTTTCCGCCGCATGCCTGCTTGACTCGCTGGGCTTGGTCGTACACGAAGTCACCGGCTTGATCGGCAGTCTTTCCTCCATCGAAGAAAGCGTGGCAGTTGGCAGCTGCGTAGTCGGAGGCCTGGCAGAGCTCTGGGTGGGCGATCATTGCGACGAAGGTGTCGACAGTCACGACGTTACCAGTGTAACCGGCTCCCTTCAAGCAGCCCTTGGCGACGTTGATGGCAGCGACAACTTCGGCTGGGCTGTGAGTGCCTGCGTTGACAACCTCGTTACCGACAGAGACGGTGTCAATCACACTCCAGTCGTTCTTTGCGGCAGCGATGATCTTTTGGGCCTCGGCCTCGGCTTGAGTGATGTCGTAGATACCGGCGAACACCTTCATGTTCTTGGCCTTGGCAGCAGTAACGACAGTGTTGACCTGGTCACAGTCGGTACCGTAGATGCGAACCATGCTGAAGTCCTGGAGCTTGGCAAAGTCGGCGTTGACCTCGTCTTGAGATTTGCAGCCGCCAACCTTGTATGGAGAGTAAGAAACACCATGGCCAGATGCTGGAGCGCTGGCCGCTGGAGCGTAAGTGTTTGGAGCTGCGTTCTTCTGGGCTGGCTTTGGTGATTCAGCCTGCTTTGGTGCTTCCGGAGCAGGTGCTGGGGCTGGAGCTGCTGGGGCCTTTTCTGGAGCTGGAGCCGGAGCTGGAGGCGCGCTGTAAGGTGTTGGGCCACCGTCACCACTGTAGACGGTCTTGATCACCTTGCCGTTTTGGTCGACATAGACAACAGCATTTGGTGCATGGGCAGTCACATATTCGACCTCAGTCTTGACTTCGTCGCGCTTGTGAAGGTGACGGTGACCACGGTGAACCTGGGCTTGGGTGATGGCAGCCAGTGCCACAACTGAGAGAAGACCAGCCTTCATCTTGTCGATGTTCTGTTAATCGATGCTAATCTTTGTTGGACAGAGTTTGATGCTTGAGTTAACTGCCGGCCAGCGGAGTCAGTAAGTTCTACCCTGGTCGATCTAGAATTTCTCGATTCGATGAAGTGGCGATTGCGGTTGTTTTGAATGAGCGTGTGTGATGGGTGCGTGAAGGCAATCGCTGTTTAGGGCAAATCGCGGTGCATGAGGTCGCGTCGGGTTGTCGTCTTTCATTGAAGAGCCGACATCACACCCTTCAATGCGTGTCGTATTCGCGATCGTGAATGCATAAACAAAGTGATGGACTAGACTTACGAGATTCTGGCTATGAGCGAAAGACCACGTCAAGTGACTTCCGTCTGTTGCTATGCTTGCCGCGCTGCGAGGAATGCTGGGTGTCGCTGTTGACTGGATGCTTGGCTGGCTCAAGGAATGTGAGCGGTGGTGATACCGGAAACGAGTGAGTCGGCACGCCTTGCGGAGAGAATGCTTTGTTCAAGGAGTGTGGTCCAGCCGAGCAGTGCAGAGATGCAGAGAGCGTGAGGTGGTGCTGTTGTCGTTGGGTGAAGCAGTGTAAACAGAGCAGTATTAGAAAAGATCAAACAGGAGGAAATCGAGGGACGATCTGGATTTCAGCGAACATGGATGAGCGCTTGTGATTGAACGGTGTCGAGTGTTCCTGCGTTGACACGAGCAGTAGCCCGAACCCCTGTCGGATGGCGCATTAGCGGCTTCGTTGCGACACCTCATTTGTCGGACCCCATGTATTTTTGTTCTAGGTTGCGCCGCTGCCGTCAATTGGCAAACGATTTCTCCCTGAAATTAAGATCAACACGAGACTCCAAGACAACAGGTCCACCATCTCCCTCGGACTGCGAAGTGCGCGATGATGGAATTAATTGTGTCGCAACGTCAAAGCTATTGACTATGATAGAAAATGTCCGATGATTTAGGCCTGCTGTGTGTCCGAAGACCTTGCTCAGGCACGACTTGGATGTGCTGTGAAGATGTCACAATCACGAGAGCCGGCAACCAGGAACCCTCTCAACGATCGCGCGACCGATCCTGGGCTTGGCTATCACATCAACGGCGGACGCGGGCTGACGGCTTTTCGGCTTGACTCCAATGCAGCAAACCTGCCGCAAGCCTCTGAAGTCGACGATGACAGCATCTATCTCATTACTTCGGCAGAGGCGAGTCGCCAAAACACTTTGCCAACATCGCAGCTGGATATCTCTCACCCTTGCCTCCACCCACGCTCTCAACTGCGTCACGGAAAGCCTTCTCCTCTTCAGGGCTGAGATGGACGTCAATGGCCTTGGCGTTCTCCTCGAGATACTACCAGATCGTCAGCATGGCATCTTGCAATACCATCTTCGCAACGTGGAACACTCACCTTGGTCCGTTTCGTGCCTGGGATCGGAATAAAATCGTCACCTGTCACGAGATCAGTCGTCTTGAAGGTTTCTTCGCGGTCCGGAGAAATGCCTCACCTTGTGCCAGCACCCACGCGAGCGATAGCTGTCCGGGGGTGCACCCTTTCTTCTTTGCGAGTTCCTGCAGCTTGTTGACGAGCTTAAGGTTTTCGTTGAAGTGTTCCTCTGAAAATCTGGGATGATTCTTGCGGTTGTCCGTATCGTCGAGATCTGAGCGACTCTGCATAGTCCCAGTCAAGAATCCGCGACCTAGAGGACTATACGCTACAATCTTCACTCCGAGCTCACGTGCCGTGGCGAGGAACTTCGTTTGCTCAGACTCGATCTCCAATGCGAAGGGCGAGAATTCCATCTGTGCCGCGGCAATTGGATGTACCTTGCATGCACGTTTCAAGGTTTCTGCGGAACACTCTGAAAGACCCAGGTATCTGATCTTTCCCTCATTCTTCAGCTCAACCATCGCCTGGACTGTCTCTTCAATGGGAACTTTGTCATCCACACGATGCTGGTAATACAGGTCGATTTGGTCGATACCGAGGCGTTCAAGACTGGCATTGCAGGCTTCCTTGACGTATGGTGCGTCACCTCGCACTGTCGGTGAACCATCTGGGTTCCTCAAATTTCCGAACTTTGTGGCGAGGAAAATGTCCTTTCGTCTGCCCGTCTCTTTGAACCATTTGCCGATGAGCTTCTCGTTCGTGTGAGGGCCATAGATGTCTGACGTGTCCTTGGACGTGTCAGCAGAAGTCTCCGGCATGAGCGAGGAGCCGACCTACCCAAAACGTGATGCCCATGTCAGCTGCAGCGGTGAGCACCTTCAAGGACTCTGCATCGTCGTAGCCGCCATAGGAGGTGTAAGCGAAGGACATTCCCATGCAGCCAAGTCCTTGTGCTGAAACATAGTCGTCGCCGAGCTTGCGTTGAGGGTATTTGGACGCCATGTTGAATCGATTGCGAGGTAGGTCAAATTAATTCTCTTCTTAGAGTGTTCTGATTCTTCAATGGACACTGATCATAAATACTTCTCGGATAAATTGGAAGGAGTTATGACAGAGCTTCACGACTGCTACACCGATAAGTCCGCGAGCTGCCCCTCACTGTTACGCGAAGGAGGGGTCAAGACTTGATCAGCGCACACGTAAGGGTGCAAGCCCATTCTCAGACAAGCGACACCAGCATCATCGGCCACCAGATCATCGAGAAAATCAGCAAGATGGACATCCATTCACCAAGCAGAGTACTCGGCAGATGCTTGACCCTGGTCTTCAAAGCTGACTTCATTGACACTACAGAGTGCTTTATGACCTCAAATTAAGCTTGCTAAGACGGTTTGTTTAGCGATGAGCGCAAGCAGGAACAGTTCTTGGCTTGATCATAAGCTTTCAGGTACGGCGGACTTGGTTCCACTGAGTTTGGGAGTTTCTTCAGGCTTCTCTTCTCCAGCTCGACTCGTGAAGCGATTAATTTCCTCGCCGGGCACTTTTCGCCGCATATGCGTTTCCGGACCTTAAAGCGGACAATGCGTTGTAAAGCTGGCCATGAATGAGTCTATATGGATGCTGGCTTGAAACATTATTTCCAGATCTGCCAATTGCTTCACTATTTTCAACCTCATGGTGCTCTAGAATGGCGGCACAGCAAGCAAGACCCACTTTTGGCAGCTTCCACGGACGAGTCTTTCGTGCGAAGACCGCTGTTCACACGGGCTTCAATGTGGACGCGAAGAAATGAACAATCATATATGTACTGACTGGCGAGTTGATGAAGTAGTCAGAACACAACATTCGGGCCGGCATTTCCCATCATGGCCTCTGGAAACAAGGAAACGACAATCGCCATCGTAGGCGGCGGTATAGCTGGCCTCACTTTGGCCATCGGCCTACAGAAATACGAGCATATCGATGTTCACATCTATGAATCTGCCAGAGCATTCGGTGAGATTGGCGCCGGAGTTGTCCTGGGACCCAACTCGCAACGTGCAATGGAGTTGATCGATCCTCGCATCCTGGAAGGCTACAACCGTCGTGCAGCATTCACAACCGAACCTGACGACGAGAACGGACTAAGTCCATGGATGACCGTCTACAAAGGTCAAGAGCCCGACGTTGGAAAGAAAGTCATACAATTCAGGCACAAGACAAAAGGCAGCTCAGTACATCGAGCACACTTCCTCGAAGAACTAGTCAAGCTCATCGATCCCAACCGCGTCCAAACCCACTTCAGTAAACGCCTCTCACATCTCGGCGAATCCAATCACGGCCCTGTGACCCTCCACTTCAAAGACAACACAACAGCAACAGCCGACATCGTCGTAGGCGCAGATGGCGTCCACTCGATCGTCCGTCAACACATTCTAGGCCCAAATCATCCCTCAGCGAAAGCCTTCTTCAGCGGCGTAGTCCAATACCGCGCCACAATCCCCCTCTCACTCGCCAAAACCTCTCTCCAAAGCTCAATTTCCACTCACGCTCACTCAGAAACCGGGAAAGACGGTATGGTCTTTGGTTTCGCGATCTCAGAAACACTTTTCTACATCGGAGTCACGGTTTGGGGGTTTACTTGGAATCATGAGAAATGGACTGCTGAAGCGGATATTAAAGATGGTGTGAAACCGAAATTCAAGGATTGGTCAAAGCATTCGAGGACACTGGTTGAATTGTTGCCTGAGGATGGAAAGACTATGGCGTGGAGTATTTGGGAGATGCCACCTGCTCCTACATATTGTAAAGGCAATGTGGTAATGATTGGTGATGCAGCTCATGCTTCTACTCCTTTTCAAGGTGCTGGTGCGGGACAGGCGATTGAAGATTGTCTCATCCTCGAGCGACTTTTAGGCAAACATCTTAAGCCCGAGCGCAGCGAGGATTGGGAGTTCAGCGAGGCTATCGCCTCCATCTTCCAGGCTTTCGACACAATCCGCCGTCCACGAAGTCAAAAAGTCGTATCTCGAAGTCGAGAAACCGGGAGGATTTGGAGTTGTAATGAGCCTGGAGTCGGGAGGACTGCAGAAGAGATTAGGAGTGTTGTGGAGGGGAGACAGAAATGGATTTGGGATTGTGATTTGGAGGAACAAGTCAAAGATGCGTGTTTGCTAGTTGAAAATTTGAGGGATGCCGCTGCTAGGAGATGAAAATGGTAGAGGTGAAAGACTGGCGCGAGAGTAGATTCAGACTCGGTATCGTTCTATCTCTCAGAAAGAGCTTAAGACTAGGTAATGATTCCTGCGTCCCATAGCTCAGTGAGTAGCAATAATGCGAGATGGAAAGAATGGAATACTGACGAATCTGGCAGGAAACGAAGATACTACGCCGAATGAAGAAGTGAAAAATGCTCATGTTGCAAATGGTATCTATGCCATAACTTCATACGCTCATGTTTCTCATAATACGCTCTTCCTCAGGTGCCAATGCATCAATCAAACTCTGCGGAGCAAGCATTGCTCCCAAAACTCATGCTCGATTCGCACGTTGCGAGAATCCTTTTTCCACCTTAGAACAGCAGATCTCCCAGTAGAAGACCACCTAGCAAACCACCTCCGAGTGCCAGCGGCATACCGTATCCTCCACCATAGCCCCTACCATAAGGTCTGCCGTACGGCTGCTGTGGCGTGATATAGCGAGCATTTGGTGTGGTGTAGATGCCATTACCACCATAAGCACCACGGTAAGGATATCCATAACCACCTCCATAACCTCCACCATATCCCATAGGCTGCGGCTGCGGAGGCTGGATGTAGATATCCTTGCCATCGCGATCCTTGCCAATGTGTTGTGGCTGTCCCGTCTGGGCCGCTCTCTGCATCGCCTGTCGCACACGCAGGTGCATCTCATAAGCTTGCCTCTCCTGCTCAGCTCTCTGCTCGCGCATCTTCTCACGCTCTTCATGCGTTGTGCCCGTCACCTTATCTTTCAACTTCCTGCCAAAGGTCTTGTGCTCTGGTTCTTTGCCTTTTCCGTCTGGACGAGGCGGTAATTGCGGGTCTGATGAACCAG
Source organism: Pseudocercospora fuligena (assembly GCA_014298035.1). Lineage (NCBI taxonomy): Eukaryota > Fungi > Ascomycota > Dothideomycetes > Mycosphaerellales > Mycosphaerellaceae > Pseudocercospora > Pseudocercospora fuligena. The sequence continues at coordinate 21,872 of JABCIY010000003.1, forward strand.
CTGTAGAATGTTGGCGATGATCATCCTCGTCATCGGACGCGGCGTGTATGTAATCATCCTTGGTCGGATGATGCTTGCCTCGATAGTTTATGCTTTCCTGTTCTACGCGCTCACGCTCTTCGCCGGTCAAGGAGTTGAGGTATTCTTCGTCATCGTAGGGATGGACCCATATACTCCGTGGCGGGTCTTTCGTGGTATCGACGAAGAATTGGTGGTTGTTCTTTGGATCGAATGTCCGTACCCAGCCTTCAGGAAGTGGTCGCTGCTCGTCTTCCATAGAGCGACGGTATGCTGCGGGCACACCGCCTTTTCCGCTGGCGCCTGGCACATTTAGATGTGAGGAGCTGGTGGCATTGTTGGAGATGGAGCTTCCGGCTTGTGGATGTGATGATGATGACGATGATCCGGTTGCTTGCGCGTAGCTAGGAGGAGCGTCGGCGGGGATGTCTGATCGCTCTGCCATGGTTGTGCTGTAGGTCCAGAGGGTCTCGCGTTGTAAGGGAGGATTACTGTGTGATATAGTCAGAGAAAGCCATCAGGAAGTGCATGGAAAGTGGCAATGGGGCATTGCTGTGCGGGTATGAGAGCTTCCGCAGTGACCATCGCGCTCGTGACAGCCTGATGACGCAGCTTCTTGCGGGAAGGCCCGTGCGGGAAACTGCGTTCAGGTTGCCTTCTCATGATTCCTTTTCCTCTTCTCATCTATCTCGACATCTCGACAACTTCCTTCGAGTTAGAGCAATTATCCGACTTGTCCAACTGTTGACTGTCATAATGGCTTGAGATCACCTTCCGAAATGTCGCTCTATGACACCCTTGCTTCTACTTGACTGACGGCTAAACGTTGCGACTACGATTTCGTTATCACGACCTTGAACATGTTTTCTCAGATCAGCAATAAAAACATTGCAAGGCGATACTCCGTGTGCTCTGTGATAACCCTTGAGCATTTGCTGGACCATGCTGATCATGCAAGAGGTCAGTCTGTGAGGCGGTTCAGATGACGATCCGAGATCTCTGCACCGAAAACCATGAAGAAATGGATAGGGGACCGCTTTGTACTCAAAGTCTTGATGTACGGTTATAAAGACTCCACGTACTGGTGCTCGCTTCGCCGGATTGGGATTCGACATTGATGCCTTTGTTCTCCATCAAAAATGTCGCAGCATGCCCGAGTAGCCCCTTGTCGGCTGCCATATCCTTCGCCATGCAGACTTACGAGTGCGGGATTTGCAGTGAGGACTTCTCTCAAGAGAAGCCTCATCTGGCAGATGGTACACCCGTGTGCGACGACTGTACCATCTCGGAATTGGTACCACGATTTCATGAAGCCCTGGAGTGAGTTGGTCGCCTCTTCCCGGATTTACTGCCTTGGGTGGCTTCTGACCTTTTTGCCAGACATGAGACTTCATACCCACCGCCTTGGGGTAACGCGAGCCTCGATGTGGCAGAATTCGAAGATGTCCTAGGCCCGATCTTTGTCCGCGAATATCTTTATCAAGCACGACTTTATGCTGTGCCTCCCAAATTACGACGATACTGTAAGCAGTTCCAAGAAAGAGGCGAGACGTTTCAAAGGGCTGACGTTCTCATGTAGGTAAGCATGTCAATGTCGGGAATGTTTTGTGCAACACCATGTTACTCCCGCCTCGACCCGAGAAGCCAGCAAATGGGGGAAAGCTTGTCTGTTCCAATTGTCAAGGCGAAAGCTGCGCAAAATGTGAAAGACCTCTAGCACCTGGAACAACGCATCAGTGCACAGCCGCGGATCTCACTGCGGAAAATGAAGAAGCATTCAAAGACCTCCGACGTGGGCAGGACTATCAGATATGTCCGAATCCAGAGTGAGTCTTTCACCCACCCACCCAAGTTTGTCCAAGTTCTTGACTGAAACATCGCAGATGTGGTCTCCCGGTCGAACTCTCCGCAGCATGCAACCACATGACATGCGCGAGATTTGGTTGCAAGACCGAATTCTGCTTCGTTTGCGGGCAGAAAACCTCAGGAGTAGGCCACTGGCGTACTGGAATGCCTTGTCCTTTGTACGGTCAACCAGGTCCAAACAACAACCACAATCAAGACCAGCCTGTCGAACACATCCCCGCCGACCGAATCGCCGCAATGGAAGAAGAACCTGAGTTCAATTTCATGGACGACTCGCTGACCCGCGTCGAAGAAGCTCTAGGAATTTTCGTTGACCGTGCAGACCGTCGAGCACATATCTACCACTTCAACACCATTCCCGCAGTCGTCTTACTCGAGCGCTCTGAGAATCCAGAATACTGGGGTAATATCATGATAAACTCGTCTCTCTTCTGTTCCAAACTCGCGGACAAGATGATCGAGGAAGACGGCTATGTCCCTGCCTGGATCACTCGTGCTATCAACAATAACGAAGATAGTAGGTTAGCTTTTGCCGTGAGTTTCCAAGATCCTGGTGTGCGTGATGTGGTGAGCCGTGTGCAGTTGCTACAACATATTCTGCATACGTTTCACCGGCGTGGTGATGGGGGGTGGCTAGATTTTTCGAATAAGATCGGTGAGTATTGGAATGGGGCTGGTCCGAGGGAGAGATTTGTGTCTGTTATACAGGAGATTATTAGGGAGGAGACGGTTACTACCCTTGATGATTTGGTGAGGAGGGGGAATGAGAGAGCGAGGAGGAGGGTGCCCAGAGGGCTTGGAGGTTTGAGGTAGAATGATAGGCAAGACTGAGGGTTTCGAGGCGAAGAGCTTGATTGCTGGGTCAAGTCTCCTGTCATGCGCGTTTTCTGTCGTTTGTTAACCTTTTCATAGATTAGCTTGCGAATCGTCTATAGTGCGTGTAGCAATTCTGATTCAGCGAGGCCATTCAAAATCTCTTCGTGTGCGATGCAATCGGTCGAGGGCTCATCTAAGCAACGAGCAGAGTCGAGACATGTAGCAAGTGATCTTCCATATTGATGAGGTTCAGGCGGGCGCGTAAGTTCTGCAAGAGCGGGTCCTTCAACAGTCCGTATCGTTGCTGAAATATCAAACGCCAGATTTTGGCCCTGTCTGCGAGTTGCCGTCACTCGAACATAATGTGCGGTCTTTGTTGGCTCTTCTCGCAGTCTCGCATCGGGTTGTACCCACAGCACTTTTTGCAGCAGCTGCACTTTGATCCAGATACCAGTCGGCTTCAGTGCCCCAAGATGCCAGCAGGCCATATCACGTGCTTCCGATCTGATGAAAGCTCTGGTTTGTTTAACGACGGTGAACCCCAATTGCTCTTTCGACAGGAGTCCGAACAGGATGATAATGTGCGCAGAATGGTCTTGCGTAGCAAAGACGAACCATGATTGTAGCAAGCTGTGGCTCATGTCAGAATACACGATCCGGTTGCGAAATCCAGAGTACAGGTGCCTCCCCGGGCTTGAGAGGAGTCCTAGATAGGTAGCTCCCTTTTCCTTAGATTGCTCGTATGAGTCAAGATCGAGGTGGAGTGTTCCACGAGCGTTCGCGCAATGGCCCTCGAGGATCTCGACGGCGCCCAGTTTAAAGGTTTGCCACGTTAAGGGTGCCGCTCGGTGTTGAGAAGTTGGGATCTGCCGAATATAGATTCTGCGAGCTTCTGAAGGAGTTGCTTGGTACGTCCACTCGTCGGCATAGGTGCGGGCAAATTGATTCGAGCTTGCAGAGAGAGCTGTGAGGTATATGCACAATCGCTGAGAAGGCTGTTGAGGGTGCACGCATGCAAGTGCGGCGATGCATAACACTCCGTGATTCGATGCATCTTGTTCCAGATCGCGTAATGGAAGATCGATTCCCAGTCCCATGTTTGTCATGCTGTACGGCTGCCTAGGTTCCCAATCATCCAGTGGCCGCAGCGAGCCCGAGCTAGCAAAGAAGCTAGGGTGCTGTGCGAGTATTCCGGACGTCGGAAGTGGCATTTCTGCTTTCCATGCGAATATCGAATGGTCATCAGATTTCCTGATTATCTCCTCCTGCAGTCTGATGAAGGATGCACCACCTTCACCATATAGGAGAGGCATCTGGACAGAGAAGATGCCCAGCAGACAATATGTCATGTCTTCTTCGCGCGTGGTGGTCCGGCGAGATGCGAATGACATTCGTTTCGCAATGCTTGTGTTCTGAATGGGCCTAGAGTTGTCAAGGTACTCGACGTCAATGTCAGTTATCTCAGAGATCAGATCTGCGAGACCAACTCTGTCGCCAAGAAGATCCCAGTGGAATGAGAAGAATTCCACCTGCTCGGGAGCAAGTAGCTCCTGCAAAGTCCAGCCTCGGGTCCACCATCGCGACTTGCTAATGCGCTCATGCACGACCCTCTCGTACGTTTGAACAGTCCCATCGAGGACGGGCTCCCACGTCGATGGGTAAACCTCATGATCTGTCGGGTTCCGCACATCCACCAGGTAGGCATAGCAGATATCGGCTCGTTGATACCAGGCGTACATGGAATTGATTGCTTCAGAAAGCTCCGCACTAGACGACTTGTCAATGCAACATGTATCGATCCAGATGTAATCATAGCCGTCCGACTGTGCTTGCATAATAGCACCACGAACTTTAGCAATGCCGGCCTTTCTGTCATAAGCCCCACTCTGAATGTCCGCAAATAAGACCTCTCCTTCAGAGCTCCAAGTATGCGACAGAATCGAATATACAGGGATTGCGTCCCCGAAAAACTCCTCTAGCCGCAGCACGAGTCGTCCAGATGAGCTGGACCAGCGTAAAAGCCGCATGTCGCGACCACGTCCCGCCTAGCACGAGGACTTCGCATCTTTAGCACGAGAGACTGGAGCTCCCATGGATCAGTGACCACAGATAGGCCGGGAGCTTCTGCGTTGAACAGCTATATCGTGTGAAATAGGCAAGAAAGAGGTATGCACTGTGCAAGATGCCATTTTCAGCCGGCAGGGCTGTGCAGCAAAGCGCCTCGCCTATCTGCAGGATGCATTGTTGTCTCCATAGTCAACCTACACCACGCTCGTCGTTCACAGCGCGAAGAAGTTCCATTGCGCTATGCACCTATGCTACACCTTTAGGACTACATCTCCCAAGCTCTTTGTTGTGTTCTGGGCCGTCGAATGATTGGGATCTTCTGTGAGGATTCGGAGGTGCGTCGCGCTCGAGTCGAATTGCGGACGATATCGTGAAGCCTTAGTCCCAAGTCTCAAGATCAATGGTAGAACTGGAGGATGTCGCACAAAGGACTCGCTGCGCATATTGGACAGTGGACAAGTGGACAGTGGTCCGTATGAAGAGGCGTGCAGGGAGAGGCAGGCTCGCAGGACATTTTGCTTGGCAAATTCACGCACGGACGTCCGGTTGCTTGTTGATGTGATACTATCTCCACGGGACGGTGTGGCTGAGGATATATCTGAGTTTGCATTCGAAGCTGTCTATCATCTACCTGGCGAGAAGTCGTGGTCTGGTCTGATGTTCATGCGACTTAGGGGCTACCTCATCTACTGCCTCCCCACGAATATCATCGAGCTCTTGCCGGGAGTGCCTATGCGGCCTGACTCTTGCAAGCATGCTGGAGCCGTTATCGCGAGGGCCATCTTCTCGTGGGCGGGCTTGACGTCCTTTCCAGACCAGAAAGATTACTGCAGCTGCGATCAGGACTAGGCCCACACCCGAACCCGCCCCTACGACGACTTTTTTCCACAGAGCCCATTCGCTGTTGTCCTGACGAGGCTCCAGAGTCGGAGGACTCGTTGCTGATGCTCCAGAGGCTGTGACTGAGGCTGAGGCCGATGTCCTCGATGTCATTGATGTTGATAATGGTGATGAACTCGTCCGGGCTTGCTGAGTCGCTGTCACAGTGCTGGTTTGCACTATTGTGGTTTCGACAGTGGACGGTGTGCCATCAATGATGGAAGTGTACACGGTGTCTCGTGGGCCACACTTCGCTGAGGTGAATGCATCCGTGATGCACACCGAGTTGTCACTGCAGCATTCTTGCGTGAACCACTGATTGTAGTAGCCACAAGGAGCTGTGCAATCGTTTCGCGCCTTCAGCGCTCCATTGGGTTTGGGAGCTGGCTTGAGCCCAGAGGAGAGTCTGCCAAAGGTGGGGAGCAGAGCCACTTGTTGCCATTTGGAGATCATGGTAAAATTTTGAGACAGGCGAGTAGCAACATCCCAGCCATCTCGAACAACACGTGCGACCTGAGGACTTATGTATATTTTGGAGATGGTGCGAGAGGCGCTTACTGCCAGACGGGGCATCCACTGACGGCGAAATGGACAACTCCCGTGTCAAGACTTGGTCACTTTTCCGCAATTGCCACCTCAGGAGGGCGGCGTGAGAATGGTGCAAAGGCGCAGCATACATTGCGACCTACTCAGCCTTGGTCACACAGCGATCAAACGATTTTCTCCTCATAGACGGAACGGCGAGGCAATGTGCCATGTGCGGCCTCGATCCTGCAAGGCTGCGCGGAAGTGCCCCGTCCAATAGTGGCGAGCAAGGCAAGCCACTTGCTGTGACCTCACACTGCGCCTTCCAGGCGGCTGCACTGCGGTGTTCAAGAGCCCTCGTTGTCGGGAAGAGCACCTCGAGCAGCTGATAGCTCATCAGGACGGGCGTCTGAGGCCTTGTTCGCCCTCTGAAACTCTGTCCCCTCCTGCTCAGCCTCAAATGGTCCGCATTGCCTTCCAAATCACGACGACAGTCTGAAGAGGCCCGCTTGCTGACACACATGGTTCCCACGTTCATCTCGATCTCGGTATTGTATGCTTCCCTCCATCGTTCGCTCAGGAATATATCAACCTGTCAATCTTTTTCCCCTTCACGAAAGGGGACTTTCCAGTAGCTTCAGCTGCAGCTTCTCTCGTACGACCTCAACGCATCTGTGCGCTCGACATGGCACTCTCCCGGTACAACAGCACGAACCGAAGAATAAACGCATGGATCGGGTCAGGTGGGCAGAGTACTGGCAAAGCTCCCAGCGAAGAAATAGATCGCTTGACACTGAAGATCGACGACAATAGCGACATGGCTTCAGAGGCCGGCGGAGCGGGAGAGCTTGTCAGTGCTAACGGCGTACGCCAGGACTTCTTTGACGATGTCACAAATAAAGCGCTGCTGCCCGAATCGACCTCTCAATGGCTCACTCGCTTTGAAAAGGGCGAAGATGTCCACATACAGCAGACCTTCATCAAAGCAAAGCGTGCCCAATTCAGACTGGCACCAACGCCTCTCGTCGGCTTGGTAGTACTGCCAGGCGCTGATAAGCCCACCGTAGCGAGACTGGAGGAAAGCAACATGACAGATAAGCGGCCTGACCAGCGTGATTCGACCTACAGAGTGAACACTGCCGGCTCACTGCTCGAATCGTGGACTGTCAATAAGGATTTGAGCTTCCGAAATGAAGACAACACATTCAAAGTCGTGGATGGTATCAAAGTGCGCACTCGAGACGGCAAGGTTTCATTCCCCGAGTACAGCAAAGACACAGTCACGATCGACAGTCAGCAAGTGGAAATCGTCGACGAGCTCCGAAACCAACATGGTAGACTGGAATTTGATCTTTGCGCTACGCTCATTGAAGTTGATGCTGGTTCTCTGGTCAAGCTCATTACCAACTTCCGCAAGCTAGTCTCGCAATCGAGCCACGAGCCAACACATGACCGTGAAAATCTGGAGAACATGATGGAAGACACTCGCACATTCCTCGCAAGGAGCCCCATACTGTTCAGAGCAGGAACTCGAAATCGTGTGATCGATGCTGTCAACATTCGCTACGGGATCGACGATGAGCAAGGCTTTAGGACTATCTATACCAGCCGAGGTATCCAGCAGCTTATCAGCGTCAGCGCATCATACTTCAACGCCCTCGATCCTGCGACCAGATCTGCGGACGACATGACTCAGACCATGGTGCGGCCTCGATTCTTGCAGACGCTGTGCCTCCTACTCTCTATGCTTTCCAACGTCGATATTCGCCAGATGTCCGATTTCCTCTACGCCACATATGGTATCAAAGCTGATCGGCCCAATATAGAGGTGCTGTTCCTCAAGGTCATCCCGTTGGCGTCCATTAATTCAAAAGTCTTCCTTTCCTCGGTGGTGCCGGCAGTACTAGGCTACAAGGTTGAGAATAGTGCCATCGAGGACGAAGCGCAGTGCTGGGAAACATTGCTGAAAAAGCTGGCAGAGAGGGGATACTTACTTCCAGGAACAGTGGACGATCTTGGTCGTAATGAGAACAGCTGGCTGTATCAATGGCCAACCAAAGACGATGATCGAATCCGCTCGAGCCATATATTTGGTCGCCTTCAGCTTCACGGAGAGACTCTGAGGGGCTTCAATGAGATTCTCCCGGTCAAGATCGGCGCTGAGTCAGACGAGAAAGAATTGACAATCTATCTTCAATACTTGCCAGACGCAGCGTTCAGCATCGCTGCCAGTGACTACGAACATATACACTGCCTGGATCCAAGGGAGTACATCCTGCAGGACACGGCAGAAGAAGCGAATGGCCGAGTCTGCAAGATGACTATCTACTCCAAACCATTAAACGATCTTTCTAATGAGGCTGTGCGTCTAATCAACAGAATTCTGCCTACCATCAACAGGGAAGTGGCACGTAGAGGTGGGAATAAGTTGACCAAATGGGCTGGCCGTAAAGGATCAAATGGAGACCCTGGTATTATTGCTGGTGATCTGCAGATCGCACCAACCATTACGAGACATGAAGCCTGGCTGGAAGGAGGCAGTACTCCGCTGGCAGTGACTTGGAAATGTGACGGCAGGACAATATCGAAAGTCGACATGCTTCGCCGCATGGGACGTAGCATCGATAGGATCAATATTGTTGTTGAAAAGTTTCTTCGTGGAAGAAATTACAGGCTTGGTAAGTCTTTGATCAGCGTGGAAGTCGTTTTTGGCCTCTAATAAAGTGTAGACGAGAGGGAGCTTAGTTATGCTACTCAAGTTCAAGCTTATCTGTCAAAAGAAGCCGCCATCATCCGAGGAGAAGAATCGACCAGAGCAGCGCCGGACACACCAATCGCACGCTCTGTGCACCCAGGCGACGACATATCAGTCGTACGGTCCAGGATCTGGTTCGTGTACAATTCGCAATATCGTCCAGACCGCGATCAGCTCTTTATATGGGCACAATCAGATACAATTTCAAACGTCAAATGGCTGCGTGGTGGAAGTCAAGCTGAGATCATACTGCGAAACACACCAACAAAGTTCATCGTCGCCGTACTGCGTCCAGAGCTCATGATACCACAAGAAGATGAAGTCGCACAGGGCGATATGGTACTGCTGGCTGGAAGATATATGATCGTCACTTCTCCCGCCAGCGATCCAGGGAACTACCGAGATCCGAACCAGAAGCCGCTTTATGAGATGACGAACTGGCTGGAAATTCAAAGTGTTGACGAGCAAGCTCAAAGTCGAAGGAGGAAGAATAAGATCAGCGTTGAGAGACCGCTACACATCTTCGTCTAAGTGCACTATTCGCGCCTAAGGCTTTGCCAAGACCACTAAAACTCTAAATTTGTACCCAGACTTGACACTTCTCCTGAACCTTCGACATTCAAAAATGTAGCTATGCTTGCAACGACCACTTGCCGAGACACATGTCAACTTTCACACCGTGACAGCAATGACCAAATGGTACGAGATCAAGGCTTTGCCTGGCAAAGGCAATGCTTTGGTTGCCGTGCGTGCTCTAACGCCTGGCACTGTGATCCTCAACGAAGCTCCGATCATGAGTGTACCAATGTCAGGCAACGGACGTTCTGCAGAAAGCACTTCGGAATCAGCTATCATGCAAGCCTTTGACAAGCTATCGGCCAAGCAGCAGAAAGAGCTTCTTACACTTCATGCAAACTCTGGTACTGGTCTAGGATTTGACCACAAAACTCCCATGCCAGTCCGAATCTTTCGAACGAATGCGATTGGAAACGACACTCGTTCACGCGTCTTTCTCGATCTCTCTCGAGTTAACCACTCGTGCCTGCCAAATGCAAGTGTAGAACAAAATGACTGCGTCATCGCCGACAAGCATATCGGGTATGGCGAGGAGATCACTATTGACTACCGAGCCAACATCAACAGTAGGATGAAGGCTAATCAGAGAGCTCTAGGGCTGCAGCTCTTTTACGAATTCAAATGCGACTGTGTGGCATGCCATTCAAGCGCATTCCAGAGAACGAGTGACATGCGGCGGACTCTTATCAACGCTTTGACTGCCGCTGTGTTTGAAGGAACATATCCGCCAATCTACCCAGACGGAACGTCGGAATACTACGATGCAGATCCACAGCCATTGAGGGACAAACTGACAGCTACGCAACGCACCGAGTATCAATTCCTTCTCGCCAAGCTGTACGAAGCAGAGGGTTTATCAGGCGTAATGATTTCCACATTCTATCACAACGCAGCCGAATCGCTGCTACAGTTTCTGAAGCAAGAATCGAAGCACAATGTGATGAAGGACATCACCTCTCTGGAAGCTGCTTATTGCATCAAGACCTGGGCAGATGAAGCAATCCGCCTTCTCGAATATACACGAGGACCAACGTATCCTTATGCTGTGTATGATCGACAGCAGATGAAGAAGTGGCAAGAAAACTCTGTCATCTCGATTGCTCTAGACTTTCTCAAGATGAACTCCAATGGATGGGAGAAGAAGGAGTTGAGGCCCTTTGCCCTCACCATGGACAACCACATGAAGACCGAATTCCTTTTCACGCACGAAGAGTACTGGAGATTGATCATGGGTAGAGTTTTGAAGCGTAGAAGAGGATCACGATCTTAGCATGACACAGACTCGTGAACCTTTTACTTCCTGCGAGATGAGAATCACAGAGTCTCGATCTGCATGCCTGAGGTGCGTCAGAATGGCTTCAGGTATAAAGACGAATATCAAATTGCGATGTCTCGACAATCATTCTCGGCTCGATGGCGCAGTCTGTAAGTCGTCGTTTCAATGGTGCTCGAGAGCGGAAGGAGTCATGACTGACAGTTCAAGGCGTGACGTCGACCTAATCCGGTGAGGTTGCGCTCTTTCAGCATCGAGCCAGGGGCGATTGTTTTGCTCACGGCATCACGAATCTTTTTGCCGAGCTCACATGCCACCATGGAGCCATAAATATCGATTGAGGTTCCCCACATCTTGACAATCATTCTCGGCTCTATGGCGCAGTCAGCAAGTCGTCCTTACCAGACGCCTGACTTTCAAACATTGATCTGACCGATTCAAACCAGCATATTTCTTGCTGGAGAGGGCCATTCATCGTTGTGAGCTATTGAGTCGAGGGCGATTGTTTTGCTCAGCAACGACTTTTTGCCAAGCCTCACATGCCACGCTAAAGCTATAAAGACAAATCGAACTTTCCGACATTCCGACAATCATTCTCGGCTCGATGGCGCAGTCAGCAAAACTGACTTTCAAACATCGATTTGACCGATTCGAACCAGCATGATTCATGCTGGAGAGGACCGGTCATCGTTGTGAGCTATTGAGCCGAGGGCGATTGTTTTTGCTTTTTGCACATCAGAATTTGGCCAGGCGGCAGTAAGGGTATATGTACGAGGGAAACGTTCAGCATCTTCGACGATCATTCTCGGCTCGATGGCGCGGTCTGTAAGCCATCATTTCAGTAATGCTTGACCTCGAAGCGAACAGCTCGACATGCGCTAAAGGCTGATTACGGCCTTGAATGCGAGCCTGACTTCCGCTCCTTCTATTGAGCCGAGAGCGATCATTTTGCTCTCCGCACTTTCTTGAACCGCCAGGCGGCAGTACCGGTATAGATACGAGTGAAATGTCCAGCATCTTCGACAGTCGTTCTCGGCTCGATGGCTCAGTCTGTAAGTCATTGGTAAAATGATGCTTGACTATACTTGGTCACACATTGTCTTTCAAAGATTCAGCATGCCGAGCTGTCGGCAAAGATGAAGTCATGGTACCAATGCCGTCGAGCTGAGGGCGATCATTCTGCCATTTCATCATCGTGTCTCGATTGAAGAGTCATAACTTTTGCCAGACCTCTATCATTCGAAGACTTCGCCAGTGTGACAATAATACCAGACTGAAACACGCTCTAGGTCATGAACTTTGATCAATGATATCCATCTGGACAATTGATATCAGAATCGCCTCGATGTCAAACCACGAACGAGTAGAAAAGTTGAGTAGCAGGTTCGCTGTTGAAGCGAGTACTTATGAACCATCCTCCGCCCCATCACATTTTGCTCATCTCGAATAGCCATGCAAGCAATATCTACGCCACTAAAGCTCCACCACTTCGACAGCCATTCGCGATCCAATGAGCTGCCTGTAAGTCGCTGCTTCGATGGCGCAGGGCAGAGTCGAGCTGAACGATGCCATATCTGAGGCCTTCGTACGACCTGAGATGACCCATCAATTGGTTGATCATCACTGGATCGTGGGCGGCTGTCAATCTTTCTGCCATCCGCCAGCCACCATCCACAGCCTGATCGAACACAACTCAATCTTACCTCAACTTCGAGCCTTCTATGTCAGACTTCTTATACATTCCAACCCTTCCGAAACTTCGACAATCATCCACGGCTCAATGGCTCAGTCGGTAAGTCGCCAGACGCACGCTGAAGATCCCAAGAAGCATCGAGCGAGTTGAAGAGTTCAGGTCTTCAATCCGCTCGATGCGCTTGATCAGGCTATTGACCTGTAGGCGATTGTTTTATTTCAACTTTTGCTTCGACACTCTAGAGCCAGTGTCTATATGCCGATTGTATTCGTTGCGATCTTGACAATCATCCACGGCTCAATGGCGCGGTCGGTAAGTCGTCAGATTGACGCTCGACTAGGTTTGTCGTCTAGTCACGATCAAAAGGAGATATGCCAAGGTATCTCCTCGAGTGCGTCGTTGTTGGATCTGGCTCTTGAGCTGTGGGCGATTGTTTTTGCTTCGATCTCTGCTTGGAACCAGTGTCTATATGCCGACTAAACTCGTTACGATCTTGACAATCATTCATGGCTCAATGGCGCAGTCGGTAAGTCCGATTACCTGTGTGGTCCAGTGAGGATTACGGCGAGATCTTCGACGTTCTCGAGTCGCTCCCACGAACTGCATAGCTGTTGAGCCGTGGGCGATTGTTTTGCTTTTTGCTTTGCTATTATACAGTCCGGTCAAGATATACATATCAGCGTATCTTGCTTTCAAATCGACAATCGTTCATGGCTCAATGGCGAAGTCGGTAAGTCGTCAGCACTACTGACGCTCGACTGAACAACCTCGTCGGTAGGTGAGAGGATCGAGAACGTAAAGGTAGCTCTCGCCTTCTTATCTTTGAAGACAAATTTGGCAGCTGTCGAGCCGTGGGCGATTGTATTGCTTTTGCTTCTCGCAACCACGAAAACAGTAAGAGGTATAAATATCAACCACTTTTGGCTATATGTCGACAATCATTCTCGGCTCAATGGCGCAGTTGTAAGTCGTCAGCACTGCTGACGCGCACTGTCAGATCGCAGATATTGGACACTTCAACTCACCTGCATACGCGGAGGTGACTTGAAAAATTGGTTGAGTTGATGCTTGTTGAGCCGTGGCCGATTGTTTTGCTCTTCGGAGTTCTGGTGTGATCTTTTGCTTCAGTCATTCCAGGTTAAGGTCTGCGTCCAACTTCAATATTTTCGGTAATTCTCATTTGTGTTCGATTTCCATGCTTGAATCGTGATATATATGACACATTTCGCAATCATGCTCGCTCATATGCATTTTGCCTCCGCCCAACCAACGCCACGCTAAGCACAACCCAACCATGACTTATGCAGCAGCTCTTGCCCTCTCTTCAATGCCAGCCTTAAACTCCTGTATGACTTCTTCACCAAGCCATCTCATCGAGACGCTATCATCTCTTTCATCTTGCTCATCCTCGAGCATATGTCTTCCTCCGCCATACATCTGTTCTTTGGCTTCTCTGATTCTTTCGGCCCACGCGAAAAGTCCCCGTAAATTCCATAGATCTTCACTGCGATCACTATTTACAGCCTTTGACAGCACAAGCCTGTCGTCGACCACCGTCGTGCGTTCGCTGGTGTATATGCTCGAGCTGATTTCCGGGGGAAGGAGCATCTCGACATCAGCTTTGTCCATACCTTCGAAAGCGGGCAGAGATAGAACGGTCTGCCAGAGAGTGGAGGCGTTACTGTTCTTCATATGCGGCTGAGTGCTGAGTGACATGTCACTCAAAGCTGCCAGAGCCGCAGTGAAGATGGAATCGTGAGCTTCTGTAGCAGGGCACCGGCGCACTGAAATGTGTTGATCTTTGCGGAAGGCTTCCAGATGCGCCGGATTTGCTTCAAAGTCGAGTGTGACGCGCCAGTACTTTGGATCGTTAGTCTGTACCGTTGCGATTGAATGCAGTTCTGGCAGCAGACATGGAGCGCGAAAATGAATTAGCTCGCCATTGCGCAAAGTGACAATGATGGGCATATGGATCGGTCGCTGTGTATCTATATCTTCGATGACGATGCACCTTGCTTCTGCTGCAAGGGTCCAGAGATGTCGGAAGGCTTGTAGATGGACTCTGTTGTCGTGGACGTCGATTGGGAAAATGGGATAGAATGACACCATCATCGCGGCCAGCGCCAGGTCAGATGTAGTCAAGGTGAAAGTCCCTCCGCCCAAGAACAAGACGCCGATGGCCAGATGGGAGGAGAAATGCGAACCGTAGGGAGTGTCCGGATCAGTGCGTCCATGCATTCGTCGCAGGTATCGAAAAGTCTGCAAATCTCCTGTTCCAGCCATCACAGTAGCGGCAGACAGCGCAAGAACGTCCATGCACCGGCGGAGAGCTGATCGAGCTAGCTTGCCATCAAAGTAGAACGCATCTGCGCCCTCGCTGAGACGATGGAAAAAGCTCAACAATGTCAGTATCTCGTCTCGCGCGATTGTATTGCCACTGCCGGCATACTTCAGGCTGAGTGCCCACGCCAACCCAGTGAAAACGTTAAAAAGCGGCACGTATTTGCTGTCGATTGTCCGATTCGTCAGCATGTGGTCCAGTGCAGCCTTCGAGCGATTCTTGTAGCATGCGGGAAGATTGTCTTGTATCCACCCTTGATCATAGGTCGGTCCTCGAGCTTCGATGCTATTCCACATGATGACATGCTTGGCCATAGATCGCAGCATGAGAACGTCTGGTCGCACTTGATCGAACTGTGCTTCGGAGTCAGGGATATCGATCTTGTTGGCTATGGCTTGATCGCCAGACTTCATGTAGACCATTGCAAGTGCCATCACTGCTCCAGCCGTAGCTCGATCAAATACATGTACGGCATTGACGGGTCGTGGGCCAACTGCCATTGCGAGAAGGCGTTCGGGTAATTGCATGCCGTGCAAACCTCTGAGATCACGACCCTTGGCCAGATTGATGAACCCAAGGGCGAAGCCAGCGGCCAAGCGATAGCATTCGTCGCGAAGTGGATCCGGGCCGCTATCTGGATCTTCGACTTCTAAGTACTCAATCTCTGACAACATGACCTCGCTCATGCGACGATGTTGAGTGTTGTAATAAAGCAGACCGATCCCCATCAGACCCGCAGTCTGCGTGGCAGGAGACACATTCAGCTCTGCAGCCCCAGGCGGAAGCATCTTTGTGATGTGGACTGAAAGCATTCGTGTGATCAGCCCATCCATGGTGCCAATGTGCGAAGCTGAAAGACCAAGCAGCAATCCCACAGAAGTCATGGTGTGCTTTGGCGTGAGATATTTGAACGACAACCATTTCGCCATGTGTCGCAAGTGACCACCAACACCAAGAGCGAGCAAAAATCCGGCATGCCGATTCGTGAGCTCCACTGGCTTGTTGAATGCGATCCAGGATGTGTCAATGCCTTTCACATTGCGAGAAATCCGGAGTCCAGCAGAAGCGCCGGCATGGAAGTACGCCCAGTTCACCTTTTCTTCGGTCAGCCCGCTGCGATCAGCTGTCAATGTGTGGCCCATAGGCTGCATGATACATGATGAACTGAATCCAGGCAAGTGGAACTTCTCAGTGAGAAGCGGCGTCTGGCTATCAAAATGCAGCATTCCATCTCCAGCAGGCAGCGCAATCATCCGCGTGGTGACGAAATGCATTACTTTACGCTGATGCTCAAAATGTGCCTGTTCGTCCCACTCTGGCTGCTTCGGACAATGGCCAACCTGCACAGTGTTGAAGTGCATCAGGCTCGTGGCTTCCACAAGTCTTCTATCGTCGCTGAAGATCAATTGCGAGATCGAGTGTCGTCCGGCTTCTCTGGTCTTTGCATGCAGATTTGAATGTTCAAGCGAGTGACAGACGGACTGCACATCGTGAGGCTCTGTACCCAAAGTAGTTCTCATACCGCTCGCTGAGCTCGACACATGAGCTCCCTTTGTGTTGAGATCCTCCCGACCAACGAGACGTAGCATTTCATCCCGCCAAGTTGTCGGCGGCTCCTTCTCGCAACAAGCGATAGCCTCCCTGAAAGGCGCAGCAATGGCTTCTGGCAGAGTCTCGAGCATCTCTGAGGAGATACGCTTCTGTGCAAGAAGCTCAATTGTTCCAGCCGGCGTCGTGATGAGTCCACCACCACTACCAGCGAGTAGATCTGACAAAGCTACGATTCGTGGCGTCAGCTGCTTGGCAGTGTGCTCCGGCACTTTCGAGACGATCGCATCTGTTCCCATTTGAGCAATCTCGTAGAGGGAAGGATGGCGCTCCGACGAAGAGTGCTGGAGAGCGTGTTCAAACCACTGAAATACAGTGATCGGCCTTTCCAGAGTACTGAGGCGCGGCGTGTTGGTCGGTACCGACTGGATGTACGCCCATCTGTCCTCACTCGCGCCTTCTAAGCAGTATGGTTTCCCTGTCTCGTAGCCCCACTCGTGCAGACCAAGCCATGATCCAAGTTGAGCAATGACAGGCGCAAGCGGCATTTGCATGAGGCTCAGAGTGCAAAGCTTTTGCTCTTCTCTGAAGACATGCAAAGCAAGCATGAGCCTAGCCGCTACGATCATGGCAGACCCGACGTCATGTCGATCGTCTTCAGTCGGAGTTGCCACCAAATCTTCTGCGAGCACGGCGGCCACGATGAGAAGCTGATCCTTTCTGTTCTCAAGACTGCGCGGGGACATCTGGCTGGCCGAGAGTGTAGTGGAGGGCAGCCAAGACCATACAGAAGAGGAGAGCGCGGAACTGCTGTGGCTCACCTTTTGCAGGCCTACCTTCGTGCTGGCCGCCGATTTCGCTTTCCCCAAAGCCACTTTGGAGAGATTGATAGCAGCGCGAGCCTTTGAATCCAGGATGCCAAGGACAAAGGTGAATATCATACTCACAGTAGCCACGAAGTCAGCGTCGCTACTTGTGCCAGCCATCATAGCAGGCTGACGCTCCAGTTGAGCACGCGCAACGCACCAGATTTTGCGCACAGCTCTTGCTTGATGCTTCGGCAGCATAAGCTCACACAAAGTCAGTATTTTCCTGCCCAACACATGTCGCGGCTGCAGTCGCAATCTCCGTCGGTGCTTCACACCATCAGTGCCAACTTCATCGAAACGGCCTTGACTTCCGATATGCTCAAAGGTGACAGGTGGTGAAGGTGCATTGACAGTCCTATTCTTGCCAGTCTCCTTGGCATCGATATCGACATGTCCCAGCTCAAGAGGATCGTAGACCCTGTAAGAAGCGGGCTGTGGCAAAGGACATGGCCTTTGCTCATCAAGAGAGAATTGTAGACCATTGTCGCCCAGTAGCAGAGCTCGCACCTGGCCGTCGCGAAGTTTGGCAATGTCATCGCATGGCGCCATTCTGTTCTCGCCAGTAAGCATGGGAATTGCGATCCTAGGTGACTGAGACAATTCCGGCCATATCTGTCGATGTTTAATCTTCAATGCAACATACTGCAGCTCCTTTGTCTGACGATCGTGAAGGTACAATCGGACTCGAGTATCGTCGATGCCATTTATTGATGGGCTCTCTGATAAGGTGGCGACCTTGTAGCGAGATGTCAAGGCGTCTGGAGAGCCGAACGCTGAAGTCCTCAAGCCGACTGCGAAAGAGTGTATCTTGCGCACGATTAACTCGCGCTTGAAGCCTTCTCCTGTACTGCCAAATACGTCATCAATGCCTGTGGTATCGTACGTTGCACGAATGTGCCGCAGAATGCCATCAAGACTCTCCTCGGGATCGAACTCGATCGTGGTGTCCAGATCCATGCTATCGTCCTCGCCTCCTAGACTGTGTCCATACACGCTTCCTGGTGTCGATCCACGGCTTTTGCGGACGCTCAGAGATCTCCGACCATGCTCGCCTCCGAAAGAAGTAACTCGTCTACCGCCAGTGCCCGCAAAGCTGTTGACCGTATTCTGACTTGCACGCACATCTGCATTTATGGAGCTGACACGCCGATTCTCCCTCGCCGGTTGCTGCGTTGCAGCCGGTTGGAAATCTGGATCCATCTGAGACGCCATTACAGCTTCTTCCTCCTGTCTCGTCTGCTTTCTTGAAAGGCCTGCGCCTTGAGAGCCCGTTGGCTCACCTTGAGAATTCGTCAGTCCGACGCCGACGAAGCTCTCGCGTGGCTTGTCTCGCGGTCTGACCGCAGGTGTTGTAGATCCGGTGCCGATATTGGCGCTGATGAAAGAGCTTCTTCTCCTGGCCTTGGCGGCTTTGTGTTCTGCACGCTGCTTCAGCAGTACTCTCAGCGACTTTTCGTCCTTATACCACATGTGCCACACCATCACAGTATTGATGTCGTGGTTTGCCGTGACCAATATACCGAGTTGGCTTGTGCCTTCAGAGCCGCGCTGAAGAAGCTCATCTTCCGTTGAGACATAAATGACTTTCTCGCCAGGATCTAACCCCTCAAACTCCACGCTCAGCTGGGCCTTGCTTGACAGTCGCGACTTGTGATGCTGAATAGAATAAGTGACAACGCCCAGGTCTGAGAGAGGGCTGGTCAACGAGTAGAGGTTCGTCACGTCTTCGTCACTTTCTCTGCTAGGCGCAACAATGGTACTTTGAAACAAGGCTTCTAGTCTGTTATCGCCACCGAGTCTGCTTGGCTGAGCAGGTCGAGTATTCGGCAAGCCCTTGGTAAAAGTTGGCGAATGCAGCAATGACTGAGATTGCTGAAGTTGCGAAGACCAAAAGGAATTCGGTGGAGCATTTGGCAGCATCGGCGTGGGTGGTAATGAGGTGGGAGCTGTTCGCTTTCTCTGGAAGATTACTCCCCGTGGTGCGGTGAATGCCCTTTCCACCTCGAATGGCAGATGGACAATGTGGCTCGCTCCATGGAGGAAGTAGATGTGAGCCTTGGTTTTCAGCAGAACGACTAGTGCTCTTGCCAAGGTCTCCTCCGATCGTGGTTGAGCTTCCTCTCTGCGGAAGTCGTCCAGTGAAGTGGATAGACGTATTCGTTTTCGCGGAGTGCGAGTGGTGCCTGATATCTTTGGCGTGTCCTCTGAGACCACTTTCGATGTGAAGGGAAATTTGGCGAAAAGTGCTTGCTTCACATCCTCCCCCTCCAAATCAAAGCGGTACACATTGCGAATGAATCTTCCTTGCGACCAGGCTACAGCGTTCTTGGTCGCGAGTAGCTCTTCCTCGATGTCGTCCTCGCCATTTTGCACGACATGCGTTTCCCACTGGTATTCATGCTCCTTGGGGTTGTTAGGCAGGATTCCTTCCGAGACCAGGTATGGAAGTGCCACAGGACTGTGCACGCCGAGTGAGGATACGGCCGCCATCTGTCCTATGGAAGACTGAATTGCCTCGAAGCATCTACCTTGATATCTCTTGGCCTTTCCGACCAGAGATATCAAGGTCGTCGGGGTGTTGGAAGTGGTGGTGATGATGATGTGAGGTCCGTCAAAACCCCACCAAAGTTTGACGCGTTTGTTTGTGAAGTCGCGTCCAGCTCCCGAAACGACCTCTCCAAAACCTTGGCAGAAGACCATCGACAGCGACAACCCTGGGATCCGGCGAGAAATGGCGTCGCATCTGCAGCCGCGGGTGACGAAGCGGGAGAAAAAGCTCCATTTGAGGTATGAAACTATTAGGATGCTATGCTGCTTTGTTGCGATAGAACTAACCTAATGCTGACTGCTACGTGCTATAGCTACGAGCTTCCGCACCGCATCCACTGCTCCCTCATCTCACCCCTGACTGCGCCAAATGGCTCGACATTGATTCTCTACGGCCACAGGACTGGCTTGCGCATACTGTGGCGCGGCGGACGGCGGCGGAGGCACTATGCGGCAGCACACGCGAATGGCACCAATGGGATGGTCGATTTGCAGGACGACGATGAATTTGAGGAAGGCGAGGAAGAGCAGGATCCCGACTGTCCACATCCAAGCATCATTGAAGACCTAAATGTCGATTTTGGCACCGCCGACAAGCCTGTGGCCGCTCTTCACCTCGCGACTACTTCCATCACAGACAATACAGCCGCACCGCAAGTCCTCAAAAGCAGTGCCATCGTGGCGATAGCTTCGAGCGACGGCAAGTTGAGAGTGCTGCAGATTCCGCTCATGCCTCCCGCCGACGATGCGAAAGAACAAGCTAGGCGTGAGATCGTGAGTTCCGCCATCGAGCTAGATCTGCGCACATACCACATCACCAATTTGCCTGCAAGCTTAGCAGTAAAATTCCTTGCGCGCGAGCACCAGAAATCGAATGCTTTGATTGCACCGAATGACGATGTGGAGGGTTTCCTGCTGGTGACGAGCGCGGGCAGAACACTCCGCATGTGGACTATTCCCGTGACGGCAGATGCCATTGTGAGCGAAGATGCCGAACTTCTGCATAAGATATCATTGCCCTCACCCGCCATCAATATCTCGCTACATCCATCGCCACGCTCGTCACAGCTCTTGCTTGTCGATGCGACGTCTGCCGTGCGAATTTACGAACCTCTAGAGAACCCTGCTCCGCGACGAAGACCTGGCTCAAGCGACTCCACATCCCAAGTACCAACCACAATATCAAAGACGGGGAGATGGATTACGGCCTTTCATCCTGCCTTTCAAACATTCAAAGACGCCTCAGCTGGAAGCGCTGCATCCGCTCGACGCAAGAAAGTCCTGGACGCAAAGTGGATATTAGGCGGCAGAGGGGCTCTTGCCTTACTAGAAGACGGCGAGTGGGGTATATGGGATGTCACGTCTCCGCCAAAAGGCAAGAGTGTTGAAGAATTTGCGTTGAACGGATTCCTAGACACTGCGGCAAGGACAGAAACAGCAGAACCTGCAAAACAACGACAAGGCGCCGCACGCCTTGCGCCATCAACACCAAATACTCGCAAAGCCAAGCAAGATCAGCTCTTCTCTGGCACTCCCAAGACTCCTTCGAACGCCGCTCCACGAGGTGGCATATCTGTCTCTCCATATAGCATTAAAGCTGGTGCAGGAGACGAAAGTGTGGTCATCTGGTACAACAGCCAAATCTACTCCATCGCAAGTATGGGACGATTCTGGCAGCAAGGCACGAGCGGCGGACTCTACTCCTCCAGTCTTACCCACATCCCGGACATCAATCTGATGCAGGAAAACATCACCAGCATATCACAATTTGCATCCAAGACCGCCGGCTCCGGAATTGGCTCGATGAATACTCAACGAGATCTGCTCGTCTCGGCTGAACATCGCGCCATCATGTTACAGAGCACACGCCCACCAACACCGAGTCGACAGCTTTTTCACGCTGCGGAGAGACCGGTCTCAAGAGATCAGCAGATGCTCGACTCTGGCGAACTAGATCTCGACGGGATCGATAATATGCTCGATAGTATGGCTGCACCTGCCAGACGAGTTGGCTTTCTAAGTCCTGTTGCATGAGCGCAGCTTACTAATATGATACCCCCGAATCGTAGCCCTTCATTGCATCCCTGTCCCAGTTCCAGTCCGTTCCCTTCGTTTTCCACGGCTGTACCTTCGCGTGTCAAGGTGGAGCGCTTTCTCAAGGTCAATGAGACGTTTGCTCAGTATTCCACGCGATAGATCAATGTCACTATCCCGGTTCATGACAAGTCTGCTTGCAGATGTAAATGGACAGCTCGGCCTCGGTCGACCTGAGATGTTCTCGAAAATGTCTCGTTCAAGGTGAGCCGTTTGTGGTGTCGAGTGGGACAGTCGAGCAATACGCTCTCGTTCAATGTTGCTGCGGCATCTCCAGTGATGTTTTCAGTGTCGCAGTGACTATGGGAGCGTTGCTACATATCTTGACCTCAGTCTGGATTTGGCAAAGACACTTTCGTTTGCCCTTCACATCTGCCTGCAACGCCGACTGTTCTCAATTTCGCAGCACTTTAAGACATGAGGTCTTCACCGCCAAGACTAGCAAAGGATCGCCTCTCGCATTCTTCGCACTCACATGAAGTCCGGAGGACGACCCTACCTGAATAGGAAGGCACTTTCCACTCCAGGACCCTTTTATGTAAGGTACAGCCCTACAAGATCCTGAGCCAAGACACGATTCCAGCATGAAGGTATAGCTCCATGAAAACAAAAAGAACATATGGGCAATCTTTGTTCCACCATCCATCGTAGTTCAAAATCGTATGCTCACTGCTTCCACAATGTCTTCCACCAACGGCATTTCCAATTCAAAATTCATCCACCTCCGTGCCAACATCTCCGATCTTCCCTCCATTTCAGAAATGATGTATTCTTCCTTCCATAAAATCCCAGCAGTTCAACAACTCATCATGGGAGGAAATGCCCAACTTTTCGCTGGTATGCTTGAGGAAGGCATGAAGAATGATCCTACAGATATTTGGATGAAAGTTGTCGAGGTCGATGCGAGCAGTAGTGGTGACCTCGCTGGCGATCGATTGGTTGGAGCAGCACAATGGAAACTGTATTTGACTCCAGGAAGCGGAAAGGAAATGTTAGTACTTCAGTGGCTTGATGGAGAGACTAGGAAAGCTGCGGAGAAGGTTATTCGTGGTATGAATAGGAATCGTATTGAGACGAATGCAGAACCGTACCTTTGTGAGTGTACAGGCAGAGGCATTATGGAGCTTTGCTAATATGCTAATATGAAGATGTCTTGTCAGACCTCCATATCTGCTTCGTCGATAATGAATATCAGGGTCGAGGGCTTGGAAGTATGATGGTGAAATGGGGGTGTGAGTTGGCAGATTTGCTGCAGGTTTCGAGTTATGTTGAGGGAAGTGTTGATGGAAGGCGCCTCTATGAGAAGCATGGTGGAGGGTGAGCCGATTGTGGTTGATGGGGTGGTTTGTGGGCTTAATATGAGGAGGCCGATTGGAGGGTAGAGACTGGAGATAGTAGCTATGCAGGCGCAAGCATTGCAGGAAAATGGAGAAGATGGGTTCACGTCGTACTCTTTGTCCTATCGGATGCAGACAATAGTCATATTGGAAGACAATTCGAAGATCTGATGAGGTTCGTGTTTCGATCTAGTTGAATTTCTCATTGCAATGTGAAAATTCGAGCTGATCCGACCACGGCGAGCGCCTGTGAGAGCTCCTCCTCAGTTCCAATATCGTGGCTTCGTATACCAATCGAATGGCTGCTCCGAGTTGTATTCGATGGGATCCGAATGTGAGCAATCATACTCTCGATCGAGCATATTTGGCCGACCATTCAACCAAAGGGATTCCATTGTCTTTCTGCCTTCTTTGACCGTATCGGCAGTTCGGAACATGTATCCATAGCCGTCAGTCCAACGGTCGCTGTGAATTTGGGGTCGTGAAAGATACTGCTCGTCAGGTGCGAGAACCAATTGGTCCGAGAGAGGACCCTTCTGAAGGTCCATGTATGTGCCGTCGTTGAGATTGCAAAACTCGATACCACGGAGGTTCAGGTTTCTGGCTGCCCATTCAGCAAGGTTCCACGATCCAAAGAACATTGGACGCGCTCCGCGAAAGCCTTTCTCAAGAAATTCCCATCCTTCAGGGGTGTTCCCTAGTACCTGTTCGCATTGCGAATTTCCAAACAGGATGCAGTTGTCAAGGAGACGCAGCTCTTCAATGGTCGACTTATGTCGATCCAGAAAGGACACGAGGGCCGTTGCAGATACTTCGAAGCCTCGAAGGTCCAGGTGCCTCAATTTGGGGAGTTCGAGCTGTGATACAAGCAGGTCGAACAGTAGACCTGTGATATCGACTAAATCGCGACCGAGACCGAGTTGCGTGAGCACGTCTCGTTTGGTCATGTGAGATACGTGAATGCCCAGATGACACAGATTTGGTGGGGCAGCAAGAATAAAGTCCCTAAATATGTCCACAAGATTGTAGCCGGCCGCAGATTGGTCATCATCCATAGCCTGGCGGAGATCACGCTGATATCTTGTCGGGAACGTAATGGCTAGATCCAAACGCCGGACCCTTGACAGTACCCGATCATAAAGAATTGGCGTGTCTTGTATAGGTCTTGCCACGAACATAGCATCGACTGGCATGCAAAGCTGCTGGTGAACAATTTCGCGCTCTGGCCGTGTCCATTCTACCAGGCCAGGAATTTCAAAGAAGGGCTGCTTGCCAATTGAAAATGAGTCTATCGAGGCTTCTGGAGTCTGGTAAAGCGCTTGTAAGACGGTGTTGACAAACTTCCACGACCTAGCTTTCGCTTGAAGGCAATGGGCCTCCAGCACCCCGCCGAAAAGACGTAAACAAAGCTTGTCGTAGCTTTCTCCCTGCTTTGCGAGGCCGCGGAAATCCGTCAACGTGATGTGTCGAAGCATGAGAAGCTTTCGGAAGGCTTGTCTGATAGCTCTCTCAGGCATCTTTAAAGTCCTTGCCGACTTGCTCCACTCTCTGTTCGACCGATATAGCATCCAGCTGTCGATGTAATTCTTCTGCTCAGTGCGATCGTAGGCACGCATCCAATTGTTAGACTGTTCAACTCGACTCAATGGAAGTCCATTGGGCATGTCTTGATCAAGATCTTGGAACATTGCCTGATTCTCCTCCTCCACCTGCTTCCATGCAGAGTCGTCCCTCCGCAGATCACGAGAGGCGTATTTGCATGCATCAATATACTCTTCCGGCTCTCGCGCCAAATCTTTCGAGTAATCGCTTCCATCAACAAGCAGTTCGGTAACATGTTTGCTGAAGTATGGGTGTGCTGTCAGCTCCAGCAGTTTCTTGTATGCCGGTAGCCGATTAGCTAATACAGCATAGGTGATCAGGTACTCCGAGCTCAGACGCTTGAAATAGTGACAAACGAGACGACAAGAAGCAATGTCATCTCGGGAAAAGGACAGCCTTGAGAAGATGCTGCTCCAGAGCTCTTCTGGGAGCGTTTGCAAGTGGGTGTTCCTTTCATTGACATCGGACCTTGGCCCAACTTCATGAGACCGTGTCTTTCTTGGTCTCTTGGATGACACTGAGCTCCGACCTGACGATTCGTGCAATGTCTTGCGTTTTACTGCCATACTTGGTCATTTGTATGCGATGTTGTCGTAGGGCTCAGGAGAAGGCGAGACGTTGTGAGAAGGTCGCGTGTCAGAACCTTGGCCATTTCTGTCCCATCCTTTCTTGGCCTGAGGAACGCGTGAGGATCGCGACCCCGTCTACACCATCCCTACCCCCCTGCCCCCGTAGATGGCAACTTCATCAGAGGTCTTCGTCAGCCAAGTCTGTCCAGCACAATCCTTTCACGCTTGTAGTTTCTTATGTGTTTCGTCGAAGCTCTGCGCATGACTTGCCGTGTTTCTTCCTGAACACTTCAAGTTGGCACACTCGGCTACTACAACCGCGTCGTCTACGGCTTATGACAGCCGCGATGGGTGAATGCGAATGGTGGTTGTCAAGCTGTGTCGATCATGGTCTTCGGCATCATCGTCAGAACATTTTCTGGCAGCATGTTGGAATACACCACTTCTTCTAGACTGCCTTATTCGGCTGCATCCAGGATAAGTGGTACCTGAAAGTCAGACCAGGATGCTTCCCTTCCCGGTTGATCAAGGTTTCCTGGTCCGGCCTTCAAAACTTCCGCAAGTCTACGATCGCGCTCTGTCGATACAAAAGAATGCTTTCTGCTCACAGCAATTGGCCTTACAGAACGTCTGACAGATTCAGTACGGAAGACAGCTAGTATTCCCAATCTGCAGTTCGCCTTCAGCAGCCAGTCTCGAGAGTATCCAAGGCGGTCGATTTCCAATGCTCAGGATGTATCGAGGACATCGAGGCACCCTGGCATCTGTCGAGCGGCTGCCGAAATGAGCATGAGTCCAAGTATTGATAGACTCTCGTAGGGAAGCAAACCAGCGACGCCGTACTCTCGCTCCTGTCCGCTGATCCGTGTTTTGCGCGCTCAAAATTGCTCAAAAACAGCATGCCCTCAGCCGGGCTTTCGTTCCTTTTAGGGCTATGCCTATTATTTATCTTCTCTGTAGCAAGTTCAACTCACGAAGTACACCATGAGCATCACAACGACCTCAAGCACTCTGCGAAGAAACGCCTTGGAAAACGCCAGCTTCCCGACTTTGCGCAACGAAACTTGAACACGATCCGCAAGATCTACGACTTGACAGTCTACCCATACAATGATCCCATACAGAATCAAGGCGGGTCTGCCGTGCCTCCTGGTCTGTTCGCTCAGAACACTGTAGGCCGAGTGTCGCCCGTGGGAGAATTCGAGGGATTTGAAGATTCGATCGAATACTTCTTCGCTCTAGCGCCCTCGCCAAAAGATCCGAACTTCAGAGGAGCCGCAATATACGAAGCGCAGGTGGTCGAGTTCACGAGCGGCTGCCCAGAAATAGCAGCGAGTCTTGTATATCTGAGGACCGCAAAGGTCGACGCCAATACATACCAGGTGGACACGAGCCAGCCTATGAGCACTCTATCTCAGGTGAGTGGAAAGTGGCCAGAAGAACGTGAAAGGTGCTGATGACCGCGTGTCAGGTGGCCTTCTGGCAGTTCGATCCGTATGGTCAAGTCGAACGTTACCATGCCTGGATCCCAAATCTTGAAGCTTGGGTCTATGCGCAGACTGGCTTCGACTTCAGCTCTTATCTTCTGGAGAAAGCTGTTCCTCTTTTCCTCTGCCCTCAGATCCAGGAGCGCTGCACCGGTTCCAACCAGCAGTATCTGGACGTTCTGACCTGGTGAGGTCGACAACCTTTAATCCGGCAAGAGGCCGCTTAGCTGACGATGAATTAGCACTCTCGAGCTCGACCTCAAGCCATTTGGGAGCTTCGATGAAGCTTATGGTGATACCGTGGCTTGTCGTATCATTCATCTGCTACTCACAAAGGTCCACCCGGATGTGCATTGTCCGCACGTAGGGCCTACTGGTGGTGGCAAGTGTAGTCCCATTGAATACAGCAAAGACTACTTCGACGATGATCAGTTGTTTGGCGTGCCGGTGGGAAGTGCTTTCACCTGTGGAGGACCTCTCATTTCGCCATATCAGTATGGTAGCATGGACCACGTAATACCTCCTCCATATCAATTGCAGGGCCAACCACGACCGCAAGAGCAGCCGGGTGCGGCAGATGCTGCAACCAACAATCCACTGAACCCACTTGTTGAGCCTGTCTCCGGACTGCTGCAAGGAATTGCTCCACAGAAGCTGCCATCTTTGGACTCACTTTCAGGCTTCTTGCCAGGCTTAGGAGGCGGAGGTGGAATGAAGGAGTAGGGTTCTATCGAGGCGTTCTCAGTATGAAGTGGCGTGCCATTGACATTGCGCTCATTGTAACTTTCAGCGAACAGGCCAGGGACCAGACCATGTCAGGGGCGGTAATGAACAAATGCATTCAAGCTGAAGAGTTCAAGGTGTAAGGCAGCCAGAACGCGACGTCGAGTGGACACACATGCTTCGATTTCTACGTCAACAGCAATTGCCTGTGACCTTTTTCTCACTTGGCTGCGCCTCTCCAAGCTTCAGCTCTTTCATCACAGTCTCGACCTGGAAGACAGTAGATCAGCCGATGCTTCCTTCATGAGTTGATCATAGGACTCACATCACCATAAGGTCCCTCACCAGTAACACTCTGCGTCAACGCCGCAACCGGACTCCCACAACAATACCTCTTCCACTCCAAAATCTTTCCTTCCGCATCAAACTGGACAACGGCCGTCTCATGGAAAGGATCGAGATCTTTCCCAGACACGACAAGATGATTTTGCATTTCACACATTATCCTTCGTTTCTCGTAGTCGACCATCTGACTTAGGACACGGCGCTGAACGAGCTGCATGGCGCTTTGAGAAGCTCTGAAGCCTTCTACCGCTGCAAGCGGACCGATGAATGGGGTTAGATGTTCTCGCATACTGATGGGATAGATTTTGCATTTGGTGCTGAAGAAAGGCTCCAGTTTATTGAAAGAGGTGTTTGGGGAGGAAGGATTGAGGTTGAGGAGGATGGTGTAGAAGTCTTCGAGGACTTGTTCGATGTTTGCAACGACTGCCATTTTTGGTATCTCTATGAGCTTCGTAGCCGTATGCTGCTGGCTGATCTGAAAAGTACAGCGAGGTCATCGAAGCTCCAGGTGACGACACGACCTACACATATATAGTAGCATCGCATCTGTTCTCATGCGCTTGCATATGCAGCCTGCTTGTACCACATGCCAAATGAGGTATGGAACAGAAATCCTTCGAGCTGCAAGTCTTGGGTGAGTGATGGACTTGATCATAGGAAAGCGTGGAGCTGATGCACCGCATGGGAAGTGCATTGCTCATGATCACGAGACTCTTTCCCTTTCGTGACTTCTGCTCTTCTCTGCGACCAACGTCTCCATCGAATCAATCAGCCCTGTGCTTTGGCGTTCTCATATCTGTTCTGGCCATCTCACAATGCCATATCTTACATCCTCATGCCTCAAAGTCCAGCTCCGTGCGGCTTGTGTACATTATATCTCATGTCCGCACAGCTCCCGTGCGTGCTGTTTCGTCTGGCTTGCTGCTGCTGTGGTCCGCCGATGCTGTCGCTATCACATATTTTCCCAGTTTCGGCCATTGCGATAGTGCTTAGCCGGATCAGCCGCCGTGAAGCTATTGATGCTATCGTGTCTTTTTAAAGCGATTCGAAGCAGTCCATCTGTCGTTCTTTCCTGATCGCGCTGCTGCAGCTTCTTTTGCTTGTGCGCATGGCGAGACTTGCGCGAGAGATGCCAGCGGTCCATCAGCTTCGCGACTGGATTTGCCATCTTCTTTGCTGCTGCTGATCGGCGCGCTTCTCTGGTGTTTAGATGTGATATGACTTTGGCTGTCGTATCTGGCAAGTGATGTTGCGCGAGCTGATGATCGGAGGACTTTCGGGATGAAGTTGGAGATTGCAGTGATGCTATCTCAAGCATGTGACACTGTGCGACCTTCTGACGGAGTCTGCCAACCCTACTTTGCTAATCGACAAGGCAAATTCATTCACCTGAGAACAAGTTCTTGCGGCTAACGGAACCTTAAACTCCACAGCCGTGTGCGACAGGGGTGGTCGTTAGTCCCGTCAACGGTCTGCACTAAGCACATGCACCCTAGCAATACCGGCATTGTTCCTGGACATCCACTTGTGGGACCTCATCGAAGTTGCCGACACCGACTCGTCCTGTACGGTGCAGGAATCCTTCGTGGCATGTCCTTGATATCAGTGGGTACCGTAGGGAAAAACGGCTGAAAATGGAGAAGGGGCGGACTCTTGGCGGGTCTTGTCAGTGCAACCGAATGTGGGATATTGAATAGCTGAGTAGAGCATATTCAAGTCGTACTTGTCTTGAGATTATCGTGATCAGAGTTGCGGAAAATGGCAGGAACAGATACCGTAAACGGCACGAACGGCCACGCAAACGGCCAGGCGAATGGTCACAACAATTCCAATGGCAATGCTGTTCAGCATGAGAAGGTCGCCATCGTGACTGGAGCCACAGTGAGTGATGACAATTCTCTTCCAAGAGGCATGAGCTGATGGTCGTCGAAGTCGGGCATGGGCATCGATCTCGCAAAGCATCTACATTCCAAAGGATGGAAGGTAGCTATAGTTGGGCGAAACAAGGAAGCTGGACATCGCATCGCCTCCGAGATTGATGATCCCAAGAATGCTCGATTCTTTCAAGCAGACGTGGCCAGCTACGACTCTCAAGCATCGATGTTCCTATCTGTCTGGCAGACTTGGAGCAGAGTCGACCTGCTCTGCATGAACGCAGGCATTGTAGACAGCTCAAGCATCTACATCTACTCGCACAGAGGCAAGTCGGTGGAAGACGTCCCTCCAGTCCCGGATCTCTCTTGTACAGATATCAATTACAAAGGTGTCGTCTATGGCACGCAGCTGGCGACCCACTTCATGAGGCACAACCAGCCACAAGCTGGTGGAAATATTATCGTCAATGCCAGTATCGGCGGAATCTTTCCGCACAGGGCTTTCCCAGAATATTGCGGCACGAAAGCAGGTGTCATTCAGTTTGTGCGAGGTGTCGCACCACTTCTGAAGGCCAAAGAGAACATTCTGATCAATCCGGTCTTGCCGGGTGCCGTTGCCACGCCTATTGTCCCACAGGAGATGATTGATGCCATCTCGGAAGAATGTCTCACGCCAGTCTCCACGATCTTGGAAGCTCATGACAAGTTTATCGATGACGATACTGGAATGGCCGGCAAGGCTCTAGAAGCATCGGCAAAAGATCTCATCTTCTACGAGCCTCCAGAGTATGGTAATGGCTATAAGACGAAGAGAGCCGTGACGGTGTGGGAGCCACACTTCAGAGCTATGCATGGCGAAGATTCGAAATTGGATGATGCTGTTGCATGAGCGAGATCTGATGTCTATCTGTGAACCTGATCATGTGGCAGAACTCTAGTCGTAGTCCTTGATAACAGCTCCTTTCTGCTTCTCTGGGTCGGTGGCCTCCATGATTTGCCTCATAGCATCGTCACAAAAGTCCAGAATAGGTCGAATGTAGATGTTATCGAGATTGATCTCGACAGCTAGACCGTATAACTTATCTGCAGCGACTCTCAGACCGTTGCTGTCCACAAGGTCCTCGCTAGCATCGACAAGCCCAAGGACAGTCTTTGAAATCTGGCTGGCAGGCGTGAATAGACCTGGTGGAAAGCCAGCCCAGCCTCCTTCGCCTGTGAGATTGGTCTCAACGATTCCCGGACAGATTGAGTTCACTCGTATTCCTTCCAGGAAGAGTTTGTTGGCAATCGCGCGGCCAAATCCAAGGACACCATGCTTTGCTGCAGTGTACATCGGGCTGTAGTGACTTGGATATAGTGCACCACAACTAGCAGTAAGAACCAGGCTTGCTCCTTTCCCTTTGTGCGGACTGCGTCGAAAGTAGTGCTGCGCCAGATAGCAAGTCGAGATGAGGCCTTTGAGATTGACATCGACTGATCGGAGATCTGGAGGAGGTGGAGGATCGGTCTTTTGTGTCTTGTAAAAGTCCGTTGACTCGATCACGCCTGCGTTGGCAAAGACGAAATCAACGGACTTTGAGCTAATGAATACATCGTGGAAGACTGCGGCCAGCTCCTGGTAGTTCGTCACATCGGCCTTGTGAGCAACAAGTTCTGGCGAGTCTTTCGTAACTTGCTCGATGTGCTTTGGGCTGAAATCGATGATATGTACAGACCAATCCTTCCTAGCTGCCAAGTCCTTTGCGACTGCCAGGCCCATGCCCGAAGCTTGAAGAGAGTCAGCTGGAACATGATCTTCGGAGAAGTCAACCTACCACCACCCGTGATGATAGCGATTTTGCGTTCCTCTGCCATATTGCTACGCCTCTTCTCGGATCGAACTTGGTACACTCCTTCGCACAAATCTCACATGAAGCTGTTACAATAGAAGTACGGCTGGGTCCACCTCGGCTACAAAGACTAGCAGCACTCAAGACCGCGAGTACACTGCAAGGGTGTTCTTGGACTGTCATCGGCAGGTGGTGCTCCGGAACGAGCTCCTCAGATCGAGCAACATTTTCCGCGTAGCACGCGAAGTTCTCAAGTGACCAGAGTTGTGTGCCATTGTCTCCATTCACCCATCATGGCAGCCATATGTGCCCGCGCATTTCCATCACTTCCTCTTCGGCCATTCTCACATCAGTGTCCTATCGTGACCATAATCGTTACATCGTCGGAGTTCTTCCCATTCTCTTTACGATCGACCGCTTGCGCATACGCTGCAGGTGGACACGGTGCATGTGAAGTGGAGAGCAGCAAATTGATGAAAAGACGGATCTGCAAAGGTGCCGGGCTTCACTTGCCTGTCAAAATGTGGCTCGTGCACAGTACAAGGGTCATGCCGCTGCCCCGAAGCCACCCGCAAGCTAAATACGACCTGGTCCTGACGCGTTGATGCGCTGTCGTGACTGAGCTGAACCCTGCACCCCCTTAGTAGAGACAGGGGGTTGATTAGCGCTCTTATTACTAGTATATCTCTATTAATTTTAAAGTAGAGGTTCTAACCGTTCCTTCTAATACTAAGAAATACGTTTTTACTATTAGTATATTAGTTATAAGCCTAGAGCTCTTTATATATATATATATATATATATATATATATATATAAATATAGACTATATTATAAGCGCTTAATCTAATTCGCTAATCTAGAAAGGCCCGTTATACTAGTCTATATTAGTATATTTTAGTATTAATAATATCTTTTTATAGAATTAATAAATCTACTAATAATTAGATATTATATCGACTACTAAGGCTACTACTATAGCTACTATTAAGAAGAAAGTTACTAAGACTAAAGAATACGATAACTAGTATAAGTAAACTATTAAGAAGTTTACTATTATAAATATCTAGAAGTACTATAAGAAGAATAGCTCTAAGCTAGAGTCTATATAGAAGAAAGAACTACTAGTACTAGAAGATAATATATTATAAAAAACGTTTTACTAATCGAGCTAATCGAGTTAATTAAGTTAATCGAGTTAATCGAGTATTAATCGAATATTAATCGAACTATAATAGAATTAACTCGATTAACTCGATTAATACTCGATTAGCTTAATTAACTTAATTAACTCGATTAACTCGATTAATACTTAGTCGCGTTTCTATTATAGATCTATTAGTTATACTATACTAACTAAATCTAAGTCGAGAAATACTACTATTAGTACTATATATAATTAGATACTAAGTCGTAATTCTAATTAGTTCTAATTTATATATCTTCTATATACTATATAAATCTACTATCTATAGTCTTACTACGCGATTTATTAGAATAACGAAGTTATTACTTACTATCTTTATATTATTATTAGTTATCTTCTAGATATACGACTTTAATATACTCGATCTAGCTCTCTATACTCTTATCTTTTATATCTACTTTTTCGTAGCTTATATTTCCTTTTCCTTCTACTTATTATTATATATAGTATTATATATCTTAAAGTTAGTAGTATTATTAATATATCGAGCTCTATTCGGGTCGTACTCGTCTACTAGTACTATATATAGAGTATAGTAGATTAGTAGTAGACTATATAATCGCTAGCCTTAAAGTATACTATTATATAGTAAAACCCTCTATAGTTAGATTATCGTTAAGCTATATATATTATAGGTTTCGCTATCGTCGATAATATAATTAAATAACTTAATAAATATAGTAGTAACTAGCTCGCGCCTAGATACTAGTTCCCTATAGTATTTAATTCCTAATATAAGATCGATTAATATTATATACCTTAATTAAGCTAGTAGCTTTCTATTAAAATAGATAGATAACTAATCTCGTCCTAGCGAAGTATTTATACTATATTCCTATATCTATATAAAGTTATATCGTTTATTACCTTTAATTCTATCCTAATTTAGTATATATCGTATAAAGTCGGCTATTACTATATTAGGATATTCTACGTCCTTACTAGTTAGCTTCTAGTATTTAATTAATCTATAAAAACGGATCTCTATATCTAGTATATATATAGTATCTTTTACTATAGTATCCGGATCTATCGAGTATTTATATATATTATTATAGTCCTTCTACTATTAGATAAATATAGTAATCGCCTAAATAAAGTTATAACTAAGGTTCTCTTCTATTAGACCTACTATATTCCTTACTATAATCTATATTAATAAGCTCCTTATAGGTATCTCTTATAGATACTCGAGTACTTCCTCTATATATATCGCTCTAGTCGGTATAATAGATTATTATATATATTCCTTAATCGCGCGATCTATTACTAGGAGTAATAGATTTATAAGGTCGTCCTATATCTATATATTTAGTTTATTACTATCGCCTTCGAGTATACTATTCTTCTAGCCCGTTTTCCTATTTATTAGATAGAATAATAGCTTTAGTAGTTCGTAGTACTTATACTCGAAATAGCTAGTATTTAGGTCGAGAAGATTACTAAATATCTTAATTAAAATCGGTATATATATTATACTATAGAATTTAGATATATTAAATTATCCTTCGATATACGTTATCGATAGCCTATCTACTAAACTATCGTTATTAGAGATAATTATATTATTATCGTCTTATATTTATTCGATATTAGTCTAGTACTAGGCCTTCTTCTAAATCTTTATTATTCTATATAGGCGGAAGACGTCCTTCTACTAGTTCGTCTAATATAGTACTATTTAGAGATATTTAACTATCTCGTTATTATAGTATCTATATATCGCTATAACGATAAAGTCTACTAGAGTATATAGAAATCTAATCGCTTCTTATTATTAAGCTAAGGAGGGCTAATAGATATAAATAGATTATAAACTATAATAGAAGCTATAAGGAATAGTAGGGGCTAAAGTAGGAATAGTAAGTATATTATTATTATCTATAGGTTAGAGCTAAACCTAAAAGGTATTAGCTTAGATTAGTTATATAATTATTATTATATAATCTAGCCTACCTTAGTATCTCCTACTAGGTAACTAACTAGACTATATATTCTAATACTCCTACTTAGGATAGTTAGTCCTTAAATCTAATCTAAAGGTATAAGATTAATTAAGAATTTTAATTAGCTAATTAGATATAGTAGTCTCCTAGTTAGTATAGTATATCTAACTAGCTAGGTTTAATTCCTAGATCTAGTATAGGATATATAGAAATACTCTTAGAGAGAGTTTCTCTAGTTCTTTTTATACTATCTTTTACTCTACTTAATTACTATATAAGTTATAGTTATCTAATAAATTCCTAGAACTATAGCCCTATTTTTAGCTTAGTTAGGCTATTAGCTACTATCTCTTTTATTAGAGTATATTCTACTATAATTTTCCTTTACTACTAAAGGTTTCTAACCTTATTAAAGCTAATATTAATATATTTTAATCTCTTATAGGTATAAGTATCTTTAACTAAGGTTAAAGCTACTTAATTATCTCCTATAATCTAAATAGGCCTAATTTTATTTACTATATTAGAATTTCCTTTAATTAGTAGCTAAAATAAATATTCTCCTATTAACTAAGTATAGTCTATCTCTCTTAGGAGTACCGCTAGGAACTAAGATTACTTTATATATATATTTATTACTATATACTTAGCTTCTATAGTTAACGTAGTAACTAACTTTTACTTTTTACTTATCTAAGAAACTAGTAACCTATAGAGAAAGAAGATACTTCTAAGGATTAAAACTCTATCGGCTTTATCTATTATATAATTAGAGTCTAAATATCTTATTAGCTTTCCTCCTCCTCTTCTAAATATTAGACCTAGGCTTAGGAATAATCTTAAGTATTTAGCTAGTTTCCTAAGTACTTTTAGATATCTCTTAGATAGATCTAATATATATAATCTAAGTCTTCTAAGAGTAAAAGTAATATTAGGTCTTATTATAGTTATTAGCTATATCTAGGTACTATTCTAACTTTAGTACTTAGTCTTATTATATCTTTCTTTATCTAAGTTAGATTTTCTTAGACTCTTATAGCTATTAAGTAGTAATAAGATTAGGTAAGCTATTTCTTTAGTTATTCTCAACTTTATAAGATTTTCCTAGATATAGTATTCTTAGTCTAGCTTTAGAGTACTACTCTTTCTATCTCTAGTAAGCTTTATTCTAAGAATTTTAGTTAGTTTACCTAGATCTTTAATTTTAAATACCTTACTTAGTTCCTTCTTAAACTAAAGAATATCTTCTAGCTTTAGTACTATAATAGGAATATTATCTATATAAGTTAGAACTATTAGGTTTCTTCCTTTATAGATAAGTAAATATAGGTCTACCTCTAACTAGTAGAATCCTATTTTCTCTAGCTTTAAGATATATAGCTTATTCTAGTCTCTTACTACTTATTTTAGGCTATATAAGCTCCTTAGAATTTTTAGGGCTATATCTTTTAGAATTTTTACTCCTAATAGAGGAATTATAAAGATATCTTCTTATAGGATACTCTTAGTAAATATATTATTTATATCTACTTAGTATAGTTCTAGATCTTTCTTATATATAGTAGCTATAAATACCCTAAGTATATTATACCTAACTATTAATATAAATATTTCCTAGAAATCTATCCTAAACTTCTAAAAGAATCCCCTTATAACTAGTCTTACTTTAAACTTATTAATTACTCTACTAATTAGTCTCTTTATATTAAATACCTATTTTAAAGTAACTAGGTTTACTCCCTTTAATAGAACTACCTAATCCTAGGTATAGTTACTTCCGAGTATAATTAGTTCTTTCTAGATTACCTCTTCCTATATATAACCCTATTTTAGATCTTATATTGCCTCTTAGTAGGTTCTTAGAATTAGAACCTCCTATCTTTATATAATCTCTAGTATAAAAGTAGGGAATATAACCTTATAGATATACTCTAGGAGTTTATCTATCTAGTCTATACTTAGATCTAGGTCTTTTATTATATAGATAAAAGCCCTATAATACTTTACTTTTAAGAATTTATTATCCTTTAATTCTCTTAGTCTCTTCTATATAGTTAATCTTATAATTATACTATAAACTCTTTCTTCTCTTAACCCTTTATTAGAGATTAATCTTCTTCTCTTTAAATTCCCCTTCTAAGTATAGATATTCTAGTTATCTTACTAAGGTTCCTCTTAGCTCTAATTTAGAGCCTACTATTTATATTTATATTTTTCTTCTTCTAGATTAGCTATTATCTAATATTAGTCCTTATCCTTTAGTAGTAGAGATAGTTAAACTTATACTAGTATTAGATTTAGTTTCTCCTTTCTTACTAGCCTACTAACTAGGTTTCTAACTAGAGTATAGCTTAGCTAGTTAAGTCTAGGAATATTTAAAGTTATATCCTCTCCTTTCTTATTCTTAAACTAGATAGTATTATTATAAGCTCTTATAGTCTTTATATTAGGCTCCTAGAATAGCTATATTTTAGATATATTAGGTATATAGCTAATAAATATAGTATCTTTTCCCCTATTTATTAGCTTATCTAATCTTATCCTAACTAGCTAAGATTTAGTATCTATATATATAACTACTCTATATCTCTAAACTTTAAAATATAATATAGAAGGTCTCTTTCTAGTAAAAGCTTTATTAGGTAAAACTTTAAACTTATTAATATCTAGCCTATTTAAAAGGGTATTTCTTATAATAGTATAGGTATTTAATACTTCTAGCTAGAATTTAACTAGTATATTTAACTCTTTAAGTATTACCTTAATATATTCCTTAGATATCTAGATAGACCTTTCTATAACTCTATTTTAGATTAAGTTATATACCTTAGTTATATAGTAAGAGATTCTAGATTCCTTCTCCTACTACTTAAATAATATAAGTAATTCTCTTACTCTATTACTTCTTACTACCTAAAGCTAATTCCCTAATTATAGTTTAGCTTTTCTTTTCTATTTCTATAATATATCTACTATATCTTCTCTTAATTTTAATAGGAATACCTACTTCTTTCTAGAGAAGTTATTAATAATCTTAAGCTACTATTTAAAACCTAGCCTTAATATAGGTAGTAGTCTATAGATATTAATTAAAATAAGGGAAAGTCTAGTAGGCTTTCTCTTAGTCTCCTTTCCTCTATATTTCTTTATCTTAGCTAGAGAATATACTCTATAAGGCTAATACTTTATAGAGATAGGAATTCTTTCCTTTAGGTTAGTAACTTTATAAAGATCCTTTAGTAGTACTTCTCTAAAGTATCTAACTCTTCTATACTATAGCTCCTACTAATCCTAGTTAGTCTAGGCCGTAAAGGTATAGGTATTATTATTTATTAGGTCCTAGGAAATATATATAAATATAAGTTTATCTAGATCTTAGCTAATTTCCTTAATAAATAGTACTCCTCCTAAAAGCCTTATCTAGATAACTAGCTTTCTATTAGGTAAATAAAGTATAAATTTTAGTAGTTAAATACTAAACTACTTACTAAATTAGTTCTAAGAAATAAGATTAACTCTAAGCCTAGATATAAAGAGAATACCTTTTAGTATAATCTATTTACCCTTCCTTCTATCTATAACTATACTCTTAATATATCTAGCTATTAGATAGCTACCTCTAATCTTAATCTACTTCTTCTTCTTAAGAGGTTTTATATCTTTAAAAAGTAATTCTTAGTTAGTTATATAGGTAGAAGTATAGGAGTTAAGTAGCTATTTAGATAGCCTATACTTATCTTTTACTTTAATAGTTAAATAAGCTATCTTATCTATATCTTCTTCTTTAGAGAGAGAAGATAGTTTAGAGGGTACCTCTATATTTTATACTATATAGACTTTCTTAGAAGATAGTTTCCTAGTCCTCTTTTCTAAGGATTATATTCTTAGGCTTAGTTTCCTTACTATTTCTTTAAGTTACTCCTTATCTAGTAAAGATCCCTTTCTAGCTCTAGATAGGGATTATTTCTTTACTACCCTATAGCTCTACTTTAGCTTAATAGCTACTTTTACTTTATCTAGGTTAGAGTATTCTCTAATCTAGTACTTTCCTTTATATAGGAAATATAATAAATCCTTATCTATCTAATTTCTTTTCTTAGTAAATATAGCTATCTTTTAGCTTATTATCTATTCCTATTTTTCTCTTAGGATACTAAGAATATCTTATAGGCTTAAGTCCTATCTTGGATCTATCCTATCCCTAATAGTACTAAATAATTCTAGGAGAGCTACTAGAAGCTATTAAATCCTTCTCTCCTTAGTCTTAATTTCCTTAAACTATAGAGAGATTAATACTATCTTCCTAGCTATATTACTTAGGCTTTACTATACTTTATTAACTATTTAGCCTTCTTCTATACTAAAATTAGTATACTATTAGAGTAAGCTTCTTCCTATTACCTAAAGCTTCCTCTTATATTTTCCTTTTACTTATATTTATAGATACCTTATATATTTAAGCTCTTAATATTTATCCTAGTTATCTTCTAAAATATAGATAAATATTTTATATAATACTATTATATTATAAACCTT
Source organism: Pseudocercospora fuligena (assembly GCA_014298035.1). Taxonomy (NCBI): domain Eukaryota; kingdom Fungi; phylum Ascomycota; class Dothideomycetes; order Mycosphaerellales; family Mycosphaerellaceae; genus Pseudocercospora; species Pseudocercospora fuligena. The sequence goes on from JABCIY010000003.1 coordinate 61,193, forward strand.
ATAACTTGCTCTTCTAATTAACTAGTCTAGTAATTCTAATAATATTATTAAGATATACTTAGATAGTATAGATACTAGAGTACTAAGGACTACTTTATCTAGTACCTATTTAACCTTTAGCTTTATTAGATATATTCTAATTATCTTAAACTATAATTTATAATTCTCTCTTATTAAGATTAGTATAGCCCTTCTCTTACTAATTCCTCCTTCTTAATCTATAATTTCTTCTATAAATTAAATCTAAATAAACTCTAGAAATAAGGTCTTTCTTTAGTCTAAAAATAATAGTTTCTAGATAGCTATCTTCCTTAGTTATAGATCCCTAGCTCTACTAGGCCTATTAGTTTTAAAGGTTACTAAAAACTTAGTATAGATTCCTACTCTATAGGGCTAATAATTTCCTTAAGTTCTTCCTAACTATTATAATCTATAGATTAGAGTATTAGTAGTACTAGGTACTAAATCTAAGGCTTATCTAAAGGTACTTAAAACTTAGGCTTATCTATTCCCTTTATACTTTCTAAGTATACCTTACTAGGTTCTTTTATAGCTTATATATATAGGGCTTCTTTATAAAATATATATAGGTCTACTTTAAGTCTCTCTCTCCTATTTTACCTCTTCCTTCTAGGACTAGATTTATAGGTTTAGGAGTAATCTATACTACTTTAGTCTTTCTACCTTATAGTTATAAACCCGGGCTTATAACCTATTAAGCTAAGGAGGGCTAATAGGTATAAATAGATTATAAACTATAATAGAAGCTATAAGGAATAATAGGGGCTAAAGTAGGAATAGTAAGTATATTATTATTATCTATAGGTTAGAGCTAAACCTAAAAGGTATTAGCTTAGATTAGTTATATAATTATTATTATATAATCTAGCCTACCTTAGTATCTCCTACTAGATAACTAACTAGACTATATATTCTAATAATATAGGATATATAGTCTAGTAGTATAATATCTTATAGTTAGTACTAACTACTAGAAGAGCCTAGATTTAATTCCTAGTATATTTACTAAAACTATATAAACTTCTATTTCTATAGTTAGATATACTTTCTAGAGAGACGAGATTATATATAGTTTCTAGCTTTTTATCTTTTTAATATATAATTATATAAAGATTAATATACTAGACTAAAGGTTATTTAGATATTAATTAGTTACTAGTTATATAGTCTAACTAGTAAGATAATCTATCTATATAGATAGATCTAGGTTTAATTTCTAGTATAATTACTAAACTAGGCGAATTTCTATTTCTATAGTTAGATATACTTTCTAGAAGGATAAAATATTGTCTAGTTTCGCTTTTTACTATTTTAAGGTATAATTATATAAAGATTAATATATTAGAATAAATATTACTTAAATATTAATTAATTATTAGTTATATAGCCTAACTAGTAAGATAACTTATTTATTTAAGTAGATCTAGGTTTAAATCCTAATATAGTCTTAGAACTATATAAATTTCTATTTCTAATATTAGATAGGCTTTAAAGAAAGCGAAGTTTATATAGTTTATACTTTTTTACTTTACTTTATTTATAGATTATCTATTTTTAAAATACTAAGAGCGAATTAATAATTAAATTAATAAGAATAATCTGTTTTTAAGTAATCTAACTAGATTAGGTTTATTTAGTTTTTAATAGAATTAGATAGCTTATTTATCTAGATAGTTATTATATAATAAGCTAAAGGGATGTATCGTAACTAAGCTGAACCCTATACCCCTTTAGTAGAGACAGGGGGTTAATCAGCGCTCTTATTACTAGCGTATCCCTACCAATTTTAGAGCAGAGGTTCCGACCGTTCCTTCCAATGCCAAGAAACACGTTTTTACCATTAGCGTGTCATGCGCCAAGATGGTTTATCCTCTTCCCTCCACTCACTATCTCTGGAACAATCGCCGGCTTCTGAGCAACGCTGCGAGTGTGTGCTGATAGAGATGGGTTCCCTCACTAGCTTCTGGCCGCGGCCTTTGCTAGACTTGCCTCAAGAAAGGATGAACTTTGGCCTCCTGTCACACTCGCGCGAGCACGACTAACGCAAGCATTCGAAACGATGATAGATCGTGCCCAAGTGTTGGCTTGTGCGCCCAGGTGTATGGATCTGGAGCCAACCTCAGAGATATACCAAGATGGCGGATGCAAGATCCTCTGCCACTCTGCTGGCTCTTCATTGCTGCCGCTGTAGCCGAAATGGTCTCTCAATCAGCACTGTTCGCTGAAGTCTGGACAGAATATGGCATCTCCATGGTCTGCATGCTTCTGCGATTCTTTGCAAGATGGAGAATCTTTGGGTTCAAGGCCTTCGACCTTGGAGATGCATTTGCGGCCCTGGCTATGGTATGCTCGCCCGCGACGATCAATAGATATACTATTGACTCGTCTGCTAGATCTTCTATTCAATCGAGACCACTGGCATTTACATACTGACCAGTTTTGGAAATAATATTGGCTTGAATGCGCAGACTGCAATGGAAGTTCCCGACTCGAAAGTCCCGGACCTTACAATGGGATCGAAGCTGGCCTTCTTAAACTGGTTCTGGTATATCAATCTGATCTGGTCTCTCAAAGGCATTTTGCTTATGGTCTACGTCAAGCTCGGGTACGTTAGACGACTCTGACTGACTTCCCATAACATTGACTGACTTTGAGCAGAACTGGAGTAGCACGGCAAGAGCTCCTGGTCAAGGGCGTATGCGTTTTCAACTTCTGTACCTGGCTTGCGTGTATTCTGACGCACACGTTGATCTGCACGCCACCTCACAAGAGCTGGCAAATCAAGCCATATCCGGGCGACAATTGTACTATGCGAAAGCCGAACTACTATGTCATTGCTATACTCAATAGCCTCACAGACATGGCCATCATCATGGTACCCATGCCCCTCTTGTTCAAGGTCAAGGTCAAGCTATCACGGAAGCTCATCCTAATCGCCCTCTTCTCGCTTGGCTTCTTCGTCATCATCGCAACAATCCTGCGAGCATACTACTCTTTGCATTCACTGAATACGCTACCTATAGCCCTCGGATGGGCAAGCCGAGAGACCTTTGTCGCTACGATCGTCGCCTGCGCGCCTGGAATCAAACCACTTTTCAGCACTAGCAAGTGGTATAGATCGACTTCAGACGGATCTCGCGACAAGCTCTCGCGCGAGCCAACAGGCAAATTTGGCTTCTCAGCCAAGGCCAGTAGTGGCAAGGCTGTCGATTCCAGCATAGTTGTATCTCGATCAGTGGACGTCTATCGCTCAGGCAACCATGGACGGCCTGGGGACTTTGGGTTTGAGATGGGCGGCTGGAGAAAGAGCGCGCCATCGAGTTCTGGCGAAAGCGATGAAAGAGTAATGATACAAGAGGAACAGCCAGAGGTGAAAGCGGACGACAACAGAAGCGCATACTTCAGCACAGAGCAGGTGGTAAGGACCAAAGATCAGGTCTGAGCTGGACCTCTCGATGTCTGCATCCAGCGAACGATTGATGCCTCTGACAACGATATATCTACGACTGAAGAGCATTGTATGCTCTGGATCAGAAGCCTAATATGTCATTCAGGACCAATTCGCGCAAGGCTGGATAAGTCGACCCGCGTCTGCGCGCGTTGGCGACGGCATTCTCTCGCAATTTTGTCAACTGGAAGCGCCAGTAAGGTCACTTCTATCGCAACGTCAAAAGCTGCACTTGTAAGACATTTGCTCCGCCGGTTCCCTTGGCGCGTGCTTATCTGGAGCCGGTCTCCACGCTTGCTGGGGAGCCTCGATGCACCCTGCATGCACCCTTGTGCTCCGAATTTCACGCCGTCTCGCTGTCACTCAGGCCACTGCAGCTGTGGACCTCCTCCAATCTCTATACAGCATCGACCGACTTCCGATGCAGATGTCTTCTAAGGTGCGGGTCAGGTCAAGTTACATCAACCAACCAAATCATGTCCAAGACCTCGTGCCACCCGAGTCAGTCCTAAGATTCTACTGCAAGCGACCCAGTCGCAGAGATGGTCCACAGTACTATACGGCGGGTTTGCGCTCGTGCCGAGGGAGTCTATCTCCTACTCTGAATGAAAGCTTCTTCGCCTTTCATCTGCTTGTTGCGTGCTATTGACCAGAGCAGCAGCCAGCCATGGCAACTGACGCGCCTACGCTGACCGACCCTGTCTCAAGTTCGACACAGGCAGAGCCTGCAAATGGTGTGAACGAGAAGAACGGAGCTGCTGTCAGTGATGGCACGCCAGCGAAAGAAGCCTTTGAAGATGGGCTGCCACCTCCGGTCGTGACCTTCAAAACTTGGATCGTGTGTGTGGTAAGTCTTAGTGCAATGACTACCGTCTTGAGTATGAGCTTCACTGACCATATTATTTCACACAACAGATCCTTTCCATCGGATATGGCCTCTCCTTCTGGCCTGTGCCAGTCCTATCTGCAATTGGAAGTGAAGTTTGCGCAGACCTAGGCGACCCTACGGCATACAGCTGGTATGTCTCTGCTTGGACCATCGCGATCACGGTATCCTTCCTCTGGTTCGGGCCTCTGACAGATCTACTGGGCCGACGCTGGTTCTTGATCGGAGGCAACTTTATTACCTTCGTCGGACATTTGGTCGTGGGAAGCGCAAAGTACAACTCTAGTAATGGCGCGCAACAGATCACAGCCGGTATGGTCATTGTCGGATTCGGCGGCGCACTTTGCCAGATGGCGGCTTTCGCCCTACCAGAGTTGCTTCCCAATGCTTGGAGACACATCGGCGTTGTGTTTGCAGATCTGGTCGTATACATCACAGTGATTGTGGCCCCGGTTACCGCACGGTTTGGTTATCAGTATGGCAACTGGGAGTGGAACTTCTGGGCGCTGGCAATCTTCCAATTCCTTTCTTTTGCCGGTCTAGCGCTGTTCTACTTCCCGCCTGCCCATCCGTAAGTCTGTCATGGTTCAATATCGAGGATATTGCTAATGTCTTCGTCAGATCGGGAGAAGCCACAAACACGGTCATCAAGGAGATTGACTACCTCGGCATGTTTCTCGGTGGTGCTGGAATTGTTGTGGTCCTCATGGGCATCGTCTGGGCAGGTATCTACGAGTCCAGCGATCCCCATGTCGTAGCCACTCTTGTCGTTGGCTTCGCCTTCATTGTCATATTTGCCCTGTGGGAGCAATTTGGCAAGCTTAAACATCCGCTCACACCAACACGGATCTTTACGTCGTCACACGGTCGCGATTTCACCGCACCAGCCATCGCGCTTGGTGTTGTCAATATGTTTTACTACTCAAGTAGTATCCTGTGGCCAACCATGATCACGAAGTTCTACACGAATGGTGGAGTCAACTGGAGATACGGAGTCGTGCTATCTCTGCCACAAGGCCTTGCGATCCTATTGGGCGCCACAGGCCTCACATTTTTTGGTGGCAAGATCAAGAACTGGCAATGGCAACTTACAGGATCGAGCTTCATCATGGTTCTTTTCGGATCACTGCTCGGACCTGTCACGCCAACCAATAAAGGTACCATGATCGCATTCCTGTTCCTCTCGCAAGCAGGCTTTGGCTGGGCGCTTTATCTGGCCATTGCTGTGACTCAAATGGGAGTCGAACACAAGGATCTGGGTATTGCAGGTGGCATTTCTGGCACGTTCCGGTATGCTGCTGGCGCTGTCGGCACAACGATCTACACCACCGTGTTCAACAACGAGCTAGCTTCGTCCACTGCTAGCAAAGTCACCAAGGCTGTGCTAGATGCAGGTCTGCCAAGTGACCAGGTTGCGAAGCTTCTTACGGTGGTTAGCACAGCGGATCTTGCCACTTCGTACCCGGCGGACATTGTCACAGCAGCTAGTAATGCTCTGAACGACGCATACTGCCATGCTATCTTGTGAGTACTCACCGGCCAAGACACCAACATTCGCTAGCTAACCCATCTCGTAGTGTTGTGGCCATGGTCTCCATGGCCTTCGGTATCGTAGGACTGATTGCTTGTGCATGCTGCAAGGATGTTGATCACAAGATGAACAACCAGATTGAGGTTTTCCTGGAGAACGACCGCCTTGCGGAGAGGAACAAATTCCATTGAGTATCTCACATACCGTAAGCCTTCAGAATATGTAGCGAAGTAAATATTGAATAAATCCATAGAGCTACTACCGTCACTTCGGCGATGAGGAAAGTGCAGCTTCGTCTTTCGTGGCGCCATGTCTGCAGACGTTTCGCTACCGCGCAAGAAAGCCCAAGTGTTCCGAGCACAAATGCATACAACGATGTCTTCTTGAAGGCACTCAAGTCGGGACTATGATCGAGACCCTGATCGGACTGAACCGGACCAGAATGATTAGACCGGGATGCGAATGAATGATGTCTATGTCCATTTAGAGCGGGAAGGCAGGCTGAAGGTGCATAGCATGTGCATGACTGGACCGACATCAGCCTTATCGCCGCAAGCATGTGGCCGGGGACTATGGTAAAATCCACCTAGACCAGCAAACCAAAAGAAATCCTTTATATGCTCGTCATTTCTCGCGTGAAAACCCTCGGCCGAACATGTCCAGCATGTCCTTCGAACCGCGATTGAAGGCTGCCAATCGGGCTGCATATATACTAGCTCCCACGTTTACCAGAGCAGATCGCCCAGTGCCGCTAACCAGCGCTGTCTATTCGAAGAACTGGTCTTGCCTCGCCTTCCCAGCGACTGCCGAAGCCAACTCTTCTGGAACATGGCTGGTCGAGGACGCGGGATGTCAAAATGCCTTATGGATGCATCGGCTCCTGTGTGCAATCAGTTTGCGGCAATTCTCGTCGCCTCCGTATCGAATCTGGGATTGTCCTGATACTTATGCGAGAAGACAATGGATCTTCCCAGTACGATTCCTCTCTCGGGAAAGTGCTTCCTTTGACAGCTGCAGAATCCTGATAACGTCAACGATACAGAACGATATCAGGTTGAAGCCAAGCATTATTTGCAACGACTGGTGAACAGGTCGTTTAGCAGTCCACCTCTTTGCATTTTATGTAGCGGTGTAGCACTGTCAACCCCAGGTCCTATTGTTACACAACATTCGCGTGGAAACACATAATGTTCCAATTCGCGCACACTCCACAGCATACAGTTTAGCGCACATACACTGAGTGAAACTGGGTCAAGTATTGAATAGAAGCTGCAGCTATCGCATTTCTCCGATACAATACGCTCAACTGCCATAGGTGAGCTGACGTGTTTGTCGCGTTGGCAGGAATGCAAGAGGTACGAGGATGTTCCTTGTATGAAGCCTTATTCATGATCCTTCGCAGCGTCTCAAATAATCCCGCTTGCGAATTAATGCCCAACTTCTTGAATCACATCATCCAGCGTTGCTGCCACGGTTGCAGAATCGAAAGAAAATAATGCCTTCCTCTTCTGCGTTGAGCGCCTCTGGCCTCTCCTTCTTGGATTTGAGAACTATCATCAAAGTAGATATAGAAGCATCTAATGAACTTCAAACACGAATTGATCGACTGCGTCGCGATTTCAAAGATGGCAGAAGACCGCCTGGGAAGGAGATTGAAGAGCTGGAGTTGGCTAATAAAGACATGACCAAAGATCTTGTGCAGCGGATCGAGAAGATCGAAAATGCTGGACCACTTACTCCTGCGGATCGAGAAATGTTACAAGCATTGAATGCTCGCCTCACAGTCTGCGATCGCCAAGGAATGCAACTTACCGAGCTTCGTGATCTTGAAGCACATTTTGACCTCCGCGAAGCTGAACGGATCAGGAGGGAGAGCATGTACCAGAGCCCATTACCTCTCGGAGGCGCACCGCGGAAGCCGAGTGTTGTCAATACCGTTCAGCAACCAGCAGAGTCGAATGTGTTCCCTCCACCGCCTCCGCCGTTCACGCCGCCATACACACCATCATCTTTCACACAGTCGTTCACACCGCAGCAAGGAGGCATCTCCTTCACGTCGCCATCTTACGCTCGCCAATCTTCAAACTCACCACGCTCAAGCGGGATCAGACTGAATGAGCTGAGTGATCACAATCACAATCCGCCTTCTCCAGTTGACCCGGCTCGAGGCAATCCTCGCAGAAGCAAATCGCAACGTGATCGTGCAGAAAGTAGAGATGTGCCGTATTCGCCTAGTGCGGCAGCATACGGCGACCCGCGCAGGAGCAACCCAAATCTCGATCGACCAGAGACCAGGCAGACACCTATGGCCTCTAGCGGCAGCCAGATATATGAGGACCTCCGACGAAGCAACCCAGGCCTTGATCGACCAGAAAGCAGACAAGTTCCGTTTGCGTCCAGCAGCAGTGCAATATACGAAGATCCACGACGAGGTTATCACACCCTGGATAGAGCAGAGCCAAAAATGGCACCACCTTCGCCCCCCGTCAGCAACCCAATCTACGGCGATCCGCGAAGGAGCAACCCCAGCCTCGACAGAGTAGACAGCAAATACGTTCCTCCTTCACCACCGATTGGCAACCCCGTGTATGGCGACCCACGCCGAAGCAATCCGAATCTAGATCGAGCGGAAAGCAGATATGTACCACCATCGCCACCGATTGGACCGAGATCCGCCAGCTCTCGTAGCAATCCATCACCAAGACCTTCGCCAGGCCGCAGTCATCCCACGCCAGCAAAAAGCAGCCTCCCAACTCAACACCGTAACCCGAGCGTAGAGACTGTCGACAGTAAATGGGCTCCACCATCACCTGGAGCAGGAATAAAAGCCGGAGGAGGACCAAGCGCTTACGTCCCCTCAGTAACTTCCGCCGTTCGCGCAGAAAGCGCGTACATCCATCCGTGTAACTCCTCGACCAAAGTCGAAAGTCCATACTTCCCACCTCCACCAACGGAAGATATCAGAGAAGTGCCATACTCCACAACTTCTCCAGGTTCTTCGGCGAGAAGACCCAGCTCCTTCGGAATTCCTTCGCCACCAGCTGCCAGCCATCCTGCGCCAGACTATCGACCACCAGCGGAACAGCAAGCTCGACGCGGCAGCAATAGATCCGGAACAGGCGAGTACCAATTCTACTCTTACGCCGACTACTCCTCCGACGAAGAAGACGATTCCGAATTCGTAGCTGAATGGGAGAAAACGAGATGGCCTTTGGCATATCGTGTCCTAGACATAGATCCGAGTTTAGATCCTAGAAGCGTGCAGGAGGAGGCCATGAAGTACGTCCAAACCCCATTGAAACGATAAGCCGAGGTTTCGTGCTAATGTGTGATTGATAGTGCCCTCGCCCGACTCAGTTTGAAACACGATCCTGCACGTTTCCCTAACGATCCTGATGCACCGGCTCGGTGGGCGGCGATTAACAAGGCTTTTGATGTTCTTGTGCATCCTGTTAGGAAACAGAATTATGATATTCATGGGAATGAGCCGCAGGAGTTGAAGGAGATTGATGTTGAGGAGTTGAAGATTATTGATGAGATGCGGTAGTTGTGAAGGCGAGGAACATTGAATCCGAAAGGCTTGGATATATGAAGAGGTTTCTTTTCGACTTTGTGGGCGTTCAAGCCTGCATGGCGGCTCTGCATTTGATTGTCGAAGCTGGTACGTGTAGTGTATGATGTGAATAGTAAGCTTGGTGATCAGGTACATAGGGAATCATTTGCGAAATTGTGGATTGTCTTTGAGGCTGTGGACGCGTGAATCAGGGCATGTGGTGGTTCCGAGCAAACGTGACTGCAGGGCAGTATATGAGCGATATCGTTAGGGCGGCCGAGAGTAGCAGACCGCGTCCAGAACCAGCGGGCAGAGATGTCCGAGATCCAATCATGGTCCAAAGAGAGCGCTCACCACGATGATGACAACCAGAGTGGAGAATCGTCTATAGCGAATCTGGAGTACTTTGCTGCGGATTGCGAGGATAAGTTCCGGCACCTGCGACTTCGCTGTGGAATGTTATGCGCCATTTTCAACGCCCAGGCCGGCTGCTGTCTACTGGCAGAGAGATCGAAGGCCTGGAACGAGTACGTTACTGAGTCCATGTGACTTGAAAGCTGTCGCTGATGTCCCACAGTATTGTGAACACACAAGGCGCTCATGACGAGGACCTCGAAGCACCGACCATTAAAGCACCGATCACAGTGGATTATGGCATCAACATTCGTATAGTGGCATCGGCATTACTGAATCGCAACTGCTGGATCTCAGACAGCCCGCTGCATTCAGTCACAATAGGCGAAAGAGTGGTGTTGGGCGTAGGTGTGCACATCTATGGAACGCATCCAGTGGTCTACGAGGAAGGAACGTGTCGGCAGGGACCAAGTGTGGCAGGGCCAGTAGTGATTGAAGATGATGTTCATATTGGCAGCTATGCTGTGATCATGTGAGTACCCAACGACTCCTTGAGAGCGTTCAGTACATGTGGCGGTAGAAGGATCTGCCGCATGCAAGCGCGGAAAGCCAAGCTTTCTCACATGCTTGTCAAGCACACGGCTGACGGAAGGAGCAGGCCGGGTGTCACCGTCGGACGAGGCGCCGTCATCGCAGCGTCGGCCGTGATAACGAGAAATGTGCCCGCATACGTTCTCGTCGCTGGCAGTCCTGCGCATATCGTCCGGAAGCTGAGAAATGGTGTAGCGGAAGCCATATTGGAAGGAGACAAGAAAGCTGGCGTTGGAATTAATGCTCGATTTGAGGCGAAACCCTCCTCCACGGTATCCGCTCTGCAGGTGGTGCCATCGAGAGACACCGGTTTTATTCCTTCCAAGCTGGCTAATAAGGTGGAAGTTCTTTGCGACATATTCATGCTGAGCCTCGCAGTTGTCTTTGCGTTGTCCTTGGTACATAGCGTCTTGGGATGAGCAGCCTTCAAAACCAAGCCGCATGTGAAATAACATCTTGCACTTCATCTTCGACCATTCGCTCCTGCTTCTGACTGCAGATATGCATGAATATTTTGCGACTCATTTCCAACCCATCGCCCCTGCTTCTGAAGCTGAAATTTTTCACCGCACATCGTCAACATCCTCCATCTCCTCCTCCACCACCTTTTTGTCGGTATCGGTGGTCAAGCCGACAGCGGCCTCTGCCTCTTTCTGGCTGTATGGCTCTTCCTTCAACTGCTTGACGCGTCTTTTGTGCGGCTTGCCCTTCTCGTGGGACTTGAAGTTGGTCTCGCTCTCAAACCATTTTGCGCATTCGGTGCAGTAGAACTCGCCAAAGCCAGGCAAGTCCTCTAACGCCTTGGTGTCTTTGTACTGTTGGAGGTGTTTTTGCGACTGCTTGTCGGCATGGATCTGATCGAGATCCCGAGTGTGTCGCCTGGTCTTCTTCTTCGAATTGACGCCTCTGATTGCCGGCATCTTGGCAAATATGCGAATATCGCTTTGATGTGCGATACACGCTTGATGCGCCGAAGCTCGGATACTCGGCAAGGGCAACAAAGCACGCAGAAGAGCTGCTTCCGGGGCGACAGTAACCAGAATTAGGCTCTGGCAGCAGAAGCGTAATATGCCTCGTGCGTCTAGTCTTATGTTCGAGCAGAGCTATGGCAAGTCTCGAAGGCGACGTCGGCCACTCGCCCGTTTGCTGCTTCTGAAATTTTGCTGAAGAGCCTCGCACGCGGACCAAGCCCGGCCTCTCTCCCTCGGCACAGACTAGACACCACCAACCACCAGCCAATCAGCGCTGCTTAGTTTCTGAGCTCAGTCTCTGTCGTAACTAGCTCGCTTTCTTCTTCGCGCCTCTTCTCCTCTTGATAACACCCAAACACTTCAGGTTGACTGCTGCGCCTGCAAGTACATCTCCTCTCACCTCTAATAAGTCCACTGCGGCAGTCTGGGCTTCGTCACAATGATCGGTGCCAGAGTAGCAGCGCGACAGCTGGTATGTTTCCTTCTGACAGCTCCTCCCACCTCCGAAACGCCATTGATAGAGCAGCAAGACAGCTAACATTGTGTCGAAACAGCCCCGGCTGGGCCGGCGGTCATTCGCTACCGTCAATGACTCCGCTCTCACCAAGAAGGTCGAGATGACCAACTGGGAAAAGGGCCACTACATCAACTATGCCGGAATGAACGAGACGCTCCAAATCGTGCGAAAACGGTTAAACAAGCCACTCACATACGCCGAGAAGATCATGTACTCGCATCTTGACGATCCTCACAACCAAGATATCGAGCGCGGAAAGAGTTATTTGAAGCTTAGACCCGACAGAGTTGCTTGCCAGGATGCCACCGCTCAGATGGCTATCTTGCAATTCATGTCTTCGGGTATGGATGCTGTGGCAACTCCAACCACAGTCCACTGCGATCACTTGATTGAGGCACAAGTTGGTGGCGAGAAGGATCTCGAAAGAGCCAACTCCATCAACAAGGAAGTCTACGATTTCTTGAGCACATCTTGCGCCAAGTACAACATTGGTTTCTGGAAGCCCGGATCTGGTATCATTCACCAGATTGTAAGCGTATCTCCAATTCTGTCAAATGAGATGGAAACTCACATTTTTCACAGGTCCTCGAGAACTACGCTTTCCCTGGTGGTCTTATGATCGGTACTGACTCGCACACTCCAAATGCCGGTGGTCTCGGTATGGCAGCCATTGGTGTGGGTGGTGCTGATGCTGTCGATGTCATGGCCAACCTTCCATGGGAGGTTAAGGCACCAAAGGTCATTGGTGTCCGTCTTACTGGAAAGATGTCTGGCTGGACTGCTCCAAAGGACATTATCTGCAAGGTCGCTGGTATCCTTACCGTCAAGGGTGGAACCGGCGCTATTGTTGAGGCAAGTTTCCGATGAAAGCAACCGAGCATATGAAGTCGCGCTAACTCCAAATAGTACCACGGTCCAGGAACTGAGAACTTGAGCTGCACGGGCATGGCCACTATTTGCAACAGTGAGTTGACCACTGACAGGGTCTCTATATTTCTAAGCTGACAACTTCCGCAGTGGGTGCTGAAATCGGTGCCACCACATCCCTCTTCCCATTCAACGACCGCATGTACGACTACCTCGCAGCCACCAAGAGACAGCACATCGGAGACTTCGCTCGATCATACGCCACCGAGCTCCGCGAGGATGAGGGTGCTGAGTACGACGAGCTGATCGAGATCAACTTGAGCGAGCTCGAGCCACAGATCAACGGTCCATTCACCCCAGATCTTGCTACTCCTCTCAGCAAGTTCAAGGACGCTGTAAAGGAGAACAAGTGGCCACAAGAGCTGAAGGTTGGTCTTATTGGTTCTTGCACAAACTCCTCCTACGAGGACATGAGCCGTGCTGCATCCATTGCTCAGGATGCGCTCGACCACGGTATCAAGGCCAAGGCCATGTTCACAATCACTCCTGGTTCTGAGCAGATCCGTGCCACCACCGAGCGTGACGGACAGCTCAAGACTCTTGAGGACTTTGGAGGCATGGTCCTTGCCAACGCCTGCGGCCCATGTATCGGCCAATGGGATCGCCGTGAGTACAAAATCATCCAATTTCACCAGGGAATTATGCTAACAATCATTGACAGGTGACGTAAAGAAGGGTATGCTTGAAGAATCGAATGTGTCGACAATGTTTTCTGACTTGTGATTAGGCGAGCCAAACTCGATCGTCTGCTCGTACAACCGTAACTTCACTGGACGTAACGATGCCAACCCAGCCACCCACTCTTTCGTCACCTCGCCAGACATTGTCGTCGCTCTTACTCTCGCCGGAGACCTCACGTTCAACCCAATCACCGACACGCTCATGGACAAGGACGGTAAGCCATTCAAGCTGAAGGAGCCATCTGGTGATGGTCTGCCATCCCGTGGCTACGACCCAGGTCAGGACACCTACCAGGCACCACCACAGGACCGCTCCTCCGTCTCCGTCGCTGTCGCCCCAACCTCCGACCGTCTTCAGATCCTCGAGCCATTCGAGCCATGGAATGGCAAAGATTATTCGTTAGTCATCCATGATGTCCGTAGTGGGACCTGAATTTGCTAACTCATACTTTCACAGAAACCTTCCAATCCTGATCAAGGCACAGGGCAAGACCGTAAGCAATTCTTATGTCTTTCTCCGTGTTCTTCTGCTAACACACTTCAGACTACTGATCACATTTCTATGGCCGGCCCATGGTTGAAGTACCGTGGACACTTGGACAACATCTCAAACAACCTGCTCATCGGTGCCATCAACTCTGCCAACGGTGAGGCCAACAAGGTCAAGAACCAGGAGACTGGTGAATTCGACGCCGTCCCAGCTACTGCTCGTGACTACAAGAAGAGAGGCATCAAGTGGGTTGTCATTGGTGACTGGAACTACGGCGAGGGCTCATCCCGTGAACACGCTGCTCTCGAGCCAAGACATCTTGGCGGTCTTGCCATCATCACCCGATCCTTCGCCCGTATCCACGAGACCAACTTGAAGAAGCAGGGTATGCTTCCGCTTACCTTCCAGAACCCAGAGGACTACGACAAGATCCAGCCAGATGACCGCGTTGACCTCAAGGCTACCGAGCTCGCTGTTGGCAAGCCGGTCACCATGACTGTTCACCCAGCAAACGGCGACAAGGCATTTGACATCCCACTTGTGCACACTTTCAACGAGCCACAACTCGAGTGGTTCAAGAACGGAAGCGCACTTAACACTATGGCCAAGGCAGCCAAGTCATAAACTTGTTGCATCGGACGTAAAGGAAAAGAAGGCAAAGTTATTAGCAAGAGACGAGGAAAACGACTTTCGATTTCTCAATGATGATACACAGGACGGGCATTCTCGTCACGATATGGAGGATCAAGGCTCCATCTGCTGCAGTGGGTTTGTAGCATTGTTGTGCATAGTTGTTTCATGGCGCTGTTTGGTCGGACTTATGTACTTTGACAATGAGTTTGAAACCATTGGCCTCTCACGTTTCACGTCTTCGTAATCTGCGTAAGCATTACTATCGAGAAGCAGAATTGATGATTCGGAGAAGCCCAAAGTCACGTGCTGCGGCTGCGGCCGACAATCCTTGCCCAGCGCCAAGACCGTGCGTTAGCGAGCGAAATTGAACTTCATCGCCAAAGCCGCAGCGCAGACAAGAAATCGGAACCTCGAAGCACGTTCGCAACACAACAGTCGCAATGGCCAGTACGTAAATGCAGTAATGCCATGCTGCTTGAGATACTGATTATTGCGCAGAGTCAAAGAACTCGTCTCAGCACAACCAGGCCAAGAAGGCGCACAAGAACGGGTACGATTTCCTCCACCGCGAATCACGAATCGCACCATGAATATGAAAGAGCACGGAGAGATGGAATGGAGACGGCGAAGGCATTGGGGAGAAGTCAATTGCTGACAGGTGGATGATAGTATCAAGAAGCCAAAGACTCACAGATACCCTTCGCTCAAGGGAACCGACCCAAAGTTCCGCAGAAACCACAGACATGCTCTTCACGGCACCATGAAGGCATTGGTACGTCGAATTCGACCGCTTGATAGCGCGGTTCCGGAAACGAGATGAGCACAGATACTGATACCCATCGCAGAAGGAGGTTAAGGAGGGCAAGCGTGATGCCGCATAAACGAATCGACTACCACAGACAGCTACATCATGGGATACCTGGAGCATTGAGTGGGGACTTGTTTACGGCTACTACGACACGAAAAGCGGAGCGCCAATCTGTATGGCGCAAATGAGGACGGCTTTTCCAAACATGAAGGTAGCCGAAATGCATGCCTGAACTGATCTGCCAGCTCCATCTCACTCTCATTCTCACATGCGCCTGCGCACTCTCCTACCTGCTTGCAGCTTCTTCATCTGCTTGTAGCCCCCACATCCTCGGATTGAGTCCGTGACAGCATGAATATGGCATATGTGTGTACAACGCCTAGCATCATTTTTCCATGCAACGGTGTTGAAGGGTTTTCCAACGTGCCAAGATTGATCGTTTCGGCGATGCCATCTCATTACCAAACATGAATGCTCTGCTTTCTATGGGTGTTTGTGCATGAAGAGGTGGTAACAGACTATAGTTTCTTCCCAGACATGTGGGACCTCTCAGATCAGCTAATAGGAACGCCTTCCCATTGTGCTTCAGTTCAATCGCAACCCGCGAGGCTCAGAGCGCAGAATACAGGTAGGTATAGGTAGCTTAAATCTCTTCCCGTCCACACGCTACTTGTCTCCTCTTTGCGCTCTTCTCTTCGAAGACAATCACTTCATAATTGGCTAGCGCCTCAACGTATAGCAATTGGAAAGCTTCACTTTATCGCGCACAGCATTGCACCGCGCCGTTCCGAGACTGCTTCCGACAATGAAGTGTGTGTCAACAGCGCATGCCACGGCTCGCACCCACGATCACACTGCTTCGAACCTCGCCAACGGACCTGATCAAGGCGCAGTATCGGCGGCAGCAACAATGGCGAGTGCATCGCAACTTGTCGAGGTCGATCCTGCAGTGTTCCTAAATCCGACTATTACCACTATTCTTGCTGGACCAGAGCGCAGTCGGTATGCTGTCCACAAAGCACTCTTGTGCCAAAAGTCGGGCAAGTTGCAGACCGACATTGGGTCCTCTTGACTTATGTTGACCATGTTCAGGCTACTTTGCCACGGCATACAACGCAAGCATGGAGGATGCAAGCGAGAATACCCTAACTATCAGTGACGTCCCGGACGCGGCTTTTCGTACTCTCATTTCCTGGCTGTATACCGGCAAGGTCTTCCTTCAGACTGAACAAGGACAACGTCTGTCCATGGCGACTTCGCTGGAGGACATAGATGACGAGGCAAGCCAATATGACGAAGACAGCGGCGGAGAAGACACCGAAATTGAAAATGAGGACCTTGGAAACGATGACGACGAAAGCATCAGAGACGGATGGTACGAGGACAGTGAAAGAGGCACGGAAAGTAGCGACGATGAGATGGAGTGCGACGATGAAGCGGAATCCCATGACCTCGAGGCAATATTGACGTTCGACCCCAGGAGCGAAGCTTTCCAAATCTCCCGTGTCTTTCCAGGATTCTTCAATCTGTCCGACCTCGACGCTTATCAGCTCAGCTGCTTAATACGTATGCATGAACCGCAGGAGGGAGAATTGCAGAGCGCATTCAGCATGAGGTGCAAGAACCTGCTCCGAGATAAGGAGTTCCTGGGTGAACTGGATGAACCAACAGTTCCAGAAGATAATTTGGGCACAGAGGGATATGGCAAGGAAGAGATCGATATCTACGATCACCTCATCGACGTGTACGTCTTAGCCGACCGCTTCGACATTCAGGGTTTGCGCATCGACATTATGAATCTCCTTGAGAACCATCGTCTGGAGCAGGAGAAATACATCACTGAGACCACGCTACCGAGACTGACGACAATTGCGAAAGCCTGCGAGACTTTGCCTACTACCTCGGACTTGCGTCTGTGGTTCGTCCACAGAATGGCATTCGATTGTCCAGCCAGAGCTGAAGACCTTGACATCCTACCCAAAGACTTCCTGATCGATGTCATGGCTACCATGGCACAGAAAGCGAAGTGGCTTTGGACGCAGGATGACTGGCCGCAGTATCAGGACGAGTGTCTTTGCCATGCTCATGAATCGCTGGATGAGGTCAAACGCAGACTGGTGAATGGTGTCAAAGATGAAGACGAAGACAAGGATGAGGACCAGGAAGGCGTTGATGGTAATGAAGCGTGAACAGGCCCTACCAGCGCAGGAATGGCTGACTACTGTTATCGATCCAAGACTGGGGAGGACTTTGGAGAAGGTGAGGGAAGAGTGATATAAGGAGCAGAAACGCAATACCAAGCAAGGCTTGAACAGCTAGTCAAGCAAATGTCTTTCCCGATGCAGTCACTCCATTGGAGCACAGACCCCGCCAAGGCACTGCCGATCTTATGCTAAAGCTTCGCTGGACGACGTCACTCCTCTTCCACCAACACTTCGGAGCCGCTCTACCGCGTCTTGCGCGTGGTTACTCGTGGCATAGCTCTCGCATAGCGAATCGCAGCTGGATTCTGCACCGGAGGTGAGTGCGTGCATGATACCGTGCACACCTCCACCACCTCCACTTTCATGTTGTCACGATGCCGTTCAGCCACTTAGTCACACGAGCGTGAGGCAACATGATCTTGCTTCTTCTCACAGACGAACTCGTCCATCTCTGTCGCAGTTGAAGTGAGCTACTGACACCTTTCTGAATCACGATGGCCAGAGAAAAAGACTCCGTAGATGGCTACAAACCTTCGATCGACACTGGCTATGGCCGCGACACGGACACCGAAAAAGGTCAAGACCTTCCAGCATACCACAACGAAAACCCTGGTCGAAGACAAAGCACAAAATACGACGACCGCAGCGATCCCTTTGGAGACGAATCCGATGCCGAAGTCAAATATCGTACAATGACCTGGTGGCAGGCCGCAGCGATCATGATCGCAGAGACCATATCTCTCGGTATCCTTTCCTTGCCCTCAGTGCTGGCATCTATAGGTCTGGTTCCAGGTATAATCCTCATCATCGGTCTCGGCGTGATAGCGACATATACTGGCTACACCATGTACCAATTCAAGCTCGTCTACCCTCATGTCCACAACCTGGCTGATGTGGGCGAGATTTTCTTCGGAGCTGTTGGGAGAGAGATTTTTGGTGCTGCACAAGTTATATTCTTGACTTTTACGATGGGAAGTCATGTTCTGACTTTTACTATTGCTCTCAATGCTATTACTGGACATGCGACTTGTACGATTGTTTGGTCCGTGATTGGGATGGTCGTGCTGTTCCTTCTTACTTTGCCGAGGACTTTGAAGAAAGTGTCGTATTTGTCAATTATATGTGAGTCGAAGGCTACTTCCCAAGTCTCGGACGCTGACATCGTACATAGCATTCATCTCGATTCTCAGTGCCGTGATGATCACAATGATCGGAGTGGGCATTACACGACCAGATCCAATCGTCCAAGCAACAGTCAAAGTCGGCTTCGCATCAGCCTTCCAGAGTGTGACAAACATCATATTTGCTTACGCCGGTCACGTCGCGTTCTTCACATTCATTTCCGAATTAAAGAACCCTAAAGACTTTCCGAAAGCTCTCATCTGTCTGCAAATCTGGGATATAAGTTTATATGTCATTGTAGCGATTGTGGTATATCGCTATACAGGTCCGGATGTTGCTAGTCCCGCATTAGGAAGTGCTTCACCAGTCGTGACTAAAGTGGCTTATGGGATTGCATTGCCGACTGTAAGTACTCTCATCTCACACCGAGTAAGACCCAGACTGACCGACCTGCCCAGATCCTCATCGCCGGAGTCATCTACGCACATGTTGCTGCGAAGTACATCTACGTTCGTATTTTCCAGGGCACCAAACACATGTCGAAGACCACTTTTCTCGCCGTAGGGACCTGGGTTGGCATCATCGCGGTTCTCTGGATCGTGGCCTGGGTCATCGCCGAGAGTATTCCTGTCTTCAACGATCTTCTGTCCCTGATCTCATCGCTGTTTGCTTCTTGGTTCACATACGGGTTGTCGGGTACTCTTTGGCTATTCATCAACCGTGGGCAGTGGTTCAAGAACTGGCGGAAGACTTCATTGACTGTAGTTAACACTTTGATTTTCCTACTAGGGGCAGCGATTTGTGGTATTGGGCTGTACGCCAGTGGCACAGCTATCAAGGAAGACTCTGGGAGCGGGCACAGCTGGAGTTGTGCTGACAATTCGAAGAGTGGCTCGGCTTGAAGGTGTTTTAGTTATATTCAACAGCCATGCGGTGTCGTGGCGATCACTTCGAAAATGTTCATTGGCCAGTGTCGAGATCTTCGATTCTGATTGACGACCAGCCTGCCCCGGGACTATGAAAGTAACATCTTCCAATTTCTCTTTCATGCGTCATCGCTCCCCTTCAAGCCATATGCTCCACCAATTTGTCACTACACGATCCAGTACCTGACCTGATCCTCGTTAGTGGCCTCGTTCCTCTGCAAAACAAAGAACTTGTCCAATTCCATGTCACGGCTTATCCGGTAATCAGCATCCTCTTGACCCCACAGTCGCTTCCGCTGATACAAGACGTATGGACCAACGTGCTTTTGCCGAAGAGCTTCGCGTCTAGCCAGGCTTAAGCGACGCCTATCCTCGGATCGCGCGACGCCTTCAGTGATAGCTTCCTCCAGTCTGAGGTACGCGTCAAAGAAGGCACCTAGAGTCGAGTTGGCAGGACACTCGATCGTCTTAGTGTACCAGTCTCCATTTATACCGAAATCGATGAATTGGCTCTTGAGGATGATTGGAGTCGTGGCCATGAGTTTCATTTTCCTCCATGAAGCTTCTGGGCCCATCCATGGAGGGCATTCCAAAGCCTTTTGCTGAGAGATCTCACCGGCGGTGGTGCGCCTGCCTTTGTAATGCAGTGTGTAGTCTTCAAGTGAACCCCCGAAAGAGCCATCCACGACCCCGACGGCGAGACCTCGTAGAAGCCATAACAACACTGCTTGACTTTGAAGCTTGCTGACAGTCATGTCGGAGTGATGCACTTCCTCAAGGAACATCAATTGACGCAGTGTCTTCGAGTCAGCTATGTTGTCGCGGAAGGTGCGGTTGACTCTCTGAAGTCTGTAGAGCCCGCGTAGTGGTTGTGATACCAGGCCGTTGTCATCAATGTCCGCATCGTCGCACCTGGAAAGAGCATGGAAGATTAGAACATGCCGTGCGTACGAGTAAAGCTCGAGGTGGCCGAACACTTACCCATAGAATATCAGGATCTTTTCCAGTAGCTCGGGAATGGCGAACACTTTGGGTGCTGCGACTGGCGCACCAGGGTACATGCGTGTGTAGATGCTCGAGAAAAGCTTGCTAATCCAGGAAATCATTTTCCGTCAATCTTGAAGACGAGTTGATGGTTCGCGCGATATGGAAAGATGGACTGCAGAAGACCGTTCCTTTTGTCGGACCTGCTGTTTTACTGGAAGTTTCGAGTGTTGACACCCTGGATCCAGAAAATCATAGACGGCACTTTGAATGCTAGTGAAAGCCAGCAGCAAACTTCACTTCAGGCACTCGCATAGCAAGTGAAGCTTCCTGTGGTGACCACCAAAGTCGGGACTGTAGCAGAGCCAACGATAGCTCCAGCGTTTGTTCGATTGCGGGACCTCCGGCGGGCACGAAGCAGGTGTATAGGCATGCATGTATCTGGGCAAACGCCTCTTCACCGGACCAAGCCATCGGCGTTGGCAGTTTTGGTGTCATCTCAGGCTCCAGACTGCTGCCAAAGGATGAAACCTCCAATTTCGCCATCAAGATTGAAATTCATAGGTGTTGTCCCTGCAGGCCCATTGGCGCTCCATAGCATACATCATGTATGGGCTGACTTGCGCTTGAGCCTTGAAAGCTTCGCGCTCAGCTAATTGTGACTGGTGGTGTCGCTCAAAAGCGGCCACCACATCCCTGAGTTCTGCTTCGAGAGCCCGATAATTGTCCCAGAATTCGCCGAGAGTAGATTTTGCAGAGCGTTCTTTTTGAAAAGTGTGGTTCCTGAAGTGGGAGAAGTCGCCAAGGAAGCTGAAGACCAAGCTTCTGCTCACGAATTGGATCGGAAAGAGCATCGCGGCGTCCGCAGAAGTGCAAATTCTCATGTTCCTCCACGAAGCGTCTCGACCAGGTCTTTTGAGATGTATCATGCCTCTCCCGTGCGATAGCTTCCGCACAGTGGTGTGAGGATGATCGTAGCGGAATGTGAAGCTTTCGAATATGTCCCACGATGAAAGATCATCAAGTCCGCCTGACACCATGTGTCCAAGGAACCAGAACAGCGGTGCGTGATATTGCAATTTGTTCCCAGGCGGCGGATAGTCCATGGGCTCAAGGAACATGAGTCTGCGAAGCTTCTTCGATTCGGCAATATAATCCCGAAAGAAGTGATTGACGCGCTGTAGTCTGTATAGACCAAGGGAGGGTCGTGCAATGTAGCCTTGACCAACAATTTTCGCGTCATTGCACCTGATTTGGACATCCCATGTTAGCGAAGGCATCATGCACGATTCCAAAGGTGCGATTAGAGGCCCGCACCCGTAGTAGAAGATGGTGCGCTCGAAGAGCTCAAATATGCCGAAGACTTTAGATGCGGCACTTGCACTACTTCTGCAATGTGTCCCGAAGCACGAGACTTTCTTTACTTGAGAAAGCAACCTTTTGCTTTTGGCCTTGCAAGAAGTAATTGGAATAGGCATCTTGGTGACTGAAGCTGCAAGACTTCACGCCGTATGTCGTAGTGGTGAATTGTGGCTACGAGGACAGTCAGATGCGGACTTGGAGAATTTTCGTGTCGTTGCGTCCAACCATGCAGAATCTGCTTCGGTTCGAAAATTCAAGTCGCATGCCATTTCTGATGTGTTGTCGCTACCAAAAAAACTCATAAGCTGCCAAGCATAACCACAAATCTACTTACCAGCTCCAAAGCCGCCAAATCGCTCTGACATCTTCGTGCTCTCACATGATAGCACAACAAGCAACAGCGTCAAATCCCACGGGTCTCCTAGACGTGCGGTGCGTGACAACGTCGAATCCTGGATCTCTTCTTCCCGGCCCTGTACCAACTCTCCAACCATATCTCTTCACTGCAACCATTCTTCGTCTTCGCATGTCGTAACAGTGGTAGTCGCATCTTGGACATTCGTTTGGGGGAGCAAAGCAACATCGAAGCGGCTTGTCTGCAGGGCCGAAGGGCTGGGAGTCGCTGAAGTCGGGGCATGTGATAAGGTCTAGACCAGGTCCGCAAGGTTTCCTGAGCTCGAGCCTGGCATACATCAGAGGTCGAAGCCTGTCTGTTTCTAGTCGTGGACTTTTACCATGTATGGCCGCATTCCCGCGACTTCCAGTACAGTGTCTTGCACATCTTTGACTTGACTGGCAAATGTTCCTCGGCGACTTTGCGTTCCTGCCCTGTATGATCTGCGCTCGTTTCGTATGTCTACGATTCAATCGTCGTGTTGCGGTCTGCAGCGTAATTGCACGCCCACCAGTGCTCGCAAGCACTCCCATATACCAAGATCCGTGGGATTGTTTGCTGCAAAGGCACATGGCCATTCACAAGCAAAAGTCCAATGACCGAAGTAGCTCTTGCCATCATTCCTTCCTTCCCAAACAATCACCTACCCTTCCCCTCATTCGAACTAGGAGGCTCAGGCGCCTTCCCATGCTGATACTCCGGATCATTCTCTTCCAACTCACTCTTCCTAATCGCCTGCATCAACTCATACATCTGAGCAAGTTGTTCATCACTCATCTTATCAACTTTTCCAACATCCATTTTTTCACCTCTCCATTTATCGCCCTAGACGAAACGTCAGCAAAATCATCCTCTTGTAAGCTCAGGCTTCGCTCCCCGCTCGCTCACTCACCTCAACCTGCTGCGCATACCCCTGCCACTCGGTCAAAAATCCCACAATATGCACAGGATTCTCCGTATCTCTATGAGCACGAAACTCCGCTTTAACATATTCATCTCCCAAAACACGCATTTCTCTCGGGAGGAATTTTCTATGAGCTCGAAGGATTCGTCGATAGAGAGGGATTGGAGGGAGGAGGGCGATTTGGGAACCTTTGAGGCCGTGGGATTGGGTACCGATGCTTGAAGGTGTTGCGTAAGAGCGGACTTGGATGAGACGAGGGAGTGGTAGACGAGGCATTTTGGTGGTGCTGGTTGCGTGTATCAATGGCTGGGAGGAACAGAAATACCGTGAATTGTTGTAGGAGATGGTCATGGTAGTAGTTCACGATGTTCGACGTCATTCAATGCGCCTCGGCATCTGAAGCTTTTGAGCCTCAAAAACCTTCTTTGCAATGTCAGCGACGGACCGAGAGAAGATCTAGGCTTTTCATCGAACATCATTGTTGCGGACTCGCAACGGAGTCGCTCCTGCTTGGTTTTGAAAGCTTCGCCAGCGTGCATCGAAGCTTTGCTGGAGGTAGGACGTCAGGACGATAGACCGACATTCACATTCTGAATCTGCGACAAGTTGGAAGAATTTCTGTTATTTGATGTTCTGTCGATTTACCGAACGACGGTCGCACTGATCCTGATCATCCCTCTCCATATCCAAGAGCATACAAAACAAGCAGACGAACGCACACAAGTGGTATCTCAAATCCAAAACTCCATCCAATCGTGGAACAAACACAATGCTACCGACGCCTTCCACGTCTCACGTGAACTACGATCAGATATACGAACCAGCCGAAGACTCATATCTGCTGCTTGACACATTATCGTCAGACTCCGAAAAGAAGTTTCTCCAAAGCCATTTTCCAAAGACCTCGACTGCGCCGTTGGTCGTGGAAGTCGGAACAGGATCCGGAGTTGTGCTGGCTTTCACGATCGCCAATGCATCGCACATTTTTGGTCGCACAGATGTTGTGGCGCTAGGAGTAGACGTAAACAGCTTTGCTTGTATGGCGACGTCGCAAACAGTAAAGCGCGCTATCCAAGAAGCAGGAATAGACCGAGCAGGGCACTTTCTAGACCCAATATGTGCTGACCTCACGACATCGCTCCGAAAAGGTTGCGTGGATGTTCTGATCTTCAATCCACCGTACGTGCCAACCGAAGAGTTACCGGCACATCCAAAAGAAGAGTACAGCGACAAAGCGAAGAAATGGACCAGCACTGAAAGCTTCGATCGAGACTCACACCTGCTGTCGTTGTCGTATGCGGGCGGTGCCGATGGAATGGAAACGACCAATCGACTGCTCGATCAATTGCCACAAGTTTTGAGCGATCGAGGCGTGGGATATGTGTTGTTCTGCGCACAAAACAAGCCCAACGAGGTTGCAAGCCGAATTCGGCAGTGGCCTGTTGATTCGGAGGAGAGACCTTGGCGGGCTGAGATCGTTGGCCGAAGCGGCAATAAGGCTGGGTGGGAAAAATTATGCATCATGCGCATCTGGCGCGCTTGAGTTCTCGGACTCAGGACTGTTCGCTCGCAACATGGGAGACGGCAAACTTGGCGACAAGACCGGAACATGGCTTCTTCGGCAGTTAGCACAATCCCAGGAGTCCTACTCCAGTTCTGTCCGGTCATCTGCGCCTCGATAATGGAAGTCGCTCAGGCCTTCGTTCCATGGCTCATTGGCGCTGAACATGCTGTCCTTCGCGTCATTGACGGTTGAGTGCCCAGCTTCCTGCCACAGCAAGTCATCGTTGAGCCACTCAGACTGTTGTCGGGGCTTGTGCTGCGCTTCCTCCAAAGGCCAAAGATTAATGTCGAATTCTTCCGAGTCCTCAGCCTTGTGATCTGCTATACACCCAGTCTTGTACAAGATAATCTCGCCAAGATTCCGACTTCCTCGATGCTCACTTGCGATATGGTCGAGATAATAATCGATGCCATGGTAGACGCCTGACTTGCCGGTCAAGAAGACGCAGAACAAGCAGTTGAAGCTATATTGGTGCTTGACCACGACTTTCTGCAGCACATGGCTCTTTGCGAGGAATGTCCATCGCAGCTTGATGCCCTTTGATGGCACCGCAAAAACACGCGACCACACCACGTTGATGTCAATGTGAGAGAAGTTGCTTCGAAACGCGCACTTGTTCGTGTTGCAAGCGAGGTAATGTGCTGCATTTGCCGAGCTTGGATGTCGCGACCAAGCATCAACTTCTCTACACTTTCCAAACGAGCTCTTTCTGTCGCCGTTCTGCAGCTTCCATGCGCCTTTGCAGAATCCCAGGTAATCATTCTCAGGATTCGGTGTGGGTAGTGCAGTACTGGGGACGCCGTGGAATGAGGGGTTGAGCGAGTTGGAGCGGTTCGTGAGCACGGGCGAGGGTGGCTGTAGCGGATTCGAGGTGTTCGATGCCTGGCGTACCAGTGCAGCGTTTGGATTTTGAGCATCTGGGGCCAAGGCCATAGTCTCGCGTCGGTCCATAGATGGCTTCGAGCCCCAGATTTCCGAAGGATTGTCCTCCCACTCTTCGTACTGGAAGCTCTTCCGTTCGGGCCCATTGCTGGTGAGATCACCCGTGCTCTTCGCGGGTGGCGGCTGGAATGTAGCACTTGTTGGACCTGCAGGAGAGATTGAAGATTGCCGTTGAGGCTCTTCAACTGGCGGCGGGAGTCCTTTCTGTGCTTCCGTACTGGTCGTCCGGTGATGCTTTAGGAAGTGCAGGAGTGAGCTTCGCTTGCGATTGTGGGGATGACTTTGGTTCTCATCCGCGCCAGAGGTGGTGTCCTCCTCTCCAGAGGCATCTCTTGAATGAGTGAAGTCGCGACTCCATGTCTTGTGGTGGCGCGTGGGCGGAGGCGGGTGCTGCTGTTGTGATGGGACAACAAATGAGAAGGACCGGGCGTTGTGAGGCTTGGAAGGCGATGGCTGTGGCGGCTCTTCTGGTATGACTTGTGACTGCACGCCTAGATTGCTGCTGCTGGAGTTGGGTGTCGCATTCTGAGTCGCAGTTGGAGTGCCATCTCTGCTCAATAGCCGTTGCTTGAGCTCATGCAAAGCTGTGATTGTCCTGTCCCTAGCCGAATCGACTACATCTGAGAGATATGAGAAGTCTGTAGTCTTGTTCTCATCGTCGAAAGCTGTATTCCGTAGCTTTTCCAGCAGCGCCGCCTGCAGCTGGATTGTGATCTGCTGCAGGTGTATGATACCAATCGTGTCTCCATCTTCGAATGCCTTTCCGAACCTCGTCACTCCGCGCTGCTTCTCTTTCTCGATCTCGGCGGGAGCTTGGTCAAGAGACTCCTCCAATAGTCGTGGGGGCGGTGGTGCACGTTTCAACGCCCGCTTCTTCTTGATCTTCTCCAGGATCGCACCGCCGTCATGGAACGCTTGCTTGACTTGGTCCAGACATTGCTATACGCACGCTGCTTTAGTATATCCTTCGTAGTCTATGACATGCTTGCAGAAGGCGGGGCGCGTAGCATGTTCGTGGGGTGACATCTCGCGACTTACTGTAATGTTCACTTGCGATTCCGCACTGATACTCATTGGGACTAAGTTTCCGGCTCGTCAGGCCAGCATGGAATATCAGGCCTGTATTTGGCGTCAGACATGAAAATGGCGAGCTGAAGCTTTCTTGGACGACTGCGATCAGGCGGCGAGGCGGTGTTGGCAGCTGCCATGGCACAGCTGGGACGCAGGCAGCTGGAGACTTGACCATGCGCTGCATGTGCCTTGCCTCTCGGGCGACGGCCCAAGTCTAGCCCTCAGCCCCAACCGCACCTCCACCGTCCTTTGCCGAAGCGATGCAATTCAATGCCATGGATAGGCATCATCACTGGCCTAAGATGTCTGGGTTGATCAGTCCTAGGTCGATGATATGGCCTAAGCATTCACATGCGAATGGAGTTGACTTTTCTCACGTGCTGACATGCGCCTAGGAGACACATGGCAACGGCGTGGAAGCGGCTATCACCTTGTCCTGCCCAATCTGGAACGTCATATTTCCGAGAAGCAGAGTTAGCTTTGATCGATACGAATGGCTCGCATGCTGCCGCCGCTAGCTAATGTTCCCTGTCAGATTTTTGAGGTACAGATGGCGTATCCTTGCTCCTCCATCACTCATTTCACATTGACACGCTAAGTCTGGCAGCGATACCATATATGCCGCCAATATGAGGCTCCAACACACGCAAGCGTCTGAAAGAAGAGAGCGCAGTATCCCCCAATCTGCTCGTACAGCATCGCCGAAGCTATTGGAACCAAAACTGACGAGATGAAGC
Source organism: Pseudocercospora fuligena (assembly GCA_014298035.1). NCBI lineage: Eukaryota > Fungi > Ascomycota > Dothideomycetes > Mycosphaerellales > Mycosphaerellaceae > Pseudocercospora > Pseudocercospora fuligena. The sequence continues at coordinate 88,813 of JABCIY010000003.1, forward strand.
CAAGAGACCACTGATAGATTGACTCGCAATGCTTCAGGGCGCACCCTCTCCGCATCTAATTCACGATATCGCACACTGGGGCGAGGTCTTCTCATGCATTTCCATCATCCATCCTCGATGAATCATGAGTTGGGATTCTGGAACATTTTCAATATCACCCTTGAGTCATTCACCAGCAAATGACTGCGAACAAAGCAAGCGCCATGGCCGATTTCGAGGTCCATCGAGAGTCTTTTGCTGTGGGCAGTAGTCCTGAAGAAGATTCGGTGCCGCACCAAGTCATCTGTACCCCATATCCGGAGCCCATAAATCCTTGTCATAAAGCCAGCAAGAATCGCTTCTCGGGCCAGCAAGATTCGGCAGCATTTGGTGTCCTGCGACCCGCAACCATGCACGGAAGAAATGTCCCAGCGGAACTCCGTGTCTACTACAGATGTTGTGCCCGTTCACTTTGCCGTGCTCCGGGCTTCGGATAGCTCAGGATGGCCCAAAGACAGCCTGATAGGCTGTCTCGCGAGTGTTCACAGCAAGACCCCATTATGTCAGGGATTAATCATATCGACCGAACCGCCCACAGAATGTTCGAATCACTAGTCTGGACAGCGGCGTTGATGAAGCCTTTCTGCCATTGATGAGACCAAATCTAACTTGCTTCGACCCAGCCGTCTCGCACTACTCGCTGAAGATCAATCGGGAGGAATCCTCGAAAAAGTTCGTGAAATACGACAAGTAAAGCATAGATACTGCGCAGCGCCCTAGGCCTAGGCCTACTCAACGGAGCAACGTAGGCCCGAATGCCAAGCAGTAATTGAAAGCCGAGCAAGGAAACCCATACACATTCGGAGGCGGTTGTTGCACTCACTGATGTCATGTGTATCCATGTGAAAGCGAAGATTCCGTCTGGGTTTCTGTCGAGATAAAACATTTCAAACACGGTCCCATCCTTCGCATCCCTCCTACGCGATACCAGAAAACAAAAGATGTCTCAAGACGACTCTCAACTTTATCAGACCGCTATGCGGTTGATCGAAGGCTACAACAAATGGACAATGGACGACATCATGGCTCCACGTTCCCCTAATTGCTCGCAACAAGTCTATCCTGCCCGAATGGATCGCCCAAAGATGGACAACGATACGTATCGGACTTTCTTCTCCGGAATGATCCCTCGATTCGAAGACTTCCGCATGGAAGTCCTGGACGTGTTCGAAGACCGTGAGCGTCACAAGGTCGTACTGCACGCACGAAGTACAGCGAAGTCTGCCATTGGACCTTATGCGAACGAGTACAGCCTTATGCTCACTATGACTGAAGACGACAAGCAGGTGCTGGAGATCAAGGAATTTCTTGATAGTGGATATACTGAGGACTTCTTTCAACGACTCAGTGCGCATGCAGCGTCAAGAACCTGATCTACCTGATGCTGCAGTGCCCAGGAAAGGGACTATTGATAATGATATCAAGGACTGTCTAAGGTCACCTCCTTGTTCCGCAAACTATTCGAGCCTGGTGCCAGATTTGACTATCAACCAAGGATACCGATGATCTCTCTTTTACTGCTTCGCATCACCAGAGCAAGCATAATGGCAAAAGTTGATATAAATTCTATGAAGGAACGTTCTGATCTCTACCTATTCTCACAAGCCTGGGGCTAATACCAATACTGATTGTGATCCAATCACAAAAGTTCGTGTAGACTACACAACTGCTATAATCGAGAGTCATCTTTGACTCGCGTTCTCGGTTTAGTTTGCAAGATAGATACGACGGATCTCATAATCGTGCCAAAGTATGCGAAATTTTGCAGAAAGATCTACAGCCCCGTCTCGACTGTCCGTCAACACTTTCCATCCACGATGGCAATCACTACATGGCTCTGGAGCACATTGCAGACTACCATTGAAAGACTGAAAGGTACCGCCGCCGCCGCCGATCCTGCCAAATAGCGCCACATTCATGTCAAACCAGCTCAATTGGAAGCGAAAAGGCAAGGAACTCAGAAGCTGCCGTCTATGAAATCCACTCGCAAAATAAGTGATGAAGAACGGACGTGAGTAGAGATTCTGTTGACTGAACTGCTTGCTCTCACCCGCTGTCGCCCCAGGTTGAGGACAGAGACGAAAATCTCGAAGAACATTTGAGGACTGTCGCGCAGCCTTAGTCTGGCACTCAAAGCGATGAAAAAGGATTCGATCAGCCTTGGAGGATTGATCAAGGGTCTGAGAAGCTCAGCCTTTACACTCCCAGGCACTGCAAAGGAGACGTCCACGATTTCGAGCTTCGGCATTGCGCTGCCTTAGACAAATTATCTTCGATGAATGGAAGCTCACGGCGAGCAAGGAGCGGAGATTTAGAGCCTACGACGAGAAGAGAGATCTGCTGTTTCGAGCGATGTCGCATTTGACCAGGAATTGGCGTGAGCTAGCGAGCCCGATGCCTGTCTACCAAGTCGTTCTAGAAGGTCATGATAAATTCACTCACTTGCAGCTGCAACATCACCACATGCAGGACATCGACTCAACTTCCAGGTTGACCATAATTGTTCGCCTTGCACGATGTTTATCGGACCGACTTTTGAGTGATATACATTTCATTCGCAGTCCAATAAGCACTCACACATCCAGATACGCACGCATAAACATACCGTAAGCATACCCTCTGCTTTCCAAGCACGATCAAATACCAAATTCGGCAAGACATCCGAAAGACAGCTCCAGGTTCTTGCTTGCACTCGCCATCGACCGGCGCCATTGTAAGTGCCTTGTCGGGGACACCTTGGTTGTACAAAGTGATGAAATAGGCAGACAGCGCGAGTAGTGGGTGGTGTAGGCGCAGCGCAGTCAAGTCCGTGGGCCGGAATCTTGCCGTGGAAAGATGTGCACATGTGGCGGTAGACTAACTCTCTTTCGTATGGTACATCCCTGCTTAAGCACATACGGACCACACCACAACCTCTTGCGTAGTCAGCAATCCCAGTCAGACACGCGAGAGGAGCAATTAATTACTATGTTGAAACTCAGCAAAAAAACCCCCTGCTCCTGCCTCCATTGAGAAGCGGCGGTCGCATTTACGTGCGACGCAGCTCACGTGCGCGAACTCCAAAACTCGCGGCTACTGCCGCAGACACGCCTATCCCTTCTTCCCCCCGCGAGTAGCAGCGCGATAGCGCTGCTGCGAGCGCCTTGTACCTAGATAAACTAAAGTCCAAAGAAATTGAAGCCTAAAGGATTTGAAGCCTAAAGGAATTGAAGCCTAAAGATACTAAAGGCTGAGGAAACTAAGGCCTATAGAATCTGAACCTTTCAGAAATCGAGACGAGAAGCATCTGGAACTATCAAAACCGGAGCCCTTTCGAAAGCAAAGCTTTTAGAGACTGTTACTAGCAGAAACTGTAGGCATCAGATTGTGTAGGCATCAGAAACTGTCCCTATTAGAAACTGTCCCTATCAGAAACTGTCTCTATCAGAATGTGAAGCGGGTAGAAACTGTCCCTATCAGAATGTGAAGCGGGTAGATACTGTAGCCATCAGATACTGTAGCCCTCAGATACTGTAGCCATCAGATACTGTAGCTATCAGATACTATCCCTCTCAGAATGTGAGGCTGTCAGAAAATGTAGCTATCAGAATGTACATTTGTCAGAATGTGAAGGTGAAAGAGCCTTCGGAAATCACCTTCCTATGGTTCCAAATTTCTAGATCCTGAGTATTTGGCAAAACGAAATCTTCGCGATCCGGATTTCTCGCCAGATTGCGAGCGGGTGTTCCCGCTGTAATAGAGCAATGACGACAAACTCTCTTGATCCTGTGCCATGCTGGTACTTTGGGTCAACCTTAACTAGGAGCGATCGCACAGTGGTATGAAAATGTGGTATCGGTGTACATGCATGCTGCCGATGAACCGAATTAAAGACCGGTATTGGATGCCTATTCGTGTATGTGCGTGGCATGTCACTGTGTGCCGCTTGTCCTTCTTGTCCCGCGTATCAGGACACATGTCCAAGAGGGATGTAGGGCTGAAGCCGCTGAATGTTGTGGTACAGCGAGGTGCAGATGGAAATAGGTTGCACAAACGACGTAGTCGTAGCATAGAGAACAGAAATAGATTCGAGCCAAGAATTGAGCAGCTGCTCGCTCACATCATTGATCGTCGGTTCTGGTGGCCACGAAATGCAAAGGACAACTTAATGTAGTGAGATGTCGTTCAGCAGAAAGCGGCTGTTGCTCTATTATAGGGCAAGCGAACGACTGCTGACGAAGAGGAGTATTTTGGCAAGCGCTGTGGCTTTTTCGGGTATTTTAGCCGCAGGTGTTGGTAGAAACGTGCATGAGGAACAACATGGAGAAGAAAATAGGGGAAGCGCCGAAACAAACACGATCCTTCTCGGCTTTAGCATAGGGTTGCCAGGAAGAACAAGGTGGTTCGGGATGGAGTGGAGGAAGAAAAGGCACGAACGCGAGGATTGAGATAGCCAAAATATGGAATGTGTGCGATTGGGTAGCTTGCTCTCTGCTCCCTTCATCCTCTTGTATCAGTCACGATACCTACGAAGCCCTCAAGACCTCCAAAATGACCTTGACCGCCTCCTGGCATGATCAAGATACGGTCGCCTATCATGATGAACTCCTTACCAGCGTCAAACGAGAACGTCACTAGAAGTTCGGGCGCAGTGATCGTTCCAGCGACTTTGGGTCTGACCGAACTACCATCGAGGTCGTCGAAAGAGAAGGGATTGTGCACATCTGCGTCTTCATCCTGTGCTGGGTCTGTCTTTGATATTTCTGGTGAGTCTGGAGCGCGCGCCGAGACAACTCTCGCGGATGCGCGCACGCTTGAAATGTAGACAATGACATGGTTTCCTACACCAAGCGACTCCAAGTCTTCGCGATTGAATTGAGCTGTAAACGTGCGAGTCGCGACGGGCTGAACCCTCGCTAGAACCATGCCTTTCCGGAGACGATGTAGAGCAGACCTTGTTGCATCATTGTTGTCTTCCAGAGTGATCGCAATGGTACCAATCTGGTCTGCATGCAATGTGTGCACCGGGAGTCTCAGGTTCCTGATACTGACCACTTTGACTCGCCGCCATTCCTGATTGGGTAGCTGGTAAATGGGTGGGACGAGAAGCGAGTTACGAAGCGCACCTGGAAAGGAGCGGGAAGTTGGTAAGTGCGACGAATTTCTGCGAAATGACCTTTCATCCGAATCTTCGGAATCGTCTTGACTGTCCGAATTTGTGAAGGGACCAATAAGAAGAACATCGCCAACTGATATTTGACCTTTTCGAAGTCTGCCGGAAACAATGACGCCCTCGACTTCTGCAGGTTTGGTGTAGATGTCTTCAACATCAAAGACAGGCGTGCCATCAGCTGCATCTTCAGACTTCAGATCTGCTATCGGCAGTTCATGTAAGAGCGCATGCAAGTAGCCGATGCCAGTACCATCAACAGCACTCGTCAGAACTATTGGCACAGCGCCTGTTGGATCGTTCAGTAATGGAAGAGAGGCATTGTATGCAGAGTCGAGAGAACTGGTCTCAACTGTCTGCAGATCGGCCTGCGTAACCACGCTCGACTTATTGGGAAGCATTGCTGGTTTTCTACCTGCAGCTTTGAGCGCATCGAGAACTTTTGTCAGGGTCTGTTTCAAGCCTGTACGGGACGCCAAGTCGAGTTTAGTGATTACGATCACCAGAGGAAGACCCAGTCGTAGGCACAAGTCAAGCTGTGCGCCAGAGAGATCCATGTCAGAGGGGACAGGGAAATGCTGAGATGATGCCGAGCCGCTGTTGGTGCCAGCTGAGTCCTCGGAGTCGGTAGCTGGGATGCATAGTAGCGTCCAGTGAGGCGCCCACCCAACTAAGCCTCTGACTGTAGTTCGACGGTATCTAGGATGTCCCGCAGAATCGGATATCAGTGCTAGTCGACTTCCAGCAGAAGTGTCATGAATGTCGACCCAGGACGCCACGTTCGCAGTGGCATAGTTGACGACATCGAGGGCTCCATCGACGGCATCACGATATCCTAGAAGTTCCTGAGTCACGGAGCTAGTAAGTCCTGAGCTCCTCTCATGGCTATGCCGAAGCATGCTCAGTCTGCTACTACCGCGACCATTATCTAGCGTCGAAGTGGTCAGAACTCCAAGCAGAGAAGACTTTCCGCTCATTGTAGGTCCGGTCAGAGTGATTCGAAGCTGGTCTGTGGTAGGTGGCGCAATGTCCGCAGCGCTTGGTAGCACCGAATGTATCGTACCATTTTTTAATTGATCCTTACCTGCCAAAGTCGGACTCGCAGGCTGGAGAAAGGGCTTCACAAATGCCTCAGCTACCACAAGCTTGCCAGACCGGCGTAGCTTTCGCTGATCGCCGCCAATGACAGCATCGTCTAGCCATTCAGCTTCGCCGACAACTTCGCGACGCAGCACTTCAACAGTACAACCAAGACATGCAGCCATAGCACGCAGGTTGTTGATACTTTCATTCATCTCATCTTCGGCCAGACCCACAAGAGCGCCATCGTCGGAGACGCCAATCTCATACAGAGCACCTTGGCTTTCTTCCAAGCCATGGAGAAGCTTGTCCGGTTGCTGTGGTACCTGAAGTTCAGGAAGAGCCTCGGGGAGCGATGGGAGAATGGTGCTTGGTGCTCGTGAGGCATGGTGTGGGGAGGACTGTTGCAAGCGCCAAAGTAGCTGCGTGGTCAGCTGTTGCAGGCGGTGCTGTCTTGTCTGCTGAGTGGAAGCAATTGGAGGAGTCGCTGTACTTGCAGCTGCTGGCTCCGACATGGGCTCCGACACGCTTCGCGATGACGATTTGGAGCTCCCGTATTTTGAATGCTTTGATCCAGATAGGTGGTTGCCAGTGCTGGTCGATCTGAATTTCCGTCGAGGACGAAGCAGAAGATGCAGTTTGTATTCTACTGGTCCCTCCTGAGGTTCTGCTTGTAGTCTGGTCACCTTGCCGGAGCTCGGGGACTGATCATGAGAAGCAGTTGCGATGCCAGCCGAGCTTTCATTGCCAGCTAATGGCGCCTCACTTGGCGTATGCGAGCCGCTGTCCGCACCTTGAAGCCACGGGGATGCAACACGGACTGGTTCATCATTGAACGTGAAGATTGACGCCATGTCCATCTTGATATGCGAAGGGCAGTCCTGAGCATTCACACGCTCTGCGAGTGCGATCTTTGTACCAAGCAGCACGATTGTGCTATCAAATGCGATTTTGCAATTGTTCTACAAATCGCCAGAGTCTTCAGCGACAGTACTATCTCGATCTCTTCATGAGCAGCGCCAATATATTGCTCTTTTGAATCTCGTTTGTTTCGCTAAAGACCGTGTGTTCGTGTGAGAGTGGTGGATTCTGAATAGCTGTGCCATCGATTGGGACATCGTGATGATTCTGCAGTTCGATATGGTAAATTTGATATATTGAGGTTCAGCTCAAGACATGTGGTGGGCAAGCATGATGATTTTGTTGCCGTGATGGAGTCACGGAGCTGGGAAGTCAGTCATCGGAGAGATGAGGTCGGAAATCCCTTGGCAAGATCGAGCGGAGCCTCAGCCCCTCCATCTCGAGATTGATGAATCTAGAAATGTACCTTCCATGCCTGGCATCTTCACCTTGCGGACACAATGCTGCTGACACACTACAACTGATGGAGTGGACTTGTCCCTGCCCAAGGCTTTGATATCGAAATGCTGCTGTGTCCGCAAAGTCACAGCATTGACCGTGTTCGTTGCAAGCAAGGCCCGCTGAGAGACCGGCGATGACGATCTCGTTCTCGACACATGCCCCTGCTAGATCACGCGTTGCGGCTGAACAGAACAAGGTCTTAACATGGTATACGCTGCTAAGTTTAAACCAAATGCCTTCACCGGTGGGAGACGCAATAACTTGGGCCGAAGTGGGACTTCACCTTGTGCACACGAAATGTAGCAGAGAACATCATCTCGCATACGCTGCCACTTCTGGATGAATGTGATGTTCTCGAGGTTCTCCACGCTTCAAACGAACCCTGAGCGCCAAGTGGGAACGTGGCACAGCGCTGGGACACTCTAGCACGAGATCGTGGGCCTACTTGTACAGGGATCACTACATCCAGCCAAACGACGTAGGAGCCGAGTCGGCGTGAAGAAAAAGGTACGGCACTGTGGCTCCCGCAATCCTGTCTCCAAGCACATGGCGAACGTGTGTCGATGGATTCATGGCGCGACTCCTGCCGCTGTACAAAAGACATCCTGCAGATCTGGGCTGAAAGTTGTGCGACCGACAGTACATGAGCAGGAATAGAAGACAGAAAAGAACGTCTTCAGTATTGCTACAGTATTCTACCACTCATCTGATGACAGCCTCGGCGCTGCCTTGAACCAGGCTCGCGATTCCGCGAAGCGAGGTCCGTAGTGCATGATGACCCATCACATCAGCGCAGCTCGCAAACAATACCGCTCCAAGCCGCTGCGGACGAAGTTGCGCAGCACACACGAGATCGGAGCTGCAATCGCCGTTCCAGGAATTGCCGTCGCTGGAGGAGAGCTTGCAAATGACCAATGGGCTCGCTTGTCGTAGAGTAGACCAGCGGCACGGCATGCTGTCTGTTAGACTTTGGAACCGTCGAAACACCCATGTGGTTTACCAAGACTCGCGCGCCGCACATTCACGCGCAGCTTGGTCAATCAGACGAAACGTGCCATGCCGGGATGCCAGATTCACTTGCTGGTGATTCCACACCCTTGCTGTGCCTTATGGCCTTTGTAAGCCATGACACCGTGCACCGGTCAGAGGTGGCATGGACCAGCGCTAAGCATCTCACTCACTTTTGCTTGAGCCAGTCGGCCTGAGAATAGGCAGCCGTAGTGCGGTGTCAACTTGCGAACTCGTTGCCTATACTGTATACGATCTGCATGAGCCCTCAGTCACCTTTTCGCATCTTGTTGGCCGAGCTATGAGAATAGGCGAAGGTCAAACTCGGTGCCGCTGCATTCATGCTTTCCGCCTGTTCGTTCTTTGGTGATTCGCGATCTGTTCGCGAAACGTGGGAAAATCCTCCCAATTTTGCACTGCTCCTTGCTTCCCACGTGTGGTGAAGCGGCAATGCATTCCCAATACACAGACGCCCAACGAGGGTATCGAAGAACATCTAGAAAGCGCCAGTGATGCAAACATCAAAAATAACAATTCCTTTCCCATCTGTTCATAAAAGGTTTCCCTGCCGTAATCATCACTTTCCATCTGAGGATCGTCGCTGCTTTGTACATTTGTCGTGCGCGAGATGACCGTTTCTCGCAGTGGTTCGAGTGAACTCAGCACCACACTTCGGACAGTACGATTTGGAGGCGGTGCCAGACTTTTCTCTTTGGTGTCGCAGAAGGTTGCTGAATGTGGAGAATTGTCGTCCGTTGCATCCGTGTTCCCAGCATTGAGGCTTGGATCGTTGGTTGAGTACTCGTATCGAAGAATCGGTGCCCATAGGCTTGGCCATGACCTCGTTCACGCTGCTGCCTACGAAAGGCGGAGGGTACGACATGTTCTGTTGCTGACTGGGCGCATACATCTGTGGGTTGGCAGGCGCTGTAGTGTATGACTGTCCGTATGGGTTTGACTGGTACATGTTTGGAGATCTGAAGTGAAGTTAGCCATGTGCCGTCGCAGGATGAACAAGCTCGTGGGATTGAAGGAACTGACCTTGACATGCTGCTGGTGTCATATTGCGGCATCATCTGCGCTCCAGAGGTCTGGTTCATTCCTGGTGAGGGCAACGGGCTTTGTGTTAAGCCACTAATCGAGGGGATGCTTTGGCTGGGAGGCATAGAGTAGCCGCCCTCGTAAGGGTTGCTTATTCGACGGTAGCTTTGGTCATATGGTGATGCACTAGCAGCTGGCATCTCAGAGTGTCGTCGCGCGCTTGATGCATCAGAAGTTCTGCTTTGATAAAGTGCAGGGCTAGAAGATGAAGTCTGGGCGTATGCAGCAGTACCACTGGTCGTGGTAGGTTGCGACATGCGCATAGGTGGAATATACTGGGATTGATCCATGGCGTAGTCTGAAGGGTGTTAGCGACAGAACGTGGAGAAATGCGAAGGAAGATACGTACTATTATTTTCGGATTCGTATGGCCCGCCTCCGTATGTCGATGGAAGTAGGAAGCCTAACGAGCTGCACAGTCATGAGCTTAATTCCGCGCCAGCCTCAACTGATTAGTTACACACCTCATTTCCGCAGATGATGCAGAGGGTTGCTCAAATGCGAACTCAGGAGCAACACTGATACCAGTGGTTACAGGTTCCTCGTTCGCGTCGACCGAAGGGTAGGGATGCCCGAATCTGAACGAGGCGGAGTAGGTGCGGTCCACTGCGGGAAGGGCTCGATGAGTTGCTCCGAGGTGAAAGCCTGGGGTTGAGGTGAATGCTGAGGAGTAATCCACTGAATGCCTCCAGCTGTGGATGGGATGGGATGTTCGAAGTTGGCCTGTTGTTCAGCGGCAAGGCGATACAGACGGTCAGCTTGCGAGACGGAGATGGATCGATTGCGATCGTTGTCGTTGGTCCGCTTCTGGATTGCGCCGCGATTGTTGACCGTTGATGATTGCGCAGAGAAGGATGTGTGAGATCGGACTCGCTGTGGGTGTGAGTTGGTAGTAGACTGGAGAGATGGTGAGTCCATGGTCAAGATGATCAAAATGAATCGGGTCAGGCCAACCAGAAGGAATGCTTTCTACTTTAAAGGTCACGTCGCATGCTCGGGAGAAGATGTTAAAGCATATGATGGCTAGGGCCTGCGTTAGAGATATGATCGTCCTGACACCAGAAATACCCATCCACGCCTGCGCCTTGGGGATGTAGAGCAGAGCGTTATAATAAAGGCACACCAGCACCAACACATGCTATCCTCGAATGTGCTAGCGGCTCTGTGCTTAGCTTGGAGCGAAGGATTCCGACCCTTGTATCTCACGTTGAAGAGATGGGCCCAGGGTAAACGGGACGCTGGCACAAGCTTGGACACTCCGCTGGGTGACAGGCGGGCGCGCATATCAAGCTTTGGCACGTCTCATGCTCCATGACGAACAGAGGTGAGTCGTGCGAAAGTGCCTCTGCGAATCGCGATTCTGCGGCGCGGACGTATCCATTTGCGACAGTACTCGCATTCGCTGCATAAGCCGGCCAACATGACTGCAGGTCGCCCAGCAGGGCCGGCGGTATGTCCTGTCTGGACCCTCCGATCGTGACCAAACGTATCTGCGGTCACATCAGCACCACCACTCTCAGCGCGCAGTCGCGGTGGAGATAGACGAGATTGGGCCGTCAATCGGGAATATGCTGGTACGGCTGGCGCTGGGGGCCGTCAACAGCTGCGGCAGAGCGAGAGAGCCAAAGGTGTGCCCTCCTGGAGGTCAAGAACATGCCCTCATCGCAGTATCGCAGCAAGATGCGCTGCCAAACGCTGCCCTCAGTGTGATTTCGGGCCCGCGCAGGGAATAGAAAGCATATACTTTTAGGTCCATACCGAGTCGCGCACGAACGCACGCAATTTGGCCCAAGGCCCGGCGACCGACTGCTGGCCTGCACCAATTGCTGTTCTCGCTGGGATGTGGCTCCACACTGTGGGTATGCGCTGTGAGTGAATGGAGAACGGTGCGATGCCCCAACAGAGCCCAGAGCTGGAAGGCCTCCACGGTGGCCAGCTGCACTGTGTGATGATGGACATTCCGCGTGCTTTCGCTTCGTCATGATCCACCGCAACTAAGCCTCTTGCGTTCCACAAGGGTACCAAAAATACAGGCCTGCCAAGTCCACAATGGAGATTGCTCACAACGTCGAGCTCGATTCGAGCAAAGCTGTTCTCTCCACCGGCCCAAGTCCGACTGGCCAGCACGCCGAGCGGTATGCCACTTTGTCAGTATGCCTGTGAAGTTAGCCATACACCAAGTTGACCGGTCGCCGCGCGTAGTCCGGCATGATCATTGCTCTGAGATGCAGCTATGTGGCGTCGTACAATGCTTCTGCTTGGTCGGGTCAGCAGAGCAGAACACCGGCCTGCATTGGCCGACCGCCTCCTGACCTGCCACCAGTTTTGACTAGCATCTGCCATCTGGCACACGCTCCTCGGCAGCACATCCGAATCCCTCTGGGCGAAGATGATGGATGGCAACGTGCGCCATCGTGTTGCGGATGAAGAAGCTTATGCTCCTTGTCTGCAACCCCAGAGTGCAGGAGCCGTTTGCAGTACCGGTCTGCCGAATACCACAGTAACGCGACATCTCGCAGAAGAATCATCTGAGTCTGCGGCTGAAGTCGTGGCCTCCACCTGAGCATGGTCAACCCTACCTGTATCGGCCAGAGAGTGGAAGCAGCGGCTTGGCTCTCGCACACGGCCGCGACGGCGACTTGTGTCCGACTGCAGCACAAGCACAAGCACAGCCTTTCGACGATCTCTGACATCGGGGCTGCCACCTTCTGAAACGAAACTCTGTACGCTGACCTAAACATCTGAATCCTTATCCACGAGGCTGATTCCAATCGAACTCTGTTTGGTAAAATAGCCTTCCGATGGTGTGGCACGGTCTCTGCGAGCGAACACCAAGCTCCGCACTTCTGTCCCGCTCCCGGCATCACCCTGGTCATCGCGATCGACACTGACAACTCGTGCATACCGAGCCACGAGCGTGAAACTTGTGCAACGCGAACACACCGACAGTCTTCACCTATATCACCCATATACTGCATACCTCTTCACTGACAGAAGCGGTGTCTTCTTGAGCGTTTGTGACCGGCCGTGGGTCATCTCTGCTCTGGCATGCTGTGCATCCATCCTACATTCGTCGCGGGTGTATAGATGGCACACACGGACCACGAGCTCAAAATGGTCAATGATCTTGCTCCATCAACCTGCACGTTACGTCTTTTGCCCTATAGAGATCTTGGCAGTAATCAAGGTTCAGCACCGCACGATTATCGAGACACTGTTGCGCAGTATTGAAGAACATTTTCGAGGCACGCCCAGCTATGAGCAGCCGCGTCTCCTGAACGCCCAACTTTGCGCAGGTCGGACTTGACTGGAGATTGCTGCATTGCAAAGCACGGATTACGAAACTACCGAAGTACTTCGCAACAAAGTCCCTGTCGACACAATCGGTGCTCAGTACGGTCTGTGCAGCCTTGCTTTCAGGCCCTGCTTTGCCAGGGAATCAAACAAGATGCGACAGTCAGCGGAATGAGGCAGACCGTGGCAGTCATTAACACCTCGCTTGCTAGCGAGCTCCTCATAAGCTCCTCACAATCAAGTACGCTTGCTAGCGGGACTATCGTATGACTAGAGGCGAGAGAGCGCAGCCAGCACGCCTAATGATGCCCTAAATCGTTGCCCTTGAGCACTTGCTGTTTCAAGGCCCATCTCGCAGCAGCAGACTGTGAGATCATCATGGGAAGAGGGTCAACATTAGATCGACAGGAGACTGCAGGCTGCCATACGAACGCAAGTGGCTTCTGCTGGAAGGCCGATGTGCAACATCTGAGCAGATCAATGCTCGATGAAATGTTTCGCATGGGCCATGACAGGAGCAGGGCTGTAGGAGCTAGGCGTCACTCATCACAACGGCTCCTTCTCTGTCTTCACGCTCGTGACAGGGGAGTTGTTATTGTCTCGGTCCCGAGTTCAACAAGGTAATGGTCACAGCCTTCTCATCGTGCTTCTCCACTTTGTTCGATTGCAGGGCTCGAAGGATTCGCACTGCCTCTCGCGCTCTTCTCGGGCTATAGCACCAATGTTTCTGCCATTTGCCCATTGGTCTGGGCTTCGGGAACAGGACCACTAACGAGCTATTTGGACGAGCAACAGATGCAGCATCTAATGGCACCCTGGCAAAGCAGTGTTGTCGAATAACGCCGCATGCATTAAAATTCACCAAAATACCACAAGTCTACGGCCAACATCAAGCAAGTCCTATTCTAGCAATCTACGGCGCCACGAATCCACAATGCGGAGACTGTTATATTTATGGCCATTGCCAGCAGTCCAAGGTGGGTCGCGTGTCGAATAATGCAACGACCCATATGGCCCGACGAACGTCTTGCCTGAGAGTGTCAACACTGCTCTACTGCTAAGGTTGTCTTCATCTTCACTGTTTGCTCAGATGTCAGCGCACCATTGCCGTGGAAGAAGTACAAGTGCGCCATACTTGACGGGAAGCTGTGGCCGTCGACCGAGGGTACGATACAGAGTCATGTTTTTGGACATGCTCTCACGTGGTTGAACATGCTTCTAGACGAGTTGCGAGACATTATTCACCGAAGCTGCCTCCGTGCCTGACAACAGCAGGATTCGTCTCATCGCTAGTCAAGCCATGCGCTCAGAATGGGGTCTGCTACAGGTCTTTCTGCACCAATCACAACCGTTGCATCCTCCGGGGCCAACATCGATATCCACCACTACTGCACCGCATAGCCGCTGTAGATGCATGAGAAGGTCTTCAATCCTGCTTTGCAACCTCACCTTACGTCCGAGTTCTCTCATATCGAGTCATCAATGATTAACGTGATGAGGCACTAATCTACCACTCCAATGAATGCGCCGCGTATTCGTACACGCTACGCGGAGTCACGCTCGAACATTTTGTTCTATCGAGCGAACGCTCATGCATTATGCAGGTGGTGGCAAGACTCCTCTAAGGCCATGGGTCCAAAACCCCAATCTCTGGTCGATACTGGTCTGTCGCAGCCATTTGTTGAAGGCAGCCACAGACGATCATTCAATGCAGAGACCATTCCATTGCACGCTCTGTGGTACGCGGCTCACATGAGATCGTCCCGGAAGCATTATGCGTCCTCGCAAGCTTCTTCTCGGTGCTTGCAAGGGTGGTACGCCGTACATCTGCAGTAGCGCTCGGGCCGTACAACTTGCTCGATACTCCGATAACGACGACTTCCCTATGACCAATGTCAAAAGAACAACACGTTGGCGATAATGAACAACATCGGCGACAGTGCAAATTGATCGTGACAAACAGCAAGAGCAAAATTCGGTACGCCTTGTAGCCCGCATGGCAGAAAGCAGGCACAGCTACTACTCTAGTCGGTTATTCTAGGTTGCAAATTGGTCGGGACGCCCGCCGAGGGACCCCGACTAATCTTTAGTAAATTCTATAGATTCTCGAAATATACTATTTCTAGTATAATAATATACTAATAATACCTTTATAGATAATATAATACTCGTTAAAGAGTCCTTATTATAGGTAATCTAGTATACTCTAAATCGTCTAATTCCGTCGCTATTTATATCGCTAGTAGTAGTAGAAAGCTCGCTAGTACGAATAGCTAGCTATACCGCTAGAATACCCGACTTCTCTTAAATACTATAATCTCTATAGATATAAGTATAATTATAGATACTTAATATAGATATATATAATATAGAGATATAAGATCTAGTATAATAGACGCTATCTATAGATACGTAGTATAATAGAGACTATTTTAAGAACCTAGTATTTCTAGCTATATAACTAGTATTTATATAATAGTAATAGTAACGATATAGTATAGAAGATCTATATATTAGTAATCTACTTAGTATATAAGATAGTAAGTAAGAGCTAGAAGAAGAGATAGAGCTTAGATCTTATAAACCGAGTATTATAGATACGATATAGACTACTACTCCTCTAGTAAGTAACTAGGCTTCTTTAAAGAGCTCCTTAGTCTAGTAGAATTCTCTAAATATAGGCTAAAACTATATAAATATAGTATTAACTAGAGGATAGAAGGCTTATAGTAAGAGCGCTAAAGCTCTAGTAAAGAGGAAAGTAAGCGCTAAGAATACTACTAAAGCTACGAAGTCTAAACCCTTATAGAAGTATAAAGTAAAGATAGTTACTATAATATAATATAATATATCTAATATATAAACTAATAACTAGGAAGTATCTATTAATAATATACTATAATCTCTAAGTATCTAGAATAAAAATACTTAATATAGTATTAAGGAATCGTAATCTCTAGCTAGTACTACTTATAAAGCTATAGATCGACCTACGAAGCCTATACTAACCCTAAATATTATTATAACTTAGTAAAGTAACTATTATAGATACGTCTCCTATAATATAGTAATCGTCTATATAGGCGACCTATCTACTATTAAGAATACCTTACGGAGCTCTAGTAATAAGCTAGTATATTAGAGTATAGTATAAGACCCTATAATATATAGTACTATTTATAGTAGCTATTTAGCTAGTTTAACTACTTCTAAGTATACTATAATTAAGTAAGAGTTATTACTTAACTTCTATACTATAGACGATTAGAAGGATAGTATTATACTATTAATCCTTTTCTATATTTAAGATAAACGTTTACTTAATATAAAAGTTAAAGAGTCCTTTCTTAGATATATCTTATCGTCTATAGAAGTAACTAAGGCTACTAAGCTATAGTAGAAGAATAAGAAGTTATAGAAAGACGATCTCTTAAGCGACTTAGATAGTAATACTTCTATTACTAGTATTACCTCTTTAAATAAAGATCTTCTACTATTAAATTACTATAAATATAAGAAGAAATAGAAGTATAAGAAGGAGTATAAGAATACTAATAATAAGACTAAGGATATCTATATTATAGAGGTTTCTATAATCTATAATAAGATACTAGAGATATTTACTTATAACGATAAATAGTATTCTAATACTACTAAGTACGACGCCGTTTACTACTATATCGATAACGACGGCTTTTACTATATAATACTAGGCTCTTATATAGAAGAATATAGTCGACTAATTAAGGTAAAAAAGGCTACGAAATATAACTTATCTAGTAAACTTATATACGAGATTAAGATAGTATATAAGGAAGTAATATATTTCTAGAAGAAGGATAATAAGTCTAAGAAGACTATCGTTATTAATAGCGATCTAGTATTAACTCCGACTCTAGTAGCTCTACTAATATAATAATCTCTAGTAATACCTTACTCTACGTTTCTCGTACTATATAGATATCTAATACTATAGTATCTTTAGTCGCTATTTACGTACTATTAATATCCTTAAGAATCTTTAAATCTACGTAGTTTACTACTACTAGTAAGTATTACTATAGTACTAAAGGAGCGCTCTCGAGTAAAGGAATATTATAAGTAGTTAAGGCGTACGAATATAGATATAGTAGACGCTATATATTAAGCTAAGATTAGACTTATAATAGGCTACTAGATACTATCTAATATTAAACGCGCTAAGCTTAATAATAATAAGTTTAAAGCTACTATACTATAGTATAGATTAAGGGATTAGATAAAGATAGACTTAAGGTAATATCTATATACTATAGAGTATAATATAGTTAGCGAATTAAGTAATAGTAACGCTAAAGAAGCGGATACTAATATAACGACTAACGACGAGTTATAAGCGATATAGCGGTCTAGCTAGCTTTAGTACTTCGAGCTAGTATATAAATATCTATAACTATTAAAAAAATCTAGCTATATAGACGGCGTATCTTTTAATAGTATAGATTAATATAGAATATATAGTATAAATTATTTATATTAAAACTAGTATATTCTAACTATACTATCGATATTAGTAATACTTCGAAGCTATACTAGAGGCAAGCTAGAGGATACTCTATAATATTAGTAAAATTCTCGACTATACTAATAGTAAAATAGCTTTAGCTTTATATATATAGAATATACTAAATAACTATTCTCTCTATATAAATAAGAGTAGTATCTTTTAAGTCGATACTATTAATATATTTTTTTAAAAAAAAGCGTATTAATAACTATTATAGTTATTTAGTAATATATTTAGGTTTACTAAAGCTAGCTTATAGACTAGATATCGGACCTCTAGCTCTAGCTTAAAGCTTAAGCGACTTTATAAATTTAAGTAAATTTTATAAACGACTTTATAATATAATAACTATATATTAGATTAATCTAATTTTTTTTTAAAATATACTAAATAGGCTAGTTTCTTTATTAGGAAAAAAATTAAATATATAGTATTAGTAGAAGATAATATACTAAGTAGCCTAACTAAATTAGATAGAACGCTAAACTAAGCTCGGCGCTTTCTAGCTTTCTATATAGGCTCGAAGATATAGCTTAGTAGTAGCTCTAGTATTCGAGTAGTAATAAGAGCGAGCTAGTAATAGCTATATAATAGTCGTATCGATATAATTTTTATATTAGATTATAGTACTAATCTACCGCTTTTAAATAATCTAGAAAGTATATATAGAGCTATATTATATAGTTTATAGATACTAGTATAGCTTATCTAGTATATAATAGCTACGAAAGATTACTATATAATTATACCCTTTATCCTATTTATATACTATAAACTATAGAAAGCCTTTAAATTTCTACTACTAGTACTTCTCGCTATACTTTAGTATTATATTCGAGTATAATCTAACCTAGTATTTAAATAAATAGAAGGTCTTCTTAATTAGATTATAGTTAGGCGAATATAGTAGTAAGTATAGTAGTAGGATATCCTTCTACTAATATATCTCTTCTAAGTACTTCCTACTATATATACTATAGTTATCTATTATTAATACTAACTATAGCGCTAGATATACTACTATTCGAGGTAGGACGCGACTCTTAATCTATAGTACGAAGTTAGTAGTCTTTATACTACCTTATTTAATAAGAGGCTCTAGAAGCTATCTATTAATATTATATACTAGTAGGAGGCTATATCGCTAACTATAGTATAGATAGTTAATATCTCGCGCCTTCTAACCTTTTAGTACCTATCCTTAAGTCCTTAACGCGGTTCTATTACTAATATACGTCTCGTTATAATATACTAACTACTACGGCTATAGTTTCTATATCCGTATCTTATATATTAACCTTATAACTAGATTATACTATTTAGTATATCGAGATAATATCTTATATATAAAGTATTATAGAGGCTACTTAGATAGGTATATATCCTCCTATAGGTAGTTTCTCCTAATATAGATAGACTTAGAATTAGATAATATACTTATAATTTTAAGCCTATTATAGAATAGTAGTACTACTACGTATACTAGTATAACGTACTAAACCGTTAATAAACGGACTATCTAGACGTATTAGCGCCTACTATTTCTACTATTTCTACCTAATAGATATACGCCCTCCGCGTCTTTAGAACTAGCTCTCCTAATAATCTACTCTATATCTACTTTCTATACTATTATATATAATAGTAAGTAGTATAATCTACGACTACTTAGTAAAGAACTATAGAGCTACGAGCTATAAAAACTATACTAAATATAACTATCTCCTACTATATATAGCTTTATATCGCCTTTATTAATATCTTTATTTACTAAGAGTAAGACCGCCTAAAGCTTATAAGTAGTTATATAGGAGCCTTAGTTCCTATCTTAACTTTTATAGTATTTCCTTTACCTTTTTATATAAGTCTTATAGGTCTTATAATTAATAATACGCCCTCCGCTATCTATCTAACTATAACTAATATCTATTTCGATACTAATACTAGTAACGCTACTATTAAGATATCGTCGCGAAGAACGCTAATAGATACTAAGATTAGTTCTAGGCCGTCTACTATAAGAGCTAGAAACGCTAATAGCGATCTAATCTAAAATTACTACTTATACTATAATCTTAGATCTATAGTATTAGAATCTTCTACTAATATTATTAAAGCCGCCTTTTAGGACTATATCCTTTCTAAGTCTTCTAAAGACTAAGAGTTCCTAATTACTAATACTTTTAATCTCTTTATATTCTTAAACCTTAGAGAGTATTCTAGTAATCTCTTCCTAGACGATCTAAAATATCGTATCGTTACTATTATCTAGTAGTTTAAGGACTTAGAAGAAGATAATTCTTCTTATTAGCTATACTTAGTATTCTACGATCTCGAGTCTACTAATAAGGAAAAGATACTAAAGCCTCCTACTCGCTCTAAAGTTATTAGTTTCTAGATTAATACTAATAGAATAGTATACTTAGCTATATAGAAGGTCGATCGATTAACTAAGTACTAGTATTAGAGTAAGTATTTCGCTTAGTAGTTAGTAGAGTACTATAGATCTACTATAGAAGATCTATCTACTAGTAGTTATATCTATAGTTATAGAATCCGTTAGATTCCTCTAAAGCTATTAGGTCGAGTATTAGTATCTTTAATTAAAGGCGATATTAGTATAGTATATAAGACTAATAGATCTAAGAAGGAGTTTAGAATTAACCCTCCTATAGGCGATATATTTAAGAACTTTAGTAACTTTCGTAAGAATAGTCTAGTATAAGAGGTCCTTTCTATCTCTAGTAAGTTATTCTTAAGCTCGTTACTACTAGTTAAGGACTTAGAAGAGATATCTAGTAAGCCTTCTATATTATCTACTAAGATATAAACTTAAGATACTATTAAGTAGATAAAGTAATAGGTTGCCTAATAGCTAGTATAAGAATATAAGAAGATAGTAGTTAAGCGTAAGAAGATAGTAGCTAAGTATAAGACTACTTAAGTATAGCTTAATAACTACCTTACTAAGGAACTTAAAGTCTATTAAGTAGAAATAAATAAGAAGCTTTAAGAGGCCTTTAGGGAAGGCTAGAAGGAAGCTACTCGATCTAAGAATAAAAATACTACTATAGCTACTACTACTATAGGTAGAAGTAATTCCCTTCTAAGTCGAGCTCTACTATCTTTAGAGATACTATTAATATACTATATTAATATAAGCTATATACTAAGTTTATTCCTTATAGAGGAATAATACTAAGAGTAACGCTAAGCTAATATAACGACTAGCTATTAGGCTAACTCGTTAAATATAGCTCTATTATCTTAGAATAATACTAGGTCTACTAATTAAGCGCCGCTAGTAAATCCTTAGACTAGCGACGCTAATAATATCTCTAATAGCGTCGATAATAGGTTTAATAGACTAGAAATAATAATTAGTAAGCTTATATAGACGATAGAGAATAAGAATACTAATAGAGGAGCTACTAAAGCTAGAAATATACTATAGACTAACTACTATATCCTACTAGGACTATAGCGATAGAAAGGTTAGAGATATATAAATAGAAGAGTAGACTATAATTAAATAGTAGTAGGTTAGTTATATAATTAGAGCTAGGATACTCGTCGATCTATATCTAGTAAGAACTATTCTAACTACTATACGTCTACTAGTAGTAGGTATAGATCTAAGACTTAGAGCTACTTTCTATCTAAAGATATACTAGCTAGTAACCTTAGATCTATCTAAGAGTATAGGAACTTTATAGATCTAAGATATAATACTATAGGCTCTCCTACTAGTCCTTCTAGTCCTCTTACTAGTTCTCTATATTAGGTCTATTCTTCTCTAAATCCTCCTTCTAATTATAATTATAATTAGGAAATCGCTCTATATAAGTTTAAGTCTAAGTAGATTAGATATTTTAATAAAGATCTCCTAGAAAGTAAGGGTAAAGATCTAGTAGTATTCTTTAGTAATATATTATACTATAGAGATATCTTTACCTTTATTACTTATATAGAAATTACTATTTAGGCTAGTAAGTATATAGTAGCTACCTTATATCTATTACTCTATAGATACCTCTAAGGATTAGCCTTATAATAGTACCTTTACGTCCTTACTAATAACTATTATATACTCCTTTAGACTAGTCTAGATATTAAGCGGTAGAAGGAGGCTCTATAGAAGTAGTTCTAGTTAGACCTACTTATCGCTACTTACGAGCTCGAAACGGAATAATATTATATTAAGGAAGTCGTAGCTAGACGTAGTATTAGCGAATATATTATTAATATTATATAACTTACGTAGTAGAGTAGTACTAAATCGCTATTTAGCTAGATTAATTTTACCTTTCGTAAAATCGTATCTAAACTATATAGTAACTTAGATATACTAATAACGAGCTAGATCTACTAAATATTAATCGATACGATATAAGTCTATTATACTATATAGATAGAGTTATATCCTCTAGATAGTATAATAGCTAATTACTATACTAGTAAGTTAAAATTTAGATATAGCGACTAAGCGTAGGGTAGGTTTATAGATCTAAGGTTCTCTTCTAGATCTCGTAATAATACTAGATATATATCTTTCTTCGATAATAATAATCCTTTTAACCGATAGTAATCTAACTCCTTCTAATAGTACTATTATCCTAGACCTTAGATCTATAGCCGTCTAAACTAGTAGTAGCGTCCTATAAATATAAATACTAGCGAGAAAATAGTCGATTCCTATAGTCTTCTATAGTATCTAAATTAGAGATAGTCGATAAAGAAGGTTTTAGGAAACGTATAAAGTATTTCTATAAACTACTATAAGCTAGTAGACCTAAGGTTAGGTAACGAGTATAACGGCTTAGAGAAAGATAGTAAGTATTTAGAAGATTAGTAGGAGAATACGAAAGATTAGTATAAGTAAGGGAATAGTATAGAATATAGTATTACTAAAGAAGATTAGAATCTTCCTTCTATAAATCCTTAGATAGATCTAACCTTTTATATTTAGTAATAGGATCGTAGATCTAAGATTACGACCTAACTAAAGAACTATTAAAATAGACGCCTAAAGCGCTATAATATATATAGCGAGACCTTCTACTCCGCTAACGAGTTCTTTTAAGAATATCTAGATTAGATTTATTCTAAAGACTCTACTAGAAAGTATATAGATATACTCCTTAAATAGATCTTAGAAAATATTCTAAGCTAGAAGTAAATCTAGTTATTCCTAGCTCGTAGGACCTAATCTTAGGTCTACTAGTAACTCTAGAATACCTAGTAAAATTAGAGAGTTTCGATCGCTTTAAATTACTAGAATACTTACTACTAGATAAGTAAGTAATATCCTTAAGTTTACGAGTTAGTTTAATAAATCTACTAGAGTAGTAGTCTTAAACTATAGATCTATCTAGTAGTTTTTATTCTAATAAAGTAAGTTTATTAGTAGCTATAGTATAGTAATAGCCTTAGACTATAGATCTATCTAGTAGCCTATAGATCGATATAGCGAATTATACTAATATATCTTATACTAATATATTCTATACTAATATATCTTATACTAATACTTTTTATACTAATATATCTTATACTAATAAAACGGAATCCTTAGTAGATTCTCTTCTAGCTATATTAGTAGTATATAAAATAGTAGCGATTACCTCGATATCTTAGATCTATTATCTATATCTAGTAGAATACGAACCGATATTAATATCTTCTAGTATATAGTACGCTCTAGTACTAATAAGTAATTATAATAGTATTTTAATAGCGCTATTAAAGGTCGCTAATAATAATATTCTTTAGTTATAGGATTTAGTAGTAAATAATACTTCTATTAGCTTATTAACGAGTAAGTACTAATATAATAATATTAATAGCTTAGAACTATAAGTCTATTATATTCGTAAAAAATATTAATACCTACTAGAGGAGCTTATAGACCTAGATATCTAGATTATTCTATATACTATTACTCTCCTACTAGGAGATCTAGCTTACGTATTTAGATACTATAATATCGTAGAGGCTAATTATATTCTTACTCTAGAAGAGGAATTTAAGTATATTTATCTCGATACTAGTACTAAGGTATTAATAATAGACTAGGACTAGTTAGTTATTTAGCTAGATTAGAATAATATTTAGTATCTTATATAGCCTCTTAAATTTCGTAGTTTAGCTAGAAATACTTAGTATAATTAATAGATTAAGTTATCGATATACTTCCCTATCTTTACTAAATACTCTTAGTAACTAGTATTAGCCTATATCGAATAGCTAGTAAGGGTAATGCCTAATCTCCCTTATAATATACTTCTAGGAATAGATATAATAACTTCTACTAGATTTATTATCTATACTAGAGCTAGGTATATTATAATAACGGAGAACGATTATACTTTAATATCTATCGCCGATTTACCTAAATCCGATTATATAATATACGCTAATATTAAGTCTATTAGTAAGATTCGCCTCCTATTATATATAGTAGCTATAATACTAGTAAAGATCGAGAATCGCGAATAACTCTAAGTAATAGACTAAGACTTCTAGTTTATTCCTAATAATAGTATTCTAGTAGAAACGATAGCGATTTATAAATATATCGTAATAGCGGATATACTAGTAGTCTAAGTCTAAAACCTTAGCTATAATAGTATACTTATAATACTATAGTACTAGAGACTAGGCGAAATATAGGAGTTACGACTTAACGAGGTCTATTAAATTAATAAATTTAATATAGATCCTAGGTCTATAGAGTATAAGATAGATAATATCCCTCTAACTATAGACTCGAAGTTAGAGGATATAATAATAAACGAGCTAAAGCTAGCTTTAATAGTATATAAAGATACTATAAAGCGACCTTATAGCTAAGTATAAGTCTAGACTATAAGGACGTATTTATCTATAACCTCGATAGATAGACTTAGTAGAAAAGATAGTATTAGTCTAATAGACTTAAGGTACCTAGCTATTTTAGAGGATACTATTTCTACTAAGCTAAAGTAAGCTTTATCTTCTACTAGAATATCTATAAGAACGGATTAAATATTAGTAAATCTATAAGCGTAGCTAATTCTAATATCTTAGGATATAATTTATAGACTTAGTAAAGAGGAGTAAGCCGACTTAATAGATCTAGACTACTAGGCTAATATAACTAAGATTACTATAGATAAAGGAATAGCTAGTATTAAAATACTTATAGGAGTAACTATTTATATAGCGAACCTAGATATAGTAGTAGCTATCTATCTTAGGTCTATTATAAATAGGTTCCTATAATTATAGATAGATCGAGATACTATAATCGACCTCCCTAAGGAGAAGTAGCTCGAGATTCTACTTAAACCTAGCTAGAAGAATAAAAAGTTTAATAATAAAGTCTATCGAATATCTATAATAGATAATACTAAGATAGATAAATAGTTTAATAAGCTATATATCTAGGATAAAATAGCCTTTAGTAGAAAACCTTCTCTACTAGTATAGTCTATTTTTATTATTTAGAGGACCTTATTCTATAATAATAGCGATCCCTATTATAAGTCTCGTATCGTTTTCGATATTTAAGAATTAAATAGTATCTTATAGAAGGATATCTAACTACTTCTATTATAGGATAATATAATAGCTAAATTACGCGGCTATAAGTATATTATAGTAATAGACGCGAGGTCTATATTCTACTAATTCGCGGTAGTAAAGAAAGATTACTAGAAATTTACTATTAATACTATCTATAGATAAGAATACTTTAAGGTCGCTACTATAGAATACTATAATAGCGTCTAGTATATCTAGAGACTACTCGATCGGATTCTACGAGAATTTAGAGATTTAGCTAATAAATATATCGATAATATAGTTCTTAGATTAGTAGATCTAGAGTCTTATTATAATCTACTTAAATATATCTTTAGAAAGTTAGATAAGTTAAGATTTAGTCTTAAGTCTAGAAAGATATATCTAGGATTCCCTTCTATAGAGATACTAGATAGAATAGTAGATAGGAAGAGCTTCGCTACTTAAACTAAAAAGCTTATAGCTCTACGAGAATTATAGAAGCCTACTAATATAGAATAGCTCGAGTACTATCTAGGTTTAGTTAGATACCTTAGATCTATAGTACTATATTTTAGAAAGATTATCCTATCCTTATAGTAAGCGAAGGTCGCTACTATAAAAGATTATAATACTATATAGACGAAAGGCGGAAAGCGATACTCCTAAATATAAAATACTAAGCTCTATTAGATACTAGATATAGATACTATATAGAATACGATATAGGCTATATAGATAGAGAATTAGAATAGTTTTCTCTAGTACTTCGACTCTAGATCTATCCTATATATCGATATCGATATATTAAAGGAATTTAGTATTAGTATAATATACTACTAGATTAAGGGAGACCTAGAGATAGAGTATAAGGAGCCTAAGCCTATTACGAGAAAAGATAATACTATCTCTAACTTCGTCGATAGTACTACTTAGTTAAGAAGATCTAAGTAATTTCTATATAATAGACTTAAAGTTCTAGACTTTACGAGTTATATACTTACTAGTACTAAGTCCTAATACTAGTCTACTAAGCTCGAGTTATTCGGTATTATATAGGCGATTAAGAGAGCCTTATATATAGTAGATATAGTATCTAAGACTATTATAGTTATAGATTATAATATAGTTACTATAATAGTAAAGAAAACCTAGATTATTATAACTATCTCTATAGCTAGTCTAAACTATTATATAATCTAAGTAGTAGTATATATCTTCTAGTTTCCTAATCTAGAGATTATCTATAGACTAGATAGGAATTATATAGCTCTAGATACTCTTTTATACCTATAAGGAAAGTAATCCTCTAGCTAAAATAACTTTAATATAAGTAGTCTTAATAAGATACTAGCGATATTTATAATACTTTAAGATCCTAGATATATAGATATATCTTCTAGCCTTATACCGCTAACTAGCCCTAGGATAATAGTACTAAACCTTAAGTCTACTAATTAGTAAGGCCTCCTAAGTTTCTATCTAAGTATTCCTATACTATCTTTCTATAATATAGCTAAAGTTTTCTCTCCTTTAGAAATTAACTATACCGACTATTTCTTCTCTATAGTCGATAGACTTAAATACTAGGCCTATAATAAAATCCCCGCGTTTTTCTAGACTCTTAAGTAGATACTATTAATATATATCGAGATAGTAATCTCTCTTTCTAATAACTTTAAAAAAAGACTCTAGGAAGTATATCTTAAAGATCGCCTATAGTAACGATTACTATAGGTTTTTAAGTCTATCGAAGCTATATATTAGTAAGAGTAGGAAGCTTAGCTAGAGCGAATATTAAATCGATAAGCGAGAAGGAAGTAGAGGTATAAATATAACTACGAGTAGAAATATAAATAGAGGGAATTATAGTAACGAGATCTATCTCCTAATACTAGATATAATCCCCTATCTAAGACTAGTAATAATAATAATACTAAGTTAATATCTTAGGTCTATCTAGATAAAGTATCTAAGACTTTATCTAAACCTAACTCCTTATAATCTTCCGAGGATATTATAGCCTATAGTATATAGTATATACTAGACTTCTACGAAGATATATATATAGATCTAAAGTCGCTAGAAGATATTCGTTTTTTCTATAAAGACGGCCTTATTTATTATATCGATCCTATCTTATATTACTTACGACTTTATATCCCTACTAGCCTTACTTATAAGATCTTTAAGATAGTATATAATCTTAGATATTATATAGATTTTTATTATATCCTCGATTATATTAATATAAGCTCTATATTTATAACTATTATAAGTATCTCGAACGATATATCGACTAGTACTTAGGATATTAAGCTAACTAGTTAGCTAGATATAAGCCCTATAGATAACTTAATTCGATAGACCTAAAGTTTAGGCTTCTAATAGACGTTTAGATAGTAGACTAGATAGTTAGACTCCCTTCTACTAATAAAGGCTTCGATACTCTACTTACTATTACTTATAAGAAGTCTAAGCGAGTCTTACTCCTACTAGATAAGTACTAGTAGAAAGCCGAAGCCTAGGTAGTATAGTATCTTATAGCTATCTAAGAGCGATCTTAGAGAGTAGTAAAGATATTTATCTACGATCGAGATCCTAAATAGCTATCTAAGTTCTTTACTATAGTTATAGAACTCTTAGAAGCCTTAATTCTTATATCTACTATCTATTATCCTTAAATAGACGGTTAGTCTAAATATACGAATTAGACTATAGAAATTACTATCTACTACTTCGTAATAGCTAATCTAGATATCTAATAGATAGATATACTTCCCTCTCTTATATTATATCTTAGGAGTATAAAGAATATAAGTATAGGTATCTTACTAGATAGAATACTATTTAGATTTAATTTAAATATAGATATCTTTATAGATCTACGAGATCTTTAGCTAAAGGACTTAGCTATACTATACTAGTAGTTTCGAGATATAGCTAAAGAACTAATAGCCTTTACCGTAGTCGATATAAAGTACTACTATAATAAGAAGTATAAGCGAATAATATTCGAGCTAGGAGATTATATAATACTTAAACTATATTATAGATATCGCGTTTATAGTTAAATATATTAGAAGTATAGTAATTAAGCTACTAGGCTCTTTAAAGTTAAGAAGAGAGTTAGTAAATTAGCCTATAAGCTTAAGCTCCTATAATTAGTAAAGTTTTACTCTATAGTATCTATCGCTTAACTCGAACCGGCCCTAAATCTAGCTAAGGATCTTTTCGGTAGATCTTATCTACGAGTTCTAGTACTAATAGACCTATAGTCTAAGTAGCTAGTAATAACGCCTAAGTATATATTATTAAAATACCTCTTATAAGGAAAAATAGAATATCTCGTTAAATAGAAGGACGAGTAACCTATTATAAATAAATAGATTAAGGAAGATAATCTCTATAAAGCTAATAGTTACCTTATTAACTATTTCGAAGATTCTTAAGTTATTAATAAGTAAATCTATTAAATACGCTCTATAGTAAGATTATATAAGCTACGATAAGTAGTACTAATAGCTAGATACTTTTAGTCTATCGAGAAAGCTACCGATATATAAGACTATAATAATATTTAGTACTAACGAGATATCCTTTAACCCGAGCGTCGCTAGCCTAATAGAGGTATAGGAAGGCTAAACTATACTAAAGAGGACGATCTCGAGTCTATCGACTAAACTATAGATATATCTATAGGAACGTAGTAGATAGGTTAATTAGCTAAATATATATTAAAGAGTATTCTAAGACTAGATATAAGTAAGTCTATTAAGTAATTAGAGTCTACTAGCTCTTCTATCTATCGTATATAGATACTATCTAATTATATATAGAAATAGGATACGACCTTAAATCTATCGACTATTTCTAAAGCTAGAATCTAAGAAATAAAGGCTAAGATACTTATATCTATAGTTCGCTATCTTACTAAGAAAGATATCTAATAATAGTAAGATATACTAGTACTACTAAATATATAAGTTAGTATATATTATAGGATCCTCTATAATAATATCTTACCTTCTCTATTTATAACTCTATATTTTCCTTTAATTACTTAGAATTAGTATCTAGATCCTAATTCTTAGATATTTCCTCCTCTAGAGAATCCCTAATATCTCCTTTCTATATATCTTATTCTATAGATTTACGATATATTATAGACCTAGGCTCCGAGCCTATATAGTATAGAAATATTAAAAATTAGTCCTTCTTAAGTATTAAATTAGCCTTCTCCTAGCGCTACGATTTCTAGTATATTTATTACTTATAGTATAACTTCTAGTATTACTTCGCTAATAAATTAAGATTATATATATATACTATTAGAATATATAGTCTAGTTAGTAACCTAGTAGGAGATACTAAGATAGGCTAAATTATATAATTGTCGAGCTAAGGAGGGCCGATAGGTATAAATAGATTATAAAGTATAATAGAAGCTATAAGGAGTAGTAGGGGCTAAAGTAGGAATAGTAAGTATATTATTATTATCTATAGATTAGAGCTAAACCTAAAAGGTATTAGCTTAGACTAGTTATATAACTATTATTATATAATCTAGTCTACCTTAGTATCCCTTACTAGGTTACTAACTAGACTATATATTCTAATAATAATAATAATTATATAACTTATCTAAGCTAATATCTTTTAGATTTAGCTCTAATCTATAGAAGAATAATATACTTACTATTCCTATTTTAGCTCCTACTATTCCTTATAGCTTCTATTATAGTTTATAATCTATTTATATATATTAGCCCTTCTTAGCTTAATAGGTTATAAGCCTAGGTTTATAACTATAAGGTAGAAAGACTAAAGTAGTATAGATTACTCTTAAACCTATAAGTCTAGTCCTAGAAGGAAGAGGTAAAATAGGAGAGGGAGACTTAAAATAGACCTATATATATTATATAAAGAAGCCCTATATATATAAGCTATAAAAGAATCTAGTAAGATATACTTAGAAAGTATAAAGGGAATAGATAAGCCTAAGTTTTAAGTATCCTTAGATAAGCCTTAGATTTAGTATCTAGTACTACTAATATTCTAATCTATAGATTATAATAGTTAGAAAGGACTTAAAGAAGTTATTAGCTCTATAGAATAGGAATCTATACTAAGTTTTTAGTAACCTTTAAAACTAATAGGCCTAGTAGAGCTAGGGATCTATAACTAAGGAAGATAGCTATCTAGAAACTATTATTTTTAGACTAAAGAAAGAGCTTATTTCTAAAGTTTATTTAGATTTAATTTATAGAAGAAATTATAGATTAAGAAGGAGTAATTAGTAAGAGAAAAACTATACTAATCTTAATAAAAGAGAATTATAAATTATAGTTTAAGATAATTAGGATATATCTAATAAAGCTAAAGATTAAATAGGTACTAGATAAAGTAGTCCTTAATACCCTAGTATCTATATTATCTAAGTATATCTTAATAATATTATTTAAATTACTAGACTAGTTAATTAGAAGAGTAAGTTATAAGATTTATAATATAATAGTATTATATAAAATATTTATCTATATTTTAGAAGATAACTAGGATAAATATTAAGAGCTTAAATATATAAAGTATCTATAGATATAAGTAAAAGGAAAATATAAGAGGAAGCTTTAAATAATAGGAAGGAGCTTACTCTAATAATATACTAATTTTAATATAGAAGAAGGCTAAATAGTTAATAAAGTATAGTAAAGCCTAAGTAATATAGCTAAGAAGATAATATTAATCTCTCTATAGTTTAAAGAAATTAAGACTAAAGAGAGAAAGATTTAATAGCTTTTAGTAGCCCTTCTAGAATTATTTAATACTATTAAAGATAGAATAGATCTAAGATAGGATCTAAGCTTATAAGATATTCTTAATATTCTAAGAGAAAAATAAGAATAGATAATAAGCTAGGAAATAGTTATATTTATTAAGAAAAGAAATTAAATAGATAGGAATTTATTATATTTCCTATATAAAGGAAAGTACTAGATTAGAGAATACTCTAATCTAAATAAGATAAAAGTAGCTATTAAGCTAAAGTAGAGCTATAAGATAGTAAAGAAATAATTCTTATTTAGAGCTAGGAAGAGATCTTTACTAAATAAGAAATAACTTAAAGAAATAGTAAAGAAACTAAATTTAAGAATAGAATCCTTAGAAAAAAGAACTAGAAAACTATTTTTTAAGAAAGCTTATATAATATAAAATATAGAGATACTCTCTAAACTATCTTTTCCTTTTAAAGAGAAAGATATAGATAAAATAGCTTATTTAACTATTAAAGTAAAAGATAAGTATAAGCTATCTAAATAGCTACTTAACTCTTATACTTCTATCTATATAACTAACTAAGAATTACTCTTTAGAGATATAAAACCTCTTAAAAAAAAGAAGTAGATTAAGGTTAGAGATAGCTATCTAATAGCTATATATATTAGAAATATAGTTATAAATAGAAGGAAGGATAAGTAGATTATACTAAAAGATATTCTCTTTATATCTAGACTTAGAGTTAATCTTATTTCTTAGAACTAATTTAGTAAATAGTTTAGTATTTAACTACTAAAATTTATCCTTTATTTATCTAATAGAAAGCTAGTTATCTAGATAAGGCTTTTAAAAGGAGTACTATTTATTAAAGAAATTAGCTAAGACCTAGATAAACTTATATTTATATATATTCTCTAGGACCTAATAAATAATAATACCTATACCTTTATAGTCTAGACTAACTAGGATTAGTAAGAGCTAGAGTATAAAAGAGTTAGATACTTTAGAAAAGTACTACTAAAAAATCTTTATAAAGTTATTAATCTAAAGGAAAGAATTACTATCCTTATAAAGTATTAGCCTTATAGAATATATTCTTTAGCTAAAATAAAGAAATATAGAGGAAAGAAAACTAAGAGAAAGCCTACTAGACTTTCCCTTATCTTAATTAATATCTATAGACTACTATCTATATTAAGGCTAGATTTTAAATAGTAGCTTAAGATTATTAATAACTTTTCTAGAAAGAAGTAGGTATTTCTATTAAAGTTAAGAGAAAATATAATAAATATACTATAGAAATAGAAAAGAAAAGCTAAACTATAATTAGAGAATTAGCTTTATATAGTAAGAAGTAATAGGATAAGAGAATTACTTATATTACTTAAGTAATAGAAGAAGAAATCTAGAATCTCCTACTATATAATTAAAGTATATAACTTAATCTAAAATAGAGTTTTAGAAAGATCTATTTAAATATTTAAAGAATATATTAGGATAATACTTAAAGAGTTAAATATACTAGTTAAATTCTAGCTAGAAGTATTAAATACCTATACTATTATAAGGAATATCCTTCTAAATAGGCTAGATATTAATAGATTTAAAGTTTTTTTTAATAAAGCTTTTACTAAAAAGAGACCTTCTATATTATACTTTAAGGTTTAGGGATATAGAGTAGTTATATATATAGATACTAAATCTTAATTAGTTAGAATAAGATTAGATAAGCTAATAAATAGGGAGAAAGATACTATATTTATTAGCTATATACCTAATATATCTAAAATATAGTTATTCTAGGAGCCTAATATAAAGACTATAAGAGCTTATAATAATACTATCTAGTTTAAGAATAAGAAAGGAAGGGATATAACTTTAAATATTCCTAGACTTAACTAGCTAAGCTAAGCTCTAGTTAGAAACCTAGTTAATAGACTAATAAAAAAGGAGAAACTAGATCTAAAACTACTATAAGTTTAGCTACCTCTACTACTAAAGGATAAGGACTAATATTAGATAATAGATAATCTAGAAGAAGAAAAAGAAAATTATAAATAATAGGCTCTAAATTAGAGCTAAGAGGAACCTTAGTAAGATAACTAAAATATCTATACTTAGGAAAGGAATTTAAAAAAAAGAAAATTAATCTTTAATAAAGAATTAAGAGAAGAAAGAGTTTATAGTATAATTATAAGATTAATTATATAGAAGAGACTAAGAGAATTAAAAGATAATAATTTCCTTAAAGCTAAATATTATAGAGCCTTTATCTATCTAATAAAAGATCTAAATCTAAGTATAAATTAGATAGATAAACTTCTAAAATATATTTATAAGGTTATATTCCTTATTTTTATACTAGGGATTATATAAAGATAGAAGGTTCTAATTCTAAGAACCTACTAAAAGATAATATAAGATCTAAAATAGAATTATATATAGAAAGAGGTAATCTAGAAAGAACTAATTATACTTAAAAATAACTATATCTAGAATTAAGTAGTTCTACTAAAGGGAGTAAACCTAGTTATCTTAAAATAGATATTTAATATAAAAAGACTAATTAATAGAGTAATTAATAAGTTTAAAATAAGACTAGTTATAAGAAGGTTTTCCTAAAGGTTTAAGATAGATTTCTAGGAAATATTTATACTAATAGTTAGATATAATATACTTAGGATAGTTATAGCTACTATATATAAAAAGGATCTAGAATTATACTAAGTAGATATAAATAATATATTTACTAAAAGTATCTTATAAGAAGATATCTTTATAATTCCTCTACTAGAAATAGAAATTCTAAAAGATATAGCCCTAAAAATCCTAAGAAACTTATATAGCCTAAAATAAGTAGTAAGAGACTAGAATAAGCTATATATCTAAAAGCTAGAGAGAATAGGATTCTACTAGTTAGAAGTAGACTTATATTTACTTATCTATAAAGGGAGAAACCTAATAGTTTTAACTTATATAGATAATATTCCTATTATAATACTAAAGCTAGAAGATATTCTTTAGTTTAAGAAGGAACTAAATAAGGTATTTAAAATTAAAGACCTAGATAAACTAACTAAAATTCTTAGAATAAAGCTTATTAAAAATAGAAAGAATAGTACTTTAAAGCTAGACTAAAAATACTATATCTAGGAAAACCTTATAAAGTTTAGAATAACTAAAGAAATAGCTTATCTAACCTTATTACTACTTAATAGCTATAAGAGTCTAAGAAAATCTAACTTAGATAAAGAAAGGTATAATAAGACTAAATACTAAAGTTAGAATAGTACTTAGATATAGCTAATAAATATAATAAGACCTAATATTACTTTTACTCTTAAGAGATTTAGATTATATAGATTAGATCTATCTAAAAGATATTTAAAAGTACTTAGGAAACTAGCTAGATATCTAAGATTATTCCTAAGTTTAAGTATAATATTTAGAAAGAGAGAAAGAAAGCTAATAGAATATTTAGACTCTAATTATATAATAGATAAAGCTAATAGAGTCTTAATCCTTAAAAGTATCTTCTTTCTCTATAAATTACTAGCTTCTTAGATAAATAAGAAGTAAGTATTAGTTACTATATTAATTATAGAAGCTAAGTATATAATAATAAATATATATATAAAGTAATCTTAATTCTTTATAGTACTCTTAAAGGAGATAGACTATATATAGTTAATAGGAGAATATTTATTCTAGCTACTAATTTAAAGAAATTCTAATATAGTAAATAAAATTAGACCTATTTAGATTATAGGAGATAACTAGGTATCTTTAACCCTAGTTAAAGATACTTATATCTATAAAAGATTAAAATATATTAATATTAGCTTTAATAAGATTAGAAACCTTTAGTAGTAAAGAAAAATTATAGTAGAATATACTCTAATAAAAGAGATAGTAGCTAATAGCCTAACTAAGCTAAAGATATAGCTATAGTTCTAAGAATTTATTAGATAACTATAGTTTATATAGTAAAAGGAGAATATATAGAGAATAGAGTATTCCTTTCTATCCTCTAATACTAGATCTAAGAATTAAACTTAGTAGATTAGATATACTATACTAATCTAGAGACTACTATATCTAATTAGCTATCTAAGATTCTTATTAGTTTATATTAGTTTAATTTCTTTAGGATAAATAATTAAAAGGGATATAGTAATTAAAGAATAAAAGGTAAAAGGAACTAAATAAATACTCTCTAAGAGTATTTTTTTATATTCTATACTAGACCTAAGAATTAAACCTAGTAGGTTAGATATACTATACTAACCTAGAAGCTATTATATCTAATTAGCTAGTTAAAATTCTTAATTAATCTTATACCTTTAATTAGATTTAAGGACTAACTATCCTAAGTAGAAGTATTAGAATATATAGTCTAGTTAGTAACCTAGTAGGAGATACTAAGGTAGGCTAAATTATATAATAATAATTATATAACTTATCTAAGCTAATACCTTTTAGGTTTAGCTCTAATCTATAGAAGAATAATATACTTACTATTCCTCCTTTAGCCCCTACTATTCCTTATAGCTTCTATTATAGTTTATAATCTATTTATATCTATTAGCCCTTCTTAGCTCGATATATACGACTATTACCTTTAGCGACTTATAGAAGCTTAGATCTTCGCGTAGATATATCTTAAGCTTAAATTATAACTTTAACTTTCTATTAATATATAATATCTTAGTATAGTTTAACTATCGTACTAAAGCCTTATAAAGACTACTATCTAGCTAATAATACTAATTACTACTCGCTATATACTAGAAACCGACTAGTAAAAGTAAAGACTATACTATATATAAGGTATATAGTCTAAAATAGTCGATATCTAATTAAAAGACTAGATTAAGTCGCTAATACTACTAGAGCTACTTCTAGTAAGTTAGCTATCTCTACTAGTTAACCTATAGTCTATATCTATTATTACTAAATCTAAAGCCGCCTTTTCTAAGCTAGATACGACTAGTTTTAATAACTTTAAATACTAGGAGTAATAGCTTATAGTAAATAAGTCTATTAAATTCGATTCTAGAAGTAAAGTCTAGATAGCGATAGTAGACGTAATACTCTATTAGATAATAAAGCCGCTTATAGTAGTCGAGCTCGCTATAGAAGTCTTATATATTTTCCTAAATCTAGTAGCGAAGCGTTCTATCGACTAGACTTTTAAGATATTAATCGCGGAGGTCTCTAATAATAATAAAGAGAATACTATCTATATAGTAGGTAAAGAGAATAATAAGAATACCTTATTTTCTATTATAGCTAGTAGTAGGAGTTAGTTCTAATCTAGGAATACGAATCTTATAGACGAGTATAGTCTTCCTAATAATCTCCTTAAGCTTATAAATCTCGTATCTATAGAAGAGAAGAATAGTATAGAAAGAAATAACGATAATATTATCGAGCTATTTAACTTTAGGCTCCTAAAGGAGGAGTTTAGAGAAGTTAGTAATAAGGAAAAGAATAATAGTAAAGAGTAGAATAGTAAAGAGTAGAATAGTAAAGAGTAGAATAGTAAAGAGTAGAATAGTAAAGAGTAGAATAGTAAAGAATAGAATAGTAAAGAATAGAATAATAAAGAGGAAGCTAGTAATAAGAAGGAGACTCTAAAAAAGAGGGGCGAAGAGACTAATAAGGATAACGAGCGTACTATAGATATAGATAGCGAGGAAACTAACTTAGAAGATAACTCGCCTAAGAAATCTAAGAAGAGAATTATTATTAAGACTCCTTATAAGAAATAAACTTCTATATATACTCTATCTAGATAAGATACTATAATACTTAGATATATTCGAGTATATTAATAGAAAAGATATACTACTATAATCTATCTTAGATATCCCTACTAAGATAGTACGATCTTTAAATAATATAATTAAGTATAAGTATAAGTTTATTAATACGATTACTAAGAATAGTAGACTAAGATCTACTTTAGTACCCTTTTTACTAAGCGCGCCTATCTACTAGTACTATTTTACCTCCTTTAGTATATAGAGAGTCGACTATATTCTAACTTTCTAGATATTCGAGATAATTAGTATATTCTCTAACTACCTCTATTATATTCTAGAATCGGGCTATAATAAGGCCGCTATTCTATACTATTAGATATACGACTAGTATAGCTATAAGAAGCTAGATCTCTACTATAAGAAGTTACTAGATAAGGGTATTATAACTACTAGATATTAGGTCTATTAGAAGTAATCTAAAGAAGTCGGTCTAGAAAAGAAGGATAATCTAGAAACTTCCTAGATCGATAACGAATCTAATTACGTATAATAGAGACGCTTAAATATAATCCTTAAGAAGACGAAAGCTACTAAGGCTTAGTATAAGAATAAGTTTAGAATAAAGAAGGATAGCTAATCTAATAAATATAAAAATTACTATTAGCTAGACTATAACTTCTTTATAGATAAGTATAACTTTAAAGTAGATCCTTAGAAGCCTATAGAAGTAAGGAAGAAGGCTATTATAGATACTTATATAGTAATAAGAATATCCGATTTTATTAGAATTCTATCTAATAAGATACGAGATCTCTTCTAGAAGCTCTTACTAACGTATTTTAATATTCTAGACTATTCTTCTAAGCTTATTAACCCTAAGAATAAATATAGCTCTAATAAGTATAAGAATAGAATATATAACTCTTCTAGAGAATAGCCTAGAATAATCTATAAGAGTATAGAAGAATACTATCTATTACTATAGATAAAGAAAGATAAGGCGGGTCCTCTAAATCTATAGTTTAGTATAGATACGCGTTCTCTAGAATAGGAGATAATAGGATAGAAGTTAGCTTAAGATATATAATTTAAGCTATTCTTAAGTAATAACTCTATTCTATATAAGCTCTAAATTCTAGCTAATTTCTTTATACTAGAGTTTAGCGACCTAGAGTATTAATACTTACTACTCTATATATAGACTTTTAATACTATATATAAGAAATAGTAGTCGCCTATCGCGCTAGTATATAGCGCCCTTCGATACTAGATAATAGAAGATAGTATCTATTTCTAATACTATACTAATACGAAGCCCTATCTACTTAGTCTTTTTACTAATAGTTTTTAGCTTTTATATAAGGCTAAAGATCTATTAGGAGAGATTAAAAGAGATCTTAAGTCTATAGATATAGCTCTTAGTCTACTTCTTAAAGATAGCTATAAGACTACTATAGAAATTATAGGCTACTATATCGATAATAGCGATATAGTTATTACTAGGGAACTATTATAAATATAGTAATCTATCTATATATAACTTATTTTAGAGCTTATATATAACGAAATATAGTAGTTATAATATAGAGAGATCGAGAAGGACTATAAGTAGATAATTTATAATTTCTAGTTCTAGCTTAGTTAATTTCTACTAGAACTATAAGTACTACTAATAGACCTAATATTAAGTCTCGCGCTAGTTATTAAGGGTCTAATCTTCTAGGATATTTTATCTAGGTACTATAAAGCTAAGGCTTAGAATATTATAGCTAAAGAAGCTCTAGTATCTAAGATATCTCTATATAAGAAGTATATAGATCTTAAGAAGGAGATAAAGAAAAAGGTTAATAAGAAGCTTAAAAAGTTTAAAAAGAAATTTAAGAAAGAATATAATACTAAATAAGCTATAAAGAAGATAAAGATAGCTATAGATAGA
This sequence comes from Pseudocercospora fuligena, assembly GCA_014298035.1. Classification (NCBI taxonomy): domain Eukaryota; kingdom Fungi; phylum Ascomycota; class Dothideomycetes; order Mycosphaerellales; family Mycosphaerellaceae; genus Pseudocercospora; species Pseudocercospora fuligena. The sequence continues at coordinate 127,416 of JABCIY010000003.1, forward strand.
GTAGAGAAGGCTAATACTAAGGCTAACTAGCCGAAGATACTAAAGAAGCGTAAAGTAGAAATAGTAGTAGCTAAGTCGCTAGTAGCTAAGAAGCCTAGGTCTACTACTAACCTATAAGAATTTAGTATAGAGTTAGCTCTAGAGACGATAGTACTAAAAGCTATAAAGAAAGGTAAGAAGGGTAAGAAGAGAGCCTTCGACCTATACTAGCTATCTACTAATTCTACTAATAAAGAGATCTAAAATAAACTTATAAAAGCCTAGAAGAAGTCTACTATAGGATAGAAGTCTAGGTCTATTAAAACGCCTAAATAGGCTACTAGAGAACTATTAGATAAAGCTACTAAAACTAGCCTTAAGATTTAGCCCTATCTATAGTAGACGAGTACTAAGCCTTTATAGATAGATACGAGGCACTATCTTTATAGGATTTCTTTATATAATATATAGAGTAAGATAGAGCTCGCGATATTAATACCTTTATACTATAGATAAATTAGTATCTTAATATACTAGTATCGGCTATAGTCGCTATAATAAAGAAGAACTAATAGCTACTACGAGACGTATCTTAAATAATACTCTTAGCTATATCTCCTATAATAAAAGCTATAATTCTATACTAATAGATATTAGTCGTTAATAAGCTTAAGAACTAAAATAATAAAGGCGACGAGGATATTATCTAGAGAGGGCCTTAAATTATTACCTATAACTAGAAGAATAGCTAGACTAAGTAGCTCTTATACTACTTTAATAGAGAATTAAATATAACTACTAAGCTATAGTTAATCTTACTAGAGAATAGGATATATACTCTAGTAGCCGCTAGTAGTATTTTCTAGTCTACTACTTTTAAAGCCTCTAAGATCGATAATAAGATATTTAATATCTCTATAGAAGTTAAGTATATTAGTAGTAGAGATAATAACCCTCTACTACTAGCTAACCTATCGATACTAACTATATTCCTTTTAGTAAGAAAATAGAAGACGTATTAAGCTAAGGAGGGCTAATAGGTATAAATAGATTATAAACTATAATAGAAGCTATAAGGAATAGTAGGGGCTAAAGTAGAAATAGTAAGTATATTATTATTATTATCTATAGGTTAGAGCGAAACCTAAAAGATATTAGCTTAGATAAGTTATATAATTATTATTATATAATCTAGCCTATCTTAGTATCTCCTACTAGGTAACTAACTAGACTATATATTCTAATACTCCTACTTAGAATAGTTAGTCCTTAAATCTAATTAAAGGTATAAGATTAATTAAGAATTTTAACTAGCTAATTAGATATAATAGCTTTTAGATTAGTATAGTATATCTAACCTACTAGGTTTAATTCTTAGGTCTAGTATAGAATATAAAAAAAATACTCTTAGAGAGTATTCCTTTAGTTCCTTTTATCTTTTATTCTTTAATTATTATATCCCTTTTAATTATTTATCCTAAAGAAATTAAACTAATATAAACTAATAAGAATCTTAGATAGCTAATTAGATATAGTAGTCTCCTAGTTAGTATAGTATATCTAACTAGCTAGGTTTAGTTCCTAGATCTAGTATAGGATATATAGAAATACTCTTAGAGAGAGTTTCTCTAGTCCCTTTTATACTATCTTTTACTCTAGTTAATTACTATATAAGTTATAGCTATCTAATAAATTCCTAGAACTATAGCCCTATTTTTAGCTTAGTTAGGCTATTAGCTACTATCTCTTTTATTAGAGTATATTCTACTATAATTTTCCTTTACTACTAAAGGTTTCTAATCTTATTAAAGCTAATATTAATATATTTTAATCTCTTATAGGTATAAGTATCTTTAACTAAGGTTAAAGCTATCTAATTATCTTCTATAATCTAAATAGGCCTAATTTTATTTACTATATTAGAATTTCCTTTAATTAGTAGCTAAAATAAATATTCTCCTACTAACTATATATAGTCTATCTCCTTTAAGAGTACTATAAGGAATTAAGATTACTTTATATATATATTTATTACTATATACTTAGCTTCTATAGTTAATATAGTAACTAACTTTTACTTCTTATTTATCTAAGAAACTAGTAATCTATAGAGAAAGAAGATACTTTTAAGGATTAAGACTCTATTAGCTTTATCTATTATATAATTAGAGTCTAAATATTCTATTAGCTTTCCTCCTCCTTTTCTAAATATTAAGCCTAAACTTAGGAATAATCTTAGGTATCTAGCTAGTTTCCTAAGTACTTTTAAATATCTCTTAGATAGATCTAATATATATAATCTAAGTTTCTTAAGAATAAAAGCAATATTAAGTCTTATTATAGTTATTAGCTATATCTATATACTATTCTAACTTTAGTACTTAGTCTTATTATACCTTTCTTTATTTAAGTTAGATTTTCTTAGACTTTTATAACTATTAAGTAGTAATAAAGTTAGATAGGCTATTTCTTTAGTTATTCTAAACTTTATAAGGTTTTCCTAGATATAGTATTCTTAGTCTAGCTTTAAAGTACTATTCTTTCTATTTTTAGTAAGCTTTATTCTAAGAATTTTAGTTAGTTTATCTAGGTCTTTAATTTTAAATACCTTACTTAGTTCCTTTTTAAACTAAAGAATATCTTCTAGCTTTAGTACTATAATAGGAATATTATCTATATAAGTTAGAACTATTAGGTTCCTTCTTTTATAAATAAGTAAATATAGATCTATCTCTAACTAATAGAATCCTATTTTCTCTAGCTTTAAGATATATAGCTTATTCTAGTCTCTTACTACTTATTTTAGGCTATATAAGCTCCTTAGAATTTTTAGGGCTATATCTTTTAGAATTTCTATTCCTAGTAGGAGAATTATAAAGATATCTTCTTATAGGATACTCTTAGTAAATATATTATTTATATCTATTTAGTATAGTTCTAGATCTTTCTTATATATAGTAGTTATAAATATTCTAAGTATATTATACCTAACTATTAGTATAAATATCTTCTAGAAATCTATCCTAAACTTTTAAGAGAATCTCTTTATAGCTAGTCTTATTTTAAACTTATTTATTACTTTATTAATTAGTCTTTTTATATTAAATATCTATTTTAAAGTAACTAGGTTTACTACCTTTAGTAGAACTATCTAATCCTAGATATAATTACTCTTAAGTATAATTAGTTCTTTCTAGATTACCTTTTTCTATATATAACTCTATTTTAGATCTTATATTATCTTTTAGTAGGTTCTTAAAATTAGAACCTCCTATCTTTATATAATTCCTAGTATAAAAGTAGAGAATATAATCTTATAAATATATTCTAGAAGTTTATCTATCTAATCTATATTTAGATTTAGATCTTTTATTAAATAGATAAAGGCTCTATAATATTTAGTTTTAGGGAAATTATTATCCTTTAATTCTCTTAGTCTCTTCTATATAATTAATCTTATAATTATACTATAAACTCTTTCTTCTCTTAATTCTTTATTAAAAATTAATTTTCTTCTCTTTAAATTCCCTTCCTAAGTATAGATATTTTAGTTATCTTATTAAGGTTCCTCTTAGCTCTAATTTAGAGCCTACTATTTATAATTTTCTTTTTCTTTTTCTAGATTATTTATTACCTAATATTAGTCCTTATCCTTTAATAGTAGAGATAGCTAAACTTATAGTAGTCTTAAATCTAGTTTCTCCTTTTTTATTAGCCTACTAACTAGGTTTCTAACTAGAGCTTAGCTTAGCTAGTTAAGTCTAGGAATATTTAAAGTTATATTCCCTCTTTTCTTATTCTTAAACTAGATAATATTATTATAAGCTCTTATAGTCTTTATATTAAGCTCTTAGAATAGCTATATTTTAGATATATTAGGTATATAGCTAATAAATATAGTATCTTTCCTTTTATTTATTAGCTTATCTAATCTTATTTTAACTAGCTAAGATTTAGTTTCTATATATATAACTACTCTATATCCCTAAACCTTAAAGTATAATATAGAAGATCTCTTTCTAGTAAAAGCTTTATTAAATAAAACTTTTAACCTATTAATATTTAGCCTATTTAGAAAGGTATTTCTTATAATAGTATAGGTATTTAATACTTCTAGCTAGAATTTAACTAATATATTTAACTCTTTAAGTATTACCCTAATATATTCTTTAGATATTTAGATAAATCTTTCTATAATTCTATTTTAGATTAAGTTATATATCTTAGTTATATAATAGGAGATTCTAGATTCCTTCTCCTACTATTTAAGTAATATAAGTAATTCTCTTACCTTATTATTTCTTACTATCTAAAGCTAATTCCTTAATTATAGTTTAGCTTTTCTTTTCTATTTCTATAGTATATCTACTATATCTTCTTTTAACTTTAATAGAAATATCTACTTCTTTCTAGAAAAGTTATTAATAATCTTAAGCTACTATTTAAAACCTAGCCTTAATATAGATAGTAGTTTATAGATATTAATTAAGATAAGGGAAAGTCTAGTAGGCTTTCTTTTAGTTTCCTTTTCTCTATATTTCTTTATCTTAGCTAAAGAATATACTCTATAAGATTAATACTTTATAAGGATAGGAATTCTTTCCTTTAAATTAGTAACTTTATAAAGATCCTTTAGTAGTACTTCTCTAAAGTATCTAACTCTTCTATACTATAGCTCCTACTAATCCTAATTACTCTAGGCTATAAAGGTATAGGTACTATTATTTATTAGATCTTAGGGAATATATATAAATATAAGTTTATCTAGATCTTAGCTAATTTCTTTAATAAATAGTACTCCTTCTAAAAGTCTTATTTAGATAACTAGCTTTCTATTAGGTAAATAAAATATAAATTTTAGTAGTTAAATACTAAACTATTTACTAAATTAGTTCTAAGAAATAAAATTAATTCTAAGCCTAGATATAAAGAGAATACCTTTTAGTATAATCTACTTATTCCTCTTTCTATTTATAACTATACTCCTAATATATATAGCTATTAGATAGCTATCTCTAACTTTAATCTATTTCTTTTTTTTAAAAGGTTTTATATTTCTAAAGAGTAATTCTTAATTAGTTATATAGATAGAAGTATAAGAGTTAAGTAGCTATTTAGATAGCTTATACTTATCTTTTACTTTAATAGTTAAATAAGCTATCTTATCTATATCTTTATTCTTAGAAGGAGAAGATAGTTTAAAGGATACCTCTATATTTTATACTATATAAGCTTTCTTAGAAGATAGTTCTTTAGTCTTCTTTTCTAAAGATTATATTCTTAAACTTAATTTCTTTATTATTTTTTTAAATTACTTCTTATTTAATAAAGATCCCCTTTTAGCTCTAAATAGAGATTATTTTTTTACTATTTTATAGCTCTACTTTAGCTTAATAGCTACTTTTACTTTATTTAGATTAAGGTATTTTTTAATTTAATACTTTTCTTTATATAGGAAATATAATAAATCCTTATCTATCTAATTTCTTTTCTTAGTAAATATAGCTATTTTCTAGCTTATTATCTATTCCTATTTTTCTCTTAGAATACTAAGAATATTTTATAAGTTTAGGTTCTACTTTAGATCTATCCTATCCTTAATAGTACTAAATAATTCTAAAAGGGCTACTAAAAGCTATTAAATCCTTCTCTTCTTAGTTTTAATTTCTTTAAACTATAGAGAGATTAATACTATCTTCTTAGCTATACTACTTAGGCTTTACTATACTTTATTAACTATTTAGCCTTCTTCTATACTAAAATTAGTATACTATTAAAGTAAGCTCCTTTCTATTACCTAAAGCTTCCTTTTATATTTTCCTTTTACCTATATTTATAAATATCTTATATATTTAAGCTTTTAATATTTATCCTAGTTATCTTCTAAAATATAGATAAATATTTTATATAATACTATTATATTATAAACCTTATAACTTACTTTTCTAATTAACTAGTCTAGTAATTCTAATAATATTATTAAGATATACTTAGATAATATAGATACTAGGGTATTAAGGACTACTTTATCTAGTACCTATTTAATCTTTAGCTTTATTAGATATATCCTAATTATCTTAAACTATAATTTATAATTCTCTCTTATTAAGATTAGTATAGTCCTTCTCTTACTAATTCTTCCTTCTTAATTTATAATTTCTTCTATAAATTAAATCTAAATAAACTCTAGAAATAAGCTCTTTCTTTAGTCTAAAAATAATAGTTTCTAGATAGCTATCTTCCTTAGTTATAGATCCCTAGCTCTACTAGGCCTATTAGTTTTAAAGATTACTAAAAACTTAGTATAGATTCTACTCTATAGAGCTAATAACTTTCTTAAGTCCTTCCTAACTATTATAATCTATAGATTAGGATATTAGTAGTACTAGATACTAAATCTAAGGCTTATCTAAAGGTACTTAAAACTTAGGCTTATCTATTCCCTTTATACTTTCTAAGTATATCTTACTAGGTTCTTTTATAGCTTATATATATAGGGCTTCTTTATATAATATATATAGATCTACTTTAAGTCTTCCTCTTCTATTTTACCTCTTCTTTCTAGAACTAGACTTATAGATTTAGAAGTAATCTATACTACTTTAGTCTTTCTACCTTATAGTTATAAACTCGGGCTTATAATCTATTAAGCTAAGGAGGGCTAATAGGTATAAATAGATTATAAACTATAATAGAAGCTATAAGGAATAGTAGGAGCTAAAGTAGGAATAGTAAGTATATTATTATTATTATCTATAGGTTAGAGCTAAATCTAAAAAGTATTAGCTTAGATTAGTTATATAATTATTATTATATAATCTAGCCTACCTTAGTATCTCCTACTAGATAACTAACTAGACTATATATTCTAATAAGATACTAAGAAAGCTAGATAGAAGAAGTTACTATAGCTATAGATCTAGAGTCTACTAGAGCTAAGTATAGTCGATAAGGATCTATCTATAGATATTACTAATATATTATAAGGATTCCTATAAGATTAGTAGATTAGAATAGATCTAAAGGAGTATCTTAAATTTATCGCTATAATAGATATATATCTCTTTAAGAATATAGACGAGATTTAGGAGAATATTAGCCTAATAATAACTATAGAAGATATAGGCAATAGATAGTTAGATAAAGAAATTAAGAACTATAATATAATAGATATCTATATTAAGACCTATATAGACGGCCTTAACGCGCTTCCTATAGAATTCTATACTAAGCTTAAGAAATAGATATAGAAGAATACTAATAGCTAGAATAGGAAGATAGCTCTATTTAGCTAATTTAACCTCTCTAATCTTATAAATCTCGCTAAGGAAATATAGCTATTCTAGAAGTAGAAGCTAGATTATTCGTAATTAGAGTCTAAATTAGAGTCTAAATCTTTATCCTTATAGCTAGAGACTTTAGATCTACTATAGACTTTAGCTCTATTACTATATTATAAAAAATATTTTACTAATCGAGCTAATCCTATTAGATAGGATTAATACTAATTAACTCGATTAACTCGATTAACTCGATTAATATCTACTTATATCGCTAATCCTATTAATACTCGGCCTAATAGAATTAACTCGATTAATAAATTTATATCCTAAAATTTTAGAAATTTATTAATTATATAAATAGAAAATTATAAGATAGTATCTTCTTTATATAGTATTATCTAAAAATAATATATTCTTAGTATAATATATTCTTAGTACGATATATTCTAAAGATCTTAAATTCTAAAGATATTAAAATTACGACTATAAAGGTTTTTAAAAGCCGAGAATTCTAAAGTCTAAAATTTTTAGGATCTAGAAATTCTAGGATCTAAGAACTTTAAAATTAAACTTTTCTAAGTTACTAAAAAAACAGAATATAAGATTCTCTAAATACGAGATCTTCGGATCCTAATTTTTTAGTATATCTAGAATTAAACTTTAAAATCTTTAGTTTCCTCTAGTTTTTAAAGTCTTTAAAAAATTATATTAAAGTTTTATTAAATATAGCTAAGTTTTAGTTTAGAATATTTAAAGTTTTAAAAATAAGTTATTAAAGAACTTTAAAATTCTTAAAATCTAGAGAAGCTTAGCGGCTAGCTATTAATCGAGTCTAGATTTATTAATCGAGCTAATCGAGCTAATCCTATCGTAGCTTAATTAATACTCGATTAATACCTAGTTAACCCGATTAACCCGATTAATCCGATTAATCTAATTAGTAAAATGTTTTTCGTAATATACTATAAATATCTAAATTACTATCTCTAGAGCTACTATATATCTCGGATCTACTACTATATAAGTAGTAGAAACTCTAGCTAATCGCTAAAGTCTTAAAAGAATAGAACGAAGTAATATTAAAGGACTCTATTACTATAGTTAGGAAGATCCTAATAGAGATTAATAAGCTACTATACTACTAGATATATAACTACTATATAGATAAGAAGTACCTTTTCTAGAAACTATTCTTTATACTCTATAAATCTCTTAAAATAGTCTTTAATACTATATTTCTAAGAAAGAGAAATAAGAATCTAGATACTAATATTATTATACTTAAAAGTAAGGTAGTAATAATCTTTAACTAGATACTACCTATTAGTAGATAGAAGGCTATCGACGATATATTAAAGAATTCTAGCGAATAGAAATATAGCTCTAAAAGAGAAATACTTATCTACCTAAACGTTATTACTTAGCGAAAGTAACTTCTAATATACTTTAACTAGTATATTACTAGAAGTAAAGACGATACTATTCTAAGCTTCGAAGATAATAACTTAGACTTACTATAAGCCTCGCGTCTATAGATATAAGAATAGGATTAAAAGTATAAGATTAGAATATAAGATTAAGATATAAGATTAAGAATATATAAAATAAGATTAGGAATTTCTTTTATAATAATATACTCTAAGTCTATAGAAGTCTATATAGTCGCGGATATTCTAGGACTTAGGGATTCTATTATAGAGACTACTTAGATAGATATATATTCTTCTATAGATAGTTTCTCCTAATATAAATAGACTAAGAATTAGATAATATACTTCTAATTTTAAGTCTATTATATAAAGTCTTCGCTCTTTAGAAAGCGCGAGATTATAGTAATTAAGAACGACTCGCTATAGCGATATAGTAGTAATAACTAGATCTCCTTATACTAATATAATATCTATAATAATAACTTATTTACTATAAAGTTATATATATATAGTAGTATTATACGCGGCCTGTCTACGTTCTTTAGCCTAACCGTACCTCGCTTATAGAAACGCTTTATCTTCTTCTAAATTAAGGTACGTAATCCTCTATACTATTAGACTAATAATTCTACTACTTTAGGATCTATTTAATTCTTTCTTAAAAGATATTCTATAGTATTATAATTATAGGTCGTAAGAGGCGCTATAGTCGATAATATATACTAGAGGGTAGCGCTAGTATAATATATAGTCGATTTTAATAATAATAGATATACTATATAGAGCTCGATTAGAGCTATAAAATAATATCTTAAATACGTCTATACTAGGAGATTTAAGGCTTTAAAGAGTTAATAATATATTTAGATTGCTATAGACGGATTTACTAAGGAATTTAGTAGAGGGCGATCGGCGCTAGTCCCGACCAATTTGCAAGGGAGAATAGCGTTGACTGTGGCTTCTGTGCGGCGCAAGTGCATTGCAGATTCCACAATTCCTGATCATGGATCCGAAACTCCCTTGAACTCTCACTCACTGACGGATTCGAATTCGACTTTTGTTTGAGAAGCAGTCGACACTTTTTATGACGACCGTGGAAATCCTGCCCGATACCACTTTCCCCAGGACCTTCCAGCAACGCTCAAAAGTCATTAAACGCATTCCTTCAAAGCTCCTACGAACCGCTCTGAAGCCACATGCGTCAATTGCTCCTCACCTCCACTCCTATAACACCATCACGTGCGGCACTCTCCGAAGCCAACTAAGGTAAGCACTATAGCTAACACCTATACAGAACGGAGCTTAGTATCACATCACCAATACTGTACTCACACAAGGCTGGTCGACGACCCTGACACTAGTTCCATGGCTTGCTCTATTTGCCACTAATGTAGACAACCGCTAGCTGCCCTCCACACGATGCTGTGCAACAATGAACGTTGGCACGTTAGGCTGATGAGATGTACGACGAAGTTTGAGAACCAAGGGACTATGACTTACTGCCGCCATCTAGTATCATTCGGGGGAGGTGTTTGGATCGGCAGTTGAGCTAGCCTTACCGCTGTTCATGAGCCTTGCTACGCATATCATGCATGAAGTGTGATTGAACGAAGGATACATATCCATCCCAAGGCAGAAAAGAGGTGCACGTCTAGCATCTAGGCATCACCCACTCAAAAGTCTCTATACCAGGGACTGGTAGAATATGTCCCATTGACCGCCTCACAGATCCCCACGACGCCTTCATCTTGGCATCTGCAAGCCACAGGACATATCTGCACGTCCAGCGGAGAAGATCTCCTTAGTCCCGATGAACACCATTGACACCGAAAGTCCAGGATCTAACGGTACGACTCAGGAGTCGACAGCGAATGCAACAGCCCCAATTCATTCATCGAGATTTATCCTCGAACAATATCGCCAGTCTAAGCAGCCACCATACTCGTCAGCAAGACTATCGAACGTTGCAACAAGTATCGACCAATATCCCCACACGAAACCAGTTCAGAGGAAGAAAACTTACACATAGGGCTGGATGACTGATACAGGATTTCGCGGCGCAAAACGATACTCAGTAAACAGCTTCGATTTTCATGTGTATGTGTCTGAAACGATCGCATTGAACCCCGGAATTTTCAACGGTCTTTACTCGTAGGATTGGATTAGGCGCAACTTCATGAGACTTCTCCACAAGGCTGAACTCAATGAAACCATGGCAGAGTCGTGACCGATATTGGGTCTCTAGAAGGCTGTGAGTGAAGTCGACCCGCTCACGCCAGTCTCACTGACCCAAAAGATGGACACCTTTAGCGAAGCGTTGAAGTAACAGCAATTGCCCAAAGACTCGTAGTCGAGAATTTGTGAAGATAAGCAGAATCTTGACGACCGTTTACGCTGCATCAAGATGAAGAGAGAGATAGGGACCATGTGGACGAAAGGATCATTGAAAAAGGCTACAACACGATCCAAGGGTATCTCATGCATGCGTGAGCATTTACCATCTCGCACCAGAAAGACAAATTCCGCAAAAGGCCGTCTCACATCGCACTTAGTCCTCACTTCAGGCCCTTTAGTCTCCTCTCAATCTCCTCAGCCCTCGCCATCTCAGCCTGTCTCGCTCTCCACCTCCCCTCGTCGCCCCGGTACTTAAGCGGAAGCACGACCTTCTGCGGTGATGGATCACTCTTCGAACGAGAAAGCTCCTAGCCCTCATTCCCGAACAATCCCGCCACACCATCGAGCGCTCCATCCTCAGCACCAGCTCTCTCGGGCTGTTTCTCGACCTCCATGGTATTAGTCGTCGTATACCGATCTTGAACTTTATTACTCTTCTTGACTTTTTCGAACTTGCCCATCTCATGAATACTAACTCCTCTCACACCTTCCAGAAGTTCGAGGACGATGGCGCGTTGTTGACGTTCGTTACCGCCTCGAGAGATGCGGGAGATGGCTTTGTCCACTCTGTTCTCTGCCATGTCCGGGAGACTGAGGAGGAGTTGTCGTGGGGTGCCAGTTTTTGAGGCGTAGAGGTTGATGATGCTTGCGATCAGAGCAGCGAGGTCTTTCTGCATATCTACGAATCCGCGATCGTTTAAGCTAGTGATGCAGGCTTTGAGGACTTCATTCGAGATGAATTCCCGAACTTGAGCTGCGGTTTCGACAGAGATAGGTGATGATGTGGATTGTGTGGTGTGTGAGAAGAGCGGGATCATATTTCTGAACGCTTTGCAGATCATGCTGCAACACCTGCCATCTCGCATGCGGAGAGCGTGCGTGCAGAACATTATAAGCGGCTCGAGGACGGTCGCGTCCGAGAGGATGAGGTCGGACAACGATTGGCGGTTTGGCAGATGAACCGCAGCTCCATTGGTAGTGCCATTTGCGTGAGGCTGTGTACGATCGTACTCGAGCAGGAATGGTACGAAAGATACCATGCTGAAGGTAAGTTGTCGTAGGACGCTTTCTATTCGCATCTCGTCGCTGAGTTCGTCATCCTCCTTCTTATTTTGCTCAGCGGCTTGTTCGAGAGCCGCCCATTCGGAGGAGATTTTGCCGTCTAAGGCAAGAAAGAGGCGACGAAGTATGGGGGGTAAGAATCGAGCTCGGTACTGCGGTGGACATCGCTGAACTAGTCCAGTGGTGAGGTTGATGAGGGGGTGGAGATGATTGGTGCTCAGACTTCCAGCGTCGGTGAAAAGGGCATCGGCTAGAGGCTCTGCGAGGCTCTCCATTCCGTAGAATTGTTCATCGAATTTAGTCATGAGATAGACGATGTGGTATCCCATTTCACGAATGTGGCGCATGGTCCCTCGGACCGTGCTGGCAAAGCCTTCATAGGAAGTCTTGGAACCTGAGATGCGGGCATAGAATTCATCCTTACTCTCATTGGAGATGCCGGACTGCCAGAAGCGATCTTGAAGGGTGCGCTTGACGACCATTTGAAGCTCGTCTGGAAGGTGTGACCAATTCTCCATGTTATGAAAGGCCTGCGCATGTCGAATCAACTTCAGCAGCGTCGGAAGGACGACCGGGGTGATATTGCTCCACAGCTCCGATGCATTGGAATACTCGTCGGATCCACTCTTGAGCTTCTCGGTTGAAGCAGTGAGCATAGACTTGGTCATGCGAAGGGGTAGCTGATCAGCAAGCTCCTTGATTTGGTTCTGACGTGCGACTCCTGCTTCATCTAGATTCTGAGATGACCAATCTGCTATTTGATCAAACCCATGCGATCTGTAGAAGTCCTGGATGTTGCCCAAGCCAACTGTCTCACAAAAGCTTGAGAAGGTCGCGACAGATGATTCGAGCCTTGAATCCGTCCAAGCATCGTACGTCGGCTGAAGCATTTGCTGTAATCGAGTCATGCGGACATCGTTTGGAATGCCCGTCGCGCGGTGCACAATCATGAATAGGAAAGCTCTGAAGCCCCAGACGAGCCGCTGGTCGTCATTGTGCTTCTCCATGAGCACAGTGACCCTAGGCTCAAGTTCATTGTAGACTTCTAAGAGAACATTCGGGAAAGCTAGAGCCAGCTTCTGCAGCTCGACAACTCTAAGGGCTTCGAAAGACTTGACAGCCTCAGAGAACGTGTTGAATTGCGGTTGATCATACAGCCTCATGGTCAGCAGATGTTGCACCATTGCCAAAACGAAGCTCTGCCCTGGTGATTTGAGCGTCCGAAGCACAGCCACCAGTGTCGCAAGAACTTGGTCAGCAACGCCAGGATCATCGGTATGCACATTTGCCATGCCATGGCACCATTGTTGCAGTGACTCAGTCGCTTGCTGTTGATCCTCTTGTACCTTCATGTAAAGTTGCTGCTCCGGGGCAATATCTGCTACATCGCCAATCCAGGAAGAATATCCTTTGAGTGCTGCTGCAACAACGTTGTACTGCGCATCGAATTTCAGGTTCGGAATAGAGTTCTTATCGTACTTCGAAGGATCAAAACCTCGTCCTTGAGTGTATGGACCTTCCTCCAGCAACGATCGCATCTGATTCAATACTATTGAAAGTGCATCGATGGGTCGGAAGCGGGCAATAGATTGTATGATGAGCGTGCAATAGCGTCGATAGTTTCCAAGGAAAGCATGCCGCTCTGGTATGGTGTCGAAATCGTCACCAAGATATGCTAGCACTTCGTCTTCGGTCTCCTCGGGGATTGACTCATATCGTATCAGTCGCTCACTACAGACCTGCATCAAAGTAGCAAGTGCATCTAGCACTAGATCCACCACCTTGTCCTCTTGCACGCTAAGCAGCTTTGTCCAGACGTGCAAGACCGGTATCGACACTGTCAAGCTCTTGTGCTGCAAGACAAGCAGGAGCAGGTCAAATAGTGCGGGAAGGTCGATTGTGTCGTCGAGCACTTCTGGGTGCTGTGCGACAGAGTCGCCATATACGTAGAGCAACTCTGACATTTTCTTTTGCAAGGTGTACTTCTCTTCATCCTCTCCAGGTCCGGAGACAGTGGCCTCGAAAGCCTGTCGTACCATTGCCACTCGCTCAGGCTTCATCGCCTGTCTAAATAGTGCAGTCCAGACTTCCTGAAAATGCTGGTTGTAAGGTCTCTGCAGCAGGGCATACAGCACCTCGACAGCCGCGGTTTGTAGAGCCACATTCCTAGTGTGGAACGGCAGGAATAAGCAGTCAATACATTTGACTTCATCGGCTCCCTTCAAGCTGACCCAAGCCATAGTCGGCCTTAGCGCGTTCAGAGCTTTAATGGCGCACATCTCCATCTGCTGCGCTACGCTTTGTTGCTGGCCATCCATGAGACGTGCCTGCTTGACACAGAGCGAGAAGAAATTGCATATCCTCGCCAGCCAACCTTCCTGACCGCATCTGACTTCTTGTCGATTTCCTCTCGTTTCCGCATGGGCCTCATACATGCCCTGAGGAATGACAATCTCATTCAGAGCATTTCCTAGAACATCCAATCTCAGTCCTGCCACAGCATCTTCGCCACTGCCCATAATTTCTTCACTGAGGGTCTCGATGATATAGAGGACCAAGATTTTGTTGACGACGCCTTTGTCCTGTTCCCACAGGTTAAGCAGGAGCGCGTCCATATCCATCCAGTCCCCGTCTCCCCAGCATCGCTTTGCAACATCGACCCACAGCTGCCCGACCTTGTTCCTAAGATATGCTGCATCTTGTTCTCGCAGACTCCCCGCCAAGCATTTCACCCATGTCCGGAGTTGCTGCGCCTGCTCTTCTGTATACTCGTGCCAACGATACCTCACCGCGAACTCTAGCAGTTGCAGTCCGTAATAGCGAATGGCGTCATTCTGCTTCCAGTCATCGGCGAGCGTGAATCCGTGTTGAGGCGCGTCTGGTTGGTTCTTGACTGCTTCGAGATGTTGTAAGGCTTGCTTTCTGATATCGTTGGGAGTTCGCGGATCGAGCGTAGCATTCAATGCTTCAGATATGTGAGAGAGTTGTCCATCTGTGTCGGGCTTCTGCCAATACGTGTTGAAGGCACCATCGGCGGTGCCTTCCATGGTTCCTGCTTTGCTTTCTACCTATACCGTCTCTGTTGTGTGATTGTGTTGGGTCTGGGCATGACGGGAAATGCCTCGCTTTTGCGGCTGATGGTGCGAGTGTGATCACTTCTGCCTGATTGTGAGCGTTGACAGCGTTTTAGAGTCGAGAAGTCGTGTCCGTGGCGGCCGTTGGAAGTCGATATGCAAGGTCCGTTGTCATGCAGCTCGGTACTGTAGGTAGCTTCAAAATGCAGATCTCGAGTTTAGGCGGTAGACCCCAGGCACCGACGCGGGTTGGCGCGCACTCACGAGACGAGGGGACTGTGAGAGAAGCACAGACACACATTTAGTGGGGAGTGCAAGCATAAATAGGTCGATATGAGACACATGTCACTTGTACGGACGCAGCAGGGGATTCGCATATGGTCTAGGCATGTGAGCCTATCCTCCCATCAAGCAAAATTATATCTGAAACCGCATGTGACAGCACTGAACTCTGTATATTCATCATCGTACATCTCAACCATGAGGGGCTCTGAAACCCCAGCACGGCCTACTTTGGCTATAGTAATGGTATCATCTAGACAGCAGAGCTCTTCGCTATCCTTTCCCAAGTCAAACGCCTGTAATGAATGCAAGCCTTCAAAATGCAAATGCTCAACCGAAGGGGAAGCCGCCGGGAAAGCCTCCACCGAAGCCGCCTGGGAATCCACCACCGCTGCCTCCAGCTCGGAACTTGAACTGTGGGCCTCCACCGCCTTGTTGGAAGAATATAGGTTGTCCGTTCTGGAAGCCGAATGGTGAGCCATGGAATGGATTGCCGCCCTGGCCTTGTTGCGGATCGTTGGGGTCTTCGCCACGATCAAATCTCTCCTTCAATTCAGGATCGGAAAGGACCTCGTATGCTTCGTTGATGGCAGACATCTTCTTCTGTGCTTCTTCTGGAGTCACGCCATTCTTTGCCGCCTTGTCTGGATGGTGCTCCTTCGTAAGCTTCCTCATCGCCTTCTTGATCTCTCGCTCGTCAGCGTCTCGAGAAACGCCGAGCACTTTGTAATAGTCCTTCTGCTTGCTTCTCTTCAACAGCGTCTGTGCTTTCCTGTGCAATTCCTGGATCTTCGGGTTCGAGCCGTGCTCTTCATTTGCTTGTTGAAGAGTACCGAGTGCGGCCTCGAATTCATCGGCAGCTATTTGTGTCTGTGCCTTGTTGAGGAGACCTGCCAAAGATTTGGGGTTGTATTTCAAAGCTTCCTCGCAGTACGGAGTGGCCTTTTTGTTGTTCATCTCGGTGTAAGCTTCGCAAGTCTGCTCTACAAGAGTAGCATGCAATCCTTTGGGTGCATTCGGATGGATGTATCCTGCTTTTCGCCACTCAGCATCGTCGCGGCCGATGTCTTGGAGGAGTCCTGGTTCATCTCCTTCTTTCTGCTGTACCAGCAGCTTCACTGCTGACGCGTATTGCTTTTTCTCGAAGAAGGCATTGAACTTCTTGTACGTTCGCTCGATCGCCTTCTCGCTCTTCCGAAGCTTCGAGCAAGCCTTGTTGTCGGGATCGTTGTGGAGACACTTAGACACCGCAGTCGTACCCTTCTCGATCTCGCCCAGCGAGTAAAACGACATGGCTGATATCTTGAGGTATGGTTCGGGGTTCCCTGGGTTGATCTGAAGGACGTGGTTGAGATCTGCAATACCCTCCATGATTTCACCTTTCTCAAAGCGACATCTGGCCCTCCGCTGTCGCAGCTCCAAAGCTGTTCCGGCGACCACGATCGCAGTCCCGGCGTGGGTCACACATGCTTCCCAATCGCCTGCCTTTTCAGCGTCTGCCGACAGCTTCTCTGCTCCTTCAGCTTCCTCCAGCTGCTGCCAATCCTCTGTGTCCTGCTTCTTCGCAGCGATGTAATCCTGCTTCGCGCCTGCCCAGTCGGCATTTCTGCTTTTTATCTTCGCTCTTTGAGTCAATGCGCCCTCAAAGCCTGGCTTGAGTGTGAGGACCTGATCGAAGTCCTTCTGCGCCTGGAGGTTCTTGCCTAGCGACAGATACGTTGCGCCTCGCTTGAAAAGTGTTAGGTAATTGCTTGGGTCCTTATGTATGGCTGCGTCAAAGTATGTAAGCGCATCGTGTGCCTTTCCCTTTGCCAGGTTGGCATTGGCGCTCGCGATCAACTGTGATACTGGAGTGTCGGCAGGGATATCGACGGCGGCGTTCGCAAACGGCACAGTCGAGAAGCACAAGGCCCCAAGAGCCAGCGACGACAGCTGAAGCCGCATTGTGCCGGATGTCGACTGTGAATGGTGTAAGATTGAGGTGTCGCAGGCGTAATAAAAGTTGTTGTTTGCAAGTCGACACTTGTTCGTTCGAGTTCACTTGCATGCACGAGCCGAACCAAACCCCGGACCCTTCGATTCTCATTCTAGCCGCATCTGGTTCATCCTGTGCGTTTCCCTGCTATACGACTTTCAGTATCTCTACGGAGAGTTCAGCCTTTGACAGTAACCCTCCTCGCTTTCATCGTGTGCATCGTATTGTCCCCGAGAGCTTGGAGCTGGAAAATCGGGCCGCCAGCCGATCGATCGAACCACGACCAGCCATCGTCACCATTCGAGAGACATATGGCCACGAGGTCATAGTCTGCTTCACTCGTCCTTTCTGGTCCTCAACCAGATCCACCTCTCCCATACCTAGTCGTGCTAGGCCATAATGCCTTCCCATCGCCTACGTATAGATGGCGCGACCTTCCGAGATGCACAGAATCGGCAGGTCACTCTGCATGGAATCAATATCGCAGGCGATACCAAGTTCCCTCACAAGCCAGACATACCTTCGCATGTTCGAGAAGGCTTCTTCGACGGCGATGATGTATCATTCGTCGACCGACCCTTTGCGCTCAGTC
Organism: Pseudocercospora fuligena; assembly: GCA_014298035.1. Lineage (NCBI taxonomy): Eukaryota > Fungi > Ascomycota > Dothideomycetes > Mycosphaerellales > Mycosphaerellaceae > Pseudocercospora > Pseudocercospora fuligena. The sequence continues at coordinate 145,487 of JABCIY010000003.1, forward strand.
AGGCACACGTCCACTTCTCGAGATTACGGCGCATGGGCTATAACACGATTCGATATATCTTCACCTGGGAAGCATTAGAACATGCTGGACCAGGGAAGTATGACGAAGACTTTATCAAGCACACGATCGAAACGATACGAATAGCCAAAGAGTATGGCTTTTACATATTCATGGATCCGCACCAGGACGTCTGGTCACGGTTCACTGGCGGTTCCGGTGCACCAATGTGGACCATATATGCATGTGGACTGGACCCGACAAAGTTGAAAGCTGGAGAGGCAAGTGTAGTACAAAACACATGGTCCAACCCAGCCGAGTTTCCGAAGATGATATGGGCGACGAATTACTACCGTTTAGCAGTGCAGACAATCTTCACATTGTTCTACTCTGGTAAAGATTTTGCGCCAAGATGCATCATTGACGGGAAGAACATTCAAGATTACCTGCAAGATCACTTTATCGCCGCATGTAGGCATTTGGCGCAAAGGATACACGAGGCCGGTGATCTTGAAGGCGAAGTTGTGATTGGGTATGAAACGATGAACGAGCCTAATAAAGGGTACGCGGGACATCCAGATCTGAACAGCATACCGAAAGAGCAGAACTTGAAGAAGTACACATGTCCGACTGCTTTTCAGGCAATGCTCACAGGCTCTGGCAGAGCACTGGAAGTTGATACCTGGGACTTTGGCAGCTTCGGACCGTACAAGAGTGGGACGCAGTTGATCGAGCCTAAAGGAATAAAAGCTTGGCTGGATCCCGCGATATGGGACGACACCAAGTATGGTTGGAAGCGAGACCCAGAATGGAAGCTTGGTGAATGCATTTGGGCGCAGCATGGCGTTTGGAATCCTAAGACTGACGAGCTGCTACTGCCACAATACTTTGCCAAGCACCCTAGCACTGGAGAAGAAATGAATCAGGAATACTGGACGAATAACGAATACATGCATTGCTACAAGAAGTACAAGGACGCCATCCGAGAAGTATGGCCAGAAGCGTTTATGTTGATGCAACCATCACCTTTTGAAATCCCGCCTACGATCAAGGGCACGCCTGAAGGCGACGATCCGAATATGATCTTTGCATCGCACTTCTACGACGGCATCACCCTCATCACGAAGAAATGGAACAAGATCTGGAACATCGACGTGCTTGGAGTCTTGCGAGGCAAGTACAGCTCTCCTGCATTCGCGATCAAGCTTGGCGAAACAGCTATCCGCAATTGCTTCAAGGACCAACTCAGCACTGTGCGGCAAGAGGGTATTGATAACATGGGCGTACACCCCTGTCTATACACAGAAATTGGCATTCCGTACGATATGGACGATAAGCACGCTTACGAGACTGGCGACTACAGCAGCCAGGCTGCGGCTATCGATGCCAATTGTTATGCCGTGGAGGGTTCAGGCGCACAGGGCATGACTTGGTGGGTGTACACTGCCACCAACAGCCATTTCTGGGGCGACAACTGGAACGGAGAGGACCTATCAATATACTGCGCAGAAGACAAGCCGCTGCCCTCGCCGTCAAGTGCTGGCGGTCGGCCCAGCCTTGATGCTAGCAGTCCAAGCTACAGCGAGTCGGCAACTCAAGACCCAGCAACTCCGAGCAGTATACAGAAGACGCTGAGCATCAATTCCATGGAGGCTACGGCTTCCAAGTCATCTGGAGAGACCAAACAGGGATGCCGAGCTGCAGAAGCCTACACAAGACCGGTGCCTGTGGTAGTACATGGCAACATTGACTCGTATGGCTTCGACCTCAAGAACTGCATCTTCAATTTGGCCCTCACGGCGCCATCAAGCACGCCCACTGACTTTCCAACGGAAGTCTTCCTCCCAGAGTTTCACTTCCCGCGGACGGGCAACCAGACCCATGTCGAAGTATCGGGCGGTAAATGGGAGATCAGAACTGTTGAAGAAGTTGAAGGCGCTGCACAGCAAGTCTTGCGATGGTGGCACAGTGAAGGTAAGCAGAAGCTCAAAATCACTGGTGTCAAGAGGAAGAGAGGGCAGGTTGATGCAAACGACGAGGCCACCGAAGACAGCTATTTGCAAGCGTATTGGGAGATGGGCAAGAACTGCAGTGTTATGTAAGATGCTTATACTGACCACACGCAAGACATGTGTGACATGCGACAGCCTTCAGAGTCTTGGCAGAAATCCGATCTACGTAATGCCGAGGAGGATTCCTCTCATGTGGCGCAGCGTCAGGCTTCAGCAAAACGGACCCTCGCAAAGCTCGGCCACACCTCGTAATAGTATACATTGTAGGCACCTACTTTACATTTCGTTTACGTTCCGGTTACCGATGTGTTCTACTGACTATATAGCACGACTGGGGTTGCTATCACATTGATCGACATAAAGCACTAAAACCACATCACCTTTCTCTACTCAACCGCGATTAGGTCACTCGATCACTGCAACATTTATGGAAACAATGAGCAAAGCAGAAGAAGCCAGAGAAGATGCTGAAGTCATCGAAGTACCACCACCAACCTACGAAGCCAGTGTAGCAGGCGAATCAGAACTCTACTCCGAACATGACTATCACGTCGTCGAAGCTGGACCATCAGCATCAAACGATGAGAAGCGACCACTTCCATCGCCAACAAACGCCGTGGACGAAAAGAGACCAATAGAACCAGCCCCAGAGTTCTTCTCCAACGAGAAATCTAATCCCGACTCCCAAGCAATAGTCCCATACCATGAGGAAGAACTCCGACCAGCCCTCCCCGTCCGCCCATCATCAATCACATCAACAACTCACGCCGGTATTCCCCTAAGCTTCACTCTCTCCTGGCGTCGCGCACTCTTCGAAAGAAAACCCTACTTCGACTGTCCAGCCCTAAGCATAGTCCCCACAAACAACCAACCCCTCCCCGCCTCCTCCCCAGGTCTCCCCACAACATCTCACTGGCAACTAAACTACGAAAAGAAATATTTCGCTCGACTCCATCGCTACGCTCCCGAACAAGCTCAAGGCGACATCCCATACCGTCAAGTCGCAGAAATCTCGTATCCAGACTTCATGTGGCCCAATGGTGGTGTCAAAATTACCTTCGAACCTCACGAGGAAGAGATCTCAAGAAGGGGAAGTAGACATGTGAGCCGCACGGACAAAATGATGGTGAGGCAGGGTTGGTGGAGTGCGAAGTATGGAATCGATCTACCTGTTCTTGGAGGCAGTCGAGTTGAATGGGTGAACGCTGCCATACCACCCACCGCAAACCAAAATGATCTTCCGACGAAAACGTCTCGAGCCGAACGCCTAAACCTCAAACCCGGAGAAACACATCTCGTAACTGTAGGCGAAGTCTGGGAAGACATGAAAAGAAAATACTCTGATGATTCTTGGTCTCCGTATCCCGTACAAAATCTGGTCGAAGAAGTTTCTGGAAGAGTTTTGGCGGTTTTTACGAGGGCTAGACCCATGCAGAAACTTGCTGGGAGGTTGGAGATTTTGCCGCCAAGAGATGATGTACAGGTGGGACTGCCGGAATATATTGAAGGTATTGTTGTGGCTTGTGCGGCGATGGTGGGGATGAAGGATAGGATGGGAATTATGAGTTCGCTTGTGGAGGCTGGGACGGTGGGGAGCAGGGATATGCCGAGTGTGAAAATGCCTGATGTGAAGATGCCGAATTTGGAGCGTTTTAAGATGATGGGAATGGGGAAGAAGAGGAGGGATTCTGGAGTTGATGAGGTGGAGAAAGGCGAGGTTGAGGTACCGCCTGAGATGCCGCCGAGGAGGAGTACGGGAGGTGGAAGATTTCGTGAGGAGATGGGAGATGAGAATCCTCCTGAGAAGCCGCCGAGGAAAGAGGTGAAGTTTGAGACATGATCTCTGCTCGATGTTCGGCTTCTTCTTCCAGCGTTTTAGCATTTATCGATCTGATCAGGTTGCGTGAGTCGGGCTGGATCTGAGCAAGGTACACCATGTACACCATTGCATTTCTTCTGATCGGGTCCCGTCTAGGTTCTGAGTCTTTTAGTCACGAGTTCTGCGTATACTGACTAACCTTCCAGAACGGCATTTCCACATTCGTCGGATTGGACTGGTCAGGGATAGACTCATTCATCGCCAAACCTAGCGGAAGTCAATGGGCAAGTCAGACTTTGTATTCTGCCCAAGTAGGAACGTCGAAGACCGGACTTTTGCTAGGTCCGAATACGAAGTTCCGAGATTGATAAATACAACGGACTACTTCACCATTAATGGCAGTATTCTTCAGCATCCTTCGTTCGTCAGACAAAGACTGAAGATCGAGATATCCACCATCTATCTCCAGGTTGAACCACAGCACCAACAAGTCTCGTACTTCTCCATCATCATCCTGCAATGTAAGTAAGTCCCCTCCTACCCTTCTCTTCCACTACCCATCCAACCTTCCCTCTCGCAAAAGTCACAATGATCCCCCTTCTCTTCTTCTTCCTACTCCCCGCAACCTTCTCCCACCCCCAACAACAAACCCACTCCGAGCTCGGTCCCGGCACACCCACCAAAGAAGAATGGGTCGACGGCAACGGAAAAACCTGGTTGATATACGACCTAAACGGCCAGAAAGTGATTTGGTTTACGAAAAGCGACGATGGAGGAGGATCTGGCGTTGTGGACAAGAGAGACACGGACGGTGATGGCGGTGGCAAGCACACGGATTCTGCTTCTGGTACTTATATCGCATACGGTGCTCTTCAACGCCAAGGATATTGTAATCAGAATATTTATGGAAATTGTGTGAGAGGTTATGTTGGGGACCCTGAGACTTGTACTTATTATACGAAGTGTAGGAGTGGTGGATAAGGGAGAGAGGGAGGGTCGGATTGACTTCGTCGACTTTCAAATCCTTCAAGAAGCAGGGAGCTGGAGCCTTGCTTACGAAGTCGTCGAGAAGGCACTCACGAAAAGTCTGGACGGAGACCGCGTCGATCTTGTTCTTGCTCGACATTTTGAGGACAAGTACCAAACTCATCGGTCGTTCATGCAACGGTTGGAGCCACTCACCACCCATCAATCCCCAGCGTTCTCGTACTCGATGCCCCTTCTCCATGAACACCACCTTTCCATTGCTTCGTATTCCAGTCCCCATCCTTCACCTTTCCACGCACATACTGATACTTCCCAGAATCCAACCACTGCTTGTCCAGAAGCCGGAAAACTTTATCAAATTCCACTCCTTCCTTATCCAAAGCATTCCAGCAGTTCTCACTAAGACCAAACCAGATGATCTTGACCTTCGAGTTTCCTCCTTTCACGACGAATTTCCAGTACCCTAGCACGGTCTTGTAGAGGCCGTAGTACGTGGATGTGTTCAGGTCTTTTGCGTGGATCATGTGGTTGTCGGCCTGCTGGGGTCTGAAGACTGCTTCTGTGTTATCGGGATGTTCCTGCTCGCAGCTCTCAAGAGCGTTGGCGATGGATAAGATGGCGTTAGTCAGCTTAGTTGACAGGTTTGGTACGAAGTTTCTAGAATCATCGCTGTCATAGTCTGGTGTTCGTCCTTGGTTAATGGCAGAGCGAGTAGGATTGTACTCATGTAGGATGCTGCTGGCTGTTACTTGTTGCGGTTCTTGTTCTTGCAGTTGCCCTTGGTGTGGCTCAAGCCTTGAGATAGGCTCTCCAGTTGTGGACTGTTGCCGCTGGGACTGATCAGTAGTCTTTGGCTGCATGTTCTGCTCAAGCTGCTGATTGATTTCCATGTGTCCTTTCCACTGGCGATCGTCGTAAAAGCATCAAGGAAGCCTCACTTCTTTCCAACCTGAACAGATTGCTGCACAAAGGGCTTGCTCGCATCTGGAACCCTGTCGATTGATGTCGATGTTTCCGGAGAAGACTGCCCCAGTGAACATCAAATAGATAAAGCAAGGGAGATGTTCCAGCTAAATCATACGGACACCAGAACTCGACCCTCGATCGATCGAATCGGACATCCCCTCCTAGCAGCCTCCAAAGTTGTGTCCAAACTCGAATTAAACGCAACTTTCTGCCCCGGTTCTCCCTCTCGAATGATCGTATTCATGATCTCCTCGAAGTAAACAGTATGTGAAGACACTGTTCGAATCCCGACCTGAAAACTCAGCAACCTGACCCCTCTTATGCACATGCTTGATACTTACTCCGACTAAGACCAAATCCCACTTTCGACCTCCATTCAATTCCTTCTCCAATTCCGTGATCGCATCCTTCATCATAGGCAAAGATAATTTGACATCATACCCAGCTTCAGTCATGCAATTTGCTGCAACTTGGATCCGGGAGTCAAGCACGGATTTATCAACGTGCGATGGAATGGGAAAACCTGGATCGTTGGTTCCTAGGCCTAGGAAGAGGATCCTTGGTCGGGACATGGTGAAGCAGAAATGGGACCCTTGACGTTTGGAGAAGGAACTGCAAGGGTGAGTAAAGAAAGTCGAAGGAGAGGGAGAGCAGGTCGCATCGAGAGATACTCTTTGCGACAAGATCAGACGTTCATCAGCTTGCTATGTAGCTGAGGCCTACGTACACAATGCAATCGATGTGAGCTGAGAGCTGAATGTTGTGCCGTCCTTCATGGTGGCTTGCGCTAGAACTAATGGAAGCCACAATCAGTATGAATTGAGGCAGGTGCACTTCCGCCGTACTGTTGCAAAAAGCTTGTTCCAGTAATGATAAGCTTGTATAAGAGCTTACGAATCAAGCAATGCATCGAAAGAAGTCCGTCCTAAGGTAGGAGACACATAGCTCCCAACCACAAATCTCATAACACATATCAAACAACAAGGAATTGAACATCTGAAGCCCGACAAGAAAACCAGACCTCGAGCCCCTCACCATTCCCAGCCCCTGCCTATTCACTTTCCCCCACCCCTTCTACACCTCGTGTAATAAGTACATGTCGCCGGCTGACCATCATACGGCTTAATGCAATCCCCGTAAACATTCTGATTGCAGAAAGGTCGTCTCTGCAATGCTGAATACGAAATATGGGTATTACCACCACCATCACCACCAGCGGAGTCTGCGGCCAAGTCACTTGAGGAAACGGTGGCGTCGTCGTCGAAATAAATGACCTGTTGGCCTGCATTGTCATAGATCTGCCATGTCTTCCCGTTTTCGTCGACGTATTGGTCGGTAGGTGTGCCCTGCGCCATAACCAGTGAGGCGAGGGCGGGGAGGAGGAAGAGGAGATGTTTCATGGTGTTGGTGGTGCTTTTGGTCGATGTCAGTGTGTGGTAGATTGAATCGGTACCTAGTGCTAATGGGGTACGGACCAGGAAGGAGGACGATATTGCCAATTGGTGGAAAGTCTTGGCGTGATCGGTGCTTGTCGTGGGGAGATTCGACGATGGTTGTCGTAGATGAATGAGTGATCGACGCAGCGAAGAATGTTGAGTGGTACCATCTGTCGCAATGTGATCGGTCTCTTATAGTATCGTGCTCGGACTTCGCGTTCTGGATATGAAGTCTATCCTGTCGTAGCTTCGCCGACTGGTCAAAGTTTGACACAAGAAACCCCCTTTGGCCCTTTGGGTTTCAATGACGTTCTTGCTCTAACTGTTTGAGACCAGTACAAGCACAGCAGAAGTAGGCAGATCCTAGAAATCTGACTAGGCCCAGGCAGTCCAGCCCAAGTCGTGCATTCACATGTCAAGTTTGGCCACATTAGTGAATCTCAAATTCTTGTGCTCCTGCATCCAGACTTCCATTACGATGCAACCTTTCAAGCTCCGTGCCCTTCATCGAGAAGTCAGCAAACGTGTCGAATGCATCATCGCCGAGGTCTTGACTCACATCCATAAGATCATGCACATAAACATCGCCCATCAACATCCAATGACCGTCCACTTCCCTTAGAACAAAAGGCCAAGAATGTCCAAACAAGAAACAAATTCGATCACCAGCTTTCGTACCCGCGGGTCCCATTCCTATGCGTCCGTTCGCAGTAATGAAGAATGGTCTATTGATAGCATGTCCCTGTATCGCGAGCGCAAAAGGGACGATGTTTTGAGGCATGACTTTTCTTTCTTCGAGCTTTGTGTATGCTTCCAGGAGGGGCTGGAATAAGGATAGCAATTCTGGATGTTGGTCGGCGTGTTCATCGTTAGCTGTGCGACCACAGCATAATGTCAAAGCGATTGCGCGATCGTCTGCTTGGATCTTGCTGCGCGCGAGAGCTACGATGCTCAGGACACCATGAGCGAATGCCAGGAATTCCTTTTGGATTTCGTCTTCGGTGTAGCCTTCGAGGGAATAGGGTAGTCTCAAAGGTTCGGTAGCCATTAATATAGTGTCCAAGCAGTATCCTTCAATTTTGAGCACTTTTGTAAATCGAGGCATGTCGCCAATTTCCAAAGGACGACCGAAGGTGACCGTATCGTATGGATCGATGATTGGGATCGGTGTGCCTTTGACTCCATGTGCTGAGTCACCGAATTTTGGTACCCAGGACGGCCAGTCGTCGCCATGACTTCCGGGGCTTGAATTGAGTCCCGCTTTCTTCAGAATGGTCAAAGGGCTACCCTTGATGGCCGCGAAGATTGATTCCTTCGTAGCCTCGGTAAAGACAGTCGAAACATCCAATTCGTAGTCAGGCTCAATCATCGCGTGCACCAGTGCGTCTCGTCGGGCTTCCGTATCAAGCAATCCTAGAAGAGCATAGACCCGATCTTTCGGTTCGCTGCAACCAAAGTTATTAGTCTGTAATAACAGCCCAAACAGGCTTGCCGCTGGAGAGTATGGCATCTCAGGCACAAGTCCACAGCCACGACCTATCATAAAAAGCTCTTGAGCATGACGAGCGGCATTTGTGTAGCCTATGAACAGAAATTTCAGCTCATCGTCAACGAGAGCCCGGGCTGGAATCTTGCCGAAACTAATCCATGCTGCAGCGAGGGCAATTTTGGCCCACGAAATGGTATGATTACCCCAAAAACATTGAGAATCTTTGGCTAGTAGGACTTCTTGAGCGATCCAGAGTCTAGAGAACCAGGTAGAGGAGAAGAAGGTCGTTGATATCTGCCAGGTTTCGGCCGACCAGTCATCAATTATATGTCGCGACCTGGTTCCGAGTGTCCAAAAATCGCGTTGTACATTTCTTCTCCGACCATTTGCTGTGACGGGAAATGTGATGTCCCAATAGCGAACGAAGTTATCGGTCGCTTCGGCGCAAGCTGCTATGACCGTCTCAAGTATGGAGAAGACTCTCCGTGCGAGACCGTGGTCGTCCCCGAGCCAGATAAGGACTTCTTTCGCAGAGGAATAAATCTCTCCCATCATGCCTACCTGCCATGACTTCTCCCCTAGACTCTCCTGATCAATACAAATAGCATCGATCCACATCAACACATCTCCGTCGTCCTTCCTATGTTGTAATAATCTACGCAGAACCATCTCAGCACTCCGTCGTACCGAGACCATCAGTCCATCGATTTCCATCAGTACCGATTCCGGATTGTTGCCCCATGTGTAGGAGATCGCAAAAAACGGTGTGCACTCCCCATCATCGTCCAAATTGACCACACGAAAAGAAGCCCTTAGAACATCAGAGCTGAGGCTGTCGGAAGCTGCAAAGTGAAAAAGTCTGATTTGCCGTTGGATTGGTGAGATTGGGACGTTTCCGTACGGGTAGGATGCTGCCATGATTTCAGAGGTAGATGTTCGATGGCGCTGGAACGGAAGAGATGGTCTTCGCCGATGAGTGCTCTGCCATCGTTGAAAGAGAAGAGGTGATCCTCTTTGCACCGGTAGTGGCAGCGCTCTCTGCTCATGTGGCCTTGTCAGACTGTCGAACTGGCGTTCTCAGGCCATCCGACGGAAGGCGCATGTCGGTGCGGCAGGCACGAGAGCTAAGCTCGAATCGCTTAAATAGCGTGTATTCCACGTGATTCAATGCGAAGAGACGATAAGGTCTCCGGCTTCAGATCGAATTTCTTCATTATGCTACATACAGTGCATTGCAATGCAAGCTTCGTCGCTCTATCTCATGTCGCAAACCGAAGCTTCACATCCACTGCCTTGCTCGATCTCATGCAATATGACCAGAGCTAGTATACATCGTGAACGCCGTTCCATGCTGTCCATCCTTCCTCATGCTCAATGTCTACTTGTAAAAGTCGAACTTGTCCGCCTCGCTCGTGCCCTTGACCTGACTTGTGTATGCGTCTTCAAGATCTTGCTGAATGATGTTGTATCTATTCTTTCGCACAGCACGTAGACCCGCCTCTTGCATGACTGCGGCGATCACTGCACCGGATAGTGGGTCGTTTCGCACGATAAGCGAGTCGAGGTCGACTTCAGGCGACAAGCTCATCTTGGAGGCGATGGTACTGAAAATCAGTCGGCGTTCACGTCGGTCTCGCAGGGAAGGAAACTCGATCTTCCGGTCAAGTCGTCCGGGTCGGAGAAGAGCTGGATCTAACGTATCGGCACGGTTTGTTGCCATAATGACCTTGACGTTGGAAGTTTGATCGAAGCCGTCCATTTGGTTGAGCAGCTCGAGCAGGATACGTTGCACTTCTCTGTCGGCACCGGTCTGCGCATCGAAACGCTTGGTTGCAATGGCGTCAATCTCGTCGATGAAGATGATGGCCGGGCTGTTCTCTCTCGCCATCCTGAAGACATCACGAACCATGCGAGGACCTTCACCGAGGTACTTTTGTACGAACTCGGAACCAACAACACGGATGAACGATGCGGTTGTGCTGTTCGCCACTGCCTTCACCAACATGGTCTTGCCGGTACCGGGAGGTCCGTACAGTAGCACACCACGCGGAGGATCAATACCGATCTGCTTGTAGAGGTCGAATTGTGTTAGTGGCAGCTCCACAGCTTCCCGAATCTCCTGCTTCTGCATATCCAGACCACCCACGTCCGCGTACGTCACATCCGGCTTCTCGTCTGCGCCAAGCATGGCAATACTGCTGTCGGCCTCCGGTGGTAATATATCGACCAAGCTGTTGGAATGTCTGTGCAGCGCCACACTGGAGCTGGGCTTGAGCAGTTCGCGGTCGAGTGTGCTGAGGATGCGGACGACATAGTTACTACCAGTCGAGGACTGTACGATGCTGGTGTTCTGGTCGATGGCTTCCATGAATTGGCCGATGACGAGCGGCACACTCTGTATCCGCTTGATCTCCTCCTGTGCGCGCACCAACTCCCGCTTCAGACTCCGCTGCTCATCTTTGATGTACTCCTCCTGCAGCTTAATGTACTCGAGTTGTCGCTGCAGCTTCTTGTATGTGGCATATTGGTCGTCTGAGTCTGCGAGGCCTTCGATGGTGTCGATGTTTGCGATGGCTGAGCTGGGGATCTGCCGCTGTTGGTGCGGATGCTGTTGTGCCGCCGGGTTGATCACGTCTGCGGAGGCCATCTTGGCGGATTACTATCAGACTGATCCAGGTGCGCGGCAGTCTAGCAGCACTGCTTTGGGTTGTAGTTGATGATGAGGGAGCTGATGGTGGAAGGTGCGAACTGGCTGTGTGATGGTGTCGCAGTGACGGCGTTGGAAACGCGCCTACTGCAACCTGATGCGGCTCTGCGGGAGCGTCCGTCCCGATCTCCAGACATCCCTGCATAACAGGCACAGATGGCACTCCATCGGCAACTCCCTCTCTTCTTCTCTCTTCCTACATGGGCTGTATCATCTCCAAGGAAGCACCTTCTGGCCGAAATCAAAGAATATCCCCTCGATGGGCATGCGTCTTGGCTTTATTGGCTGCACACTGTTCCGGCCAAGCATTAGAAATCGCCCAATAGGCCTGTTTAGGCTTGCTCTCCAGAAACAATGCAGCTTCTCGGCGAGCACGACGGACTGGGGACGCCGTCAAGCATGGACGGAAGAAGAAGAGCGAATGGTAGCACAGCAAATGGAAAAAGGTATCACTGACCACGAGATTAGCTCGCTCCTGGGCAATCGCTCCGTCAGTGCTATAATGAACCGCCGCAGAGTGCTTGCTACTAAAGGCCTCCTTACAAAATTCACTCCATGGAAGCGCTTTACACGGGAAGAAGACTCGCGCTTACTTGCAGCAAGATCAAAAGGTCTGTCCTGGGTTTCTATGCAAACGCTTTTTCCCCACAGAACCGCAAGGGCCTTGCGCAAGAGAGCTGCAAGACTCACCGCTATGCAATCTCACTCGACTTCGTCGATAAGAAGAAGTCTTCAGTCATGGAGCGCTGAGGAGGATGCCTTACTCTTAGACCTCGTCAAATCGTCGCACAAGCGCAGTCCCTGGGATGATATCGCAAACAGAATGCACAGAAGTATTAGCTCGGTGCGGCACCGTTATACCATGCTTGTCGCCCCCATCGAGCGAAGAAAGTTTCTCACTGGCGGGTTGAATGCTTGGAGCGATGCTGAACTTGAGGAGCTCGATCTTCTGCTCTATGAAGGAAACTCTTATCGCAGCATTGCCATACATCTCGGACGGTCACTGGGTAGCGTAGAAAATCAGATTCGCAGTCGACAGGCATTGAACCCGTTGAACCGAGAGATGAAACCCCAATCACCATGGACGCATGGGGAAAAAGAGCAGTTGGCAGCAATGTGCAGCGAAGGTGCAAGCCGGAAACATATAGCACGAACTCTCAACAGATCTCTCGGCTCTATTGATGCCATGATTGAGCTCATGCACAAGCGACCACGAAAACAGCATATTTCAAAGCGCTGGACCACAGCGGACGCCGAAGTGGCATTTGACCTATACAAGAGCGGCGTTTCCAAGAAAGAAATAGCACTTCGTCTTGAAAGAAGCCTCGCTGCAATCAGCCACAAGCTGCGAAGCATGGAGGTTGAGACTCAGCGGCGACCTACTCCGAAGGGTTCGTAGAGAGTGCTCTCTGATGGTCAGAGCGCTTGGAGTAGACATCGAGAGTCATTCGGGCAGCAGATTGGGCCCGGGACACTTCGTTCTAGTGATTCGAATTCCTGGAGCAGGTGCGCCTGAAAAAGATGAGAGGAAAGGGGAGTTCACCCGAAACGCCATGGGTCATACTGGAGACTCAACAATTCAATGAACACCCACGAAGACCACGAGTACTGCTGCATACGCCGCAGTCACGCCCAGGACATCATTTGCGCTCAACGTACTGAAGAGCGCAATGATCAACCCAAAGATGAAAATGAACCCAACCGTGATGATGATGCTGGCCTCTGTTCCCGGCACATACACCATGATTATCATCGGCACCACGAGAGCCAGACCACCGCCAAAGGCATGCAACAGACGCTCCCACCTCTGACGTACTGTCAGGTACCTGTTGGCCGCATACCGAGATCCACCTATCAGCCTCGGCTCACCCTCATCCCTGCAGATGGGTAACACGCTATTTGCATGCTTCAGCTGAAGATCGAGCAATCCGGTCTGTCTCAAAATTCTGCGCTGAATCGTCCAATCAGTCTTGATTTTGAATGGATCTTTGTCGAACCCTTGCGTTTCGGCTTCCCGCATGTATTCCATATTTTGGAGCGCCTGACCTGGAGTTAGTCAGCATAATTTCTCTGTCGCCAGATCGAGATGCCTTCACAGTAGTCAATCATAGCTGCCGACAGCTCGCCACTTGTCTTGGACTCGCAAAGCCGTTCGGGCTTATCGTAGATGCGCTTAACGATCTTCGATATCTTTACCTGCAAAGCATGGAGCAGCATCCGGTTGAGCGTGCCCAGATGGAGCACGACTTCTCGAGGCCGACTTCGATCTTGTGTACTTGGAATGGGATAGAGCAGATCTTCGCGACCTACGTCGAAGATGGCCTGCTCGATCGAGCCTTCGTCCGAAGACTTCGACGCTGTTGACTTGGCATGGCTCTGCGGCCTCCGAGGCGGCAAATACTTGGTTCCTGGACGCTCTGGTCTCTGCTCATCGGTAATCCTCGAAATACCATAGTCGTCTCTGTCTCTCATACTTCGGGCTTCTTAAATCTCAGACGGATTGAGCTTTTGATGCGGATACCCGAGAGCAAATGGAGTGAGCATCCAGCTGTCGTCCATGAGGGGTGGTGACACAGCAGCAGTTCATGTTCGGTTGCATGCATCTCGACCATGCCTGCATGAGCTACATGCACTGAATCAGTGGGCCGGCCATCGATCTTTAAGCGAACACTTAAGGGATCGCGAGTACCGTTTGCGAAGCAATAAACAAAACACAGTATGCGCCATTTCTAATATTCGCAACTTGAACTCATATCTCTGTCACCATCAAACCTTAAATCCAACTTCATGCAAGACCCACCCACCACAGCAAACGCCCTCGCCAAGCTCATCTCCGTTTGACTTCCCTACTTCAATCAACAAGATTTCCAAGCAAACAACCAATACCCAATCAGGTACCCAATTAGGAGAAGTAGTTCAATGGTCAGAACACTCGCAGTCAGCACCTGATAAGTGCAGATATCCCGCAATCCTGAGGCCTGATCAACCTCAGATTGCAACCAAACAAGTGCAGATTCCTGCGACTCTTGAGGCTTCGTTTGTCGAACCTCAAGAGTCGCATTACAAGTGCAGATTGTGGGAGCTCTGCCTAGCAGACTCTTGCGAGAGATGTCGGTTCGAATCCGACCTTCTCCAAAACTTTGCTTTTTGCTCATTTCAGGCTTTCTTTTTGCTTCCTTCTTTGATCTGGACATGTCGGTCTCAATTCGGAAGTCACTGAGTTGATCCACATGAGTGAAACTCGGTGTCTGGAGGTTGCCATCCAATCAGGAGAAACATTTCAAAGAAACCAGAACATTCGCACTCAGTAGTTCATACTATCGCCTTTGATCGAACCTCATCTTGTGTTCTGATCCGAGTGATCACAAATTGTGGGATGTTACTCAGGTTCCAGTCCGATTTTCTTCATCTTCGCGCCTGGAAGGGCCTCGTGTTGTGTCGCGCTATTTTGATGATCGTGTTCGAAAGCGATAGGAACCATTGTTTTAATCTCACTGACTTGTGCTACAGGATCATAGTGCCAGTATTGAATCAGCTCAATCGATCCGGCGCCCTTTGTTCAGGGATCGTACGAGCGTCACGATGACAGTGGAAAGCTGTCTCGCTTGAAAGGTGCTCGGGTGAGTGTTTCAAAAAGCCAATGAGGCCCGTGGAGAGCTTGTAGATCGGTGCCTGATCTGTTGCAAGAAGGATGAAGAAATCCATGTGAAGGCGAGCAGCCAGAGCTTGATATCAGTAAGTTTCTTCTCACTGGCCAAGGTTGCAGAAAGAGCGAGATCAGAGCAGCGAGGTTCAACCAGCTCAACACGCCCAGACTCGCGTAATGCGAACTGGATTATACGCAGCTGTCACGAGAGATCGGTAATAGCTGGAGCCTCAAGCTACGATGGACGACGTTGAACCTGTGGAGCAGTGCGTAATGCACAGGTGTTACACGACATCCAAAACCTCTTCTACTCCGGTTTCCTTTAATCATCTGTGTCGCTGCTTGAGCCTTGGGCCCGCATGCTTAGTTGCCTCAGCTGGCTTTTCTACGTGCAAACGGTTTACAGGTCGCCTTGCGAGACCTTTTCGCCACCTTGAAACACGTATGCTCATATCTTTGCCTCTTTGTTGAAGCTCTTGGCTGGCCCGCATGAGAGCTTATAGATTCCGCTGGAGAAATCGAGCTCTCTTGCCTGACCAAGCAATCTTCAGCTCCACACTGTCGCTGCCACTCGAGACAACAGATTTACGCCCTCTTTAGCCAGGACAAGCATACGTGGGTAAAAGTTGGGAAGGTCGAGCTATAGTTTCGTCTGAGCGTTCGCAAGCCATGGTGGGAGCGCGACAACTCGACTTCACGAGTGGCGCCAAAAAGAAAGGAGCTGAACATGCCCATCAACGCGTCTCAGACCAGTGGGTTTGGCTCTGTTGTGGAGATTGATTGCGCAAAGTTGCCGCTTCATGATGCCACGAAGCAGATTCGCCTGTTGCATTTTGGCAGGAATGCACTCTTTGGACTCAGCTGCTCCTTGACCGTACACGATCTAGACGGCGCTATGGAATACACGCCATCTCCTATGCTTTGGGGCAGTCGAAACGATAAGCGTCAGATTTCGCTGAACGGAGTCGAAAATGCTATAGGTACCAACTATTACGATGCGCTGCTTCAGACCCGCCCGTACGACCCAGCCACGCCGATATGGGTAGACTCTATTTGTATCATTCAAGCTGATTCGAATGAGAAAAGTGCGCGGATCACAGCAATGGTGACGATATTCAGCAAACCTAGGAGGGTCTTTGCCTGCGTTGGACCAGAGAGCGAAAGCAATCGAGCTCTGATGCGAACAGGGAAGCAGAAACACCTTTCGCGACTCTTGGATCCTGGCCTGTTGTTGGGTTCTCCGGAACTTGACAACTTCGTGCGAAGTAGGACTTATGCTTTGGTTTGCAAGCTTGCTGAAGCGGTTACAGCGTTCTGCAACAGTCTCCCGTACTGGGAGCGCCTGTGGGTCGCCCAGGAACTGTACGAGGCTCGTGGTCGAGCATCGATCCTGTGCGACAATTCAGATCTGCATTGGACAGCATCGCAGAAGATCCTTTGTTTGACAGAAACTTACTTCGTGTTCACGCAGACCGCTCGCCCAGCCGGTACGCGTCTGCCTCCGCACCTGCATGCGATGACGAACATGGTGAACACCCGGGACGAGGTGCTCTTTCCGGAGATACTGGCTTCAGCATGTATACTGAAATGCAGAGATTCTAGGGATCGCATCTATGGTATCTTGCGGTTGATAGACTGGCAAGCCGAGGAGTTGAAGCCTTTGTTTCCGGATTACAGGTTGACCAAGCTGGAGTTGGTTGTACAGGCTTTGCGCCAGGCGCCGAGGAAGACTTTGACGAATGCCGAGACTATTGCTCGTGCGATGGACGTTGACATCGATGGCGGTGCTCTGCTTGCCCAGGTCAAACTGCCGACGATGTAGCACAGACGCAGGATTTCTTGGACGTTCTTTCCTGAAGCTGTCGATTAGCTACCCCCCTGTTTCGTTGCATTCGAGCCAATGCAACGATCTCATCAAGCGTTACTCGCAAAAGCCGTTGCCCATGCTTCGAACAAGCCAGCGCGGGGTGCCTGAGGTCGAATGGTCACCGCTCGCGCCTGGCCTTTGCGAAGTGCTACACATCGTGGATCGTAACTGGCGTCACATTGGCATTGATTCACGCCCGAAGAATGAATCCACTTGAGCAGAGATTGCCGGCCACGACATTCTGTGCAAGAACCATGCTCGTCAAAGCTGAGAAAGCCTTCCGCGCGAACAATGGATCGCGATGACTTTCCGAATTATTCTGATTGTCGTGCGAGGACTGTCGCACATGCGAGCAATGTCGGAGTGGGTAATCTGTGGTCAAGTCGCTATCCTCATCGCTTTACGAGCACCCACGCCATCATGCCACTTTCGAACTTGCGGTGTCGAGGTGCCATTCAAAGAGCGCATCGGCAATAACGATGGCCATGAAATTTGGCCAAGAATCCAAGTCCTGAACAGCTCCATACCAAGTCGTAGGCGCTGAAAATTTGAAGTACTCCATATACATATAGGGCATTGTCGTTGCATGTTTGCTTTGACGAGCGTTGGCAGTGGTTGGCAGACAAGACGTAGTGGATGATCGCTTGGCGTGTTCTGAAGCCACTGTGGATATGCAGTGGTCCAGCTTCGTACGAATCTACGCTCGGCGAAGACTAGCAGAAAGTGGAGTATCGCTCCGATCAAGCGCAGACTTTGCATCAACGGCGTGCTGCGTGTCGTTCACATTAGGTTATCAATCAGATAATCTGTCCACATGAACCCTGCTGGTGCTTCTGCATTGCTTGGTCCCGGGTCCTTGCTGGACTCCTCGCGTGGCGCACTCATGGCGTAGGAACCTCTATTTAGCGCTGATCAGGAAGGTCGAGAATTTCTGAAGGATTGGGAATGCTGATGCGGTCTGCGAACGTGGGCATCTCACTGAATCTTGTTTCAACCTCGCTTGCCGAACGATCCGCAGCAGAAGTTCACCTGGCTAAAGAGTCCTGTTTTGCAAGCACCGCCGAATGAGCACGATGTTTGTTCGACTCAAGATAGGACCTTTGGCCAAATTTGTGGGCAAGCCCGCGAATCTCAGCAGGGATTGCGCGAACATGTGCTTTGCAAGGTGGTTTCCTCGGCATTGCAACAGACGACGCTAAATGTCTGCACTAGACTAGGGATGCAAGTTCGAGGTGACCCGCGTCGCCGGACTAGTGGTCCAGAAATTGTTGCGAGTGTACGACTCTGCAGGTGCTGCTCCACCAGTCGTTCGCTAAGAGCTTCAACTCTGGCCAGTGTACCGAGACGCCGTGACGTCGAAACTTTTTTTTGTGCTCCTCGCTCAGCGCCTGTGAATTCTTGGGCCGGTGTCGGAAACGTGGGAGGACAGAGAGCTTTCACGGTGCACGTTCCGACCAAAAGTAGCATTGATCTTTTCGTCTTATCAGATCTTTTGGATCCGAGTTTTGTAGGCGCATATCGTTGTTACTGCTATTTGTCTTATCAGATCTCGGTCGCTGTGTCCTTGCAACGATGGCGGCAACTCAGGAAATCCAAGACCAGAAACAACAATACTCACTGTTCCATGGACCTGCCGACCCACCATTAGTGACACTTGCACTCGCAGACCTTCTTGACTTGCAATGCCAGCATTATGGAGAGCGCGAGTGTATCGTCATTCCCTGGAACGGAACCAGGTGGACGTACTTGGACTTGCAGGAGCAAAGTTCGCAACTTGCGCGATATCTTCAAGCAAGAGGCATTCGTCCGGGTGATAGAGTCTCAATCCTAGCAGGGAACAGAGCAGAATATGCCGCCGTCTTCTTTGCATGTATGCGACTGGGCGTCATACTCGTCATCCTGAACAACACATACACCGCTGCTGAGGCAGAGTACGCGCTGCAGTACACAGGTATGGAGCCCATCAAAGCTTAGAGGATGGGTGTTGACTGTATCGTTGTAGAGTCCAAATTGCTGTTCGCAACGCCGTTTATTGGCCGTCAAGATAATCGCGCGATGCTGAAAAGTTTCAGCAAGGCCTCTGAGCAGCTACCATCTCTCCAGCAGATCATCACATTGGACGGCAGCTGGGAAGACTTCGTGGACTATCAGCATGCCATAAACATTGGTGCTCGACTGCCAGAAGGCCCTTTGCAAGAGATCCAACGCAGCGTCAGTCCTCATGAGACTTGTAATCTGCAGTTCACCAGCGGATCCACTGGACATCCAAAAGCAGCCATGCTCACGCATCTCGGATTGCTTAACAATTCCCGCTTCATCGGAGATCGGATGAGCTTCACAGCAGAGGATGTCCTTTGTTGCCCGCCGCCAATGTTCCATTGCTTCGGGCTCGTTCTTGGACTGCTGGCGTGTATCACGCATGGTGCGAAGATCGTGTACCCCTCTGAAGTATTTGATGGCCCGTCTGTGCTGCAAGCAATCACTGAAGAACAATGTACTGCTCTCCATGGAGTGCCCGCTATGTTCGACACCTTATTCAGCCTGCCCCGACCTGCCGACTTTCGCAGCAAATTGCGGACGGGAATCATTGCTGGCGCACCAGTCCCTCGTCATCTAATGGAACTTATGGTGAACGAGTTTGGAATGACGGAGTTCACCAGCAGTTACGGGTTGACGGAGGCTTCTCCGACGTGCTTCAATGCCTTCGTGAACGACTCAATCGATAGGCGATTGACCACAGTCGGCACTCTCATGCCACATGCGCACGCCAAAATTGTCGACAGAGATGGTCACATAGTGCCAGTGGGGACCAGAGGAGAGCTATGTATGGCAGGGTACCAGCTTCAGCAAGGATACTGGAAGAATGCTGAGAAGACGGCTGAAACCATGACAAGAGATGAGCACGGCGTGCTCTGGCTGCATACCGGAGATGAAGCTGTTTTTGACCAACATGGATATTGCAGCATCACTGGCCGTTTTAAGGACATCATCATCCGGGGTGGCGAGAACATCTACCCGCTTGAGATCGAAGAACGTCTTGTACAGCACTCGGCTATCGATCGAGCCATTGTTGTGGGATTACCGCATCCCCGTTATCAAGAAGTTCCTGCAGCGTTCCTGCAAAGGGCTGAGGGTGCCGCTCGGCCGAGCGAAGACGAGATCCGGGAATGGATTCGTGCCACACTCGGTAGACATAAAGCTCCTGCTCATGTCTTCTGGTTAGGCGAGGATGGCGTCACATCTGATATCCCAATCACAGGTAGCGGAAAGATCAAGAAGTTCGAGATGAGGCGGATCGGCCAGGAGCTGCTGAATGCCGTAGCTGCGACGGAGCCTGTGAGAGCAAGACTATAGAGGCGCGTTTGTGTCCAGGTAGCGTGGCGTTTGGGAGTTCATTGTCACATATCTGAGGTCGAAATTTTGATGATATCCTCCAATGCATAGACGTGGTAGTTATTGGTCCTTCTTGAACCGGCCAGAACGACACTGTCCAAGATCAACTCATTATCCTGCGAGACGCCCTCGTCTGATGGAGTCGGCATGGATTGTAGACGGAATCGAGATCGCATTGTCATGTTGGCATGACCATAGATGATGTTATCTGAACATACAATCTACGAGGTCGCTGTGTTGCTGTGCCGCAACTTCCCCGAGATCAACGCCAAGACCAAAACAACGCCCCTTGCGAAACTCTCCGCTATAATTGAGCACAGATACAAAACAACAACAGTTCTCTTCTAGTCTACAGCACTGCCTGCTCCTCATACTGCTCCTCCTCGCTCTTCTCCGCCATCTTGCTCGACACGCTTAATGCTGCACGTCTGGCCCGCTCGGCCATGAGACTGAAATTATCACCCCGCTCTTTCAAATTTTCTAGCGATCCGAGCAACCACATACCACAGTCACGCGAAAGTACATCGCGTCGGAAGTTGACGTGATACTCTCGATTGACAGTCAGGCCCGATGCATCGAGTAGTGGCTTTACGGCCCCTACGAGGTCCATATTGGTGGCAAACTCGTACCCAGTTGCGGATATGATTACGTCGAAGACAGTCGCAGATGTGACGACTTCTCCAGTCCTGGGACTCTTGGTGACAATGCGAGCTCCACTACCTATCCGCGAGGCACCGACTACTTCGCTGAGAGGTCGGATCTGGAATCGCCACTTGCTGCTGTCTGGTTCCATCAACTTCTGACTGTACTGCGCCTCATACAAGTGCTCGAGAGTCTTGAGATGGACCTTAGGCGCTTGCTGTTCCGAATGCTGGCGCGCTCGGACTTCTGGAGGCATGCTTCCTTCCGCTGACTCTGGCTTCTCCAACATGTCAGATATGCTGGGCAAATGGTCGTCCGGCCTGAGTGCGGAGTCAGGGAAGAACAGCGTGGCATTGTGCTTCCCACGTGCGGTGTGGAGATGATGGAAGAGCTCGACAGCTTCTTGATCAGCACCTACTACGGCAATATTCAGTGTCGCCTGAAGGCTGCCAAGCTTCTCCAGGAGACCTGTGCTAGAGCTCGAATGTAACACCAAAGGCTCGATCTGGGGAGTCTTCAACGGAGCCAGGATATGTGGTGTCGCACCTGTGGCCAGCACTATCCTTCTGGCCCGGACAGTGGAAACTGCTCCGGTCTTCGAATCCCTAGTCTCAATCTGCCATTGCGAAACTCGCTTTGATGTAGCAGACTGCACTGGCCTAACGCGGATGCCTTCTTGTCCATAATTCACCCAGCCCAGTTTCTCGATCTTTGCAGCGGCCCATCGAAAGTAGTGTCCCATCAATCTCCGGGTCGGAGTCAACCTCGAGTTGTTGGCGAAGAGAATGAGCTGGTTGGTGGCATGAAGAAACTTCATGAAGGTGAATTCAGAGCGAGGATTTGAGGTCGTCGCTAGATCACGCAAGAAGGAAGTTCCAACTTCCTTGTCTGGAAGTATATGCTCGGGATTCCAGGTAAATTGTGACTCTCGTTCCAAGAACAGGACTTTGGCATTGCAATTCTTCTCGACCAGAGATGCTGCTAGAGCAAGCGACGTCGTCCCAAACCCAATACCCACCACATCGTAAATGTGTTTCGAGCCGGAGCTGCTGGAGCTGTGTCTCCGCTCAGGTCGCTCGTTGTGCTGCTCGATGTGCAAAGACATGTTGGCAGCTTGATTCGTAGTAGTCACAAGCAGTTTTCTTCTCCAAGGATCGGATCGCGGAAGCTGACAGGGAAATCGATGAAGATGGATCGGTTTGCTTAAGGTAAAGGCAAAGTATGCTGCGTGAAGATGTGCTAATCTACAAACAACATGAGAAGTCCCTCCGGGTTCGGCCGCTCATACCCACGTTTCACGAGCGCTGAGCTACACGATGAAAGCAGGCAATGGCACCACCACCCTGTCTAGTGCCCTAGACGATTCCACGAAAGAAAGCCGAATAGTCAACCACAAATTTTGCGCCGCGCGCAAGAGCTTGGTGAATCTTGCTGTGCTTGGGACATCCACGAAAGCTTGCCGAGCACTTGCCACAAGCTACTATACATGGCATGTGCAGTAAAGCGTGCAGTAGGCCACCCACGCTGTTCACATGCAGGTTGATCTAATCTGATTGCAGATCAAAAGGCGAGTGAAGGGTAAACTGCCCGAAGCCGAGACTATTGCACAAACACAAGAGCCACAGACCCACTGGTTGTGGCCTGCTTACGACTGCAATGTCTGGGATCTGCCTCGCAACGCAGGGATCTACTTATCAATCTAATCAGATCAAGCAGGGATGTGACAACCACACGGCCGCCTCCTTCTGCACAGCAAAAACTTTTGTTCGTACGAAGCGAGCACAAGTCTGAGCATGAAAACATCTTTGAAAAGCCTCGGATCGTCTGGTACAGATCAATGCCGATATCGGCGACTGCCGCGGCTTCTGAGTCCAAGGTTTGTTGGCAACGGGCTCAGTTTTGACTTGTGCACATCTTATGCTGGACACTGGGAACAGAAGGCAGTCCGTTCTTGACCAGTTATGGTGCAAGAGCGAGTAGTGATACGCCGAAAACGCTAACTTTAGACATTGCAGGCCTGCAAACAAGCAGAGTCCACCACTGTTGCTATTTCATCTGATCATTTTATGCTTCTTACGGATCATGTTAAAGCAAGCATGGCGAGACGGTCTGTGATGGAAGCCAGCATTAGCTTTTGCGCCTCACTGTCGGCACGTACAGGTGCTGTAGCAAGCCCAGCTATGCGCCACAAGGCGTCTCGATCAAAGAGTCAAAGCAGAGTCTGGACTGATCGGTTACGCTGATGGTCATGGAACTTTCGCTATGACTTTCGCAAGTCATCAGCCTTTGCTCCATTTGGAAACGCTCACCCGAGGGATCAGTACAAGAACAGAAATCGGCGAGTCGATGAATGGCCGGGCAGACAATCACTCAATCTACAGCGCTTCTGCTGCACATTGGCAGAGACCACGCAAGCGTCAAGATGGCGTGCTATTCAGGTATCCAGGTACCGCGCTCGTCCTCATGGATAGATCCATCCTGCGATAGGAGTGCATTATAAGATCAAAGCGAATTGCCGGCAACAGGAGTTGGGACTGCTGCATGGCTAGCGAGTTCGGCAAGTATAAAACGGTCAAGAGAAGCGTGGGGTACATGTGTGGAGTAAGTCGGATGCTCAGCCTTCCATACGCATGTGAGCCAACCACCTGGTCGCTCTGACGAGCCAATTGCATTGAATGTATTAGCTCGCGGAGCCCTCTGAAGTCTGGACACAGAATCCCGGTATTAGCTCGAACCCGTTGTCTCGACCTTTCGCTGTCTGAAGCACTTCGTGCAGTCAACCTTGTTGCTACTGCTCTCATCAAACAAGAGAGTGACTGCCTGTGTCGATTGATGAAGAGTTCAGAACATCGATCGACTCATCAACAACACTCGAGCGACCGAAGAGGAGCAGCAGCAGCTGTTGATCTGATTCTGGCGACTCTGGTGTCAGATCTAATGCTTATGTTGACTCGCGATATGCGAAGATCTTATCACTGGCGCGAAGATCTAAGGAGAATTGTTGCGTTCACCAAATGCATATTATGATCTCGGCAAGCATCGGGCACCATACCATCGAAGAAAGAAGTACGCAACTCAGCCCTGTCGCCATAACATGACCCATTCCTGGCGTCCAGGACAATAGAAGATCCGAGGCTGGCTCTTGTCGGGAGTGCTAATATGTTTTGCGAAGAGATACTACAAACACAATCAGGTGCCACCTACCTGCGAGCTGGCGAGAATCGTCAACGCCACGCTGGAGTTTTGCGATCCTCTTGATGGCAAAACCGATGGAGTCGTAGCCCGAACCGATCTATGCGCCCTGAAATTTGATCTGAACACCACGATTGGTCTCTCGTATCACTGCGCAGCTACTGCAGGCAATCCCATGCGGGGCCAGACTGCCGCGCCAGAACAGAGCGGCGCTGTAACAGCCAAAGGAGCAGAGGTGGCAGCCACAATTCTCAAAGGCCTATTCGACCTCCAAGGCCGACGAGTCTACATTCCTTATCAGTACGGAACCAATTTCGTGGATGGCGCCACAGCATACAATAATGCAACCGGAAAGTGGGAGGTCGCCCAATCAGGTCTGGGCAGCGAATGGGTCGAACGCATCTTACGTCTGCAAGACGCCAACGAACTGCCGGAGGGACTTGGAGATGTCACTTACGACACTCTGAAGGACTGGATGACTTACGGTCTTCACACCTACGGCAGTCCACTCCAGACTACCTGGCCCGATCTTGCACCATGGAGAGACGCAGGCAACAAGATCTTGCACTGGCACGGCGAGTCCGACGACAGCATTCCCACAGCCTCTTCCGTGCGCTACTGGGACTCGGTGCGAGAGTTCCTGTATCCCGAGAAGTCGTACAATGAGAGTGGCGCGGCTCTAAGCGAATGGTATAAGTTCTATTCTGTGCCAGGAGCAGCGCATTGTGCTCCGAACCCAAACGAGCCAAATGGACCTTTCCCGCAGACGAACTTTCAGGTCATGATTGACTGGGTTGAAAATGGCATCGCACCGAAGACTTTGAACGCAACTGTGATGCTTGGTGAGCATCTCGGAGAGCACAGGGAGATCTGTGAGTGGCCGCTGAGGCCTTTGTGGGTGAATGACACGATGGAATGTGTTTATGACCAGAAGAGCTTGGATACTTGGCATTACGATCTAGATGCTTTCCAGTTCAAGATATACAGATGTAGATAAGCAGATGATTTCCAAGTCATGTCGGTGCAGCAACGACAAGAGCTCCTCTCATTGCGTCCCATTTCTAGCGGAGATCAGAGCTCTGCCAGGATTATACTGATGATATACGGCAGAGCGGTCGACCCCTCCCTACTTCTGAGCCGAGCTCGGCTACCAACGTCCTCTGAGTATCTCACATTAACAAAATGGTAGGCTGGAATTTGGACTCAGAACACCATCTTATCATCGCACAGCAAACATGGCCACAATGAAAGCCCTCCGCTACCACGGCAATAAAGACATTCGATTAGACGAGATACCTATTCCCGAGCTTCGACCGGGCTGGGTCAAGATCAAGATTGCATGGGCAGGAATATGTGGCTCAGGTAAACCTCTCCTCGATCTCCCAAACTATCATTCAACTAATCCCAATCTCAGACCTCCACGAATACCTCGTCGGCCCCAAAAACGCACCAACAACACCGCACCCTATCACCGGCGAAACAATCCCAACTGTCCTCGGCCACGAATTTTCGGGAACCATCACTGAAGTCTCCCCAGATGTTCGAACTCTGCAACCCGGTCAGAAATGCACAGTCTTCCCACCCCTAGGCGATCGAACTTGCTACTGGTGTCAGCGAGGCGATTCTTCTGGGATGTGTCCGAATTGGGGATTTCTAGGGTATAGTGGGTATGGAGGAGGTTTTGCTGAGTATATCTGTGTTGATGCTAGAGACGTGCACCCTTTACCGGCTTCTGTGGATTTGGATGTCGCCGCGCTCGTCGAGCCTCTTGCTGTCGGATGGCATGCTGTGAAGAAAGGTAAAGTTGGGAATGGGGATGCTGCGTTAGTGCTTGGGGCTGGTCCGATTGGGATTGCGGTTATTCTGGCGTTGAGAGCGAGAGGTGTTGAGCAGGTCTTCGTTTCGGAAGTCTCATCGCGAAGGCTGCAGCATGCTGAGGATGCGGGAGCTACGGTTTTGCTTAACCCGTTGCGAGATGATGTGGTTGAGAGATGTCGGGAGGCGACTGACGGTTTTGGTCCGCATGCTGTATTTGAGTGTGCTGGTGTGCAGGCTAGTATTGATACCGCGATCGAGGTGTGTTGTGGGCAAGGGACGATTGTGAATGTTGGGATCTTTGAGAAGCCGATTATGATCAATCCGAATATAATCAACCGGAGGCAGCTAACGTATGTCGGGAGTAATGTGTATTCCAGGGTGGAGTTTGACGAGGTTATTGGAGCTATTGCTGATGGTATGTATGATATTCCTGCTGTGGATCGGTGTGCGTGCTGATGTATCTCAAGGCAGTATACCCAATCCTCGGGCCATGATCACTGCAAGGCTCCCGCTGGTGGAGGCCATCGACGAAGGCTTTGGTGCTCTGCTGAAAGATCGAGAAAAGCATGTAAAGATTTTGGTGCATCCTTGAGCCTTATTGCGCTCTGCGTTCGACAATCGCGACCGGAACACTGTCTGCGATGTGTCGGGCCCTGCTCGAAACGCACAGCAGAGTTGAATTGCGCGGCAAGTTTCCAAGATGATGGCCAGATGGTGTATGCGGATGTATCCAGCCGAGTGCGCCGGGTTTGGCGTGACTCAAAGCAGATTGACCCGAAGCAATGTGCGCGCTCTGCGCTCGATGCTTCCGACTGCACTGCTGTCTGTGACGTGCCGAGCACTACTGGCGTCGTATAGCGGAGTTGCTGCAGACTCATCGAAAGCATTCATCCTTCTCTGGCCGCTCGACGACGGGACAGCATAGCAGATTGACCTTGCGTTCCTGGCGGAGCCTACCAAGCACGAAGCGCTCAAGCGAGGTGCACTCGCTCGAAACATAGTTGCGAGTAAACTTGATCTTCTTCCCACGGCGAGCAACAGTCAGCATTGCCTTGATGACAGCAGGGAAAGTCTGCTCTTGCCTCGCATAGAAGCCATCGTGAAGCCCATTTGGCTCGCAGGCTGCATACAGGCTGCCACCAGTGGGCGAATTGCAGTACTTTGGACATCTGTGCTCGCAGAGTGTAAGTACATCTAAGGATGGTGACTTGCTGAGCTTCTCTAGAACTCTCTTGAGCATGTGGTGATTCTGTTCTTTGGTTCTCAGATCGATGTTGATTGAGACTCTCCGAAGATTCTCGATCTGCAGCGGAGCACATGCAAAGAAATCAAAGATGGCCAGGGCGGAGTCGAAGATGAAGGAGTTGGAGCCGAAGAATATCGTCGATGCTTCTCCGCGAACCTGCTTCGAGACTTGTAGCAGCGCCGTGGTTGACGCTTCCGGTCCTACGCTAGGCAATGGAAGCGACCTAGCTGACCTCATCTCAAAATCCTCGGTTGGTCGTAGCCGTACGAAAATGGCTCCATACCGACGGAGATATCGCCATTGTGACGAACGGTTGTCCCATGTTTCGGATGCTATCTCCAGGGGGGTTTCAAATACCAGCGAGTACTTGTAGATCCGGTTTCGAAGTTCGGGGGCAAGACCAGTGAAACGAAACGGCCCCTTTCTCGTGGGCTCCAGATGCTTGCGTAGGAACACTCGCGCTGCTTTGTGACAGACCCTGGATACGTTTGACCACCAAGAGCTGATCCCAAGGGGCAGATCGTAGTTTCTGAAAGCCGAATTCACATTCTCCAAAGGGTCTGGATCGTCGCGACGTCCATCGAGATGGGCATGAGCAACCAAGCGAGCCCAATACAGGAAGTTATCGACTATCCACTTCTTCACTGCTGAGACGCCCCGGTGAAAGAACCCCTGCATGACACCTTCGATGATGATAAGCTCTCCCCCAGTGAAAGGAGGCTTGTTCAATGACATTCGATATGGTTCAATGAGGGCCGCGACTTCCTTGCGCAATTGAGCACGCTCGAACTCGAGCTGCTTCTCGTCTCTGAAGCTGTCCATGGCGCTTGGGATCGCTTCGCGCTATCGGAGCTGTGTCGTGGATCGTGAGCGGCCGTCGACGTGGAAAGATGATTCTGGCCGAAAGTGGCTGAAATGCGAACTCTGTATTCGTTTTTGAAGCAAAAGACGTGCTGTTCTGGTAGGAAGGCGATTGGGTGAAGCCCTGATACGTGCTTGATTGGTAGAGCGGCGGTATTGTATTTGTATGAGGGTGCTGTGTAGCAAAGGAAGATTGCGACAACGAGCAAGATGAACTACTATTTGAGAAAGTTGGTGGAGCTATGACATTTTTCATGCATGTGATGCCGGCCAAGTGAGTACGTGTAGCTCACTTTGTACCCACTTTTAGCGGTAGGATTGACAGAAAGTGAGTCAGGAGGTACATGCCGAAAACGCCAAAATCAGAGCATCTCATCGTGATACGAGACAAATGGAACACACAGCCAACGCCTCTTGATTTCCAGTATCATAGCAGAAACAAACAGTTCAGGTCTCTAGAGCAGTCGAAAAGCTCCTATTCTCCTTCTAGTGAGGCACTCTCCTCCCCATAACGAGGCTGTCTCGCTTCTTAGAACAATTTGAACTCCTCGCGCTCCTTCGCGGCGACATCAGCACAGCACAGCATCTTGACCGTCTGTCGCTCGGCGACCTTGCGCAAGATGAATCGCTTGAAGGAAGTGCAACCTGGCATATATCCAACCTCTACACTCTTCGCCCGCTTAGCCATGGACACGATTGGGTCAAGCAAGTCTCCTAGTGCTGTGAACTGAATATCATGGACACCTGGATTGTCGCAATTGTCGCAATCTTCCTCGCCTTCAGCAGGCTCTCTGATATCGTGTGGCAAAATAAGCTTGTCGAGCCGAAGGCTGGGAAGCTGCCTGAGTCCACGTAACTGGCCTCTAAGCTCCTCAATGTGTGCGTCTTCATATCTGTTGTATTGATATCTGTCGATATGTAGCTCAATAGACACCTTGCGAAGTCGTTGGAAGTTGCGACCCATCCGCATAGCCCTATTAAAGAAGGCCCGCTGATCCTCGAAGACAAAGGTGTTCATGCCGTAGAAAATACCCTTGCTCTCCTCGTAGACTTGCTTGCAGGTCTGTGTGAGCGCTAGGGTGATGGCAGGCGACTCAACGAGGAGATTGTGGTAGTCGCGTCCTCGACGTACCGCACAAAAGTCCAGTCGACTGCGAGGCAATTGCGGATGGCAGAGTGGAGTCAGACATATCAGATTACCTGCGCTTTGACCGTTGGGAGAGCCATCGGAATAGCACTCGTCTTGCGAAGTGAGAGGCGTTTCGTGCACGAAGAGCATGTTGTAAATTCTGTTGCGAAGTTCTGTTGGTAGATCAAGGAAGCGAAACTCGCCCTCCCGGGGTGGCTCAAGTTGGCGAGCAAGATAAGATCGCGCCGGGGCGGTGTCCACGGCGTATTTGATCTCAAAGACCTGTTGCTGATTGTATGTCACGCGGAACCTCTTGGCGGTGATGGGAGTCTCGATATTGCTCAAAGCATCAATAAAACCTCCAATTCGTATATCTGACCATCCATGGCCATGGCCTGGGAAAGTTGAGTGGTGCTCTGGGCGACTATAGTACTCGAAGGTGTCGATGATCCACTTCACGATCATGGCCTCGTTAATATTCTTCTTCTTTTGAACCAGGATCGCGATGACAATGAGCTCGCCGAGAGTGAAGGGAGGGCGAACTGTGGATGTGCGGAATGGCCGAATAAGATTGGCGACCTCGTTGCGGAGATGTACTCGAGCCTCGTGATCACCTTGCCGTGTATCGCGTTCCGCGGCTGCCATGCTTGTCATGTCATCAAGGATGTCTAGTGTGGTGAGTGTTTTCGTCTGATCGCAGTGATACTCGCCAATGGCTGAGTGGAAGGTTGGATAGTTATGTAATGAGACGGCTTCCGAAGATCAGTGTCGGCCCTTTTGCATTCGGACGTGTGAGATTAGTTGAAGCTGATAAGTAGTCGAATGAACTCGAGCTTTGACCAAGTGCGGGCCGCAGGGCACAGTATGTGAGGCCTAGTCACATGCTTGAAGCTTGGAACTCACATGTCACTGTTCCTTATGACTATCACTTTAGGTGTACGTGTGAGCATCAACTGCAATGGTTGCAATGGTCCACGTCTTGCCACTATCACTGGTAACCATATCTCCTGTAGCGCCTGTGGTGCCCTTCGTTTGATCGTAGTCAGGATCGGCAACGTCCATGATCAACGTCGTGTTGATGTACTTGTGCGCCGGCACAGTTCCACACGCAGCTTGCTGACATTCGACAGCAGTGCCCCAGCCCTGAGCTTTGCCGCTATCTGCATGAAGTCAGTGATTCGTCCTCGCGAGCCTTGGGTTGTGCGGTGGCATACCTGTGGAGATGGTCGATACGGCTGTGCCATTCAACGAAATCGTCTGATCATACTTCGCTGTATCATCATTGTATTTGTCTGCATCCGCTTAGTAACATGCCGTGTATTGGAAGGGCTGAAAGCGCATCGACACTCACAGTGAAACGTTACCGAGGATCCAGGATCAGCGGAGACATAATCGCCCATCTGCTGCGTACCCTCCAGAGTACTTGCGACTATGCACCACTTGCCGCTCTCCTTTGGACACCCAGAAGTCCCGTCAGATACAGAGATGGCAAGACCTTGGATCAAGTCGCCACCACTCGTGCCCATGCCTGGCCAAAGGGCAAGGTTGCCAGTCTGAGGGCTGTTCGTCTCAGGGAGAATGAGAGTAGTGTTGGCCTCGCGAATGAACGTGTCGTCAGCAACTGGGCCTGTGGACAGCGCATTAGAAAATTGGTAGCCGTAGTCACGACGCATGGGAAATACGCCGCGGCGGACTGGCGATGCAAGAGCCGAGGCTCCAAGGGAGACGACGAGAGCGAACTTCATCTTCGATAATGACAGTGGCTGAAAGAGTGACAGAAGCGGATTTAAGTCGGCCAGCGACAGGAGTTGCAAGGGAACGGTATGATTTGGATGCGAGGGAATGAGTGGCCATGTCGGAATTCCGCTTCAGCATATATAGCCTTCTCGTGGTCATTGTACTAAGAAAAGACGGTCTTGTTAGCCCATGAGTGTCAATATATCTCAAGTGTATGCGAATCGGAGCCGAGTGGTCTCTTGCAATTTCACGTTACTCTGGTCGCAGTTCCTGCTCGCTTGGCAGATTCTGAAACCGTCGCTCGCAAGCTTTCATCAACATGAAGCCAAGTACGATCATGTCATCTCCATTGCATCGCGAGCCGAGCAAGTCCATCACAGGTACGGAGTAACGTCGTCGGGCTCCAAGAAAATTCAGAGACGCTCGACATAGTTCCAGCGACAGATCTGTTTGTCTTGCAGTCTGTCTGACAGTATTGCGCTAAGATATGTGTCTAGACCGCGATGCAAAAAGCAGACGGCAGAAAGCTGACAAAGCAGATGAGGCGGTGGCGGTGCGCATGTGGCTGGGGCTCCAGAATTCAACATTCAGGACTTTGCGCCTGGATCTCCCACCTCATTCAACCATCAATTCACGTTTCCAGTTTGCGCATGACGACCTGCAGCTCCTTGTGAGTTACGAGCAGGAGCAGTCTAATTGGCACGTACTCTTCTGAACGAACGAGTACTTCATTTGGCAGCCGCCTGACGAGGAGACGATAGGCTTTGATTCAATCGAGCCATTCTCGAGCCATTCTCGAGCCCTTGTCTATTACAATTATGGCGGCTCGCCTTCACAGATGCTCAAAACTCTCTCTCGACGCAGCTTAAGACACAATCCCGAGTCCCGCTTGCCCTCAACTGTTCTACAACGAGGCCGTGCGAATGCCATTGTTGACCAAGTCAAGAAGCACATCGCTGCGCTGCACCTCTCACCTGGCTGCGAGCTTTCGAGATCGTCAACAGTCGATCAAGAGGACTTGCATCTGCAGAAAGCCCGACCAAGTATCACATGTCCATTTCGAGATGTCAACATCGAAGACTTGGGTCCGAGCCGCCTATTTTCAGCAGCCTCATGATGATGCGAAGCTCAGGCAATCGCTGGTGCAGCGCGAATCTGCGGCTGCTCCGCGCTCGCACGAAGGAGAAGTCTATCCGCAAGCAACATCCGCTGCATTCTGCCCTCTTCTGGCCCTTTTCAATTCGACGTAGTGCTGTACAATGGGTACCCATACTCTCATCTTCCCTGACGTTCAAACGGGCACTGCAGAGCGGCCTACCCTCGTCGCCGCCTGGTCGCTTGCTCCACTGCTTGATCTTGACTAAGCTTTGTCATGAGCATTGCCCGAAAGAGAACGATTGGTTTGCGAGGGCTCGATGTTGCGAGCGATGCAGTGATCTGTTCCTTCGAAGGAACCCGTCGCAGATGAAGCATTTGGTCTGCGTTGGCTCGGTGTTGCAGGCAACGCAATGCAATTCGCAGCATCAAGACCCTGTCCACCACGACCTCTGCGATATATGGTCTACTTGGACATGACTGCGGCTTACTCCTGGACCTCTCACGAGTGGCGCTGGTGTTACACAACAGCTGCTGTGTAACAGAGACTTGAGCAAAGCCACCTTCAGCGATGACTTCAGATGATAAGCAGCACAGCCGCCCACGAGGTCAGCTTCTTCGTGTCTCTCAATCTAAGAGTGCTCTAAATTCCTGCAGAGATATTTCCTTGGCCTTTCGTGTCTACATTACATGAAGCTTATTCGACATCGACTACGATGTAACGCTGCAATGTCCGCACGTTCAGGCGATGGAAGAAGTCGCAGATTTTGCCGTGGCTACACAGTTCCTTAACAGGATCGCACACAGCGCTATTATCGAGCGCAGCAAAGACACAGCAGTGAACCGTCAGGCAGCCCACGATCCGAATCACGAATCATCAATTGCAGTCTCATCAACGAGCACGTACGATGACATTCACGCGAAAGACAACGCAAGCATACAGAATGGGGACATCATAGCTCAGACCATTACAAACAGTACATATTCTCGCACAATTAGGCACGGATGGCGCTGATGAATACACAGATTACTTTTATGGAACGATATGTCTACACGATGCCAGCATAGACAGCCACTTAGTACAAGCCGAAGCAGCGCTGCGACACTTCTGTGCCGAGCGGAATGAACGAACAGCTACAGTCTCTACTCAGAGGGATCCCACAGACACCACACCCTCCCTACGAGCGCATCGAGAGCCCCTAAGAGACCGGGCTCCCCTCTCCTGGCACCTCGCCGAGATCTTCTACATCACAAGCAAGCGATGGATCCAAGATCCAATACAGGAGTACTTCACATTCATGTCAGATCTGGACACCTTTGCGACAACGAAAACCTGGTCTCGTGCCTCCTCTGGCATGGACATTACAGCCCTTCATCGGGCCGCGCGCGCAGCTACTGCGGCCTGTACTTACTTCCGACCATGCATTCATGCGCCACTCGAGGAGACATCGTACGCAGACAATGCCTTAGAGTGTCCCGAACCGATGGCACGTCACCAAGCTGGCGGATCGAGACGGCTGAGTTTACCAGTCGGAAATTTTTCTAGACGAGATATGGCAGTACTACGATGGTTGGCCTCATCTATCAAGAGCGATACATGGGCCGGCTTCTCGATGAAAGGAATATATACGGAACGAACCTCGCTAAAGACGATATCATCTGTCCAATCGCACACTGAGACTCGGACAACTGTCTTCAAGTTGGGAGTAGAAACAGCTCGGGCAGCGCAGGCAAGGTCTGGAAGGGTTGAGGAGATAGATGAACATGAGGAGAACGTATAGTGTATCAAAGCTGTGCATGCGAAATGACAAAAATAGCTTTGCGATTCATCGTGATTGTTGTGAGCCTTACTTTTTAAAAGGTGTTGCTCCGAACTTCTTGTCCTGACAATAAATCTTGACTTCTTGATCATCAGGCCAGCCACCCCACTCCTCGACATCTTCCACAACTTCCCGGACTGCAGCGACGATGGACTCACTTGCAGAAGCGCGAAACTGCGCAAGCAGCTTGGAGGCACGATCGGCGTGTATCTCATACCTGATGGACACAGTATGTGGCTCGGATTCGGGCTCTGTCTCTGCGCTTGGCTCAGCTGTCACGGATCCTGGCTGAAAAGGCTTGTATGCTGCACCATCGAGATCTTGATTGGCAAAGTGCTCGTCTCCCTTTGGTATGACTTCTTGCAGCCAGCTGCGCTCAAGAAATACTCTGAGCGCCACGATCGTTCTCCTCATGGCCAGTTCTCCGCCTCGATCTTGATCCTTGCGTATGGCCAGCTCTTCACGATGTTTGCGCATGAATTGCGTGAGGTCCAGCAGTCCGTCATAATATCCCAGCCAGCCAAGCGCTCGAACGTACGCATGCAACGCATAAGGCGAGGGCGTTGTGAGGAGGCGAGGAAGGTCGGTACTTGGCAGTGTATCGCCCTCCTGTACCGGTGACACAAGCCGCAAGAATTCTTCCTGACAAGAAATCTTTGGATGTTGCCTCTGACGCTCGTTCGGGCTGTCCTGGAGAAGGAGGCGAACATTACTGTATTGGCGGCTGTGAAAATTCCCTACAAGCTGGCCATCCTCCACAACGATCCATACAGCTACAGTGAAATTCTCCACAGCTCGGCAGAAGCTGTGGAATGTGCCTGAATCGGGGTCGATGTGGTGGTCGCGCTGCCAGTCGAGCACTTTTAGCGCCAGCTGGTAGGCATTAATCGCACCATGACATCGCAGCAGATCCGATGCGAGAACGGTTTCACTGTCGGCAGCAGTCTTGTCATCGTCCCTTAGTTTGGACATTTGCTCGAAGTTGTCCTCGCGCGTCAAACCTTGAAGGACAACATGATACCATGCTCGGTGCGGATCTTTACGGCGGCGAAGTAGCTCGATTGCAGAAACGATGCCAATCTTATGATCAGCCTTCAGATCAGTCTCGGGAATCTCATGTGCCCGACTTTTGGAGGACTGCTTGGAGCGCACGAATCCCATCCGGGAATACAGAGTAATTGCAGCCTTGTAGATAGGGTCCGCGATCTTGGTCAGATCACATGATGATTTCAGTGTCAGAATGCCTTCCACCTCAGGACACTGAGAGGTATGGTCACGCAGATATCGCAGGCCAGACTCCGGCGTGGCAGCGTGTTTTACGAAGAAGGCCAGAACATGCTTTCCCAGTACTGCACCTCGAGCACGGATGTGAGAATAGAAACTGTCCATGCTGGGCGGTTTGGTACGCGTGTAGGTCCACAAGTGCGTGGATTTTGGCAAAGGCGCAACTTCTCTGGCGTCTCCTGGGAAGACAGGCCAGGCTTTTCCCTCGTCATTGCGGTCCCTCTTCACTTCCTTATGCGATCTTCTCTCTTCCTCGCGCAGCTTCTGCACAGTTGCGAGATATACGTCCTGATCGTGGGGCAGCCCCCTATCTTCCCAAGCAAGATAGCACGCCCACGCTTCCTGGACTGTCCTCGTTGTTTCAATGCGGGCAGCCCATGCACTCGTTCGCGACTCGCGATTCGTGCGAGTCTGAATCGTAGGTGTGCCGTCAACATCCCATCCAGCATATATCTGTGCATTGCGTTCCCACTCGTCAGGCGCATAACCAGCTTCTCTCATTCGCGCAAGGGTTCTTGCTGCTTTTGATTGACCATAATTCTCGACATTGATGAATTCATCCATTGCTGTGCGATCGACCTTCCAAGGTGGCCAGGCCTGCGACTTGAGCTCCGCCCACTGCTGATCCTCGTGGCTCTTTCTTTGGCCCAATTGTACTCTGATCACTGCTCTGTAGCCTTCGCGATTGATCTGCATGGATGGCGAGTGCTCTGCCATGTATTGTAATATCGGTACCATTGCTGCTTCTTGGTGGTGAAGGTCTTTGAACGGGTTTTCTGCAGTCGACATTGAGACGAGCCTGAGGAGCTTGTTCATCTTTCGTGTAACGGTAGGCAATGCATCTTCATCGAGCTCAAGTTTTCGATAATGATTGACCACCAGCTCCGCAACTGCTGTGAGGCTGGATGGCCAGACTTCTCGCGCATGTCGAAGTAAGCCCGCTCCCGCGATGAATACAGAATCATCGCGCAAGCCATACAGCGGTTGTCGACCATCGCGACCATCGAAGAGCGTAGAGGCGAGCCTAAGCAGTACTCGCAGAGCTTTAGCGCTGATATACAGCCGGTCGACAATGCTCATATATACGAACAGAGGTATTGGCGTTGTGCTAGACTTGACCAAGCCCTCGAGCTTTGTCGCGGCGGCGAAGGAATCTGCCTCATTCTCGATCTGAGCCCAGATAACCAAGTCTATGACATTGTACCGTGCCGCAAGCAGAACCTCCAAGACATGGGCTGTAGGCTTGTATTGCACTTCCCATTCAGCTGCCAATGGATCTCGGTCTGCTTTCCTGCTCGTCACGAAGTCCCTGAAGATGCGCTCAAGTGCGCTTGTACGTGCATTACGTTCCTTGTATGCGCGTTGATCGCTGTATGCATTCGCATGGAGAACGAATGCGGGCGCAGCTTCCACTTCCGCTGAGGGCTCGAGGTCGTAATTGCCGTCTAGGTCGACATTATGAAGACGCTTCGGGGTTCGTACTATGTCGGAGTCTTGAACTGGTTGCTGATTGTCTTCATCGATACCTCGTGGGCTGATGGGTTGGACAATGGCAGGACTGATAGCAGATGACCTTCGAATGCCATGCTGTAGGCCGCGTGCATAACACTGCGGAATGCATGCTTGAGGACGACTCCATCTGCTATCTCGTCTTGGTGAGATGTGAGCTAACACAGAACGCAGCTGCGTGCCAAGTGGCGTCAGTCGTCCATGTGGCATGCATCAATTCCAGTGTCCTTGGGTAAGAGTGGGAGTGAATGAAAAGATTGAAGATGGGCAGCACCACGAAGCTCTGTATCTCGCGTATCTGTGCTCATATGTACCAGGACTTATTCACCTGTAAATTGTAATTCGCTTCCGCAAGGGCAAGGGCCTCCAACAGTATTGGCCTCGAATTGAATGACTGTAGTATGGCTGGCAGTGCTTCTGATTATTATTATTATTATCACATATACTACTAGATTCATCTACTTCGTCCAGGTTGTCGAGAGTGTTGTCGATGCCGGAGTAACTTCTACTTGGTTGGACGACGACTTTTGGCCTTCTCGCGGACGACTGCCGAAGCTTGCGCCAAACAGCGAACCAGGCCCATTCTCTGACACAACCGTAGCACTTCGTTTTACCGCAGTGAGCTGCGTGTTGCGACTTTTGTGTGTGGTGTGTGGTGTGCGACGACATTCCCGGCTGGAATTGTTGTCCTTTTGGCAGCGTCTCTCAAATCTGCTGAACCCTCTCTGCGCCAACACCAGCAAAGCGCGACCCCGACCCCGGGCTGGCCAGCAGATCACCACGCGTTAAGCACAGTATGGCAGCAGTCAACGGCGATTCTGCCACCACACCCACACCCACCGCCGCCGCCGACCACGAAATCGCCGCTCACGACCACAAGCGCAAACGCGACGACAGTGCAACCACGAGCGCAGGGACAGGCATATCAGAGGCACGAATCAAACAGGCACAACTAGACATTCTCCAAGTACTGCGAAGGTTCGTATACTACCAAACTATACTGAGCATAGATATTGATATATGACAGCCACGACACTACCCCATCCTTCCTCCAGCATTCCTTTACACCTGGGAAAGCTTCATCCGAGGAACCATCACAAAAGAAAGCCCGACTATCAGACTCGAGCAGTGAAAATGCCACCATACAAGCGAAGCTTAGCAAGACGCGCTACACTTCCCTCCAACAGCTAAAGGCTGATGCCAGCACTGTCAGCGAAGAGCTCACTGTCTCAATTAGGAGTAAGGCAGGCGAGCGAAATCCTGGAAATGGAGGCCGACCAACGGTGGAAGAGCTGAAGCAGGTTCATCGCATACATGCTCTGGAAAATCTGATCAAGGAGACGGTCGACCGGGAAGCACAGTACATCGAGCCTAAGCGGCCGGAAAATGTGAAGCCTAAGAAGCAGGATAGTGGTTTGTCAGATGGCCATGAGGCTGATACCAAGTCGGGCCTGGCTAATGGCCGCGCTGGTACGATCTTGACCTTGTTCGGCAATGCACCAACACCGAAGCAGTTGTTCTCTTCCATGCAGAATGCCAGCCAGCAGACGTACGTCAAGTCGGAACTGCCTGTGGATGAGATGCCGTTGCCGGTGGGCTTGACTGCAACCAAGGTCGTGTGTGCTCCTGCCGATGAGACGAAGAAGGGACCAACGTTCGACCAAGCATTCGCTCCGCCATACAGTCTCGCTGCACTGCAGCCACCAAAAACACACAAGCGATCTTCGACACGAGATAATTCTCTAGCCTGGGAGTTCAAGGATCCCATTCAGCGGAACAAGAAAGGTGGCTACACTGTCCAGCCGCTGACGGTCAGCACGTGGCTCGACTATGGAGGTCTGGATGGCGAGGAACCTGTCTCACCACGTGAAAAGCGAAAGCAGCGCGATCGTGCTCTTAGTACAAGCGGCGAGACGGCAGAGAGACCAGAGAAGGAGCTCTCTATAGAAGCGTTGAAAAGACAGGAAGAGGCACTATTCCGCAAAGCATTTTCCAGCTTTGCACCAAGCCGCGACGATTCAAGTGCTGTTGTGCCTGAAGACGTCAAGGATATGGTTTGGTGGCACAAGGTCGGCAACAAGCGGTTCAACGAAACATTCGCCATTGACCCAGCGCTGCTCGACGAGACTTCAGCATCCGAACCACCGATGGAGATTGCCAAGGATGACTTCAAGGAGGAGGATTTCGTCAAGGTCATAGAAGACCTCGATGAGCTCGAGAAGACAACCATCGAGCCAGATCCAGAGCCAGTCACCAAGAAGACGGATGTGGAACAAGTCTTGCGCGAAGTCTCGGAACTGTTGGAGACCCTCGCCTCACACCAACGCATCCGCTACGCCACGCTTCCCACCTCAAATGGAGCCGCTCGCACGCCCATCAGCCCTGCGCCGCTCACGGCCGCCAAGATCGGCAAGCCTGACGAGCCGTCTGATGAAGAGATCTCTACATACAACAACTTGCGCCGCGAGCTGGCATATCTCATCTTGAAGCTGCCTCCTTACGCCGTCGCGAAGTTGGATGGAGACCAGCTCTCAGACCTCGGCGTCAGCAAACTACTTACATTCCAGTCTCAAGATGTCAAGGGAACTCTGGAGGAGGATCAAGTTACAAGGAGC
The DNA here is from genome assembly GCA_014298035.1 of Pseudocercospora fuligena. Lineage (NCBI taxonomy): Eukaryota > Fungi > Ascomycota > Dothideomycetes > Mycosphaerellales > Mycosphaerellaceae > Pseudocercospora > Pseudocercospora fuligena. The sequence goes on from JABCIY010000003.1 coordinate 184,754, forward strand.
GCCAAAGCACAAGCTCAAGCCACAGCTAACAGCATCGCCAATCTTGCACGACCAAACTCATCTGCTGGTCAGCACTACAATACCACTGCACAGCGGACGCCGGCGATCGGACAAGCTGCAAATACTCGCTACGGTCAGCAGTACGGACAGCGCACACCTGCGCCTGCCACATCTCTACAACGACAACCGAGCAACCAGTCGTACGCCACCCCATCGGGCGCCCAGAGACCATCATATCTCTCGCAGAATCAATACACCCGCCCAGGCGCTGCCCCACCTTCCTATCATCAGCCTCAGCAATACCATCAACAGCGACCTCCCCAGCAAGGCGGTTACAACTATAACCAACAATATCAGCAAACTCCAGTCCAACAGCGCCCTACCTATCCTTCGCAAAACAATCAGCAGTATCAGCAATACCAGCAACGCTCTCACACTGCAGCCGCCAATGCTGTTGGCTATCAGACTAACACTCCAACACAACCGCAGTATTATCAGAATCGAACAGCGTCACCATCCAAGCCCGGATACCCAACTCCAATGCATCAGCAACCTACGCCCCAGCCAGGTGCACAAAGACCAATCGCCCAAGCTCCACCTCAACCACAGCAGCCTGGGTCTGGCAGAGCAACGCCCGTGATGGGTGTGAATTATCCCAGCCAACCGCACACTCCAGTCAATGGCTTTGCACCACCTCCAAGACAACCACAACAAGGACTTGCTCCCAGACCTTCCAGCAGCACACCTCAGCCGGGCCCTTACCAAGCACCACCTGGGCCGATGCAGCAACCAGCGGCAATCCAGGCAAATGGACAATCGTGAGTCGGTCCCAACCAAATCAACGTTGTGGTGGAGGCAGGAGAGGATAGTTGGCAGTCAGGCGGCAGCGAGGATGGTTCATCAGCTTTGATTGTTTCTGATTTGTTGACTGTTGCTCAGGCCCTATCAAGATACAACACCTAATGATACAAGTTCAATCGATTCGTCCTCTCTTACATGCGGGCAATGCGGCAAAGTGTTCAGATATCGCGAGTGGTTTAAGAAGCACGTTCAGGCCTGTAACGGATAGAGTCCAGTCATCGGCCGCTTGCTCGCGTCGCCTCACGAATGCGGGCACTGTCGGACTCTGTTTCCAAGCCTGGAGGAAGCCAAGTACCACGCCCAATCTTGCGCAGGATGGAAACACGAGCAAATCACCTTACTTCAGACTCACGATGAATGCGAGCAATGCGGCGAAACCGTTCAAAGCATGGGAGATGTTCGGCAGCATGCCGCGCAGTGCTTGGTGCGAGGTCGAAACAGTATGGACGGAACCTCACGAGTGTTCACCTGCAGAAAGTGCCGCCTGAAGTTCCATTTTTCGCGCAATGGGTGCATGAAGCACGAGCAGTCTTGTGAAGGTGGAGGCTCGGCAATGCATGAGATCAAGACGGCCACTCAGTGCAGCTTGTGTAGGAAGTTCTACTTTGAGACCAAGAGGCATAAGCAGAGAACCGATGGGTGGGGATGCGAAGTCCTTAAAGCGTGGTAGAGAAGGACATTTTAAGCACTAGGTACAGGTTCACGCTATTATTGTAGTCAAGGAGAATTCTAGATGTTCGATTCAAACGCTTTAGGAATCACTTTTGCATCATTATACGCTTCCTTGTTCATCACGTTTGTGCTGCAATCATATACTCGTTGTCGCGTTCTTTAGATACCACCCACACCATGTTCAAAAGTACCCATGTATTACCCAATGTGACACCTCGTGCTACCCCGTCTCGAGGCATCATCGCGTCATCTAATCAGTCCATCTCACCTATTAACATCCATCACCAAACACTTTCAACCACTTTACATTGCAACACAGTCTACGTCTTGGAACGCAAAATGTCATATCGACAACGAGACTTCGACGATGAAGAAACAGTCGGAGGCAACGAAACCTCACCTCTCCTCCAGCACGATGAAACCACCACATCGCCACAACAAGAATCAGAACAGAAGTTACCAATCTGGAAACTCTTAATCCTAGTCTCCATAAACGGGGGCGTTCAAGTTTTCTTTTCTACTATTATGGCTGATTTAAGCGTAAGTCTCAATCCCTCCTCCCCGTCCTCCCAGCATTTAGTCTTGTACATCGCTCGCTTCGCTTCGCTAACTCGCTTCCCTCGCCAGCCCTACCTCCAATCCCTATCCCTCAGCAAATCAGCTGCGGCAATGATTACGATTTGCTTACCGCTGTCTGGAGCGTTTGTTGGTCCTATTGTAGGCGCATATTCAGATAGATTTGAGTCGAGGTTTGGGAGGAGGAGGCCTGTGATCTTAACGGGAGCGATAGCGACCACATTCTTCCTCTGCTTGCTGGCTTGGAGTCCACAAATCGTCAACAGTAACGAAAAAGGATCTTTGGCGTTGGCCATAGTCTCTACGCTCCTAATGTCCATCTCCATACAGCCGGTACAGACAGGAGTCAGATCTCTGACAGTCGACATAGCTCCTGCTGGAGAACAGAATCGAGCATGGAGTTGGGCAGGTCGGATTCAAGGTTTTGCTGCGATATTTTCGTTTTTTGCTTCGAGTCTGAATTTACCTTCGCTTCCTGGTTTGGGGAGGTTGACGCAGTTCCAAGCTTTGGCTGCTTTGAATTTGATTACGTTGGGGACGACGGTGGGGGTTACGATGGTCGTGATTAAAGAGGAAGATTCGAGAGGAACAGCAGAAGGGAAGAAGGGGGGCGTGCTTGGGGATTTGAAGGGGATTTGGAAAACGATTCGATCTGGTTTGCCCGGGAAGGTGAGAGGGACTTGTATTGTTCAAGTTGCGAGTTGGATGGCTTGGTTTCCGTTGTTGTATTATACTACGACTTTTATTGGGGAGTTGGGTAAGTCGTTTCCGTCATCTATGACTTAAGTTTTGCTGATGGTGGGTAGATGTCGCTGGAGAGTCAGCACATACCTTTGAAGACGCAGGTGACGAACTTGCTCAAGCCGGGTCTTTGGGAAGTCTGTCTTTCGCAACTGTGGGATTTATTTTCGTCACGGCACTTCCTGCTTTACTGCCGTTGATCTCACGACGATTCAAGCGCAATCAACAACAGCAAGAGTCTTCGGATGACTCTCACCTTCGAGATTTGATATACCTCTGGATGTTCACGCAGCCGATACTGGGAATTTTGGAAATTCTGACGCTTGCTGCGGCGTATCAATGGCAAGGAATTGTGCTGGTTGGCGCCGCTGGTATACCTTGGGCTGTGACACAATGGGTCCCGTTCGCTATCATTGGATTCGAGGTCTCGAGACTGACTCGTGAGGGCGAGGGAAATAAGGCTGGCGCTATACTTGGTGTACACAATATGGCGATTTCATTGCCGCAGGTCTTTGCTGGGTTGGTTGCGAGTGGAGTGTACAGGGCTGTTGAGGAAGTGGGAAGTCAAAAAACTACAGCTTGGGTGCTGGCCATTAGTGGCATTGCTGCTTTTGTGGCTGCCTTCCTCGCTAGGAGGATGTTGTAGTGCGTTTGTTCTGTTTGGCGTTGTTAGATCCAAGATTGCAATCGTTCTAGAAGTGATGTTTCCCTGCAATGATTAGCGATATGGGCAGACACGTTCCAAGCACATCAGTGGGATCTGACATCGCATGCAAGCTCAAGGTCCACGGTTTTTCTCGCACTACTGCAAACTGAGGACCTTCTTTCCTCTTTCGTATGAAGCGCCTGGTGTGTCGGATCTTATTCTGAACCGGTTGCGAGATCAACCAGGATGCATCCAGGGCTAATTGAAGATGGTCCCGGTATTAGTAGAGAGTCGCGAGACCTTCGCTCGTGCTTCAACTGACTTTCTTCCCATATCGCTATCAGCAGGAAATGCTTATTGAGGTTCTCCTCGACAAATTCTCGTTTGGCAATCAATCAAAAGGGGACATACGTTCGATACGATAATACGAGACTCTGACAGGGCCAGCTCTCGTCGCGTCGGCGATGCCGTACAAGGTAGAGGAGCGGTCTTTGAGAACCGATCAAGTTCCGTAGCGGCCGCGTTCAAGAGCCACTGAGACAACAGCTGCCACGATTTTCAAAACGATGCCGGCGAAGGTCTGAAAGAGTTCGCGGAGAACCTAGCCTGGTTGTTTGATCCTGCCTATCCGACGGAGCAATGAGACTCGGTGTCGATGAAGAATGATACTGGCGAGCATGTACGTCCTTTTATTACACCTCGGCAAGCCAACAAAACCCTAGAGCCAAGCATACGGCCCAGTAAGCACAAGACTCCGTTTCGTACAGCTTCTAGGTACGCGCGCTGGATTTGTATGCAACATACTTCGACTTGGGAACGAAGATTCGAGCTTTCGCGAGATTCGAGCAAAACATCCTGGAAACTGTGTAGGCCAGCCGGAAGGGATTCATTCTTGGACAGTGCAGCGGCGAACTGAGATACAGCATGCTCGCTTTCTCAGGCTGTGGTCTGTTGAGAGGTAACCCTATGTCGCTTACGGCATGCGCGACAGGCATTAACAATTCCTCCATCGTTCTGGGGTGAGTGATGAGGCCACCCACCCGTTGCGAGTCAAGCTGAGCGGTAGCATTCCCACGCTGCGCACTCGCCAGGGATATGGAATCACTTCGCGTGCAATCGACAATCCTCGATGTCGACGCCTTCTTCGGGAGAGGTCGCAGAGTATCGCAAAGCTCTGATGAGAGATTACTGACGATGAAAGTGAAGTGGCTGGAACGCGCGGGCGCGAGGTCGGCAGAACAGTCGCGCCGATGACAGGGGTCTTTTATGCAGCCTAGTCGTGCCTTCCTCACGACATCTCCATTCACTCAGGTCAGGAGCACTTGTCAGTCCGAAGCCGATCCTGAGCATGGTTAAGGTATGCTCAGCTGTGAAGTGCGTGGCCCTAAGGAGAAATACCAATCCTGCGGAAGAATTGCTGGAACAGGTTGACCCGAGGAGAAACGGATCTTCAAAAATGCGACGATTGCGAAAGTCAGCTTGTACAACGTTGCACAGGCACAACTCAGAACCAAGGCGGGAGAAGCTTTCGTGCTTGCAAGGGCTTGAGGTGAGCAGCAGATGATGAAATATAGTTGTTCATGCGATGGAGCCAAGCAAAGTACACTCCATCTTCCATACCATGGCGGCGGGGCGCTAACCAACCCCTCAAGGATCCGGGAGTGACCGTGCTACTTGCAGTAGTCGGTAGCCCTATCCACTGACGTTGACCATTTGCTGGGAGCTCGTTCGTCGGAGTAGACGATGTATCACTATCGCCATAAAGCGAGAGCGTAGCTGCAGAAAAGCGAGATACCACGTCCGAGCCACGTTGTTGCCTCCACCATACTCCGCTGACTGATACTTGACCCTTGTTACCATAAGGGTCACAGCTCTTACAAAAGTCTGGCCACTCCAGGTTCTTGCTACTCAGCTCATCTTGTTCTCCCCTTACCCGACCCTGTGAACGCTACAGCATAGGCAAAATGCACAACTACATCCTCATCCCTCTCGTGGGAGTAGCCGTCCTCGGCCTCTACAAGATTCTCAATATCATTGTCACCAGATTCCAGAATGCCTGTATGCCACGATCTCCGCGAGAAACGCTGCAATCACTGACGATTCACAGCGAGAGCACGCCAGCTTGGATGTCAGGACCCACCAATGTTCCCGAACTGCGGTTTTCTTGGCCTCAAACATGTCAAGCTGCTCCAGGCCGCTGATGAAAAGAACATGTTTCCTGACTTTATGGAGGAGAGATCGAATATCATGAGCAAGGAAACAGGCCGAGTGTGCTCCACATTCACGTCGTACCTACTTGGCCAGACTATCTACTTCACAAGCGATCCAGAGAATATCAAGGCCATGCTGGCGACGCAGTTTCCGGATTTCGATCTTGGCCCAATTAGACATGCCATTATGGGCGAGGTGCTCGGTGAAGGCATCGTGAGTCAAATGTCGATGTTTGCTTGGAATACTTGCTGACAAGACGACCAGTTCGTACAAGATGGTAAGCCGTGGGAGCACAGCCGAGCAATGCTCAGACCAAACTTCGTCCGAGACCAGATCTCAGACCTCGATATGGAAGAACGCCATGTACAGAACCTTTTTGCTGCGTTGCCTCCACAGCAAGATGGCTGGACCGCTTTCACAAATCTACAGGAGCTCTTCTTCCGCTTGACCATGGATGCTTCGACCGAGCTTCTCTTCGGCCGATCTGTAGATAGCCAAATCTCAGAAAACCCGCATGCCACCAAGAACAAGTCTGCGGCAAAGACACACGACGAAGCCGCATTCGCCATCAACTTCGACCAAGCACAACTACACATGGCCAAGAAATTCCGCCTCGTCAACTTCCACTGGATGCACAACCCGAAAGAATACCAAGTCAACAACAAAGTAGTCAATGACTTCGTCAGATACTACGTCAACCTGGCATTGAAGCAAAGCAACAGCGAAAAACAAGCAGAAGAAGGCCACGGAAAAGAAAAATTCGTCTTCCTCGAAGCCCTCGCCAAACAAACCCGCGACCCAGACGAACTCCGCGGTCAACTCCTCAACATCCTCCTCGCAGGCCGCGATACCACCGCATCCCTCCTCTCCTGGCTCTTCCACCAACTCCTCCGCAACCCCCACGTCTTCGAAAAACTCCGTTCTACCGTAATCGAAAATTTCGGAACCTACGACTCCCCCAAAGACATAACATTCTCAACCTTAAAAGGCTGCCAATACCTCCAATACACCCTCAACGAAGTCCTCCGTCTGCAAACAATCGTGCCCGGAAATGGTCGCACGGCGAATAAACCCACCACCCTTCCCCGGGGCGGTGGTCCAGACGGCAAGTCCCCGGTCTTCATCCCAGCCGGAGCACAAGTCGATTACAGTGTGCATGTCATGCATCGAAGGAAGGATATTTGGGGTGAAGATGCTTTGGAGTTTAAGCCTGAAAGATTTATTGGTAGGAGACCTGGTTGGGAATTTTTGCCTTTTAATGGAGGTCCGAGGATTTGTATTGGACAGCAGTTTGCGCTTACGGAGGCTAGTTATGTTGTTGTGAGACTTTTGCAGAAGTTTGATAGGATTGAGGCTGCGCCGGGTGAACTTGAGGGTCCGGTTACGACGGATTTGGGGTTGACGAGTTGTCCGAAACGGCCTGTTACTTTGAGGTTGAGAGTTGCGAAGGACTGAGATCGGTTGAGGAAGTGATATGGAATGAATTTTCATGAGAGCGATGAGATGTGTATGAATGTCAGACGATGTATGATTCGAAGCGATCGTCTATGAGTGTGCTGTGCTTCCGCTATGCCAAGCCTGTCAATGCTGTCGTATACCAATGCTCGCTCCCCTTCGTGTCATATGCCAATCGCAAAATGGGTATCTCAAAACTCGCTGAACGCTGCAAAAATGCGATCAAATCAAACAAATCTTCAAATCAATGGGTGCGCATCTGATCACGCGCTCTTGTGCTCATCCTCGTGATCCTTCCATTCCTTTGCAAAGACAAGCTCCACTGTGTCTCCGGTAAACTTAAGCGTCGTGGTGTACATCTTCCGCACCCGTCCGATGAGCTTGTTTGGCGATCGAGCGTGGAATGCCATTCTGTAGCCACCATCATCATCTGCGGCGATGCCGACTGAGCCAGGCGCCTCAAGGCCAAAGGTGCCGGTCTTGAGCAATGTCTCGCTGGCTCGGACATATGGACCGGTGATCTTGTCGGCAACAGCGTACTTGACTGAGTACGAGGGCGACCGCGTGCAGCCAGATGAGAAGAACAAGAAGTACTTGCCCTCATGCGTGCGGACAAGTGCTGGTGCTTCGACGAGTGGTCCATCTAATTCAGTACGGTCGAGAATCTGGGTGAGGGTGCCTTTGACTGGGGTGACTCCGTCGGCCTCCATCTTCTGGATCATGATGGGGGTAGGAGCTTGTGGGGAGATCGTGTTGCCGCAAGATCCGCCAAGACCGACGTTGTTGCCATCGACTTTCCATGTGACCCAAAGTGAGCCGTCAATGTCGCGGATTACTTCTGGATCGATGGCGCCGCCTTCCTTGATCGGGCAAGCAAGCGGCTCAGCAAGTGGCTCGTAAGGACCAGCAGGATCGAAGCCGAGCGAGACTGCTGCACCCACGCAATGTGGTTGTGGACGAGTCGGATGACCATTGATCCTTTTATAAGGATACTCGCCTGTCCACGTGGCAGAATAGTACATGACATATTTGCCGTCGTCTCGCTTGATCAGGGCTGGTGCCCACGTGCTGGAGAGGGGCTTGGGTTCGTTGGCTGGGTGCTTCACTCTGCGCTGAGCCCATGCGCCTGTCGTTGGCAGCGGCTGTTGCGCGAGGTCCGTCAATTTCCAGTTGATGAAATCCGTCGAGGTCGCCATTTGAACGTTTGCCTGTCCGAAAGCGACCGAGTTCTTCGTTGCGTTTGCACCATGTAGAAACAACACCCCGGCGGCATTGTTGGTCGCGACAGCATACCACGTGCCGTTCTCGTAGTATAGAGCTGGATCCGGGAAGTTATCCTGGATTGCCAGTCTGACCGGTTTTGCGTGAAGTACTGGAAAGTCATCCGCGCCTTGTGCTCGGTTTCGGCCAATGGTTAGCATGACTGCCGCTGCGATGATGCCGAACAACATGAGTGCGATGGCGGCGATTGATATGAGAAAGCCTTTCGAGGCGAACGAGAAGCGTCTATCACCAGCGCTTCGTGACTTCTCTGGATCTGCTGTTGGTGCGACTGGCTTGGTAAAATGTCGCTGAAAGAATGATAGTCGAGGTGTCTGTGGTGAAGGGGTTGGCGTTAGGTTTTGATCCATGTTGCCAGCTTGTGCTCTTAGTGAGCTCGTGCCATGCCCGGATCGCGCCAAGTCTGCTTGTGACAACGAAAGCTGATGCATGTGATGCGATGGCGTCGGCGTTGAAGAAGTTCTAAAGGTCGAGTCGTCGGTCCGTCGCTCTGGTGAAGCGGAGGAATGTGCCTCAAGAACGCCCGAATCTGTCGCCATGGTCGCTACTTCTTCTTGCATTCCCGGGTTCTAGGCGACGACGACTTGATTTCTGGAAAAGTTTGCCCCACTTCTTCTCATCTCGAGTCCAATAAAAGTGCACGGCTTCGCGTGTCGTGGTAAGAAATTGAGTTGCGAAGTCAATCGCGTCTGCACACAAAGCATGTATACGAAAATCGAGTGCAGGGTAGGGGTACGCAAATAGTAAACACGGAAGAACGCCAAAATGGTCGGTACGACAGTAAAGAAGGAGGAGGCACGCTGCCTACCTATACGAGGTAGCTGTTCACTAGTAGAAGTAGTATCGTGAGAAAGGAGGCTTGGACGTGAAGTGGGAGGATGCTCGTACCTGTATCAAAGCAGCGCAAACGGTTTGCTCCAGTACCACTCTTTCAGCAGACTCACAGGCAGATCGCTGTCTGACAAAATGCGGGTGGATAGCTGGCCAACGAGAAGGCCGTTCCTGAGCAGCGTGTTTCGAGAAGGGCAAGGTTTCGCACCGATTGGGCCTTGATCATCTCTTCTCGTGTTACCAGCATCTGGCCGGCTCGTAACTTTATAGTCTTCACATGCGCGTCGATAGAAGCGCTGGGCCCATGATACTGCGGACGCCGGAGTCCAGCTTCAAGCCTTCCTGTAGCATGTCTTTGCTTCGGTCAGAAAGGCTGGCGATGTGCACCGGAGATGCAAGCCAGAGTGGGCGTGGTAGCTAGAACGCTGCGGTCAGAGTCTACTACGGCACTTCAAGCCACCGGCACCTCGTTTTGGTGTCACAAATAGTGACATGGCGTTGGCGGCCCTCGACCTCTGAGGTGTTAAATCTCTCATAGCGAAAATAGCAACGAACTGGTCCCTTGAATGTGCATAGCCGCGACCAGATCCACGCTTGCGAAACCAGTGCTTTGGCGCCGCTCTCGCCCGCACCAATGCGACTTTGCAGGATTCAGCAGAGTCGCTGTGCCACCACAGTTGTCTGCAAAAGCAGGATCACCAGCATTGTCGAATATGGATGAATTCGGCTACATTTTAACGTACTCTTTGGCCCTTCTGGCACTGCAAACAATTCGCACACTGGATACTAAGGAGACCAGAGCAACATTCACAGCTGCCTCCAAAATGTACAGCAATGTTGCTTTCATCGACCGCACCAGAATTGTGACCCGAAATGTCTGACCCGCCAACGCTCACGATCGCCGCATCAACAACAGATGGCAACTTGGCCCGCCATTCACTTTTTCGTTTTCGCCCATCACCTCACGCAGCCTTCGGGTGGTGATATTGATTGGATCCTCCTCTCCATGCGCCTTTTCTGGATGAGCCTCTCGAAATCGTATCACTGAGCTAGCGCTTCCTAGAGCCGCCGTGAACTGATCCAAGGTTGCTTCGCGACCCAACAAAAATGGGCCAGGCGTGCCGTCTTCAAGTGGCGGTGCAGAAGACACGCCATCGCGATCCCAGTCCCGGCGATGGAATGATGCTTTCTCGAAGAGTCCTTGGGTCTCAGAGAAATCCCAAGGAAGCTGCAACTTGTCATATGCGCCTTGAGAAAGCAAATTCCCAGGGACATGGTATGGACCAAGTAAATTGTCGCCTAAGTCGGAAATTATCTCTTGAAGCTCCTTATGACTTGGGGCCGATGGATGAACGAAGATTGAGCTAGCAGTCCACATTGCAAGAGTCCCGCCAGGCTTCAAGACCTTTGCTGCAGACTCGTAGAATTTCGGCAGGTCGAACCAGTGCACAGCCTGTCAAGTCATTTCAGGAACGTGTCGCTGTTGGCAATGATAAGAGCCCAACATACCATGGCTACTGTTACCAAATCGACCTTTTCGCCCGGAAAGGCATCTACGCACTTCTCTGCGGCGCAAGTGACAAAGCTTGTCTTCTCCTCGACTTCGCGAAGAGCGGCGGCCTTTTTTGGCCTGCTCAATCATTCCAACTCCTGCATCGCAACCAAGTCCCTTCTTGAAGAAAGGCAAGAGGTCAAACACAACTTTGCCTGGTCCTGTGCCAACATCAAAAAAGACATCTCGAGACCCAGTATGGTATTCGAGAATGCGACTGTAGAGAGCAGAAGGATAAGCTCTGCCACGGTTAGACGCATAGGCAGCCGCCTGCTCGGGCGTGAATGAGGTGAAGGTTTGATCTTTGGAGGTCATGATTGATGGTGGTAATTAAAGTTGATGAGAAATCTTGGCTTAGCTTGGCTTGCATGAGAATATCGCAGTGATATGGCATCTGGCTACAGGACGATGTGTCAGTAGACTGTGTTGACTCACATCTTCAGCTGCGCGGGGAACCCTACAGCGTCGGCTGTGTGGCATGCACGTATTCTGTGTCATCTATTTCACCGGCGCAGGCGTATGAGCTGATATGTGAGAGATGCAATCCTTCGGAGAGAAGTCGGCCGATAGGTCAAGAAAGAAGTCATATCGTGTTCATGCTACATTAATGGGTATCTGATAAAGCCACTGGGTATCCAAATTCTCACTTCGATCTCATCACATCTCGCGCCACTTTTAAGTCGCATGGATCTCTAGTTGGAGACCTTGTCGGGGAGCTGTACGGAATCAGCATGCTGTAGGCTCAACAATAGTGGTTGATGTTCTCGCATACCTTCTTGCCAGTCTTCTTCTCGAAAGCCACGAAGCTTATCGGTGAACTTCTCGTTCTTCTCACGGTACTTGTTTGTGTCCACTGGATGACCGGTGGACTGACCGATCCTCTTCTCAATGGAGTCGACGGCTTTACAAAAATGTCAGCTTCGGGTTCGAAAATTCTCTACAGATGTGTCATACCTTTGTCCAGGTAATCCTCCTTGGGTGCGCCTGGCTGACCTGCGGGAGCTGACATGATGATTTCTGGGCCTGTGAGATTGAGAGAATGTGAAAAGTCTGTGTGTGTTGTTTAACTGCAATATGGTTGAGACGAATACCGAGCTAGTGACACTGCTTATATATATGCATGCTGTCCGATCTTATCTCAGCGACGTCACAAGGTCTAGAGCGAGTCTGGTCAGCTGTGCTCAAAACGTGTGTTTGATGCACCGCCTCAGCTGTGTTTTGACGATTCCACGGCTCGACCTCGGGCTGAAGCACAGTGGCTTCAGGGCTTCTCGGCTGCTTTATCCGGAAACAGTTTCAGAAGCCAATGGCGTTATTGCAAGCGCAATTTCGTAGCGCCAGGACGACAACGCCTCTTGAAATTTGTCATTGTTCTTCAAGACAGTGCTCGGAGTGCGCGACTGAGGCTCTGCACGTCTTGGAGACATTGAGTGTTTCGTCGTCAAGCTCGGTCAGTCGCGATGGCGGAGTCATTGGAGGAGGCAGGCGAGATTGGCGGTGCCGGAAAGGTAGCCAAGGATTTATTCTCTGGCGCTGTAGGTGGTATTGCGCAGGTGCTTATTGGTAAGATATGACCCATCAGGCTGCCATATCAGCTGCAGCGCTGGTTTTCGCAGACTTTTCCGGATTACTTGACTGACCACAATCGCTAGGCCAACCATTCGGTGAGCACAATCGTGTCTAGATGTCGAAACGAACTCTCTAATGCCAAACAGATATTGTCAAGGTCCGACTCCAAACAACTACTGAATATAAGGGCGCACTTGACTGCGCGACCAGGATTCTCAAGAATGAAGGCGCAACTGCCTTCTACAAGGGTACTTTGACGCCATTGATCGGAATCGGTGCTTGTGTATCGGTCCAATTTGGCGCATTCAACTATGCCAAACGAGCCTTTGAAGCGCAAAATGCATCGAAGCTCAACAAGTCCATTGCAACTCTAGAGTCTGAGCCAAAGCCGCTGAGCTACGGTCAATACTATGCCGCTGGTGCGTTTGCCGGTCTCACAAACACCGTCCTCTCCTCGCCAATCGAGCACGTCCGTATCCGTCTACAGACCCAGCCTCATGGTGCGGGTCGATTATACAACGGACCTTTAGACTGCATCCGCAAGCTTGGAGGAGCCGGTCTTTACCGGGGCACTTCAGTCACACTACTACGAGAAGCACAAGCATACGGTTTCTGGTTTTTGACATTCGAGTACCTCATGAACCAAGACGTGAAGCGCAACAACTACTTACGAAAGGACGTCGCCACCTGGAAGGTGGCACTATACGGTGGTCTTGCGGGAGAAATGCTTTGGATCTCGTCATATCCTTTCGATGTGATCAAATCGAAGATGCAGACTGATGGTTTCGGTGAGAAGCAGAAGTATAAGTCTATGCGTGATTGCTTTGCGCAGACTTTCAGGCAGGAGGGCGCCCTTGGATTCTGGAGAGGCATTGGACCGACGTTACTGCGTGCGATGCCAGTCAGCGCGGGCACCTTTGCTACCGTGGAATTGACTCTGCGACTCATCAGCTGAGAAGGAGGAATGGCATAGGAGATAGTCTGATCTGACACTGCAGGGCCGATGACTAAGGCAGTGTCGCACGACACAGAAAGCAGAGCGACTTTGGCACAGGAGTGTCCAAGAGGAGTGCTTCAGTGACCCACTCTGGGCGGACAGCTGCACTTCAGGGTTCTGAGACACAGCGAAGCAGGTACCCTCATATTGGTCCAAAGCGAGCCAAGAAGCAGAGCCTGAAGGCTCTCGAATCAAGACCGCTTTCAGCGTGGCGGAATTTCCTTCTCCTTCATTATCATACCACCAATGTAAACAGCACAAACTTTATTCGCATCAAGCTGATGTTACAGTAGGTGTCTGCTACTGGCGAGCTGCAAGATCCCTGCTGCAGATCTGCCACACGAGCTGAAGGCCCCATCTTGGCGCTACCACTCGACAACATGCGACAGACGACGTGGCCCTATGAGTAGGTATCCGGAGGGGCAATGATGACGACTCTCATTGAAGGCAACACCGCTTCTGGTCATGCTCGACAACACAATGGCAATGTCTACAATACCTACCACAGCCACTATACCATCAGTCAACAAGAACAGGATGAAAAGGCGGCAAAGCAGAACCAGTCCCTTTTGGAAGCAGCAGCTGAAGGGCAAACAAGAAGACTTCGCCGACTTATAGAACTTGGTGCAGATGCTGAGTATGCGGACTCTGAAGGCATGACAGCCCTCCATCATGCTGCTCTCAGTGGTTTCGAAGACACGGTCGAGGCGTTAATAGACCAAGATGTCAACATCAACGCTCGAAGTGAAACCTACGGAACACCTCTGTGTCTGGCCTCAATCAAGTGCCGCGAAAACATAATCCGAATTCTCCTAAAACATCGCGCAAAGGCCGATGCTTCAGGCGGCTGTCTTGGTTCGGCTCTGCACGCGGTGTGCGCAAGTGGAGACGTCAAAATTGCGGAACTGCTACTCAAAGCTGGACTTGGAGTCAATACAAGAAAGACTGTCCAATGGAGCGTAGTCAGCGACTTGAAGCTCTATGGCACGCTCACTGATCGCCAATACAAGTTCGCGGATTGCCAACCTTTGCACGTTGCTGCTCGCTACGGCCACAAGGAGCTCGCAATGTACCTCATACACTCTGGAGCTGATATGAATGCCCGATACAGCTGGTGGGATGGCGTCGATCGCACAATGAGCTTCGAAGAATGTGTGCCGGAGAAGAGGAGTGACAGGCAGACAGCTCTGCTTGCAGCTTCTTCTGCTGGCGATGCGGACACAGTCCTGATGCTTGTAAGTGCCGGTGCGTATCTTGAAGCCACGGATAAATTTGGCGGAACAGCTCTTTCACATGCCGCATACTTCGATACTGTGGCAACAATACCTGCTCTGTTGGATGCGGGAGCCAATCTGAATCATCAGAACATAGATGGCGCAAGCCCTGCAGCTCTTGCTGCGCAGCTTGGCAACATTGCTGCACTGAAGTTGCTCTGTGACAGAGGAGCATTACTGGAGCAGAAAAGCAAATTTGGACGTACAGTGCTGGCTCTAGCTGCCGAACAAGGACAGCTTGAAGCAGTCACATACTTGATCGATCAGAACGCTAAGCTAGATACCCCTGGTATAGACGGCAGAACGGTACTATCACAAACTGTGAGATTCAACCACGTAGCGGTGGCAGAGGTACTACTGAAAGCGGGCGCGAACATCGAGAAACAAGACGAGCACGGTCGTTCACCTCTGGCTGCAGCAGCCGCAGCCGGAGCTCTTCAGTGCGTAGAGCTTTTGATCGATTATCGAGCTGCTCTCAATGGAAAAGATGGGTACGGCGCCACGCCACTGATCCTCGCTGTTGAAAATGGTCAGCCAAACATTGTCGGACAGCTATTGCGAGCAGGTGCAGACGTTGAGGCGAGAGATAAATTTGGACGAACTGCATTAGCTTATGCTGCTCGTCGTGGCGACGTTGCTTCAGTAGACAAGCTCCTTCGATATTCTGGTGCAGTCGAGATCGCTTGCAATGAAGGACTTACGCCGCTTGCTTACGCAGTCTCCTTCAACCACCACTTGGTTATTCAGCGCTTCCTGGAAACTGGCGCTAGTGTACGCTTCGGAAGTGGCCGCACACATCATGTCCTGAAATACGTTCGGGACAACGGCTGCGACACCGAGACAATCAGGATACTGGAAGAAAACGATGGCCCGAGGAACGACTCTCGAAATTCAGAAGAAACGATTGCTGGAGCCGAAAGAAGTGATGAAAGTCAAGGCTTCTGGAAGTGGTTGACAGGCCACTCATAATTGCCAATCCTCCGTCCTAAAGCGATTTAATCTTTTGCTTACCCAGCCACTCCTCAGTGACACCTCTATAATCTGCCGGGGTATATGGCACAAAAGCCTCCCGGAACCACCGCAAAGGACCCCATCCTGGCTTCCTCGTCGGACTCAGTCCCAAATCTTTCAACAGAACATCATGGTACGGCACGGCATCCCAGATCATGTCGACCCATCGCTGCCCGAAACCATATGTATGCCTCCTCCAGCTCCATCGCTGGTACAAAGCAGTGTTATAGTACACCTCATCGATTCCAATATCCCGCTCCGGGTCGATGGTCAGCTTGTCGTTAAAATAAGCATAGATCCAGAGACCAGTCAATTCGTCCTTGATAGCGTGGGAGATGTTGTTCGGATGAGCGAATGCTAAGCTTCGATCGCCTTGAGCTGCGAGTCCTGGTGGAGCGATACAACGATATAGTCGCTGAGGCTCGTAGTGTGCTTGTTTCGCGTTGAGAGTGTCGAGTGGGTTGGCTTTCCTCTCTTCGTGCGCAACTGGTGGATACTTTCTATTTCGCAGCATTGGGAAGCGACTGAAGACTTCGGCATCGGCTTTACGGTCATAGGCGGCCCAGAGCTGCTTGTCTGCTTCGCTGTAATTCTTGCTTGGGATTCCGATTTCGGCATGGATGCTTTCTGGCTTGAAGTCGAATTGTGGACGCCATTCCCAGCCTGAGCTTGCTATGAAAGCGTCTGATCTCAGATCGGTACCGTTTCTAAGGTGAATCCTGTGTTTAGACATATGCGAAATGTCTTCTCGATGCACTTTTACCTGTCCCGACACGATATAATCAAGGATGTTCGTGGGATAGTTGAGAACGGCGAAGCTGGTGGCGATATCGAAGTACTGGCAGTCAGGCTTTATGATGTCCAGAATGGGATGAGCATTGAATCCGCTTTGCTCCAACATGTCCGATTGTACGTTCTGCCAGAAGCCAGCCACGATTTTGCGACCAAGCCATGTGCCGTGTAAAAAAGATCTCCACCAACCGCTACCGTCGAGCCCTCCGAATACGCTTGGCGAGAACCAGTTCAGGAAGCGTGTGGTGACGAGTCGCTCAGCCCAGACGTCACCGAGCAATGGCAAAGTCATGATCACTTTGGTAATCCAGGTTGACCCGTGACCTGATTTTGCGATGACCCAATCTACTTCTTTGCCTCGTGAAGCGAAAGCATAGACGCTGTCCCAGGCGAACTTCGATCCTCCATAGATGGTCACACGTTCGACTTTCGGATCCGAAGCTAGCTGAGGCACTTCTCTGGCGAGACTTCCGGCATGAAGGTGAGGAGCGGCATAGGACTCTTGTCCAGGTAGTGTCATCTTCAATGGCTTCGATGTGAGGCCAGCAGAAACGATCAGTTTCTTCGTGAAGAGACAAGACTGGCCTTTCCGAGTTTCAACGCTAATCTTCCAACCCCCATTCTTACCTTCCAGCTTTTCAACCTCAGTAACTCTTGTTTCCAACCGGAGACGACTCGCGACATCGAAGTGTTCGGCATAGTCGCAGAAATACTGATACATTGCTTCGCCTGTGACGTGTTCGCCATACCAGATTCCATATTTGTCGGAGAAAGGAAAGTCTGGTAGTTCGAATGAGCCACGATGGTTGTTTGTTCGAAGTCCATCGTAGATGTTTTCTTTGGACCATACGCCACCGAGTGTTTTGTTGTCGTCAATGATTAGTAGGTTTGTTTTTGGGGCACATTGAAGATAGCCCTTCGCAGCCGAAAGGCCGCAGATATCTGGAGTAGTCATTCAGCTAGATTGGAGGTGTTTGAACTTGTTCGTCATACCAGCACCTATCACGACCACTTCACACTGCTCATCGTAATCCATAGTGATCAGAGATTGTATGGAGTGATGTCAAGAATGGCTGTACCACTACTCAACTTTTGTTTCGTGCTGTTCTTCGTTCAGCTTCGCATGACCTGTCGGCCCTAAATGGGTACAAATGCTAAATTGTCCCTTGCCGTCGCACAGTAAGATCCTCTGCCGAGTCTGCTTGTGTAGAACGCTCAGAGCCAATTCTGGGTCAAAGATTGGTCGACCTGCGTGGCATACCCTTGAAGGAGCAACAAGATTCGCAGCTGAATGCCTCATGTCCCGCTTAGGCCCTGAGCTGCAATGTGGTGCTATCAGCAGAAGGAACATCATTGTAAGGCAATCGCAAGCATGATTGAAGTCTAGAGCTCTGGAAAGTATTCAGCTCCTCTGGGTGAAGAAGCACCGTATTTCGAAAAGAGAAGGTCACACCTAGCTAGCTCGAAGCGGGCATGTATGCAGCGATATCATGAAGCCACTGTGTCAGACTGCGGACCACAGTGTGCTTTGCATTGACGTTGAGTCGAGTAACAGCGAAAGATCTTGCCATGGCGCTGCTCTCCGATGCATTCGTGTGACAGGGTATCAAAGCTCAAGATAAACCAAGGTCTTGACCTTGCACAACGCGCAAGTCGTGTTTTCAGCCGCACTCCGAAAGAGCGACGAATGCGTGCCTGAACCTCGTTCCCATCTGTGGCCTCGAAGAAATGTAACTTGATACAGCCGCGATGCATGTTGACGCAGCATTTGCGATGCCTATGTCTCAGGGAGAAGGATGCAAGAGAGCGATTGAGGGCTGTACAGGTTGCGGTTGGGATCATGGGATAATGGTTCTTCCGCGTTCCGTGCTTGGCAGGTCTTTGTCATCGCGTCAGAGGGAACACTTTCTCCTTGACCTTCTTCCGCCGGACAGCAAAACGGTAAGTTGAGACAAAATTCAACACTTCAAGACAACACTATATATAACATCTAATAGCGCGTCTTCTACCCTTTATTACTAATTACGGCGTGCATTCTTGCCGGCATACTATCGATTATATTGTTTATTTATTTAAATGTAATAGAATCGAACGATTTAAGTGTTTTAGTATATATATCTTCGCGACTAAACCTTCCTCGCTTTCTAAAAGAATTCTTCGATATACTCGCTATTGTTTCTACTACTAAAAGATCTAGAGAAGAATATACGTTTAGATAGTAAGAAATACTATTATTTCTTTTAAAATCCGTTATTAGTTTTAAGATATACGAGCTATCTAGATCTTCCTCGAATATAGCCTCTAGATTGTCTTTAAGAAGTAGTAGAACAACCGGTTTAAGAAAGTCCTCGATATATTATTTAGAAGATATTTTACTATTTAAATTAGTTAGTATATATTTAATAAATTACTTATAATTATAGCTAACTAAGATAAAGAAATATATATCTTTTATCTCCTTATCGTAGTAAGGATTCTCGTCTCGTTTTAGTCCTTATTTCTTCTCTTTCTTCTTAGATATTCGTTTTATATTTTTATAATAATTATAAGTCTCTATTTTTCTAAATATATAGTATCTATTCTCCTCTTACTCTTATCTATAATAAAACTCGTCTAAGAAGTATATATTATTCTAATCTTTAGAATTTAGCTATTTATCTAAAGAATTATTAGCGAACTCTTCTTTTATTTTAGTATATTTTTTATTAAGTTCCTTTTTATTATAAGTAATATAGTAGTCTATATTCTCTTATTTTCGAAGGCCTCGTCTTATAGTATAATCTAAGACGTCTAGTAGTTATATCTTATAGTATAAAGAGCTATAATCTATTAGAATATATAGTCTAGTTAGTTACCTAGTAGAAGATACTAAGATAGGCTAGATTATATAATAATAATTATATAACTAATCTAAGCTAATATTTTTTAGATTTAGCTCTAATCTATAGATAAGAATAATAATATACTTACTATTCCTATTTTAGCCTCTACTATTTCTTATAGCTTCTATTATAGTTTATAATCTATTTATATCTATTAGCCCTTCTTAGCTTAATAGGTTATAAGCCCGGATTTATAACTATAAGATAGAAAGACTAAAGTAGTATAGATTACTCCTAAACCTATAAGTCTAGTTCTAGAAGAAAGAGATAAAATAGAAGAAAAAGACTTAAGATAGACCTATATATATTATATAAAGAAGCCCTATATATATAAGCTATAAAAGAATCTAGTAAGATATACTTAGAAAGTATAAAGGGAATAGATAAGTCTAAGTTTTAAGTACCTTTAGATAAGCCTTAGATTTAGTATCTAGTACTACTAATATTCTAATTTATAGATTATAATAGTTAGAAAGGACTTAAGGAAATTATTAGCCCTATAGAATAGGAATCTATAATAAGTTTTTAGTAACCTTTAAAACTAATAGGCTTAGTAGAGCTAAGAATCTACTAACTAAGAAAGATAGCTATCTAGAAACTATTATTTTTAGATTAAAGAAAGAGCTTATTTCTAGAGTTTATTTAGATTTAATTTATAAAAGAAATTATAGATTAAGAAGGTAGAATTAGTAAAAGAAGAGCTATACTAATTTTAATAAAAAAGAATTAGAGAATATAGTTTAGTCTCTAGAAGAATAATCTTAAAGGAAAAGATATATATTAGGTTATCTCTAACTTATAGATACTATAAATATTAGAAGAGAGTACTTCTACTCTTTAAGGTCTTAGATACTCTAGATATAGTCTAGAGTAGAGAAAAGCAAATATAATAGCTAGATATAAGCTATTTATCTATCTTTCTAAGGATAATTAAAATAAAATTCTTAAGAATAAGAAAGCTATAGATATTTAAATAAAAATAAAGTCTAAATATAGTAAGATATATACTATATATACTATAGTAGTTATAAGAGAGTATATTATCTTTAAGATATTAGATAAGTAGATAATTAGGAAGACTTAGATATATCTCGGGAATCTTAGAAGAAGGATTACTAAGATTAACCTAAAAGAGAGTTATTATAAAGAACTAGAAAGGAAGATAAAATATCTCCTAGATACTCTTCTATCTAAGTACTAAAATATAAAAGATACTATCCTAGCCTAAGTATCTATAATATCTAACTAGATACTTATACTCCTAGAGTTATATAAAGTAAAGCTATAAAAAAATAGTAAGATAGCTATATTTACTAAGAAAAGGAATTAGGTAGATAGAGACTTATTATATTTCCTATATAAAGGAAAATACTAGATTAGAGAATACTCTAGTCTAAATAAGATAAAAGTAGCTATTAAGCTAAAGTAAAGCTATAGGATAGTAAAGAAATAATTTCTATCTAGAACTAAAAAGGAATCTTTACTAAATAAAAAGTAACTTAAAGAAATAGTAAAGAAACTAAACCTAAAGATATAATCTCTAGAAAAGAAGACTAGGAAATTATCTTCTAAGAAAGCCTATATAATATAAAATATAGAGATATCCTCTAAATTATCTTTTCTATTTAAGGAAGAAAATATTAATAAGATAGCTTATTTAACTATAGAGATAAAAGATAAATATAGGCTATCTAAATAGCTACTTAACTCTTATACTTCTATCTATATAACTAACTAAGAATTACTCTTTAGAGATATAAAATCTCTTAAAAGGAAAAAATAGATTAAAGTTAGAGATAGCTATTTAATAGCTATATATATTAAGAGTATAGTTATAGATAGAAGAAAAGGCAAATAGATTATATTAAAAGATATTCTTTTTATATCTAGGCTTAGAGTTAATCTTATTTCTTAGAACTAATTTAGTAAGTAGTTTAGTATTTAACTACTAAAATTTATACTTTATTTATCTAATAGAAAGCTAGTTATCTAAATAAGGCTTTTAGGAGGAGTACTATTTATTAATAAGATTAGCTAAGACCTAGATAAACTTATATACCTTTATATTTCCTAGAACTTAATAAATAATAATATCTATATCTTTATAGTCTAGACTAATTAGAATTAGTAGGAGCTATAGTATAGAAAAGTTAGATACTTTAGAAAAGGACTTCTAAGAGATCTTTATAAAGTTACTAATCTAAAGGAAAAAATTCCTATTCCTATAAGATACTAGTTCTATAGAGTATATTCTTTAGCTAAAATAAAGAAATATAGAGGAAAGAAAATAGAGAGAAAACTAGCTAGACTTTCTCTTATTTTAATTAATATCTATAGATCTTTATCTATCTTAAGGCTAGATTTTAAATAGTAGCTTAAGATTATTAATAACTTCTTAAGAAAGAAGTAGATATTCCTATTAAAATTAAGGGAAGATATAGTAGATATACTATAAGAATAGAGAAGAAAAGCTAAATTATAGTTAGGAAATTAGCTTTAGATAGTAAGAAGTAATAAAGTAAGAGAATTACTTATATTACTTAAACAATAGAAAAAGGAATCTAGAATTTCCTACTATATAACTAAAATATATAACTTAATCTAAAATAGAGTTATAGAAAGGTCTATCTAGATATCTAAAGAATATATTAGAGTAATACTTAAAGAGTTAAATATACTAGTTAAATTCTAGCTAAAAGCTTTAAATATCTATACTATTATAAGAAATATCTTTCTAAATAGGCTAGATATTAATAGATTTAAAGTTTTATCTAATAAAGCTTTTACTAGAAAGAGATCTTCTATATTATACTTTAAGATTTAGAGATATAGAGTAGTTATATATATAGATACTAAATCTTAGCTAGTTAGGATAAGATTAGATAAGCTAATAAATAGAGGGAAAAATACTATATTTATTAGCTATATATCTAATATATCTAAAATATAGTTATTCTAGGAGCCTAATATAAAGACTATAAGAGCTTATAATAATACTATCTAGTTTAAGAATAAGAAAGAAGAGGATATAACTTTAAATATTCCTAGACTTAATTAGCTAAACTAAGCTCTAGTTAGAAATCTAGTTAGTAGACTAGTAAGAAAGGAGAAACTAGATCTAAAACTACTATAAATTTAGCTACTTCTACTACTAAAGAATAAGGACTAATATTAGATAATAGATAATCTAGAAAAAGAAAAAGAAAATTATAAATAGTAGGCTCTAAATTAGAGCTAAGAGGAACCTTAGTAAGATAACTAGAATATCTATACTTAGAAAGGGAATTTAAAGAAAAGAAGATTAATCTCTAATAAAGGATTAAAAGAAGAAAGAGTTTATAGTATAATTATAAGATTAACTATATAGAAGAGACTAAAAGAATTAAAGGATAATAAATTCCTAGAAGTAAAGTATTATAGAGCTTTTATCTATATAATAAAAGACCTAGATCTAAGTATAGACTAGATAGATAAACTTCTAGAGTATATCTATAAGATTATATTCTCTACTTTTATACTAAGGATTATATAAAGATAGGAGGTTCTAATTCTAAGAACCTACTAAGAGATAATATAAGATCTAAAATAGGGTTATATATAGAAAAAGGTAATCTAGAAAGAACTAATTATACTTAGAAGTAACTATATCTAGAATTAGATAGTTCTACTAAAGGAAGTAAATCTAGTTACCTTAAAATAGGTATTTAATATAAAGAGACTAATTAGTAGAGTAATTAATAAGTTTAAAGTAAGACTAGTTATAAGAGGATTCTCTTAGAAGTTTAGAATAGATTTCTAGGAGATATTTATACTAATAGTTAGATATAATATATTTAGGATATTTATAGCTACTATATATAAGAAAGATCTAGAACTATACTAAATAGACATAAATAATATATTTACTAAAAGTATCCTATAAGAAGATATCTTTATAATTCCTCTACTAGAAGTAGAAATTCTAAAAGATATAGCCCTAAAAATTCTAAAAAGCTTATATAGCCTAAAATAAGTAGTAAAAGACTAGAATAAGCTATATATCTTAAAACTAGAGAAAATAGGATTCTACTAGTTAAAGATAGATCTATATTTACTTATCTATAAAGAAAGGAATCTAATAGTTCTAACTTATATAGATAATATTCCTATTATAGTACTAAAGCTAGAAGATATTCTTTAGTTTAAGAAGGAACTAAGTAAGATATTTAAAATTAAAGACCTAGATAAACTAACTAAAATTCTTAGAATAAAGCTTACTAGAAATAGAAGGAATAGTACTCTAAAGCTAGACTTAGAATACTATATCTAGGAAAACCTTATAAAGTTTAGAATAACTAAAGAAATAGCTTATCTAATCTTATTACTACTTAATAGCTATAAGAGTCTAAGAAAATCTAACTTAGATAAAGAAAGATATAATAAGACTAAATACTAAAGTTAGAATAGTACCTAGATATAGCTAATAACTATAATAAGACCTAATATTACTTTTACTTTTAGAAGACTTAGATTATATATATTAGATCTATCTAAGAGATATCTAAAAGTACTTAGGAAACTAGTTAGATATCTAAGATTATTCCTAAGTCTAGATCTAGTATTTAGAAGAGAAGGAGGAAAGCTAATAGGATATTTAAACTCTAATTATATAATAGATAAAGCTAATAGAGTTTTAATCCTTAGAAGTATCTTCTTTCTCTATAGGTTACTAGTTTCTTAGATAAGTAAAAAGTAAAATTTAGTTACTACGTTAACTATAGAAGCTAAGTATATAGTAATAAATATATATATAAAGTAATCTTAGTTTCTAGCGGTACTCCTAAAAGAGATAGACTATATTTAGTTAATAGAAGAATATTTATTTTAGCTACTAATTAAAGGAAATTCTAATATAGTAAATAAAATTAGATCTATTTAGATTATAGAAGACAATTAGGTAGCTTTAATCTTAGTTAAAGATACTTATATCTATAAGAGATTAAAATATATTAATATTAGCTTTAATAAGATTAGAAATCTTTAGTAGTAAAGGAAAATTATAGTAGAATATACTCTAATAAAAGAGATAGTAGCTAATAGTCTAACTAAGCTAAAAATAGAGCTATAGTTCTAGGAATTTATTAGATAACTATAACTTATATAGTAATTAACTAGAGTAAAAGATAGTATAAAAGGGACTAGAGAAACTCTCTCTAAGAGTATTTCTATATATTCTATACTAGATCTAGGAATTAAATCTAGCTAGTTAGATATACTATACTAACTAGAAGACTACTATATCTAATTAGCTATCTAAAATTCTTAATTAATCTTATATCTTTAGATTAGATTCTAGGACTAACTATTCTAAGTAGAAGTATTAGAATATATAGTCTAGTTAGTTATCTAGTAGGAGATACTAAGATAGACTAGATTATATAATAATAATTATATAACTAATCTAAGCTAATATCTTTTAGATTTAGCTCTAATCTATAGATAGACCCTCTAGTAGTTCGGTTCTAAACTACTCGAATAGGAATAGTTTAGGTTCTTAGTAGTAAACTAGCCGTATAGTTCCGGTTTAGTTTTTCCGAACTATATACGAATACTAGTTCCAACTAGTAATTTTACTAGTTTATTCTATATATATACCTATAAGCTACTAGCTACTCTCGCTAGCTATAGAAACGATATTAAGATAGATAGAGAAATCGTAGTTATCTTAGTAATAACTACTATAGTTACTAGATCGTCGTTGCCTCCGGAAATCTTATCCGTAATATTATAAGCTTATAAATAAACAAATCTTACTTACGTATATAAGATTTATCGCTTTCTAATATTCTTATATTTATAATACTTTCTAACTAGTAATATTAACTATCTTCTACTATACTAAGTACTTCTATATTAAGAACTACTATCTAGCGATACTATTATAGTATCTACTAAGTATAAGATATCTACTAAGTATAATAAAAGTAAGGAACGTATATTACTAGTACCTTAGCGCTTAAGTAAGAAGACTAAGATAGAGAGAAAGTACTCTAAATATAAGAATACTATATACGATAAGGCCTAAGTTAACGCTATATTATCTAAGTAGAGGGCTCTCGATAAGATTAGAAGAGCTAAGAATAAGGTATTTCGGTATTAGATAAAACCTATAAGAGAGTTAGCTAACTAGATACTTATAACTTCTACTAAATAAAAAGCCTAAGCCTTAGAACTATACGAGATCTTTAATAGAAACTAGAATTTAAGGTAAGCTTCTATCTAATACTTATAGCTAGTAGATATAGCTAGTAGAAAGGAATAAAGCTAATTAAGAATAGATCTCCGACTACTAAGTTCTCTAAACTATCGCTCTCTATAATTAAGCTATCTTTATTTAAGAAAGTAGATACTAAGTAGGAGATAATCTTATATAATAGTCTTACTAAAGCTAAGTAATATAAGTATATCGATATTAAGATAAGTAAGACTATCGCTTATATACTACTTAATAATACTAGCTAAAACTAGAAGATATATAATAAAAAAGAGAGGATAGTAATAATTAGATCTAGTATATTTCCGATTAATCTAATCGAAGTATCTCGATCTTATATAGATAAGATTTAACGATATAGGCTTAAAGCTAGCCGAATTTCGCTACTAGATTTAAAATAGAAGAACCTCTATTAGTACTAGTATATAGCTATATATTCGATATAGGTAAAGATTAATACTTTAAATAAGTTATAAGTAGGATATATAGATAGAGAAAAGGCTATTCTCGAGATTCCGGTAGTTAAAGTAAGTTAGATATAGCTAGTAGCTATAGCTAGTAAATACTAATAAAATTCTAGGATATTCTTTAAAAGGATTTTTATATTTAGCTATACTATATTTTCGATAATATCGAGAAAGCTATTATCTATCTAATTAGTAATTAGAATAGAAACTTTATACTTAACTTTTCTTAACCTCTCGATAAACTATCCGGATCTTAGCCTCTAAACTATCTATATACTTAGTATAGATTCGTCTCTAGTATTCCTTAGTCTCTATAAGAAACTAAGCTTCTCTATAATATCTTTATTAATAAGGCTAGAGACCTTACTTAAGACTAGCTAAAGTATAAGATAGTTATTATAGATTATTAAGATTAAACTCGGGTTAAGTATCTACTAGTTAAGTACCTATAGCTAAGAGAGAATAGACTAAGATTAAAGTCTCTTCTAGTAGAGATACTAAGGAGCTTTAAGGTATAGAAGAAGAAAACGGTCTTTATAGATAAGCTTATAATTAAGAGTTACTTCTAGCTTATCTTATAGAAATAAGATAAAGCTAATACTACTACTACTACTACTATCGCTACTATAAATAGTACGGATCTTAAGTTTAGGCTAAAATTATAATAGCTAAAATAGCTAGGAAATAATTAAGATAGCTAGTTAGTATATAGCCTTATCTTATAGATAAATATATATTAAAGGAATCTCTATTCTATCTACTTTATAGTTCCTATATCCTTATTCTTAATAATCTATTTAAATTATATCTAACCTACTTATCCTATTAAGAAATATTACGATAAGGTAGTAGTCTAGATAATCTAGTATTCGAATAAGATCTTAATACTACTTAGAAGATACTATATATTTATCTTTACTACTATTAAGTACTATATAAAGAAGGAGAAGCGATTTATTATCTTTACTATTAGTATAAGCGAGGGATACTAGATCTTTATTATAATTATTCTCTACTAGTTAGAGTATAAGAAGAGTATTATTTTAGATAACTACTAGTCTTCGAGATCTAATATCTAGTATTAATCTAGATATATTCGAAAGGAACGATTAAGTATATATCTAGAAACTAAAGTATTCTAAATAGTTCGACTAATAGGTTTATAAGATCTAGTTTCCTATATATATTCGCTCGAAATAAAACAAATATATAAAATATTCGATATAATAGGATAGTAAATATAAGATAGATATATTCTAGAAGTTCTTTATCGAAGGAGTATTAGTATAGATAATAATAACTCGACTAAAAGGATAGCTAGTTATTATTTACTAGTTCTATTATTTAATATTAAAGTATCCGAAGCTAGGTAATAGGAACTTATTAGCTACTAATTATCTTTCTTCTAAAAAATACCGCTTATATTAAGAAAAGAATAGAAAGGAAGTTTAGATAGCCTTTAAAAAAGAGATATATTAGCTATATCTACTAGCTATATAGTTAGAGTTTATTACTATTACTAATATCTATAAATAGTAGTTAAAAAAGCTTAAAAGCTATAAGTAAGTTAATATATATATAATTATAGTAAATAGCTTACTAGAAGACTTCTTTAAACGAGAGTCTATATAGAAGACTTATCTATATCTTACTAACTATCTACCTATCTTCCTAGAAGCTAGCTCTTAACGCTCTATATTTAATAAGAATATAAAGAATACTTTAACTAGTATTTAAGAACTACTTACCGATATCTCTAGAATAGCTTTAACTATCGATAGATAGTTAAGTTAGCTAATAAGGATATCGTTCCTCTCGATTATACTATACTTTAT
Source organism: Pseudocercospora fuligena (assembly GCA_014298035.1). Classification (NCBI taxonomy): domain Eukaryota; kingdom Fungi; phylum Ascomycota; class Dothideomycetes; order Mycosphaerellales; family Mycosphaerellaceae; genus Pseudocercospora; species Pseudocercospora fuligena. Next base: position 212,660 of record JABCIY010000003.1, read on the forward strand.
TAACGAGAGTTAGAAACTTTAAAAGCTAATAATTAGCTTTCCTAAGATCCCTAAGAGATATACTAGTACTAAAATAGTAAAGCTTATCTATACTATAATAGAGAATATAAGAATAACTAGTAAGTTAATCTCTATTATAGTAGATAATACTAGTAATAACCGAATACTATATAAATCGCTATATATTAAGAGCTCGCTTCTAAATTTAATATATACTAACTACTTTAATAGTATTATCTATATAAAAGAGATTATAAAGTCTATAGTTTATACTAACGATCCGAATAGGAGCCTATCTTTAATACTAGAGCTATAGTATAAAGAAGATAATAAAGAAGTATAGGATAAATATAATAATAGTAGATATAGTACTAACTCTACTATTCCGATTTCTCTACTAAAAAAGTTCCTCTATCTAGTATATATTATATAAATCGCTATTTAGGTATTATTTAAAGAGCTTAAGATCGCGCTAATAAATAACGATTAGTAGAAGATACTAGATTAAAATAAAGTAAGAGGGAAAGTCTAAAAGCTTCTTACTACTATAAAAGAATATAAAGTAGAGATACTAGCTATTATTTTATTTAAGATAGAAGATCTATAGCTAGTAGCTATAGCTAGTATCTAAGATTTCTATTAGCTAATCCTTAGTAGATTCGTTAGATAGCGATCTATATAAACTCTAGCTTATAGCGATATACTCGATTCGAGAAAGTTTAATAGAAGCTTATCGACTACTCTAAGCTAAATACTCGATCTATCGGCTAAAATAAACGATAGTAGAAGCGGCCTTAATAATATCTATTAAGGTTTACTTAGAATATAAAGACTCGATTCGATTCGACTTTATATATACTTATAAGAGTATATACTCTCTAAATTACTATCTAAAAGTTCTAGAAATAAAAAGGAGTTAACTAGCTTATACTATCTAAAACTAAATAGAAGTAGGCTAAGTATCTCGTTAATATAGCTAAATACTATACTTAAATAACTATAGTAATTAGACGAACTCGAGGGCCTACTATTTATCTAGTCTTTATATACTATAACTAGCTCTTTAACGAACTAGATACTACTATAAAGAGACTTATAAAGAAGGCTATATTATAGAAGGTTTTAATAACTTCTACTATAGATATATCTTTCTCGAAACTAGAGAAGTACTATAGTACTATATTCGAAATATTCGGAGACCTTTATAGAATCGCTTACTTACTTAATCTAATAAAGAAAGATAGTTACTAGATCTAACCTAAATAGAAAGAAGATATAAAATAGCCGAAGTATTACTAAAGTATTCTTTAGAAGCTATTTAAATAATATCTTATTAAGCGAGAAGGCTATAAATAGAAGAAGAAGTAGAAGAAAAATTAAATATTCTTCCTATTTACTAAAAACGAAATAGAGAATAAGAATTAGATAGATATATAAGTTATAGATAAAGAATTTAAGTAATATAAATAAGCCGATAAGTACTTACTATAAGAATATTCTATTAAGGCTCTCTAATAACCTTTTAGACTTCTCTAATCTATAAGAATAATTCGGAGATAATATTCTTAGTATATAGTAGTAGATTATAGTTAAGTTTCCGATTCTAGTATCGATCGTATAAGATATTCTAGCTATTCCTATTATAGAAATAGACTATAAGTAGTCCTTTAGTATTACTTAGTATTAGGGTCGTTTTAATTAGATATATTCTCCGAATATATTTAAGAATATTATAGTATTTCGATACTAGCTCCTCTTCGAGAGCCGATAGAATAATATACTAAATATTCTATTTACTATTCTTATTAAAAACCTTAAAAATCTAGAGCTTAAGAATAAGAAGGAACGGATACTTAATAAGAGATTTAGTCTAAGTAAGGACCTTATTAGTAATTCCGAAAAGATTATAAGAATATCTAATAAGTAGTCGTAACTATAAGTAAATCCTAATCTAAAGCTATTAAAGAAACGATACGGATATTAATATATAGCTAGTAGTTATAGCTAGTATAGAAGTACTTAACTATTAATTCTAGTATTAAGCGGTTTAAAACTCCTTTCTTTTAGTACTTTAAGTATAGCCGGTACTTATAGCTAGTAGAATATTAATTATTATAATATCTACTACTTCCTTCTAAATATATTAGTTACTAGGATAACTAGACCCTATCTAAGAGCTATAAGATAATAGCTTTCTCGATAATCTATTCTTTTATACTTCTTATCCGTTTCTATATATTTAAGATATTTTATAGATTTAGCTCTAGCTCTTTAGCTATCCTTAATATATTCGATAATAGTATAGATTATTCTAATAGTAATAATAGTCTATATAGAGATAGAAGGCTCTATAAACTAAGAGTTCTCGATATATCCTTATTATCTAAATAAGTATATAGCTTTCTTAAAGAATAAGATAATAAAGAAAATAACGAACGAGACGATATTCTAGATAAAGAACTTTTAAATAATAAGATATTAGAAGATAAAGATTACTTATAGTTTATATAAAGGAAAGGAGTCCCTTAGAAAACTATTTCTAAGAATAAAAAGGCTATATCTATAGAAGAGAAGATACTAATAGCTAAGAAGAGATAGCTATCGATATAAACGAAAACTATTATAAAGAAGTCTTACTAGAAAGATACTCGCTTATTAACTAAAGATACGAAGTAGAACTTAATCTAGAAGAAGCGCTACTATAAGCTAGATACTATTACTTTATAAGAGATTCGGCTCTATTAGGATAAGAAGGATACTAAAATCTTAATTATAAAATAACTATTTTAGCGACTAGTATAGAAGATTACTATCGACTATAAAATAGATCTATAATTTATCTCTAAAGCTATAGAGACTCTTTAGAAGATATTAGAGATATTCCTAGTCTCTAAACTTAAGCTTTCTAACCTCCTTACTATTTATACTAAAAGAGTTACTTTTTAGGTTAAAAATATATAGCTTCTCTTAAAGATCTAGATCCGTCTTATAGACTAAATTAGCTATTCTTTAATCTCTTAATATACTATATATATATAGTAGATAAGATCTCCGATAGTACTATTAGTATCGATCTTAGAACTATCTACTTATAGATTACTAACTATAAATATAGAGAAGATATTTCGAAGAACGAGAGCTATAAAGAAGATTACTAGCTATAACTACTAGCTACGAGATCTTAGATCTATCTTCTTATAAGTTACTAACTATAAGAATAAGATATTAGAAAGTATACTTACTATAAGTATAGAGAGGATACTTTAAAGAACGAGAGCTATATAGAGAATATATCTAGTAATATAGAGAAAATATTCTAAAGAACGAGAGCTATATAGAGAATATACTTAGTAGTATAGAAAGAATACTCTAAAAACGAGAACTATATAGAAGAGGCGTCTAGTAGTAGATCTAGTAGTAGTAGTAGTAGCGGAAGATATCTAGTTTAGTCTAGTTATCTAGTAGATAGTAGTAGATCTAGTAGTAGTAATAGCGGAAGATATCTAGTTCGGTCTAGTTATCTAGTAGATAGTAGTAGATCTAGTAGTAGTAGTAGTAGAAGATATCTAGCTCGGTCTAGTTATCTAGTAGACTATATATCTTAGTCTATACTTCTATTTAGACTATAGCGAATATTACTTTAAAGTATTTAGACTTTAATATAAGTAAGCTTAGATAGATATAGAAGATTACTTTCTCGGTAAGAAGTATAGATAGAATACTCTAGTTAACGAGAAGTATAGAAAGAATAAAGAGTATAGAAAGGATATTTTAAAGGATAAGAACTATATAGAGAGCGAGCTAAGAAAAGTATTAATCGTTTAGATCTTAGTATATTTTAATTAAGCTATATTTAAGAGATTACTAGCTATAATAGCTAGCTACGATTTTACGGTCGTATCTATCTTTTAAGTCTTAAATAATATTATTTCCTATAGGTTTATATAAACCTTACCTTATTATCTAGTAAACCTTATAACGCTCTTATTATTATAATAAATCTTATCCGCGATAATAATATCTATATAAATCTTATATCCGCTATATCTTTAGCTTATAACTTTAACTTTTCTACTATCCTCGCTTCTATATTAATTATACTAGTATTATAATAGCGCGTACGAAGTAAGATATAGTAGCGCGCGTAGTTAAGACTATTATTAATATAATTCCTAGAAAGAAAGATATAGCTATAAAACGATCTTATAATATAGAAGAAAGGAATAAAGCTACTACTATATTAAATAGCTTAGAATATACTTCTACTACTAGTAAAGATCCTTATAAGTTAACTAGAGGTAAGAAGACTACTACTATATCTAAGAAGTATAAATAGAAGTCTAGTAGTAAGTTCCTTATATCTTATAGCTAGTAGCTATAGCTAGTATCTCCTACTAGTTATACTAACTTTTTCTTAGCTATAGTATTATATAAGATTAGGAGATATTAGAAGGATATTAACCTCTTAGTTCTAAGGCTTCCCTTTTAGTATCTTATACGAGAGATAGCTTAAGACTTTAATAATAATCTATACTAGTAGAGAGAGATACTCGAGACTTTTTAGAAAGCTACTAAAGCCTTTCTTATTATAATCTTCTAAGATACGTTTCTCTCCCTAGTTTCTATAGTCTATACTAATCGTTTAATAGTATTAAATCTCCTCGCTATATATATTAAGTATATTACTCTCTAGAATAAGGATATTTAGGCTCTATATTCTATTCTTACTTACTTTAATATTAAAATCTAAGACTTATAGTATCGAACTTAGTATATAAAGAGAGATATAGTTAGCTCTATATATTTCTATACTTTATATATATAGAAGTATAAGCCTTTATAAGCGTTTATAAAGTAGTTTCTTATCTTCTTACTTAATATCTTAATATATTAAATAAACTAGTACTTTATATAGTTTAAACTAGTACTATTCCTAGTTTCTTAGTAGTCGAACTATACTTTAGATTTAGGTTTAGCTTAGTAAACTAAACTAAACTAGTCTAGACTACTAGAGAGTCTATCTATAGTTAAGAATAATAATATACTTACTATTCCTATTTTAGTTTCTACTATTCCTTATAGCTTCTATTATAGTTTATAATCTATTTATATCTATTAGCCCTTCTTAGCTTAATATAATCTAAGTTATATTCTTTATAGTTATTTTCTTTAATTATAATAGTAGTATCGCTTATATTCTTTTTAGAAAGTCTTAATATATTATTACTATAATAGTCTTCTCGAGGATTGCTATTACTATAGGTCTACTAAGTCCGTTTAGATCGAGAAATCGTCGAGACTTATTTCTCGAAAGTATTAAAATAGTCGATAATTATTAAAAGTTTTAACTTTAATAATATAATAGAATTAGCCTATTTTTAAGAAAATCGAGGACCTTCTTCGTATCTCGTATCTCGCCCTTTCTCGGCGTATTAAAATATAGCGGCATCGTTGTGTTAGACAGAAGAGACGGATATTTACTTAGAAGATCAGATTACGACAAATTACGGGTCTACCCGTTTACCGTTTTGTTGTCCGCACCTTGACCTTGTAGCAAAACACTGTCGTTCTTGAGCATCGCGTATCGCATTTCCCTCATAGTGTTACATGACCCGAGTATCCTCGCAGCAGAAGTCAGCGCGACCGCGTTCCAACATGACTCCAAAGATCTCGAGTGAACCATAGCATCAATTCACGCGATTAAAACTATCCTCAATAAACATGCGACGCGAGCATGAAGAAAGAGATATATGCCACTGGCGAAGGTCATTAGAAGATACTACATTACTACTTCCTGCGCTCTGGAAAAGGAAAGCTTGATAGTAGTCCCACACGATGGACAACAGGCCGTTGCCTATGTGTGCGTGCAAGCATGGTTCACTTCCTTTGCTCTTGTTGAAATCTACAAAGCCAGCCCAGCTATCATTGCTAATGCAACGGCAGCGAGAGAACCTTTTCCTGCGTTTGGCACCGCAGCACCTGTATAAGCTGCTGGCGTAAACGTTCCAGTTGGCGCAGAGGCAGTAGTGTTACTTCCTCCGTAGCTTGGGGCTGAGGCTTCTGGTGCCGCGCTGGGAGATGTTGGTGGTGGAGCGGCGTATCCTGCTGGAGGGCTTGACGGCGGAGTCGACGCATTCTCCGCTATCTAACACATCAGCTCAGGTTGAGGTCTGAATGATGGACATCGGTTGCTTACCTGGAGCGGATGATGAACCTTTATCTGTTACAAATGTCAGTAATGCTCTTTGTCTCGAGTGGCGGTCATCGTCATACCACCTTCCATTGCCGGGGCTGGAGCCGCAGCTGCGTCTGAAGCCGGAGCCGGAGCCGGAGCCGGAGCCGGAGCTGGAGAGGAGCTCTCTGAAGAACTTTCGGATGAAGCTCCACCAGCGCCCTTGAACTCTGTGATCACGCTAGCCAACTTGTCCTGGGCCGGTTTGATGATTCCTGTGGCGACTGGAGCAAGAGTCGGTGGGACCTTCTTGAGCACAGTGCTGACCTAAAGCGAACATTCTCGGTCAGCAGAGGTCTTCGGCCCATGAACGTGTCGGATGTCACTCACAAAGTCTTGCTGAGCTGTATCGGACTCAGTGAGCTTCTTGTACACATCTTGGGCGATCCCGGCGGAGACGAGAGCGCTCTTCTTGCCAGACAAGTCCGTAAGCGCTTGCTGAACAGCCTTTGCCAAGTCCTGGACGGGAGACGCAAGAGTAAGAGCTTCATCCTGAGGGATATCACCGGAAGCTTTCGCATCGGTGGCGCCCTTAGCAAGCGCGCTGTGAACCGCGTCCAGCTTGCTCTTGACCTTCTCGGCATCGGCCTTGTCGCTGAAGCTGGTGATGGTGGTGTCAAAGTCCTTCACGGCGGCTGTCACCGCTTGGACATCTTTCGCTATGGTAGCAGCGTCTCGTGTCTGGAGGGTGGCTGCCAGGGCGCCAAAGGCGAAGCATAGGAGCGAGAACTTCATGATGATCAGCTTGCGAAGATCGAAACAAGGAGGATTGAAGAAGAGGTGCGCTTTGAGACTACTGAGGCGAGACGCGCGTGCCTTCAAATATTCTGAGCTGGCCGCGTGAGTACCTTCTCACCTCTGCTGCACCCATCAGCGTCGTTCGGAACATTTTGCATCAACCCCTGCAAGGTACGCAAATCCAATAGTACCTGGACCTGCAGCGGCTCTGTCTCGCCCTGGTATGTCCTTCTTTTGGTCTTTACCGAAAGGCGGAGAATACCTGTGATGAGTTTGGATGCGTCAACCGATCATCTGTCGCCATATATTTGGCGGGAATACGAGGCTTGCTCCAATTGTCTCGCGAGCTGCGCACTTCTAGTGAAGCTTGCTCATGATGGTACTGGTAGAGAGTGGGCAAGATTGCGGCATCTTATGCGAACGGCGCACAGAAACGCTCGGAGTCAGGCAGGCGTTCAATATCGATCATCATGCCATGAGATCTTGGTTTCTTAGTTGACAATGTGGCATTTGGCCGTCATTGCTACCAGCCGAAAATGCTTCCTCCATCCGATATTCTGTACACCGAGAACGCACTAGTCACAGACAAGTCACCACGCTTTGGCGCAATGTGGTCGGCAGAACCGGCTCAGCATGCCTTTTTGCTCATGTGTTCGCGCTCATGCCTGCTCAAGCTTTTCAAGGTTCTCCGCGTACTTCACGGCGAACGGGTCGACTCCCGCCTGTACATTCATCGAGCTTCATCCTTGTCACGAGAAATTGGAACTTGCACCGTGCACTGTTGGATTATTCGACAATGCAATTATGGACGGAGGACTTGTAGTCACGGGGTCGCCCGTTTTATCCAGCATTCTGTGGAGTAACCCTTTTCCTGATGTTTGCACGACTCGCCATCTATCTACAGGTCCTATAGTCCCTCCTGACTAACTCGCCAATCCGGGCAGCGACGAACGAATACACCTCTTGTAAAACCGCGAGAAGCCTCTTCACCGACAATGCAGCTCCTTCTGGTCGTCGCCCTGGTCAATTGCTTCACAGCTGTTTCTGGTCAAGCAGCGAGCATTGTTCCAGCACTCCAGCTCGTGCAGTCGCACGTCCGATATGTGAACTCGCTCGTGTACCCTTTCAACGGCAATCCTTATACTGGTACTTTGGACTCTGTCAACATCAACCAAGCAGCCGACGACCTTGGGCATGCTGTGGAATATGCGACGCGAGTTGCGCAGGCTTCTCCGCTCCTGGACGAGAAGAACTCAGAAGCGGTCGCCGCTGCGGTTATCGCCCTGCGCCCTGACGTCGAAGGCTTGTTGAAGAATATCGCTGCCAAAAGATGGGCATTCGACCAAGTTGTCGTGGGCCTCTTCAGCGTCAGCAAGCAGGTGCAAACAACACTTATGGATCAGAAGGCTTTGACTGCCGCGCTCGGGAGCGCGATTACAGAGAAGTTATCAGGAGCATACAGGGAGGCTGCACCACTACTGCTGAACGAGTTCAGCATGGCATTCGACACAGCAATTGGAGCATTTGTCACTCAAATCCCATAGGTGAGATTCGCGAAGCAATACGAACATGGACATTTGGGACTGACAGCTTTGGCAACAGGCTTCTGCGATAGCCGCTTTGGAAAAGTGCATGAATTGGACCGAGGCTGAATGCCAATTGAAGCATTGTGGCTATTTCGGCTCGCTGCTCCCGTACAACACCCATGCGAAGATCAAACACCAGCATTTTCTCTTCTCAGTCGCTTTCGCTAGCACTAGCATATTGTCTACTACCTACCGACCTGTCACATACTCATTACATCCGACCACATTTCTTTGCCTTTCACGAGAGCCGAACGATTCCTCGGCATGAACAAAATCCCAAGAATTGGGAGCAGTGTTCCAGGGTGATGGATCTTGACCCAATCATGGATAAGGTCATGCTGGGCGATACGATTTTTAATTTCGCGGCCGATGTCGAATCATACTTTCTTGCGTGAAAGTCCTGGTCCTGGTCCATCAGGTCAAACTTTGCGTACGGCAAAGTGTGGTACTGTATATCAAGGCAATTGCGGTATAACAGTGCTGCCCTCCTCGACAAGGACGACCGAGAGATCTCCAACGCCTATTCCCCGTGGGGACTCCAGAGTGGTCGATCAAGCCTGTCCGGGTCGGACCCGGTCAGCAGTAGATACATCATGTCAACGTGGACGCGACATGATAGCCATATGCGAGGAGATATCCTTGAGAAGTCGGGCGCAGCTTCAACGTCAAACACTCTCCATCATCTACTGTTGCGTTGATTTCTTTCTTAGTTGACCTTCCACCGTGATTGCAAACGGAAGCAACAATGAGTCAAGAGAAGAGCCTCAACATCTCTAGCGATCCAGAGAAGATACCGCCCAGCGAGAGCCCTCATAGCGCTTTCGAGCACGAAGACATCTCAAAGACGGGTCTTTCCAGTGAGAGAACACTTGATTCTCCAGAGGAGCACGATGGAGACGCAGGGGTGTTCCCCAAGGTACGATATTGATTGACTTCCGTCCATAGACTCATCTCACTCTGTTTTCTCGTGCAGATGTGCTGGAAGCTATTTGGCTCTCTTTCAGCAATGTCCTTCCTCTGGGTTGGCTCCCAGATTGGACTCTTCATCTTCGGCTCAGCAATAGTTCCAATCTATGCAGAGATAGGCGGCGCTGATGGCACCTTCCTCTGGATGATTATCGGCTACCTAATCCCAAATTCAGCTCTATGTCCCTTCGTAGGAGCACTATCCGACATGTTCGGCCGCAAATATGTAGCTGCCGTTGGACAAATTCTCCTCATCGCCGGACCTGCCGTGGTATCGACCTCACACTCCATGACTCAAGCAATCCCCGGAATGGTCATCTCGGGCTTGGGAGCTGGTCTCAACGAAATGATCTCCCTCGCTGGCACATCAGAACTGGTCCCGATCAAGAAACGAAGCTTCTATGTCTCTATGATCATCTTCACGATCTCACCTTTCATCCCTTCCCCAATGTGGGCTCAGCTCATTGTTAGGGCCAAGAACTGGCGGTACACCGGATTTCTTGTTGGCGGTTATAATCTCGTCGGCCTCATTCTGGTCATATTCTGCTATTTCCCTCCTCCTAGACCTCACAAGAGGTCGGCAATGGAGATCATGAAGACTGTCGATTATTGGGGTGGCATTCTCAGCACGCTTGGTGTGACGCTTTTTATGATGGGCATGCAGTTCGGAGCCTACCAAGTATGTTCCAACAAGAAGCCAGAACGCGGTGATGTGATGCTGACTAGTCGAACAGTATGCTTGGAGTAGCGCTCATGTACTAGTGCCGTTCATGCTCGGTGTTCTGGTAATCGCTGCTTTCTTCGTATGGGAGATCAAGTACGCGCCATACCCAATGATCCCGAAGGCCGTGTTCTCGAAAGACAAACGATCGATGATCATGATTCTCTTGATCACTTTCTTCAGTGGCGGGAATTTCTTCGTCATGTTGCTATTCTGGCCGACCCAAGTTTACAATGTTTATGGCAATGATCCGATTCAAATTGGTAAGTTTTGCCAACCTCATCGCAATTCAATGCAAGGCCAACGATAGAATCACAGGCATCCGGACACTCCCAATCGGAACAGGAATCATTTTTGGCGCGGCATTCAATCTGCTTCTATTCGGACTTTTCAAGGGCCGTACTACTTACCTGATGGTCTTCTGGACTGCCGTCATGACTGTCTTCACGGCATGCATATCTCTCGCCGATCGTCACAATCTGAATCCTGAGATCTATGTACGTCCTCCAACGCTTTAAGCAAGACGACGGCTGACCTCACACAGGCAATTTTAACCATCGCAAACGTTGGTGTTGGTGCTGTGATCTTTCCCGCTTCGATCATGGCCCAGATATACTGCCCAACAGAATTCATCGGAACAATCACAGCCATCAGCTTGGCAGTTCGCTACATCGGCGGTACGCATACGCAAACATACATTGGATCTGTAGCTGACTCCAACAGGAGCAATTGGTTTCACGGCATATTACAACGTCTTCTACCACAAATTCAAAGACGAGTATGCCATTCCCGCAGGTGTCAAGATCGTTCTTGCCGGCATCACAGAGGATTACGACACTCTTTACGATTTGATCACGTATGCCGCACAATCGGAGTATCACGCTTTGGCGAACATGATTCGGGACAGTCCTTTGGTGACGATGAAGGGGCAAGCTGTCTACGATGATATCATATTTCATGTACAGGAGGCTTTTGTCCTTGCGTACCGCTGGCCTTACTGGATTAGTGTGGCGTTTGGAGGAGCTTGCTTCCTTTGCGCTCTTGGCCTGAGGGACATTAGGCGTGTGATGTGAGGGTGTGAGAGGGAAAGGTAGGGATAGGGCCTTTTTGGCAAGATTGGGAGGAAACGGAGATGGAGATGGAAGTCTGCAGAGTATGATCCATGAGCCCAAGGAGATACCGAAGTCTGGCTCAATAAAGTAGCGAATGAGACTGTCACGGACAAGGACATGAGGGAACACAACACCCACATTCTACTTGTCACGCAGTGACTGCTATTTCTGTCGTCATCGAATTGGAGAGCAAGATCAGTGTCAACTGCGAGTGACCTCAAACAGTCGACACCTCGGCTCTGTCACGAAGCGAAATATTGCGAAACCTTCCGTCGAATTCGACAGACATCTAGAAAGTATTCGCAAGATTGAGCCTGCTATCTCCGCATGTTCAGATGAATGAGCGGCAAAGATCAAGAACAGGAAGTGCCAACGGCAAATGGGCAAAGCTTCACCAGGATCAGGAAGTGAAGTTCTCGTTTTCCTTAAATGAGAACACTTGTTTCCATCACTGCGGTACAATGGTCTACTTGCGACTATACGAGACTAAATGTCGTGAGCCATTCGGTTGAGACTTGCAAGCATTCTCGCATCACATCGCCTCGATCTGGATGTACAGGATACAATTTGAGTAGCCGATGCTTCGTCAACGATCACAAGCTCAACCAAGCATACAGTGCTGTTCGTGGTTGAAGTTCGGCGGAACTAGTCATGCGGCTCACCAAAAGTCAATGCTGGGTTCTCCGCAGCTGCCCAGCGATCAGGCTGTGACAGATCCGAGTTTCCCGAGAAAGCCATCAACGACCACAATACTTCCATCATGGCAAGGATTGTGGCATTGCCAGGCAATGTGTCGGTTGGTAGCATAGAGCTTCAGTTCTGTTTGCCCGTGATGCCCGCTGAGCGATTTCATATCTTTGATGTCCCGAGGATATTGCAAATGCGAGCTCTGGGATTGAGCAGATCTATCGTGCCGTCTCATTCCAAAACCTTTCAATTGTGCCTCCGTTGATCTTTCACAGCAACATGAAATCTTTGCAGCTACTCCTTCTCGCCAGTGTCGTGTCCGGACAAGACTGGCATCGACTCGAGCTCGAAAAGGTATGTCAACAACTCCTCAAATATGACAACCCAACACTCATCCCTCACAGGCACTACTCAAACGCTCCACAATCACCGAAATCGTCGCAGGAGTCCATAACATCACAGACCAAGCCTCCATCTTAGCCAAGGACATCGAAAAGATCGACCCCACCGACGTCGTATCAGCCGTAGCCGTAAATTCCCAAGGCCAAGTAGTACAAGCCGCAATAAACACAAGCGTCACCCAAGCCTCGACATTCAAAGACATCTCGCTAAACGATGGCGTGAAACTCATTCGACCAATCCACGCTCTGGTCACCGTCGCTCTAGACGTAGTCGATGGTTTGACAAGCAGGAAAAAGTTTTTCGAAGATAGTCAGCTTGCTCCGATTGTGCTGGATGTGTTTAAGACTTTGAATGCTACTTCGAGGGACTTTAATGATGAGGTTATCAATCAGCTTCCGAAGAATCTTAGGGCGAGTGCTTCGGATCTTACCAAGCCGGTTTTCGAAAGTTTGGAAGGTGCGATTGGGTGTTTTAGTACGGAGGGGACGGGTGGTTGTTTCAATGTTACCGATCCGCTTGCAAATGCTACGCAATTGACGAATGCAGCGGCGCTGGCAGGACCGCATGGCTATTTTGCGTTAGCAGTAGCAACTTTGGCGTTGGCTTTTGTGTTGTGACCAGGCTGTGGGGAAAAGAAGGGATCTGTTTGTCGATGGAAGATTTTATTCGATACGACCGTCATGAACGATTTTATAACTGTGCCATACCTTCAGGTCGGCCTAGCAAGTACAAGTGCCCCGCAGGGTGGTTGAATAGCAGCTGTCACTTTTAAATCTTCTTCGGGTCACTGCTGACACCGGCCTCGACCAATTTTGCATCGGCTTTCTTTCTCCACTCCTGAATCTTTCCCATGAAGCCGTCATCGCCAGTCTTGTTGGGCTGATGATCCCATTCCTCCTCATGATGTTGTATCATTCCGCTCTCATCTAGCTTGAGCGTGATCTTACTGTTGAGTGTCTTCTCAGGTGTCTTGTCTCCTTTGAAGACGTAGTGTTGTGTCAAGTTCAAGACAATCGCTCCTCCTTCACCTTGGTGGGTGCTTGCGGCGGGCTTCTGAGCTGTGGCAGACGACGGATCGAGTAGTTCGCATTTCTGGGTGTCTGAGCGTGCGAAGAGCTTTGGCATGCCATTGAATTGAGACTTGATGCTTTCTAGGCCCTTGGCTATCGAGACGGGGTCGTGGAAGACTGCGTCGGTGCGGTAGTGAGCGTAGGACTGATCTGCAAAAGCGAAGTGAGCATGCAGTCAGGAATGCAAATGTTTTGCAAGCTCACCAGTGGGCTTGAGTTGGTACAGCGTAAGCACTTCGTCGATGATTGTCTTCTCCTCGGCGCTCGGCTGTCGGCCTTGAATGGTCGTCATCCTTCTAAATGTAGTGGGTGTTCTGAACTGTGCAAATCTGGATACCTGCCTCAGCATTGAAGCGTATGAATGCGTAGCGATGTTTACTGAGGTTTGAACAATATATTGACCTCGTGCTTCGGCTTGACCTGCTGATGTCATCGCAATGCAATGATGCTCCTATGACCACTCCATATTGTTCGGGTAGAACAACACTTGACAGCATAGCAGCAACGCGCAAAGATCGTGACGGCTTTGCGAATTCCAGAAGTATTGCAAGCATTAGCTGTCCTTGCTTGTATCAAGTAAATGGAGTTGCACGCGCTCTGTCGTTCCTGGTCGCGCCTACGAACCCAAATGTGCCACCAGATCACGTGGCATTTGAGAGAAAGCCAAGGTCAAGGCTGCAAGCCATGAGGGCAGCCATGGAATCGCTTCAGGAATCTGTTCGAGATGAGCAGAGTAGCACAGTCCGCCAGGCTTTGACTAGAGTGGCGCTTCATTCAATGCAGGGATGATGATTTCCTTGGACATGAATGCAATGTGGAAGTTGTACCCTTCGCCTCTCTCGTTCTCGTAGTCCACCTTGTACCCTTTGCGTAGGTAAAAGGATCCATTGACCTCGGTCGGTGTGCTGAGCGGGATCTTGAGCCTCTTCGCCAGGTCGCCGTGGCTTGCAGCATTGGTCAACTGCTTCTTCGAAAACCTGCGGATCACTTCATCGTCCACGAATTTCATCATGTAGCCAGCGAGACCTTGACCCTGCAGATCAGGATTGGTAGCCATCATCTTCAGCTCCCACTCCTCGAAGCCGTCCTCGACCTCCAGTCGTCTTACCCAAGGAGTGATCCTCGCGGTTGGGTCTGATGATGGTCCAGAGTATCGCCTCGCTGTGGCTGTTGCAAAAACTTCTTTCTCGTCTTTGGGATGGATAGCGACAGCAAAAGCCTCCGTATCATGCGTTATGTTCCTCAGGAACTCCTCATCTGAAGCTATGCGAGGAAAGTTTCCGTTCATGCCGAGCTGAGCGTTTCGATAGTGAGATTCAGAGAAAGCGGCATTGATCACGCCAATGATGCCAGGAAGGAACCTAGAAGTCGATATGTCCCGGGAGGAGATTACGGAAACAGAGGTGGGCTTCCCACGCACGAGCGGTCCTGAAAGGAGAGAATTGGTGCCGTCTAATGTCATGTCGACTGTGTATATGCATGTAAACGTGAGCTCAAGTCAACCCAAATGAAGATATCAGTTCAGCAGCTGCATAATACGAGACAAGCAGGTCAGTGTGTGAGTCAATATTCTCTCTGGCTCGGGTTGGGAGCGAATGCTCCGACCGAAGACGAACACCTGCCTATTTCGGCAGATGAGGTGATTCGACCCCAGACCGAAGTCACTGCCTGAGTGCTGGAGCAAATGAATGATGAGAGCTGCTAGCATCGTGACCTAGGCGCAGAGCTTTTGAAGGACACAGCATTGCATGTACTCCGAACCAAGTCCGGCCAGCACTGGTCGCAGTGTATGGTCTGTTCGCCTCTGACTGCCATATCTCAGGTGCCGCATGTTCGCGGTGAACCTCAGCCCTGACCTCTCTTTCTCTGCATCAGGTCAGACTGATGTTGATTCAGTGCTATCGTTCGGCGTAGTCACAATCTCGATAGGGTGACAGTGCAGTCGCGCCGAGAAAGTCCATGATTGATGTCGGAGGTTCTACATCTCGTGAAGGTCGCAGTAAATGCGCTGCAGCTGCCTGGAGATGCCGCATCGGCAGGGCGACGTGGCCCGGTTCATCTCGCAATTGAAGCTAGAAGTTGATGTTTGGGACAAGTCCACGTTGCGAATGGCGGGCAATGTCAGCATGATCCGAGCGCTGAGCGCCCAAAGCTTGGCCCAAAACAAGACTTCGCTGTGTGACAACTCTCATCTTTTCTCCCTACGCTTGAGCTTAGCTCATTCAAAGCTGGCGGTCGTCGCTCCAATGTTTGACGTCGTCAACGACATTCTGTCTGCGACGTCAGTTGCAGAGGTAGTTGTTCATCACAGAGCGAAGGCGCGTAGTCGTTACTGCATGACTTCTTGCGATGTTGTGCAAGCTGGAGTCCATCTACCAAGAGGCATTTCGAAGATGAGACCTGCCACTGTTCTATGAGCCAACCCTTGTCCAAGGTGTCCGCCAGTGTCAGCATATACCCTCTTTGCCATCTTCACTCAGGATACGTGAGCTATGTTCCAGCCTCGCGGGCTTTTCAGAAAGCTTTGAGCAACTACCTCACTGGGCGAAGGCATTGGCCCAAGTAAGACAAAAAGGTATACTTGCCGATGGTATTGCTACACTATAACAAAGTGTTGGCTCCGAAAGCGACTCACGATCGAGCTGGTCGCTTTGGGCACGAGGAGTCATACGCCAGGCTGGGCGGCAGACCATGTATGCAACATACCCCACGGACCTGCAAGATATACAGTCAATGATCGGATATACACGAAGCCACAACGCAGCATACTTTCAGAGCTCTCCGGCTATCAGAAAGAAATTTGAAAAGGCGGATCGAAATCGATCAGTCTACCAGGAACCCGGCAAATTGCGCTCATGGCTTTATACCATCCAAACAGCTTGTACAGCCCTCCACCATCATACTGCGACAACAACTATTTTCGGTCCATCTGAGTTCTGTAAGCTAGTCAGACAAAGCACAATATGAAGCTTCTATACCTCAGGTCTAGCCATTTAATGTTTAAGATTCGGTCCTGTGCCCTCTGGTCCGATGTAACAGCGATACGATTAGCCTACAACAAATCGAGAGACGGCAGGCTGTAGAGACGGTCAAACTGATGGATCTCTTGTCCTTTACTTTCCGTATCGGGCGTTGCTGTCGTAGGTTGCAGGAGCTCAGAGCAAACACGCAAAAGCCGTCAGGATTCTTCTAGAAATCACCTTTCCAGTCATCATTTGTGCATCTGGGGTCTTACGTCTATGAGTATATGGGCAAATATGTGCATCGTGATGCTCCGCAGGTACATCACTAAAAGTTTCTCAGGAAACTGGATGGCTGCTATGTTGTAGACCAAAAGCTGACCGCCTAAAAGCTTGCATAAGGAGCGAACTGCTGGAACTGCGACATTTGTCTTCAGGCTTTTCATTGGAGACTTCTTCAAGCCGCTAAGCCATGAGAGAAAGAGAGTAATGGCAGGGTGCAGTGTGGAAGGTGGATGCGTTGCGGAAGAAGTACCACGAAGCGAAGAAGGCAGCTCCGCGATAGCCATGTCCTTTCCTGCCTCCGTCTGCGAGGCAAGAAGCTTCGTTATGAACTCGCAGAAGAGCTAGTCATGCAGTGAGCGAACGTGGTTTGCCATCATCAGAGAACAGAATCATGTACTTGCTGGTGTTTTTGGCACCCAAACCTGACGTGGTGGCAAACACAAATCACTTTGCATAAGAAGGTACCAGAGGTGAATGGAGTGCGAAAGAAAACGATAGCTCAACGAGGTTTGAAGCAAAGTTACATTGCAGAGTCTATGCTAAAGCTGCTTCCTGTCCTGTTTTGCCTCCAGCGCCCTTCAGTTCTGTGCCGCGAGCTTCTCCATACACTTCTCCACAAACGTGGTGCTCTTCCTGTAAAGGCCCGGCGAATGTCAGTAAAGCGATTTCGGTGCCAGAGACACGTTGTAATTGGCGAGTTATTGGGGTGGTATGTCGCTTTGTGCGGTATCGTCCTTTGGTGGCTCGTCGTCGTATTTCTCAGTTCGAGCCCTGTTCTGATCGTCGGGGCCCTCGTACTTTCGCTTTTTCTGAGAATCAAGCCCGCGAGCAGTGTCAGATGGTAGGTTGTCTGGACTGTAAGGGGTTTCTGCTGGTGGTACCTCGATCTCGTCGTCATCAATCTGCCTGGACAATTGCTGCGCAGTGAATTCATCGGTGCGACTGTGCTCGCTATCGCTCCCCTTGGAGGGCCCTTTATTCACTCGATCATGCTCCTGAATGGCCTGCACTCTCTTGAGAGCAGCAGCCTTCGCATTCTGCAGCATTTCTTGAGCCATGGGAAGTGGTGTCCACTCTGGAAGCGCAGTTGCGAACCACTTGGTGTGATGTCCGGGTACGATCAGCTTTCCCAGCTCTGTGTCATCGCCAAGGATCTTTTTCAGTAGGTTCTGTGCAGCACGAACCGATGCACTGCAAGACTCACAAGAACGCTTTGAGACAGGAAAGGTTGGTAGTGGGTCCTTGAAGAAGTCAAGTAGAGTGTTGATCGCGGCAAAGATGCCATTGCAATTCAACCACTCCTGTGTCATGTGCTTGGCGATCTTGGGGTGTTGACAGCACGCTAACAAAGCGATGAGAATGGACTCGCAGTGGTATGTTCCACTGTCAAAAGTCTCATTTTTCATGATTTTGTCAATGTCTTGAGTGATCTCTTGAGACCTGCCGTGCTTTTTTTCGCCGAGAATTTCGCGTAGTCTCACCTTGTCCAGCGTTGGATCCATGGACTCCAACTCGTCGAGGCATTTATCGAAGCTAATTCGCTTTTGCTTCAATTTGCCCTGCTGGATGTCAACCACGGCAATCTTAGAATTCAAGATCCACTCAGATTTTCGTTGGTCAGCCTCGGACGGATTTTCAGCATCGAAAGAGGTGAGCAGCCAAAGATGCGTGTCGTGGAGACACATGAGTTCGAGGCCCTTCTCGACAGTCAAGGCCCAAGCAGATCGCTGAATTGACATTTTCTCAGCCTTCGCAATCAGTTCATCCAGCTCTGTTTGCTCGTTATCGTAGACGTCATCAGGAATGTCTTGTCCATCCTCTTCTTCGTCATCCGAACCCTCGTCGACTTCAGGAAGTGGTGCCGGATCGATGTTGCGCAGCCCACTTTGATACCGCCGACCTGTTGTGCCCTCGATCGAACCTGTTCTCTGCAACCATTCAAGATGGGTCACAAGAACACTTCCATCTCGCCCTGTGTGACACATATGTATCAGCAAGGAAAGATTTCGAGCATCACGTTTCGCATCTTCGATGAATTTCGGAGTTTCAGTTAGCCACTTCTGCTCGAAGTTGGGGTCGCTGGTATTCGCCTGTGTCGCTGACTGATTTGACAATGCTTTATTCATCCGCCTCATAGAAGCATCAGCGCGAGTGAGAAGATACGATAGGACGAGTTGAAATCTCTTGCGACCAGCGACGCCGTAGATCGCCTCCGTCCCAACACGAGCTGCCTCCTCGTGGAAATTCAAAGCTTGAAGACATTTTTGAAAAAGCCGCAATAATATTCCCTCCGGTGGTTTCGACAAGAGCTCATTGTTTTTGTCGATATCGTTTCTGTCCCAGACTTCAGCGTCCAGAAGATCTGTTGGCTTCGATGACAGTAGCTCGTAGAAGTTTCGCTTGTTCTTCCCCTTCCATTTGCCAATCTCAAATCGTGTCATCATTTTCGAGAAACATGCCATAA
The DNA here is from genome assembly GCA_014298035.1 of Pseudocercospora fuligena. Lineage (NCBI taxonomy): Eukaryota > Fungi > Ascomycota > Dothideomycetes > Mycosphaerellales > Mycosphaerellaceae > Pseudocercospora > Pseudocercospora fuligena. The sequence goes on from JABCIY010000003.1 coordinate 231,883, forward strand.
AGACGTAAGTACCCAGTTGCGATGCTGCAAGTTTTCGGTCTTCATTGGTTTTTGCTCTCCGAACTCGGCGCAGCAATTCGACGTGCATTGCAATGTGTTCACTGAAGGCAATGTTGGAAAGTCCTTGGGCTTTGGCGTTGCGCTGCCTTTGAAGAACATGCTTGAAAATCTCGGTTGTATCTGCTTTAGCTGGAATATCACTTTGAGACTCGACGATAGCTCGCAGAAAAATCTTCAGAGTATTCTCGGCCTCTCGCTCTTTGTGATCCTGAACAACTGGATTTTCGGCGATGAGAGCTTTGGCATCGTTGATCAAAGTGAACTTCCCGCCTTGCAGATTGCCGGGTTTTCCAGAGATGGATAAAGCGAGGACATCGAGACCGCGTGTTGCAAGATTCACGTGGGCTCCCTGATTGTCCTCATAGATATTGACGAATTTGCCCTTGTCTTCGTCGGAGGCGATCTGGGAGGTGGTGTTGAAGGTGCCTTTTTCGCGAAGGAAGTTGAACAGTTCAGATTCTGTATGGCCCAGAAAAGTCGTCCAGCCCTTGTATTCTTCGAGCAGAGCATCATCTGGGAACAAAGCCTCATCTACATTGTGCATCGTCGCACCTGAGGGAATGGAGAGATCTCCGGGACTTGTCTCCATTTTGAGACAACGCCAAGCCAAGCTAGCAAGGATGCTTTCTGTGTCCTCACTCTGATTCACCCACTCCTTCTCTTTCTCTTTCTTCACTCAAGGAGCAGTGGTCGCTGAAGGTATGTTCTGTGGGCAGTTCACGCGGAGACTCAGTGACAAGGGGTTTGGGGGCTTGGGAGATTCTTCAAAAACGATTCTTGACTTGTGAGTTGTCCGTTTGTGAACACTGCAGGCTCACCTGCTCCATATACCCAGCGCTGGGTTTGCTCAGCGTTTGCTATGTCTTTGACTCCAGCGCAGTGCCTTGCAGAGATTACATTGACTTTCGAGACTTTTCATTGTCTGGCAGAGTCTCGTCTCTCCTTTCAACTACGATGTGAAACATGCACGTAGTCGCAAACACCAACACAGAGAAGTGAATGGGGCCCTTGGTCGACTCTTTGAGTCTAAGGAGACTTATCGGACTCTAGAAACTACGGATGACAATGGTACTCGGACGCTCCGCCGTCAAACAACTCCTCTTTCCTTGATCTTCGCTGGTCGTCAGGTTCCATCTAGCGGGAGTGAAGCGGATTCCCGCTCAAGAGAGCGATGGCGATCGGTAAGACGGGCGACATGCCTCTACCCTGCTGTCTTCGCCTTGCTGTCAAGGCTCAAGCTCGGATGCAAAGACCTCAGTCACCACTGATTTTCAAGAATTCCACTGCCTCCAATCAGGCTCATGTACGATCCTTCTTCAGGCACCTTCCACCTTATGTAGCTTTCCTTGTACCCTCATGCCTCCTGCCACAAATTAAACACGTGCATTTTAGAGTCATTCAGTCCACTTGAGTCTACATAGTGTTGTACTTGGAGGCCTTGTGAAGAGATGTGGGGATCTCATCATACTATCTTCAAGCGAAGCTGACGCATGACTCCACCAGGAACTAGTGAAGCTCGCACGGCTGAGAGCTGAGAAGATTCCATGCGCAAGATTCTATCCTGTCAGTGCAGGATGACACCTGTGACCCAGGGCATTACAAACCTGGTATATGGGCCGCCTTACAATCCTCACTCTGTTCTGGGGGCTGAAGGTGCATGTCCTGTCAGATGGTAACGCATATATGTCTGCGATAATGTGATGGCACTGTATCATGGCTTTTCTGGCGTCAAAGCCAAGACTTACTTACAGACATGTCATCCAAGGTCGCTTCGCCAGAGACAAAAGGGCATCGAGCCCTTCCACTGGGCCGAGAAGGCACCAGAGCGTATCTTCGGCTCTTTTGCCAAGACAAAAGATGTCGCTGATGGGTTCCATGACTTTACTTTCAAGGAGCTGGCAAACGCCGTGGATTCTTGTTCCTGGTTCGTCAGAGAGAACTACGGCCAAAGCAAAACCTTCGAGCCGATACTGTACCTAGGCGTTAACGACTACCGGTACTGCGTCGTGCTTTTTGCGGCCATCAAATGTGGTTACAAGGCACTCTTCGTCAACCCTCGATATCCGTTGGGGAACATTATCACTTTGATGGACAAGACAGGTTGCTCGAAAATACTGTATTCGCCGGAGCTTTTGCCAACTGTTCAGCGATTATTGCTCCATGATCCGAGATACCAAGCAAAAGAGCTAGCACCGCTTTTGCACTGGCTCAACGCTGATTCAGCATCATTCCCCTACGATAAGAACTACGAGGAAAGCAAGCATGACCCCGTTCTGGTCCTTCACTCCTCTGGCACAACTGGCGCTCCCAAGCCAATCACTTACACGAATGCCTGGTTCGCTATGCAGGATATGAAGTGGCCTGATGTGGATGGCAGACCTGGCGGCAACATGGTTCTCGGTGAAGCCTTCAATGGTGGCTACACTTACTCTCAGTATCCGCAATGCCATTTCGGAGGTGTCTTGTACACAACATTGAGACCTTTGTTTACGCTCACAGCCGCCAGCGTACTGGGCTTTCCTGGAGCCGAGATCGATAACGCGGCTTCGCTGGCTCTTGAGATAATTCGTGTGAAGTCGATTAAAGCCATTGCGGCAACCCCGCTCCTTTTGGAGGATATAGTCGGTTTGCCAGGTGGCATCGACGCCCTAACTGGACTGAATGTTGTGAGCTTTGCTGGCGGTCCTCTTCGCAGCGATCTTGGCGATGAACTTGTGAAAAGGGGTGTCACTCTGTTGTCGACCTACGGCCTCACCGAGCTTGGTAGCTGTCCAGTCGTGTTATCGCCTCGGCAAGATTGGCAATGGACTCACTTCCATCCTGATGTCCATGCATCGCTGGAGCCCACTCACGACGGAGAAGGTAAGCGATGGAATCCGTGTACATGCTGTTGTCGCAACAATGTTTACGACGTCTGCTCCATCATACTTGGAGTGTTTCGAGCAGTACGGCATGAGTATTGATGCTCACGGCGTTGCATGTGGTTGTACAGGTGCACGTAGATGTGACAGTGTTTGTGGTATACAGATTTTAGCGTTTTCTAGCATTGTCATCCCATCCTGCAGGAGCGCCAATGCACAGGGCCCTGCATACAGACATGATTGGCTGCAGCCCCTGGCTAGATGAGATAGGCTTCGAACGCCCGCCGCTCCTTATCCACGTCGTCGATTCGTCGCGCAAGGGAGTGCTTCTCTTCTCTCACAACTGCACATCTGTCGCAGACTCGTCACTCTTTTACGCTGCGTCGTAGTCATTCATTTGAATCGCTGGTACTCTCACCAAAGTCACTCCTTCGAGAAAAACGAATATCGCAGCTGGATCTGCGACACTTTTGAACCCCAGTAATCGGACGCGTGAACCGGCAAACAGGGCAGCCATGTCTCGCTTCATACTCCCCGTCGCACTCCTTGTCGCGAATGTCTTCGCCCAGACCACGACCGACTGCAATCCTCTCAACTCGACATGTCCTGATGACCCGGCATTGGGAACGACTTTCGCAAGCACATTCAATGGATCCATGAGCGAATTCGACCCGGACTTCTGGAATGTCACGGCAGGAACACAACTCATCAGTTTCGGCGACGATGGCGTGGAAATGGCATTGCAGCAGGATACCGACTCCGTAACAGTCAAGTCGAACTTTTATATCTTCTGGGGTCAGGCGGAGATACTGTTCAAGGCCGCGAAAGGTACTGGTATCATCTCGACCATGATTCTGCTTTCGGATGATCTGGACGAAGTTGATTGGGAGATTAAGGGTGGTAATACTACCACTGTTAGCAACAACTATTACGGATGGGGCAATACTTCGCAGTACAATTCTGAATATCCTACTATTGAGACTCCGGCCATGGATGATTATCACAACTACACCATTGACTGGACGCAAGAGAGGATCCAATACATCATCAATGGCAATGTTGTGCGCACAGTAGGATATCAAGAGCCAGGCCAATACCCGCAAACTCCGAGTCGAGTGCAATTCGGCGTCTGGTGTGGTGGTTGCTCCAAAGCGCCAGGTACCGTAGAATGGGCAGGTGGCAAGACAAACTTCGACCAAGCGTAAGTACGAAAGCAGTCACGACCGAAACAATCACTAACATCCAACAGCCCCTTCACAATGACCGTAAAATCCATCCGCATAACAGACGGCACATCCAACTCCAGCATCTACTCCTACGGCGACCACACCGGCTCCTACCAAAGCATCAAAGTCACCGATGGCGAATCAGAAGCCTACAAAGCAATCAACCAAAAATCGCATTTCGAATCCGCCGAACAGAAATGGAATGGTCTCTCCACAGGCGCAAAAATCGGGATTGCGTGCGGTGTCCTCGGAGCTTTCGCCATCGGAGTCATAGCTTTTACTTTCTATTGCATTTCTCAACGTAAGAAGGGTTGTGCTGAGAAAGAAGCTCATGATAAGGAATGGGAACAACAGGAGAATGAACTTCTTGCTTATAGGTCGATGATGGCGCAGGGGAATTTTGCGGTTACGAGGCAGAGTGTTATGCTTGAGGCTAAGACTCATGATGAGAAGGGGAGTAGGTTTTCGAGGTTGAGTGGGAGGTTTTAGAATATGGAAAGCGACAGCGGATTATGTTTGATGTGTGCTGCTGGTGTTTTGCTTGCGGAAACTTTTTTGGAGCGATGAGTGCTGGGCACGAATGCTGATACTGTACAATTTTACGTGCCGTTATGATATCCCCACAACAATACCAGTCAATGTCTCTTTCTTCAGTCCCTTGTGGGTCAACGTGGTGATCGTCTGGTGTGAGAAAGGTTGTGAGCCAAGAGTGTGAGCCAAGAGCATTACCTGTCGCAGGCCATGCCGTGCAATCTGTGCTCTCGCATCGGTTGAGCGATCCTCCATGTGGCTTGTCGCGGATGACAGAGTAGATCAACTCGGGTATGGGCATCAAACGCTGTGTAGCTTGGACTTTCGAAGCAGCAGCGGCGGCGAGATCATAGTCGACGTGAGCATCGAGCAACCACAAGCATATCAGACGCCTCGGAAAATTCTCCAGAACGAAGGTCGCCACATGAGATGTACATCGGCACTGGTTGTGTGGCGTGACTATATGCTACAGGAGCAGCGTTTCCTGTGACGCTCATGCTGCTACGGTTGCATTGCCAACAAGCTCTGGGTGCTCCGACAAATGCAGCCAGAAGTCAAGCTCGAAGTTCTCAAGAGCATTCTGCTCCGCGGTAGAGGCAAGCCATGGATCCAGATCTTCGGTCCCAAGAACATCTGTTGGTGCAGTGGGCCGGTGTGTGGTATGATGGAGCTCCTTGGCAAAGGGCGAAAGCACTCTTCCCAGAATGCCTTTCACGGTTGCCGTTGCTCCAGAAAGCAGAGCATAGTTTGGCTCTCCGTGATCAATCAATACACCGCTTTCGAGATGTGCCACAAGGACGCTCAGATCTTGTATGACTTGAGAAATCGAAGTTTCTCCCTCGCTCATGGCGATTGACCTGTTGAGAAGCGACAGGCATATGATGCCAGCGGCTGGTAAACTGTAGTAAGCGATCTATTCAAGGTCAGCAAGGGACACTTCAGCAGTTATTGATGCGGACAGACCTTCCAGACCAGTCCGGTGCCGGAGTTTGCGAGGTGTTGCTTCATCACAATTGCCTCTGCAGCTATATGCAGCATTTTCGCAGATATCTTTACGAGCTCGATCCCAGGATCAGAAGCACGAGGCAGAAGAGTGACCTCGAGGAGGAAGAGGATGTGAAGGTGATTCAGCTTGGCACTGACCAGGAAGTCTCGTTCGACCGGCGAGCGGCTGTTGCAAAGATACAGTGGGCTTTCCAGCCGGTGCGGAGTGGGTAAAGAATGCCATAGAGTCAAAGCTTTGCCTGATATATCCCTATGGCGAATCAGATCATGAACGGTTTTCCAGCTTGTGTGTGACCAATCTGACTTACTGCGCCTTGCTTGCTTTGGTCTGAGAGTCGAAGTTCTTGGTCAGATCCAACACTTGCTCTTTTAGGGTAGCACAAGATGCTGTCCACCACGTCTCCAGTATATAATCGAAAGACTGGGCGAGTAAGGAGGTTGAATCGTTCTGCTGTGTCGACACTGTACCAACGGCGGCAATACCCAAGTCAGTGATAACCCTTTCAATCTGGCAGTACTTCTGACTGATTCGTGGTGGACGCCCGAGAAAGATGGAGACGTTCTTGTCAGCAGAATATGCTCGAGCGAAAGCTGCACGCCTCAAGTTCTGCAGGAACGGAGGGCAATCAGGATCCAGATCTGCCTGCTCATGGTAGCCCAATGCGAACAGGGAGCTTGCAACATCTCCTAGTCGTCTCCACGAGTTGTAACCTGAAAGTTAGCAAAGATCGAGTAAGAGACATTGGAGCACCTACTTTGATCACCATCGATCATGGAATGGGCGATGAAGTTCTCGTATTGAAGCAGCAGCAAGAAATCGTACATGCAGTCAAGTGATAGAGCTACCTCTAGACAGTGATCTGCATAGCTCAATGCGAGCCTCTGCAGCTTACGTCGTTCCTCTCTAGTGCTGAACATGGTTTCAAAGCAATCGAAGTCAGTAGCAGCACGGGTCACGGCTACGAAAAATAAGCCAAGGGACTCCCAGCATGTTTCGTCTCCAGTGATCTGAGAGCAGAACTGCTCAAATGTGGTGCTTCCAGTGACTATCCATGGACGACAGGACGAGGTGAATAGCATCTTGGAGACGTTCCCTGCATATAGATTGCCTTTGTGGAGAAGTTCGTCGATGGCCTTAGTGCATGGGCCTACAAGAGAGCCTGCTAGTGCAATATTGGTGCCTGTGGCAATCCAGGCATTGACCATTCTGACACACGTCGGAACTTGGAATGCACTCGGGATTTTCTTGATGAAGGTGGCCTCCTGCATAATCTGAGAGGCATCCACACGACAATCAAAGTCTTCACCCGCCGGATCGCCATTGAAAGCAGCAGGTGTGTTGTCACCGCTACTTGCTGTGAGATGCTCGAATATTGCAGTATGACTTGTGCTTCCCAGGTAGCCTGAGTTTGGGTAGGCCCGAGATGTTGGTGCACTGGTCGGTATCGGTGTTTCCGGCTCGAAAGAGACATCACCATGATCTTCGGCATCAGGTGGCAAGGTTCGTCGCCGCTTGAATGGCCTCTCGCGATATTGACAGCTTTCTCCACGATCCGCATCTTGACACCGACCACAAACCGGCTTTGCGTGGTCGCATGAAACCTTCGATAGCCGACATGGCTCGCAGGCTGCGAGTCGAACTGGCATGGTCTTCTCCGTTCAGGTCGCACAGTGGCTGCAGCGCCAAACATCCAACACGCCGAAGTCTTCTTTGAGCATGGGCAATGGCATGTTGGCGGTGGTAAGCGAGGAAATCAATGTGAAAGGAGTTCGGAGAATGGTGTGAACGGAGAAAGAATGTATACGCCGAACACTCCGAGACGCCAAGAGCTTTGCTTCCTTCCATCAACTCCTTACAAGCTTCACCATATCATACCAGCCATCACCATACCGCGTACACCGACTGATACCCTGATTCTCAAAACCAAAAGACTCATAATATGGCACCAAATGAGCTCGTGCGATCAAGGCCACCCGGTCTACCATGGGAAAGTCCTTGAGTCTTTCGAGATAAGCTGTCATAAGCTGCCGCCCAAAACCCGTCCTCTGGCACTTTGGCGAGATAGCCAAGGTGTGTAGGCATACTGTACGCCCTGTCGGTACGTGTCCGACCTTTGAGCCCACAGCACTGCTGTGTTTTGGGATGTCCACTGCCTCGTTCGTGACGGCATGATCCGCTGTTTTGGTAGCACTGATCTGGCCCACAAGTTCCCAGTACTCTTCGTCCTCGACTGCAATGAACATTCCCAGCGATATGTCACCAGATTGTCGCAGTCGATACTGATACTAGACCGACACGTCAGTTACGGCTGTGATCATAGCCTTCTAGTAGTCGGCACTTACCTTCTCCAGCGTGGCTCTTTCCGAAGGTGCGAATGTTGTCAACTCCAGGGCGTAGCAGGATGCAGCATCTTCTGCCGATAACGGCCGCAGCTCTATCTTCAAGTCCTTCAGCGGTCTCTTCGTGGTGTCTGGCGAGCGACACCCTGATCTTATGCTATCAACATGGACGATCTGCTTGCGGGAGAGCATGATGGCGATCAACGATAGTAGTGAAGGTGTTGTGACAGGAGAGAGGAAGAGCTTACCGTCACATGGTACTCTCAACCAAACGTGCATCCGTCCCGTGGCTTCATTCCGGGTCGTGCGAGTGCATGCCAGTGGTTGAAATACGCCGAGCACTCCGAATTGCACGACGCTGAAGCCTATTACACCTCTATGCTCAAGCTAGAATATCAAACAGGATGATAAGAAAGTACAATCAACATTTGGCGTTCTCTTTAGACCTTCGATATACGCCTTCCCTGCAACAGAGTTGAAGCACATCATGTTGTCCAACAAACTACACGACTTCGAGGACAGGCGGAAGACATCATCAGAACTACCTGGAGGCATTGCGCCTGCTACTTCGTCTAATTCGTTTCGCAATTTCAAGCATAGCACTGGTCGAAAGTCACTCACGTGGAGGCAACATCTCAGCGAAGAATGTCGACGGCGTCAGGGCTCAGAGCTGAAGGCTGCCGCCAGCATAACTACTCCTTGTCCCATGGGCTCCATCAATCTTGGCACAGCCCGACCAGATGCTAGATACTTTCCTTGGCAATCAATGAGTCTGGATGGCGTTGCATCTGTCGAGCAAGATGCAAGTGGCAATGAGTCAACATCCATACTTCCCATGACTTGCATCAAGGGCGAAGATGCATACGACTTTGGCATTGCCATGAACTATGGCTTTACTGCAGGCTCACCGCAACTACTCCGCTTCATCACAGAACACGTGGAACTGATCCACGACTTCCAATACGACGACTGGGAAACATGTCTGACATGTGGAACAACCTCAGCTCTTGACATCCTCTTCCGGGTTCTCTGCAACCCAGGCGACTCAGTCCTCGTAGAATCTTACACCTACGCTGGCACACTCCAAGCACTGAAGCCATTAGGCGTGACTCCAATCAGCATTTCCATGGACGAAGACGGCCTCTTGCCCACCGATCTCAACACAAAGCTTTCAAACTGGGACGACACCAAAAAGGGTCGCAAACCCTTCATCCTCTACACAATCCCATCCGGTCAAAACCCAACCGGCATCACCCAACCCTTATCTCGCAAGAAAGAAATCTACGCCCTAGCCGAAAAACACAATCTCATCATCATCGAAGACGACCCGTACTATTTCCTCCAACTCACCAACATCACGTCCTGCTCAGATCCATCGGCCTACCTCAAATCTCTCATCCCCTCCTACCTTTCCCTCGACACGTCAGGACGAGTCCTACGCCTTGACGCCACATCCAAGATCCTTGCTCCAGGCTTACGTACCGGATGGTTGACCGGTCCTTCAGAACTCATCAACAAATTCCTCAACTATACCGAGTACAGCACCGTAGCACCTAGCGGACCAAGCCAAATCATGCTATACAAACTCCTCGATCAGACATGGGGACACGAAGGTTTTCTCCGATGGTTGATGCATTTATCAAGACAATACCGCCAATGTCGAGATGTTCTTCTCGCTGCTTGCGAGAGATATCTTCCTCGGAATTTGTGTAGATGGGAGGTTCCGGATGTGGGGATGTTTATTTGGATTAAAGTGGATGTGACACAAGTGAGAGACAATGTTGGAAGTGTTGTGGAGTTGGAGGAAAAGATATATGGTTTTGCGAGAACGAATGGTGTACAAGTCAGTCGTGGAAGCTGGTTCCTTGCTGATCCCGGGAAGAAAGGAGAAGAGTTAGCTTTTAGGATGACGTTTGCTGCTGTTGAGAAGGAAGTTTTGGATGAAGCTGTGAAGAGATTTGCGGATGCGCTTTTGCCGTTGATCACAAAGTAGAGAGGCTTTGTGGGTATTCATTTCACAAATACCTCCACTTTCTCCTACTCCACTTGCGTCGCAGACGTCTCTGATACGCAGAAACAAACATGACAAGACCAACTCCGCAGAATACCAAAGGACTGAGCAACAAAGTCGTCGATGTAGCTCTGGATCCTAATCGCTCATCTCCTGCTTGAGTCGATGGTACATCATCCATACTCATAACCCTAACCACAAGAGCACTCCATCCCGTAAACCTCTGCGCTCCTTTCCCCTCTCCAGTCTCCGGATCATAATGCTCCCAAACCATACCAGTTTTCTGCCAAGATTGAAACATTGTATCTACTAAAGTTTTCCGTAGAGAAGAGTAAATTCTTCCCGCTCTCTCAGCATACTGGCCATCTTCGTCATGGAGTTCTTTGAGTTTCACCAACACGAGGTAGTTAAAATTAATCCAGATTGGTGAGCGCCAGTAGTTTTCTCCAGTTTTGTAAAATTCGTCTTAGGGGCTTAGACTTCGGAGACCGTAAGGTGACCAGAGATCTTCGATGATGTTGAGAACAGAGGGGATACGGGATGGAGGGATGAGATCTGTGAGGAATGGGAGGAAGGAGATGTAGCCTTTATGGCAAATGTGTTGGATTGTGTTACGGAGTATTATTGGGGGATATGCTGATGTCGCAGTATGCTGAGTTGTTTTCTGACCAATGGAGTTGTTCTAAGGTTGTGCGAATGTGTTCTAGATGCTGGTCGTAAGGATGCGTATGGTTGTCGGATGAAAGTCGTTTCAAAACTCCAGCCATCAATCCGACCCAGCAAAGAGCATCGACGTGCAGGTCGTTATTGTCTGGTTTTGAAGCGCGAGGGTAATCGTCAAGACCACTGGTGAGTACATGGGTATCAGTCTGGCCACGCCATCGATATCCTTCGATGAAGTTCTTGCTAGCACTGAAGACCTGGTATCCTTCCAATGAACCTGACTGTGTTCGTCTGAACCAATTATAGTGCCTCTCCAATTTGGTGAATAGCTTCCCAAGTATTTCAGTCGAGTTTGACAAGCTCGATGGTCGTCCACTGTACTTTACATGACAAAGGAGTCGGTCCATGATCATCTCAACAGCCATGAATAAAGTTGGTGGATTGGCATATGCAGTATATTGTGTTTGAAATTCAACTGGAACTTTACTTCGGGTCTCTGGGCCTAGGATTTGCTCCCGAGCTATCCATCCATCATCGTCCATTAGATCGAGCCAGCTGAAGATGATTTCGAGAGCGAGGTCGATGTCGTAATCAAGGATGACCATGAGATGAAATCCTGTGTCCCAGAGAAAACCTCTTAGGAAGAAAGGGCGGGAAGGGACTGTCGTGAGTAGCGAGTACGTGCCATGCTCCTCTCCGGCTTCGACGTGATCAGCTGAAAAGGTACTGTCTACGATGCTCGTTCCGTAGAAGTATCCTATTCCGCCGAGCAGATTCGCCAGAGTTTCCTTGGAGAACTTCGAGTAGGCTGGATCCAGAAAGGGCGACTTGGGCTTGTACGTGGCTTCGGAAGGCGACGTGAATGTGTTCGCAGTAAGCTCTGGATCCTGATGTACGCTCTCCGCGTCAGTCAAATTATTGAATTCGATCTTAATGGCAAAATCTCCTGCGAACACACTCTGAATAAATGCAAGATTGTTCAACCCTTCCAAAGATGACTCAAGTCTGTCCTCCGCAAGCCGCTCATAGTGATCTCTCGCCTGCCAAACGGTACCAGGATCGACACGGATCATGTCAAGTCGACTCGCCTCCGGAAGAAACATCGAGCTCTCGTCCACATCAAGACTCATTTCAAAGGCGCCACGCTTAGGTGCCTGGCCCTTGCATAGATATCTGAGCAGACTCTTCCCACCGAGAACACTTCGTATTTGACATTCGAGTGGCTGCTCAGCGGCATCAAGACCAATGTACCACACTATCGTCCATGAAGTGTCATTCCCACGAGGCGTTCCTGACACCTCTACCGTCCATGCTGAACTCGACGACAGGTGGACGTCGATCGTCAGGTCAAGCTCGTTTGCAGTATCGTTGAGGATTTGCTGACCTCCAATTCTGACATCGTAGAACGCCCAGCCGTACTGCAGCTCTCCATCCTGCTCACAAGAATGACGTAGATGACTTAGGTCCTGGTCTTTGTACCACATGAGGCCTAGGAGCGGGCTGTTTGGCGACTTGGATCGCATGCCGAAATAGAGGTTTGGCCGGTAAGGCCCCCACCAGCTAGAATGATCATGTTGCTGAGATGTCACCGACTCTGCAAAAAGCACGATGCGAAAGAAGAGTGTGATAAGAAGTAGGTAAAGTTGACTGACATCCATTGGCAGTGACGACCATGAGCTGAGATCATGCGATCAAGCGATCAAGCGACCTGGGCATGATCTGAGTAGAGAGTCAGGTTTCGAAGATACGGATTCTGCATAGTTGTCTGCATGTATGTGTGATTGAACACGGCCCACCCCGCGACTGCGACAGCTCATTGAATCGACGTTCCTTGGCAGAACGACTGACTCGGCGTAAAAAAGCATTCTCGCGAACAGGATGGTCGATTGTAGCGATTCGATATGCTTGTTGGTGTTGGACGGCACGGCCGCTCAAGATACGTACAGTCTTGGCACCTGAAGCCACAACGCAGGTCGTTTATCGCGAGATCGCATGACAGGCTGAGGCAACATGTGCAGTGATGTCGGAGACGGCACAAAATGCAGAAGGAAGAGTAGGCTGACTGGTGATCACCGCTCGTTGATTGGTGGAACGGAACGGGGTCGTCTCGAAACCTCCTGTGAAAGTGTACTGTACATACGCCAAGAGATTCACTTCCTCATGAGATGTATTGCTTCTTCAGGCTTATTTTCAGGCGGTCGCTCGCTGTGATCTCAAGCTTGGCGTCAACATCGCTCCTCATGTCCTTCGTACCAGGAAGGTACCCACATCTCAAGATCTTCTGTACATGTATCTATATCATCTCTCTCGTCTCGGGATCCTCCCAATGCATCATATGTACACTCTCTCCAGCCAGATGATCTCTTTTAGTCACCGTGCAAATGCTCTTGTCCCCAACGCCACACATGCGCTGCTACTGCTTACAACTTCCTCTTCTCACTAATCTCCTCATACGTCTGGATCTGATCACCCACCTCAAAACCCTGCCAATCATCAAAACCAATACCACATTCCGTACCTTTCCTCATTTCCGTGACGTCTTTCTTCACGTTCTTGAGGGAGGAAATCGTGCCTGTAATTCAAAAGTCAGTAATCAGATAAAGCCTGGGAAGGACCGACAGTACTCACCATCATGAACCTTCTCCCCATTCCTCGTAATTCTCGCCCGACTGTTCTTCCCGATGACGCCATTTCTCACTTTACAGCCTGCAATTTTCATCGTCTTTCTACCACCGATACTGATCTCGAAAGCAGCGCTGACTTCGGCTTCACCGAGGACTCTTTGGCTGAGGATGGGTGGTAGCTTGTCTTCGAGCACGGATTTCACGTCGTCCAGGACGCGGTAGATGATGTTGTTCTCCAAGATTTTGACGCCTCTACTCTCAGCAGCACCTTGCATTTCAGGATCTGAGGGCAAATTGAAGGCAATGATGTGACCACCAGCAGCGTTTGCCATTTCGATGTCTGATTCGTGGACCGCTCCAACTTCTGAGGACAGGATCTTAGGGGTGATCAGTGGATTGGAGACACTCATGATGTATGCTGAAACTGCTTCAGCTGAACCAGAGACGTCGGCCTTAATGATGAATGGGACTTCCATCTGGCCAGACTGTTCGCGGTTGCGCTCTGGAGCATCGATGTCGGTGGAAGGACCTTCTGCTGCGCCACCTTCGCGAGCGGCAGTGCGTTGGGCCTGCTTGGCAGCTAGCGAGGCGGCCTTCTCTTTGCTTTGACGTTCCTGCGCTATGCGGCGTGATTCGTTGATGGCTTCAGTATCAGAGGCGGTACGCTCTCGCTCGTTCTTCTCGAGTCGGAACTCAACGACGTCGTTGGCTTTCTGCTCGCTTGGGGCTTCAAGGACTTCGTCGCCGGCCATCGGTTGATCTTTCCATCCATCGACCTCTACAGGCATACCTGGACTAACGCTTTGTAGCATCTTGCCGCCTTCATTGCGAAGAGACCTGACACGAGCCCAGGTCTTGCCTGCGACGATAACGTTTCCTGGCTTCAGAGTACCTCGTCGGACAAGCACAGTCGCCACACGTCCAGATTTTTTGGTTGTGGCCTCTAGCACCCAGCCTTCGACTGCGCCGTCAGTCTCCGCGCGATGGTAGAGCACCTCGGATAGAGTCACGACGTTCTCCTCGAGCTCATCCATGCCTTGTCCAGTCTTGCCAGATACTTCCACTACCTGTGTCTCGCCACCAAAGTCCTCAATCTCGACGCCATGACGAGCCAGATCTTGCTTGACGCGTTGGATGTCGGCCTCTTCTTTGTCGACCTTATTGATAGCAACAATCATAGGCACACCAGCTGCTTTAGCGTGCTTGATAGCCTCCAGTGTCTGCGGCTTGACACTGTCATCTGCCGCAACAACGAGAATGACAATATCGGTGACATTGGCACCACGCTGTCTCATAGCCAAGAATGCGGCGTGGCCAGGCGTATCGAGGAAGGTGATAGTCTTGCCGCTGCTTGCAAGTGGAACGCTGAATGCACCGATGTGTTGCGTAATACCGCCTGCTTCTCCAGCTGCCACAGAGCTTTTCCGCAAGTAATCTAGAATGGTGGTCTTGCCATGGTCGACATGTCCCATGATCGTCACGACAGGAGGTCGTTCAGGCAGCATTGACTTGTCGTAGGCTTCGGGTTGTGGCTTAAGATCCCGCTCTTCAGCTTCCTGTTCTCCGCCATCAAAGGTCGGCTCGAAGTTGTACTCCATCGCGATCAAAGTTGAGGTCTCAGAGTTGAGAGTCTTGCCCGGGAAGACATCGTCATAGCCCAGCTCCTCAAGACGCTCAACAAACTCTTCGTAGCGGACTCCCAGAAGTTGAGACAGCTGCTGTACGCTGACGAATTCCGGCAAGGAGATTGGCGTCGTGCCCTCAGCTTTGTCGGCTTTACGCTTACGCTCGGCCACCCTTCTCTCCTTGTCTCTCTTCCGCTCCTTGTCTGCTTGTCGTTCTGCTTTGCGAGCGCGGAAAGCCTCACGAGCATCTGCCTCTTCGTCCTCATCTTCATCAAATTCTCTGCGGCCTCCTCGCTGAGCTTTACGGCCACGATCTCTGCCGCTCTCCTCGACATCGGCATCTTCCCATCGACTGCGACGAGCCGACTTCTCTTTGGTCTCTCGTGAAACAGCTGGCGCCTCAGCCTCATCTTCATCTGCCCATCGCGAGGCGCGTGCCGGTTTCGTTTCTTCACGAGCCACAGATTGTGCCGATGGAGCGTTTTGTCCAAATTTGGCCATACGCCTCTCTCTCGCGTCTGCTTTCGCCTTTGCCTCAGCATCTTCACCCCACTGACCACGATCTCGTGGTTCTCGTCGTGAGTCCGTAGTTCGAGCGGAGTCGGCGAATGGGTTGGACACTCGACTGGGCGGTTCTGAGCTGCGGCTTCTATTGGACGATAATTGTCCTTGAGCATCTAGGTTCGGACAGTTCGCCTGAATGTGTCCGGGCTGACCGCAAGCCAAGCAAGTCCGCATATCACGCTTCGAAGGACACTGCCGCGCAACATGCCCTACTTGACCACAGCGTGCACATTTCTTATTAGTGAGATCAACATCTGCGAAAAGACTCCTGCGATAATCGGCTGCATCTTGAATTGCAGGATTGTTGCTCTGGCCAGATTCTACAGGACGAACGTGTCGCTGTCTCTTCTCGCGATCGCGCTGGTGATTCTCGAACGTCTGGTGAACCCAGGCGTCATCCATGAACGGATTGGGCACGTCTTGACGTTGTGGCTCGGGAGGAGAATTGGCGGATGGTTGAGGGGCAGACCTTGCAGGAGCTGAGCCGCGTCGTCTTAGATGCTGCCAATTGGCAGACTGTCCTTCGTCAAATGGTGCGATGTTGGGCTGCAACTCGCTAGGGTCAAATGGCGTCGCTCGGTAGCCGCTACTACTGTAAGCAGATGACTGCGAAGTCTTTATCTGGTTTTGACGAGATACCGGCTCGCTGTTGCGCCGAGCATGATCTTTTGAGGTACCTAGCCCCCAATCACCTCTTTGGAATTGTGGCAAAGGTTCCCCACGCGATGGTTCTGCTTGTGAGTCGACTTCAGGCGTTGAGTAGTCATCGATGCTGGCTGTGGAGTTGCGACCTAGTCCAAAGCCATTCCGCGGTTCAGCTCGCTGTGGCCGTGCTTGCGAGTCCACCTCTGGCACAGCAAAATTCTGTGCTTGTCTAGATGGTTTCATGGAAGGCTCTGGTCGTTTTGGTTCTGCCTGTGAATCCACCTCCGGCATAGAATAGTCGTTAGTTTCAGTCACGTGCTGTCTGCCTGATGCGGATGAAGGTTCTACACGTGCTGTTCGGGCTTGTGTTTCGACTTCGGGAGTTGATACTTCAGGTGCTGATGGCGTAGCAGCTCGAGAAAAGGCCTTTCGCATCTGCGCAAGTGTGCTGGCGGGCGAATGACCAAGCATCGCTGCAATCTCCTTGTAGGACATACCACCTCTGCTCAGGTCCTTCAAAGTCTCGATCTCATCGGCATCCCACAAGTCGGCTGAGGGCTGCGGTGGTATAGTAGCCTTCTCCGGCTCAGAGGCTTTCTTGGCGGTTTCCTTAGCCTTGCTCTGCGCTGTGCCGAAGGAGTCTGCAAGTACAGATGCGGGTGAGCGGGATTGAGCTTGCTGGCCTGGCGCCATTGATGCTGTGTCGGGCGAAGGCGAGGTACGTGAAAAGTCGTAAGTCTGTGGCTCCGATTCCGCATGTGGCCGTTCCTCCAAATTTGAGGCTTTCTCTACGGTCGATTCAATGGTGTCCGAAAGCTCAAAGGAACCGAAAGAGCCGATGTTGGTGGATGTCTGCTTGGGAGCATATTCTTCATTCACATTTCTCGAAGATGATGCTGTAGTATCCGAAGGCTGAGCTCGAGCGGGATTTGCTGGTTCGTAATCTGGGTCTGCATAGCCGAATGTTTCAGGTCTGATCTCTGGAGGTTGATCTGTGTCCAACACAAGATGGTTCTGTAAAGGCTGTGCATGTTTTTGGGTTTCCCACGAAGGAGGTTGTCGATCCGCAGGAGCTTCGTCGGGCAATTCATGCATGCTCTGCGAAGCTCGGTCATAAACTTCTTGCTGCGATCGTAAATCGTACTCAGTGGTTTGTCCTTCAGTGATGTCCTGTGGAAGTTCTGGCTCGAAGTCCTCAAAGTAAGTATCTTCCACTGGCCTTGCAACTGATTGAGCAGCACGGTCGTATGCTTCTTGCTGGGATCGTAGCTCCTCATCTGCCGCATCTCGATCGACTTGCTGACTTTCCTCCACGACGGAGGCGTCATAGTTCGGTCTGAACGACTTGTGATCGAGTCCCACCTTGAATTTGACGCCGTCGGGACTAGTCTCGATTTTTGGTTCGGATGCTTCGAGAAGCGCGTCGCTGTAAGATAGAGGAGCAGCTCCAGTACTGGCAGCACCCCAGCCTGTTGCGGCAGACGTGATGCTGTGTCCTCCATTTGATGATGCAGCTGCGCCCGAAGCACCTGCGAATGGATTGCTGACCTTCTTCGGTTGAGCTGTAGTACTTTTCGCGGTGGCCGTAGTTCGTGGACGTATGGCAGCATATCGCTGATCTTGCTGTTGCGACACTTTGTCGGAGATGACATGTTTTCTGACCGTTAATTGGGGTGTCTTCCCACGCTTCGCATCACGATCAGCATTTCCACCTTTTGCGCTCATTCTCTGACCCAACGAATCTTCGTCTACTTTCCGGATCTGGAACGTCCGTCTCCGCATGCCAGCAAGTGTGTCTGCCTGTGTTTGTTTCGCCGCAGACCGCTTCATGGCATCAGCCATAGAGACTCCTTGCGACGATATTGGAGATGGTTCGGTAGTGTCACGAGGCCCAAGGTCAAGACGCCGAGAGCCAGGACGACTACTACGCCTCACGTCTCGCTGCTGCTGTTCGCCTCGCTCCTTGATCTGCGCCATCTGCTCCCTCCATATTGCTTCTTGAACAGCTTGGTTCTGCTCGACATCGCGTTTCTGGGTAGCTTGCATTCGCTCCTGCTTCTCCCTCTGCTCCGACATGGACAAGCTGGACTTTGGGTCGTACCATGCCGGCAATCCTCCATCGTTTGTGCCATCTTCGGGTGTTGAAGCTGTCGCGGCTACCGTTGACTGTCGTATTATTTGCGTGCTACTAAATTGTCTTGGAGCTGGTATAGCAGTCTGGGTAATGGGCGCAACTTGAGAGGCCGGAACTTCGATGCCCAGTCGACAGGCACAGAATATGCAGAGGCTTTGGGCTGAGGATGTCTGTCAATAATTAGTTAGCATTGAATTATTTCCATAGAGGAATAGAAAATGTATACCCTCAGTACGCGCTGTCGCCTCATATCAATGAAATATACACACAATTCCTCCCTCTCCACCGAATCGAAGGAGCATCGACAACACGTCCTAACAATTGGGAAGCTGGCCGCGGGAGTGAAGGTCAGCAAGAAACTCCGAAACATCTCCGCATATTCTCCGAAAGGTAAATCAAACATCCATGACGATTGACCACCACCATACCTTTCACCACTCTCTCCCATCAAGAACCTACACAACAACACTACCCTACCCAACCCACCAAAATGTCCAGACAAGTACACACCCTCCCACCCCATTCCTCAATCCTCACTAACGTTGTTTTCAAGCAAATCATCGGCCACTACACCCGCCTCGCAGCACGCTGGCCCAAAGACATCCTCCGACCCGAAAACTCCTTCAAATCCTTATTAGAATCTCGCATTCAAACAGCCCCTACCCCAGCTCGGTCCGAAGAGAAAGAAGTCAATGCAGCATATCTACTCCTAGAAAACAGTTTCAGCAAGCAGTTCCCTCTTCAAGAGAAATTGATGAGGCCTGCGTCTGATCCGAGGAGATATGAGTTGCTGGAGCAGGAATTGAAGGCGATTCCGAATAGAAGCTTTTTTGGGGCTTGGGTTAATCGGTTGAGGAATATGGTTAGGTTAAAGTGATGGATGGGATGGAGGGTGTAAACACACACGGGAGGCGGAGGACATGCCAAACACACGACGCGGGCAAGGGGATTGGCCATGACGACGATTTCAGAGCTCGCTGGAGGAGTTTTGTGCCGTGAAACAAGAGCATGAAAATGGATGTTTTCGGCAAGATCCCTTCCATTGCGCCAAAAGTTCGCACATGGAAGTGCAGATTCGCAAGTCGAATCCGAAGATTTGGCAAAAGACTTGAATGAGGCCCTCGCGTATGGGCTCACAAGTGGGAAAACCAAGAGGACGTAGGCTGATGGTGGAGACGTGGAAGCGGGCGATGTTATGATCTAAGAGAAGGGATGACTGCTGCTAGACGCAAAACGGGAGGAGATGGAGAAGGATGAAAAGGCATGAGGAGGAAGTCTGGATTTTCGGAGTGCTGTGTATGCTTTGCAGGTTCTGCTAGTTCAAGCCTCCTCTTCTGGAGCTGGAGAAACGTGCCCTGTGGAGAGTACCCATCAAGAAGCTCTTTCCCGATCTGCTCTGGTTCCCTTCTCATTCACTTGCTCTCACATCGGGCGGCTTCGAATTTCACACGTGCGAACTGTTGCGGAAGAAGGAACCGTGAAATTTCTCTCCGAAATTCGACTTTAGCGCTTCTCCCTCAATGCCAACCTCAATCCTCTTTCAATTAACCCAAGCGTAACGAACGAGGGTTTGGATCTGCTCGGATCATCTCGCCCGCATATGCGTCTGGCAAAAGATTGAATCCATTCTGCAATACGACACTCAAGACCTCCTGCTCGACACTGCGCTCTTGCCAGGCTGGACAGCACCTATCGCACGCGGCCGTGTCTGGATCGATGACAAACTTTCTGCATTTCCCAGAACTTTGGCGCACGCACGACAAAGGTACATCCACTCGGCTCTCGGTCATGATCCTATCTAGCCCGGACACAGACGTCTATTAGCGTTTTGATTCGACAACCTAATCTCAATTTTCAAGCCTTGGGGACATCTCTTTTACTGACTGTTCATTGCGTCTCACTTCTACTCTTCGGATCGGCTGCTCCCTCGTCGACCGGCACGGGTTCCTTTCCTTCGATCGTTTTGCAGAGCTGCCTGGATCTCCGGCATGTACATCCGTAGGCGGCAGAGCGGCACTCAGCTTGATCAGTGCCTGCTCCACGACGCACGACGACACCAATCATTTGAAAGCCTTATACGTGCAACTCTCTGGAGGCTAGCGTAATTGGTTGCAATCGTCAGGTCCAAGCAGGACTTCGCAGTCATACATGCATCTTCCCTGGTGCTCTCTGGACCAGTACCAACAATGCTGAGACTTCGAAACGCCGGGTTCATCGATGCTTCTTGCCTCCAATTCCCGCCCTTTCAATCATGTGTTCATGTTTTGCATCTCTTTCCGCGGCTTCATTTCGTTGCTATTCGGGTCTGGAGGTTGTCAGAACCGCGAGACACGTTCATTCCTGCCTTCAAAGGCTTCGAGAGGTTGTTACGGTCCGTCCTCACCGTGGCGAATCGCGTTTTGTGGCCGACAATTCTGGCACTGCTGCGTCGACGCGTGATGCTTCGGACTCTCGTAGTAGTACCGAATCTGTAAGATTTATTCCACGGCCATCCGCATGATGGAAGATACTTTCTCAATGGTCGATCTAGTTTGCAGTCAGCCATTCCTCTCTCAACACTGCTGTTGAGAATTTGACACTGCTCTGATTGGCCTGGAGGAAGTCGAGATGGTATTCGCGGCGGCGAGAGGCAGCAGTGTTCGACATAGCGTCGCAAGCATTAATGCGTTGCATGTTCCGAAGTCGTGCTGGTGCTCGTAACGACATTCCGCGGCAGACATGAGTTCGCGTTCTGGCTTGTGGTACACTCCATCGGTGCTCTGGCCTCGTAGCCAGCTTCAGGATATTCGCGTTGGCGTCAGCGACTCCTTTCTCGGTGTGTTGCGTCGATGTTTGCTGCTTCAATTTCCGTGGCTTCTACTGGCGACCCCGCTGTTCTCAATCCTGCATCCAAGTTTTCTCGGTCGATTATTGACGCGTTGGATGGAGGGCTGGACGACCGACCGATGCTTTTGATGGTTCTCGCGGTGGCAACCACATTATCAACTGGGGCAAATGTTGTATCATTCGACTTTCAACTCTTTCTGGTCATTTGGTGGCGATTGTAGCAGCTTCTTCGCCATATCACATCCTTCCTTCGCTCTTTTCCGAATTGGTAACGTGTGGGAGGGATAGCTAGGAAACCACGGAAGCTCTGGACGATGCTCACGGTGGCGACCTCGATCACGAAACGCTAGTATGGGTGTTTTGTCCATTGTTCAAAGCTCCCCTGAGACTTTGGTGGCGACCATCGTGTAGCAACTATCCTCTTGTTCCAGGCTCTTTCGTCAACCTCTTGATGATTGTCAAGGCTATACTGGCTCTTCTGCGACTACAGGGGCGTGGGATTTGAGCGGTAGTCTGACCATGCTTGTCACTGAGGTCCATTGTGTGCGCTTGAGGTCGTTTCTGGTGATAATGCTGGCTGATCCCGGTGATTCATCGGCTGGTATGCGTACTGTCGCCAGTGTTTCCACCTGTTCAGCTTGCAATTGTGCTCGTGGAAGCAAAGCTAGTGGCCTCCTCTCCCGCATCTCGTCGTGAACGACTGCGTACTCTCTTTGTGTGACCTGATGGGCAATCGTCGCGGCGTCTCTCGATGGTAGAATGTCTCGATTCGGCGGTGGAGCTGCGTATTTCTCAAAGGCGATGCTGGTAGTGGTAGCGGTCACAAAAGCTGTGAATTCGACTTAACGCCGATACGAGGGCTGTCTGCGTGCTGTAATGGCGCTCTTGGTATCGAACTTATGGTCTTTCCAAGTTCTTCAGCCGATTGCTGCGATGGCTATGCATGGTCTCGCCGGCGGTCGTGATGGCGTGTCTGCTGGATCTGACTACACGGATAATAGCGTCAGTTGTCTGCTGTTGATGTCAGGGAGAGTCTTTCAAGTACAAGAACGTGGTGCCGACTGTGCTGGAGCGTAATCGCACTGTTTAAGCTGCAGGCTCAAAGGACAACTTGACGCATTCGCGAGAGTGCTCTGCTATGCTCAGGACGAGATTGAGCTCTCATTGTTTACTCCTGCTGAGTGTCATCGGAGCAGTCTGTAGTCTGTTGTCGCAAGCCTTTCAAGGAACAGCTGTTGTGACGTGGCGAATATCTCGCTGGACCTGGTTGTGGCGTGTTTGCTGGATGAGACTACACGGTTTCATGGCAACAATCGTTTGCTACTGGTGTTCAGAGGACTCACCTGGATGGGAAAATGCAGTCCGTTTGCGTTGGAATGCCTTCTTATTGTCTCTGTAGCATGATTGGGAAGGCCACCACGATCGCGAGAAAGCTCTGCTACCATGATCATGAGCCTGAAGCCTCTATACCAGTTCTCACTGGCCATGAAACGCGTTCTATAGTCCTGAGCCCCTTGACAAGATGCTGCTGTGGTGTTGCGAGGGCCTGGCTGGCCGACATTGTCGTGTTTGCGCTGGATGTGACCACAAGATTCAACGGCAGAAATGCCTAGACTGCTCCTGATGCCAGCAGACGCCATCTTGAGACGGAGATGCCGTCCATCCATGGTCATGGACACCTTCAAACTTGTCGTTGTGACCTGACTGAGGAAGATGTCAAGAAAACCGGGGCTCTCTCCCATGGTGAGGACGAGGTTGGCTTGCACATGCCAGCTGCTGTCGTGCAGCCATCAGTATCATCGCCTACTGCACGTTGTGACAGCGACCTTTATTGTTGTATCTCGCATTTCGTTTCTAAGGGTACATGGGCACATTGGCACAGAATATGGTGCAAAAAGGTTCGCGCGATTAGAACGGTACAATGCAGGCTCTGCTTTCAGTTTCCATGAACTACACTCGCGCTACGCGTACGACATACATATGCAGAGTATCACACGGCTATACTGCTTAGCAACTGTGATGCCATTGTGGGACAGCCATAATGCTCAAGCTGCTCGTTGTGCTGAGACTGTCCGTTTCGCAGCATCTGCTATCTAAATCGTGAGCCCCTGTCAGCATCCTCACTGCTGTCCATCTTCACATCACGAGCTTTTGTCACAGCATACGATGTATGCCACGGGGTCGGCCTGCCCCTTGCCGCTCTTTCCACCAAGGAAGGTCCATTGTGCTGCAGTTGTTCGTCCCAGGGTAGCTGCTACCCATATCCTCCCATATTCACTGCCAATTATGACCGCTGTGTGTCCTGTTTCCACGAGCTTTAACCACCGCGCAGATTGTAGATCATGGACCCAATGCGTTCTACTGTATCCTTGACGTGCTGGCAATCGTGGCCGTACAGGCCATGGGCTTGTACTGCGGCGAAGCCTTCACCCCCATCAGCCGGCTGTTATTGTTGACGACTATCTAGACTTCACGAGCTTTGCAATAGCACACGCTGTAGGTCACGAGGATAACGTGTCAGTAATGATCCTTGATTCTCTGGGCATCGTCACCGTACAGTCCGTGGAGCTCGATACTGTGACCAACCTCTTCACCCACGCGGTCTAGCCACCATTGCCAACACTTGCACGTCGACAATCTAGATCAGGGGCACTACTTTCACATTCACACCAGACTATCCTAGTTCACCGACTCTCGTAGATCGCGGCAACTGCAACCGCCTCTTGGCACTCTGGACACGCTCCGAATCCCAGTAAGTGAATAATGCTCGCCAGACCGGCCATGCGGCTTCATTTGCAAACAGGCTACAATCACTCCCATAGCTCAACGACCTCAATTGACCATTCACAGGCTACCATCAGACCCTTATCGCGACTTGTGCATCTGCACGGACCTTATTGTCACCTTCGCAGCGGCGGAGCATTTAAGCAGCTGCCTCGCGTTTCTGCCTCGACTTCCGACCCACACACCAACATCCACCACGACTGGCCACTTCTTGCATCTTCCAAGCACACCAAAAAGCCGCATAGCCTAGCTTGCGCCGCCATTCAGCATGGACTTGCTGCCACCGCTGCCGTCCAAGGCTTACGCGACGCGACTTTTCAATACCCGCCCCAAGGAACTGCGCTTCAATGAGTTGCTTGCAGTCGCCTACTACTACACCAACAAGGAGCTCATTGATCGCGACAATGAGGACCGGATTGCAAGCGGCGACAGACCACGCGGCAAATCTTCTAACATCATCACGAAATGGATCACCGAAGCTGTCCAGAACAGCGCCACGGAGAACAATATTCTCCCGTCACTCATGCGGCGACTGTTTGACATTCGGCGGTACAACATCCTCAAGCATAAGGAGGTCAGTGACAAGCAGAGCGTGCGCTCTCTGCACAGTCTCGTTGTCAGTGATCATCATGCACGTAAGTCGTCACTCACTTGGGATTGTCATATGCACAAGTCATTCACTGACCCGAAACAGCCAAGTTTGTCAAGTTCAGCGACAACCCAACATGGGAGGACCTCAAGCCATACCTTGGCAAGCAATGGGGACGCCCACCGGACGCGATCTGGCCAGCACTTCTGTCATTTGTCGGCACGCAAGGTCGCGACATGGAGAAGCTTCGTGAGATCCTGAGGCACATGGAGAAGCGGACCTCAGAAGAGTCCGCATATGGCTTGGTAGCTGACATTCGCCGCCTTGGACCTCCAATCAAGGATACTCTTGAGAATCACAAGGCTAAGACCCAGAAATGTGCGCATACCTTGAGAAGCTGGCGACAATTACTGACATTAGCGCAGTGAAGCGATATGCTGAGGCGGAAGTTCGAAAGATCAAGAACGAAGATCGCTCAGTTGCCAAGAAGGCCAGCACCAAGGCTCCTCGCAAGAAGGTTCTATCCAAGCAGGAGGAACCAAAGAAGGTGACACCTAGGACGATCGTGCCAAAGAAGGAGACTCCAGCCAAGGTCAAGTCCGAGAAGGCTGTGTCCAAGGCAGCAGTATCTCGCCCATTGAGATCGTCACAATCAAAGCGTGTCACTCGTCAGAGTAAGTCACATCCTCTTTGCTAATTGGGCAAGTACTGATTCCTTGCCACAGATCCTCAGCCGACTCAAGAATTGTCTCCCTCGCCCGAGCAATCGCCAGCGCCTTCCGCAATTCCTTCCACCGACGAGGATCTGGAGAGCGAGATTGAAGTCATCGCAACTACCGCACCAGCAGTTCCTTCATCTTCTCCTGCTTCGACCCCTGAGCCCTCCGCCGAGACCTCCGTCACCGACCGTACCCAGCCTGCACCAACTGCATTGCCAGCCATTCAGACCCTGTCGATCAAGCCTGCCTCTACACCACCACCACCAACCCATGCCATTCACAAGACGCTGCTGGTATGGTCTAGCTGGCTTGGAGTGTCTTTTGCTGAAGCTCTTGACGAGCATCAGGAAGATAAGATCATACTTGACCACTTCATGAACCAGCATGAGCAGACGATCGACGGTATTCAGGGTTCAGAGCACCAGTTCTTCTGCTACATGCTGGCCACTCTCGTTTCCTGGTTCCTACTCCCAGTCGCGACTCGCATGACGCCTTATCAGCACCTGGAAGCTGCGGCCGTCCTCTTCCTCACAACTCTGACCGCCAAGAACAACCTCATCTTCTTCCCCTTCGACCACAAGATCTTCGATAACAGCGACAACCACGGTAGAGCCTGGTACCTCCTGCTCCTCGGTCTCTGTACCAAAGGCATGATCGATCCTCTCGGTTTCGAAGGCTTCCAGCTTGCTCAAATTGTCAAGACCTTTGGTAATACCGCTGAGAAGGAAGGCCTGAACTACTTCGTGGCCCAGTGCAAGAACTCAGGCGCTATTCCACGCTACGTCGACCCAGGCACTGAGCGATACATCAGTGTCCGCGCTCTTCAGCTATACCTGCGAGAGAAGACGAAGCCAGCCGACAGCCTGATGAAGTACTTCTTCGCCGCAGCCCAAGACGCCTTCCGCCCATACAAATTCGAAGACACAAGTTTTGGGTACTACTCCCTCTCTGACTCCTCCGTCGACAGCCTCGCCGAAGCGACGGCCAAGCTTGCTCAAGGCCTCAAGATGATCTCGTCCAAGGCAATTTCTCCTCCTCCTGGCTCATTCTTCGACACCGCAAAGGACCTAGTCAAGGAACTTGGGAAGGATTCCTTCGATTCCTCCTATCTCTGCCCATATATCGGCTTCTTTGAGGGCGAGTTCCCAGGAGATAAGGCCCTGGAGAAGCTTGTTTCCCGCAAATTACCGGAGGGTATGACCTGGCAGGAGGCTGGGAAGAAGATTGGGGAGGCGATTCGTGGGTGGTTGGAGAACTACTGGGTGGAGGAGCGCGGTGTTTGGGAGTATGTTTTGGCGAAGATGGAGTAGTGCTTCTTTGTGCTTGTATGAGGGCTGAGGTAATGGGTAGAAATGCGTATGAATTTGTTTTGCGTTAGATTTCGGAGCGTTCGTGCGTGATATGTGTCTTTTCTCACGTAAAATGTCGAAAATCGAGTGATTCTGGCGGGTCACTCGGGTGCTTTTAGGTACTCGAAGCTTTCAGAAGCAGATTCGGGACAGAATGTAGAGGGAGACTGTCTCGAGCGTGTGTGCGTGATTAGTGTGTTTCCTCACGAGAAACGGCGAAAGTCGGGTGATTCTATCGGGTCCCTCGAGGTCATAGGACTTCTCGAAGCGCTTGGGAGCAGATCTAGGGAGAGATGTGTGCGAAGGTCGTCTGGAGCGTGTATGAGTGATGCGTGTCGTTTCTCACTAGAAACGTCACAAATTAATCGACTTTGTCGATTGCTCGCGTACTTGAGTGCTTTCAAAGGCATCGGGGTCGAGTTCCAATCGAGATGTGAAGCGGAGATGCTCGAGCTTGTGTAGGTGATGTGTGACTCCTCTCTCACCTGGTGTGTAGTAGATCGAGTAATTCGTCGGGTCGCTCGAGTTTCCGAGTTCCTACAAGGTGCTTAGAGCAGAATCGGAACACGTTCCGGAAGGGGCAATGTTTGAGTGTATGTACGTAATGCATGCCTTGTCCCACATATTGTTGTACAGAACTGGTTGTTTTCCAGATTTCGCTCGAGTGCTTGGGGGTCCTTGAAGCTGTTGAGGTCGAAACTAGAACGGGTGGGAAAGGCAGAGCATTTGAGCTTGCTTATGTGATATGCGTCTTTCCTCGCGTACTCTGGTGCAAAATGTGCGGATTCATTAGGTCGCTCGGGCGTCTGAGAGACGTGGAAGCTGTTGAGAGCGGATTCACAAACGAGATGTGAAGAGTAATTGCTCGAGCTTGTTTCGTACAAGATGCGAGAAATCCGCATTCATTCCGATGTTTCCTCTCATAATGTGGTGTCAGATGGGTAGATCTAGTCCGGTCACTCGAGTACTTGGAGGCCTTTGGCGCTCTTGGTGGTGGATCTATGCCGAGATGTAAATGACAGATTTTCCGAGCGAGCTGGCAATGACATGCGAGTGACATGCAAGTAGCGTGCGGATGCTTTCGTTGATTGGCCCAATTGTTGCATTTTATAGGAGCGCTCGATCACCCGAGGCATTCGCTGCTAGCGAGAGCTGATCCAGGTTGGGATCTCAGGGCAATAATCTCGAGCTTCCTACGAACAGCACGCGAAGAACCTGGAACTTCTGAGGTGAACTCATTCATACCCCTGGCCAATTTTCTCGGTCGCTCACTGATGCAAGGCTTCCGCTGCTGACCAGAGGGCGTACAGGTTGAGAAGTGAGGTGGTAAATCTCTGAAAGTCCTGCGAGTGACATGCGAGCAAGATATAGTTAAATCCTCACATGGATAGAACATTTTCCTGGCACAATTGCTCAGCCGCTTAAGGAAGCGAGACTTTCTCTGCCAGCGAGAGGGCATCCAATTCGAGAAGTGAGGAAAAGATTCTCGAGCGCACTGCGAGTGGCGTTCCAGTGACTTGTGATATTTTCACGCAGATTGACCCAGTCACTAGCAAATTCGCTTGGTTGCCCAGTCACTCGTGGCTTCCGCTGCAACCGGGATCCGGTACAGGTTTAGAGGCGACGTAGATATTCTTGAGCGAGAGATAAGTGATGTGCACAGAACGTGGAACCTCTCGCACAGTTTGGTCCGAATAAAGGCACTTTTGCCATGTCGCTCATACTCAAGGGTTTTGATACGATGAAGGGCCGATGCGGGCTGAGATGTAATGCAAATGTTGCGGAGTGCCCTGCTAGTGACGTTTGTCATGCTCCCAGAGATCGTCGCATTCTGGCAGATGGTCCTGCTCGCTCGATGATCGAGTATCTGTCGATGCGTCTGATAGTGAATCCGGATGCAGTGCTGAAGGACGAGATCGCCGAGCGGGTTGTGCGTGACATATGCCCTCTCATCAAACTCAACCCAAAGCTGTAGCATTGCTGCCTGCTCGCTCGATGATCCAGCTTACTCTAAGCAAGCGAGGTATGGTCTGCAAGTAAGAGCGAAAGAGCAGGTTGCAGAGTGTCCTGCGAATGACACGCGTGATATCCACGTATGTTGACCCGAGATGCGGCAGATATGCCTGATTGCTCGATGATCCGGGGCTCTTCAAAGCAGCTGAGCAGAAATCTGGAGAAGTCCTGCAGGGCGACATCGTTGAGAGGGTTGAAAGTGACAAGTGGTTTCTCACAGACCTTTTCTCGATTTCCAGCCCAATGTTTTGAGCCGCTCGACGGCTCGAGAGTCTTCCATGCTGATTCGGCGCAAGTTGGTGGCAGTTGCATTTGAGAATATCGTTGAGCGGACTACAAGTGAACGGCAGCTTCTTATGCACCTCAGCTCGCTTGTGAGCTGTTTCCTCCAGCCGCTCGGTGGCCTAGCGGCCTGCGTGCCAATATGATACGACCGGATGTAATGGCGGAGTGGAAACTGTTCGAGCGGGCTGCATGTGAGGTATGATTTTCTGGTGACTTAGTGCGTGTCGAGCGAATCGAGTTCGTTGCTCAATGGCAGGGTGTTTCCGCAACTACCTCTAGACTGTCTCTCGGTAGCTTCGGAGAAGCATGAGTTCGGAGCAAGATGCGTATGGGTTATGACTTTTCACCTAATTTTGTGCGAGTACAGTCAACTGAGATTGGTCGCTCGGCGCCTTAGGGTTGTCGATGCTCCGAGAAGACAGGCCAGATACCATAATGGAGGTGCGAATGCTAGAGCAGGAGGTAAGTGAGATGCAGCTTCCTACGTAGAATGTCACAAACTTGGTGCCGAAAAGCCAGATCCGCGATTCCGCTCCAAAGTTACAAGATCCTCAATTATGACTAGAGATTTCCCGGAAGCCGTAGTAGAGGGAGACTTATTAAAGCAAAGCGGGGAGTGAGCAGGGAGAAATGTTACAACCTCACTGCGAGCCTCCCTCGCACATTTAGACATGCCCTGTCGCTCGGACACCTAGGAGATCTCAACGACACGGGAGGTAATCCAGAATCGGTGAACAGGAGAGGATCCGAGAAGCGGGTCGGAGAGTCAGCCGGGAGAATTGTCGCCTCCTCGCTCAAGTTTTCACATGTACGACAGCATGACCTTGTCGCTCGAAGACTCTAGGGCTTCAAAGGCACTAAGAGACAGACCAGATGCAGTTGCACAGGAGGACTCTTGCGAAGCAAAGCGTGAAGAGACCTCGCACACTTCACTCAACGTCGAGCAAGTACGATCGAATTTGCTCCACTGCTCGACAATCCTAGAGCTTCCAAAGGCACTAGCAGATAGGACAGATTCAGCTGAACAGGCCAGATCCTTGGAAGCAAGGCGAGGAGAGATATGGCGTCCTCCCCCAGAGTCGCACAAGTAGGACTAGATTTGTCTTGGCGCTCGAGCAACGGGTTGGTCTTGACGCTACTGAGAGATTTCTAGATGCGGTTGCAGTGGAGAAGTACTTGGAGCGCAGGGTAAAGAATTGTGACGATCTTGACCCAAGCCAGCACAAGTGTAGGTCCATAGGCCACATCGCTCGAGCAGTCAGGTGTTCTCGATACTGCTAGAAGAGGATCTTGGGGCCTTCGCGGAAGAGCAATCCTTGAGCGTGCTGCGAGTTAGATGGGTCTAATCCTCCCAAAATGGAAAAATATGTTCCGTGGCTCCGAGACCTGTTGCTCCTCAATGCGACCAAGACATGGCCTGGGGCTTCTTGTCGAGGAGAGTATGCTTGAGCGATCTACGAGCGAGGAGAGCCCATCATCGCTTGTCCTTAGTCGCTCAAAGTGACGTAGTCTCTTAATGCTAAGGACGCACGATCCTGGAGGAGGAGCGGTAGAGAAAAAATTCCCGAGCGGGACGCAAGTGAGGTGCGCTCGTTCTCTCTTAGTTCTTCGGAAAGCATCAAACATGCTCTGTCGCTTCGGAATTCATAGCTTCCCCATGATAGGGAGATCTGATTTCGAACGAGTGGCGAAGAAGAGAGGCTGGAGCAGACTCATCGCCTGGCGAGACCATCGATCTTCACATGCGATGCTTTACCAGAGGTCCGACCAAACCAGTGAAAGCGAAAATCGGACAGACCGGTGTACAGAATTCAATGATGGTGAGAGTCTGCGTCCTGTTCCCTTTGGTGCTCTTGAATGACAGGAGTGCTTCGACCAAGTCGTGGCATATGTGATAGTCGTCATAGGTTGATTTTGTCCACTCAGGATGCCTGTTGACATCAGAAGATGGCCTGAGGTCTCAAACATGATACCCGCGGAGCAGAACATCATCTAGTGTGCTTTGTCCCGCAGCAATGCTCCATGAAGTTCGTGCCATCACGAGCCGCCGTAGGATGCGACTGATGCTTCGTGACTCCTGCCTGCTGCAGACTCCCAACGCTTGGGCGTGCCTCATCCCCACTGCAATTAGTGAGCATGTGTTCAATTGCTTGGCTGAGACGAAGCATCGAGCCATTCCGATGTTAACTATTACGATCGCTTTTTCTCCTGTCCCGCCCTGCCAAGCGATCTGTTCAGCCTTGCCAGCTCTCTCGTCTATTTTACCAAATGCCCGGCTTTGAGTTGTGGTCCAACGCCCAATGACGTTCCATGCACACCACTGGGAAAGGCTGTCAAAAAGCTTGTACCCACGTGGGCTCTGGAGATGTGAACTACTCGTGATTCAGAACATCACACCCTTTGAGAAGCTCGACAAGCTACTGTGTATTGGTATGCATGTCCTTCAGACTCGTCATCTAAAGTCGAGCAAGACCGAGCGAAGGAGTTCGCTATTGATGTCTCATGCGCTCGTGGTCCATTGGCGGTTTCTGGCTGGTCAGCATGCGTCCTTCTCCGGTGAATGTGACAGAATGTGCAAACACATCCGCAATGCTCCAAATATCGAGCCACGGGTCTCGATGGCGACCAGCCAATATCAAGATGCGCTGCATGCGACCGTCCGCGTGTCATAGGGCATGAGCGATTGGTTCTCTCAGGATATCTATGCTGCCGGATTTCATGCTTGGCAGACATACACCAGGTGCATGTGGAAGTGAGAACCGAGCAACGTCGCTGCAGAAATCCGCTTAATGAAGCCATGATTTGTTTTCTGCGCCTGCGATCCGGCATCTGTTGAGCAAAAGACAGGATGCAGATCATCCTCAAATGATTTGTTCTCGATCGCTGTGGACAATCTTGCTTCTTGATGCGTTGCATATGCCTAGCATCAGGAAGTTTGAATCGGTCCAAACTATGATTCCCAAGACCCACTGGACCTTCTGCTCGTCGTTTTGCTTTGTGATCACAACACTGTGGTCGGGACGGGGACACGAACATTGAGCTCCTGTCCAGAGATCGGAGCCAGTCAAAGCTAGGTACAATCGCTTAATTTTCATGTTATCGAGTGCTGCAGGCACTGTAATCAGCTTGCTCGAGTTGACAACGTGGCGCTGTCCGGCACCCTGACCAGTCAGTCCCATCTTGACTATCACTTCGGCTTTGGCGGGGCTCTCGAATGGATCCCGCTAGTGACCGGTGCGATTACTTCTGCATTGATTTGACAGTCTTGAACATTGATGTCAACCTGGCGATAGGAAGATAGAGCAAATTGGCCAACCCAGCCAGGATCCATCTAGTGGTGCGAAAACTTTAGTCATCCGAATCGCCGAGCTTGACTCTGGGACGCCTCACTGTCAGCCCGCTGTGGAAAGTGGACGTGTGGTACCAGCTATTGTGAGGAATGGAGACGAGTTCGCGGATATAGAGATTACTTCTGAGATGATGAAGAGGAGGAGGAGGTGAGGTCGAGAAGGAAACAACCACGGACAAGGGTGTTTTTGGAGCGGCTTGGCATTTTCCCTTATCTACCAGGATCAAGATTGAGATAAGGACATTGCCAACCTCGCTCTCTGCTGTATGTGAGCCAACATCGCTCTTCTTCTATAACAATGATTACTTCTATCGTGTGCTCTTTCTTTGCGCGACTTTTAGATTTGGCCGACCCTCTCGGTGCGGCCGTGATGCTCAAATTCAGAGACAGCTCATGTCCGGGCACACGAGGCCGCGCAATGCGCGCGTTCAAAGTCTACTAGGCACCACAAGATCCATGGATTGACACCCCGACAGGGGTCAGAATATGCCTCACTGCTCACTACTGGCACGGTCACCTGGTACACAACATGGAAGACTCGCGAGGCTGTTATCGAGGCATAGCCAGGGCGCACGCTCCGCATTCCAACTAGGCAATGCCTGAAGCAACGAGCGCAACAAGCGACATGCTTGCCTCGAGCTACACGGATTGATTACTCTCCTGCGCCTCGATATCGTATCCGGGGCTCGGTGCGCCTGCGGAATATCAATGTCCATGCCGAGTCAGCTACGCCTTCATGCGACCCGAAGCGGCGAAAATGCCAAAGGCGCGTTGCTCTATTCATGGATGGGATTGCGCAGCAGGCAGCGCTGTCCGTAAGGGGCTGATGGGCATCGCATCTACAAGCTGACACGACTATTGTGGACCAAACATCCACAAGCATGTGTAGGCTTCCAATGCCTGATCATCCTACAACCATTCGAAGGACGAGGTCTCGAAAGTTCCTGCGGACGGAAGAATTCTGCTCTGCTTTGGAAATATGCCAGATGCAAGCACCCCGCTGACTAGACCCCGAAACTCTTTTAATCTGGTCCTGCATGCTTTGGGGATCCGTGTTTCGAGATCGGCGGCCAGGAACACTCCAGGGAGGAGACCTCGGGAAGATCACGGCCGCTGCGAAGCTGACGAGCCGCACAACGCCAAGGCATTCTATTGGCTTTCTCATGGCAACGGTCGATTTGCGCCTGGGCCACCGCGACATAGCTTAAAATATGCCGCGTCACCTGGAACGAGAATCACGAACGAGGCGCATAGGTTCTCACCTGTGTAGTCCTGGAGAAGATTGCGCCTCGAGCATGCAAAGGAAAGCGTTTCATCGCTGTGATCCGGACCTATGCGGCTCGGCGGTATACATGCTTACCGGAGACACTTACTTCTGGACCCAGAATCTGATAGAGATCGTCAAGCGTGAGCCTAATATGCATTGCCGCGCCTTGGCTTTGCTTGGCAATGCTTGGTTCGAACTTCGATGACACTGGTCTTACACGTGCTGCTGCTGCTGGACTTGAGGATTGTCAATTTGGCATGACTATGGCGTTTGCATGATCCGTCTTGCCTTATGTACACCAAGGCGCTACTGCGTGCCTCCTCAACTGGCCAAGTGCGATCATCCAGCCGATGCTTTGCAGCCAGAACGCAGAATTTTTTCTGGTTTACATCATGATCTGGCTCTCAATGGCGATGGACTGCATTGTGTTCATCATATGCGTGGTGAGTTTGACAAACGTAACACGTCTGAGATGAGATTTGCTTTAACGGCACGAAAGCATAAGGTGCGAAACACTAAGGAGCAGCCAAATTGGTGCTGGCTAAGGGATCGGGCCCCTCGCGTTTGGGCTTGCCACGCAATGAGGCGTAAGCAATACATTCCCGTGGGTTTATTCTAATGACTATAGCCCATGCCCATGGGGCTATGGTCATATACGACATTCAAATTTCGTCTGTGCCTTTTGAGTGAACGTCGTCGACCGCTAGTTCAACTTCTCTTCAGGTTCATCTTTCGTATAGCAACCCAATCATTGGATTCTTCAAGCACACAGCACTTCGCCATCTGTCTCTGCGAAGACTGCGAAAGCGCTACGAAGACAATCGATGGCCCAATTTGACAACTCAGACTGTCGGCGGCTGCTCACAGACTCCAGAGTTTTGACAGGAGCTGATCGACTTGCAACTGCACCATCCCCACCTGAGTCTGTCACTACACTACCACAGCTCTTCCAGCACCGAGCGAGAACGCAACCCCAAGCGACAGCATATTCTTGTCAGACCGATAATGGACTTCGAAAGATAACATTCGCTGAAGCCGACGCTCTTGCATCGTCAGCAGCCTCTCAGATCTCACAGCTCCTTCCTGAACGAGATTCAAGCACACAACCGGCTCCAACTGTTGCTATCTGGTTCGAAAAAGGCCTTGAACTGATTCTGAGTATCCTCTCAACAACATATTCTGGAGCGACATGGCTTCCATTCGACCCAGATGTGCCAGTGGAGCGTGCCGCAACGTGCATACTCAACGCTTCAGCTTCTCTGGTCATACACGATGACGCTCACGCCGATCGCGCGCGCGAAGTCCAACAACGCGTCGCTTCTGATCTCATAGCTGCAGGCAAAGACTTGCTACAATTGCGCACCTTTAATGAACTATCACAACAATCCGGCTCTTCAGTCTCACAAACACGGCCGAATGGTCCCAGACCCTCCGATGCCGCCTATCTAATATACACATCAGGAACTACAGGCACACCAAAGGGAATAGCGATACCACACTCCGCAGCTCTCGTCTTCTCTCTCAGCGAAAGAGAAGTCCTCGAAACAAGTCCACAAGATGTCGTCTGGAACGGCTTCAGCCCTGCCTTCGATATGTTTGTTGAAGAGATGTGGGTGACGATCGCTGGTGGAGGTCACTTGGCTATTGGTACACGCGAGGAATGCAGAGACGTACCTGGCCTACCAGCTGTATGGCAAAGTCGTGGTGTCTCCGTTGTCAATGCTGTACCTACACTGATTGGCATCATGGGCATCTCGCAGATCGATGGAAATTCCGCATTACTTCCACCGTCTGTCCGCCTGATCAATCTCGGAGGAGAGGCTTGCCCACCTTCACTTGTACAGCGCCTTGCGCGACCAGGACTGCGTATCATCAATACATACGGTCCGACAGAGACTACTGTCACCGCAACGTGGGACGAACTGCAGCCTAATGTTCCCGTCACAATTGGCAGACCACTACCTTCCTACCACGCATGCCTTCTCCCCATCTCGGAGGACGGCAATCCGGTGCCTGCTGAGCCTCTAGAACTAGGAGAAGGCGTGGAAGGAGAACTCGCTATTGGTGGTCCTTGTGTCGGCCTAGGCTACGTCGGCCGCGAAGACCTGACCTCACAGAAATTCATCCCGCACCCACTCGCACCTACAAGTGGACAGTGACTATACCGAACAGGCGACCGAGTCAAATTACAAGCTGACCTGAAAATCGCATTCCTGGGACGTATCGACACACAAGTCAAGCATCGCGGTTTCCGGATAGAACTCGGCGAGATTGAGTCGCTAATTTCTGGCCACGAAGATGTCCAGGCAGCAGCTGTCATCTTAGCGAATCCTGGCTCAGATTCAGCTCGTTTAGAAGCGTTCGTTGTAACACGACCGCAAGCGCCACAAAGTGCTGCTTCTATTCAAAACTTAGCTGCCGAACGCCTCCCGGCTTACATGCGTCCCGAAGAAGTTTATTTCTTGGCCGCGGATGAGATGCCTAGACTGCCTAGCGGAAAGATCAATGCCAAAGCTCTGCACGAGGTGTCTGCTCGAAAGGCTGCAGAATGCGCTGTGATCAACGATGATGCTTCGGGCACGACGCTTGACTCTGATGATAGCAGT
This sequence comes from Pseudocercospora fuligena, assembly GCA_014298035.1. NCBI lineage: Eukaryota > Fungi > Ascomycota > Dothideomycetes > Mycosphaerellales > Mycosphaerellaceae > Pseudocercospora > Pseudocercospora fuligena. The sequence goes on from JABCIY010000003.1 coordinate 267,959, forward strand.
GCGCTTGGTCTTTTATTGAAGACCACATCTACTGTATTTCCTCAAGCAGGTCGTATCAAGCCTGAGGCTGACTTCTTTGACGATTTGGGTGGGCACTCACTTCTGGCTGCAATCTTGGTGTCGAAGCTGCGACAAGCGAAGACGGATCCAGATGGTTCTATGCCATTCGCATCGATTGGTCTACCAGACATCTATGAGGGCCGAACACCAGCGGCAATCGCGGCACGATTCGTATCAGACTGCGACTCGAGCACAATCGCAGAAGAAGATTCCGACGACATCAGTGGCACGGGCTCACGGACAGGAGAAATCTGGCCAGTGTCCAAAACGAGATTCGTTCTTTGCGGTCTGGCACAAATCGTTCCGCTTCTCTTCCTCTTCTTCATCTACTCCATCGAGATTCTGGTACCTTATCTGCTCTTCGACTGGCTGTTTATCAACTTCGGCTTCGGCTATGCACTTCTTGGAGCCTATGGAGTCTTCGTCGCTCTGGCACCTACCTTGGCATTGGTTGCAATCGTAGGAAAATGGCTCATCTTAGGCAAAGCCAAGGCAGGAGAATATCCCCTCTATGGCTTTTACTACTACCGCTGGTGGACAGCAGAACGTCTTGCAGGCCTGGCAAATCCCAAACTGGTCGCGGACTCTCCGCTCTATTGCTACTTCCTGAGAGCGATGGGAGCAAAGGTCGGTGCACGCTGTCACATGGGTGCTATCGCAACGGGCTCAGCTTGCGATCTCATCGAGATTGGTGACGATGTTGTCGTTGGTGCGGATGTTGTCCTTGGCACAAGCGTTGTCGAAAGAGGACGCCTCATTCTGAGGAAAGTCGTCATCGGCAATGATGCTAGGATCGGGTCAAACAGTGTCATCGAAGGAGGAGCTGTCGTCGAAGAAGGAGCTGAAGTCGGTCCGCTCTCGATGGTCCCAGCTGGCATGTCTATCCCATGCTTCCAACGCTTTCACGGCTCTCCAGCACAATTCGATCGAGAACTCAAGGACGGCGAGATCGCTCTGGGAAAGAAGTCTCGACCTTCCTTCGCTCGCTACTCACTCATGGCTTTCGGACACACACTGCTCGCATCTTTCGTACTTCCACTGCTATACCTGATCCCACAAATCGCTGGTCTATCGCTTTTCGACGTTGTCAACCTAAGACATATCGGCGGATGGGCACAAGTGGCAATCCTCGCTATGCCAATCGCATTCGCTTACCAGGTCCTCGTCTTCGCCCAACTGATCATCATCCGATACATCTTCCTCGGTCGTTTGAAGGAGGGCACCTACAAAGTCTACAGCTTCTGGTTCCTACGCAAATGGTTCATCGAGCGAGTCATGGATCTCGCCCTAGATATTCTCCACCCAGTCTTCGCCTCACTCTACGTCGTACCATTCCTCCGAGCCCTCGGCGTAAAAATCGGCAAACGAGCCGAAGTCTCAACAGCTCGTGGCCTACAATTCGAGCTCCTAGAAATCGGGCAAGAAAGTTTCGTCGCCGATGCCGTCATGCTAGGGAACTCAGAAGTACGGGGCAACGAACTCTCTCTCAAGAAAACAAAAATGGAAACCCGTGCATTCGCCGGCAACGCCTCCCTAATCCCTCAAGGCACGACACTAGCCTCAGGAACTCTAGTCGGAGTCCTATCAATTGCTCCACCACCAGAGAAACCTTTACCGGAAAACACTTCCTGCTTCGGCTCACCTCCAGTCCTCATGCCAGCCCGTCATCGCGTTGAAGGTCATCAGGATAAACACCTCTTCAACCCCTCCCCAGGTCGAATTGCAGCTCGTCTCACAATCGAAGGTCTCCGGATCGTGATGCCCAGGGCCCTGATAATATTCGCACTGGGTTTCGGTCTCCAAATCGCTTATACCGGGTACAACTCCATCGGAGCAGTCTACACTCTTCTGATGCTGCCATTCTTTTACTTCTTCCTATTCGCCCTTCCAGCTTTGGTCCTCACTGTCGCGTTGAAATGGATCTTGATCGGCACCTACAAGCCTGCAGAATGGCCACTCTGGTCTCTAAACGTCTGGCTCAGCGAAGCGGTCACGAGTACCTACGAAACAATCGTCCGCCCCCTCCTCACAAACGTTCTCGTCGGAACACCTTACCTCGCAATGTGTTTCAGGCTCTTCGGCGTCAAAATTGGTTCACGAGTCACTCTTTTGGCAGCAGACATAACAGAATACGACTGCGTCACGATCGGTGACGAAGCAGTTGTCAACGAACGCTGTGGTGCACAAACACATCTTTTCGAAGACAGAGTCATGAAGATCGGATACGTCTCTTTTGGGAACAAGTCTTCTGTGAAACCGTATTCAATTTGTTTGCCGGGAAGCTCTGTGAGCGATGGAGCTCAATTGGGAAGTCTTTCTTTGGTCATGAAGGGAGAGAATTTGCCAGAACATACGGCTTGGGAGGGTGCGCCTGTGAGGCCGAGGAAGAGGAGGAGTGCTGCTGCTACTTCGAAAAAGAAAAAGCAGCCTACTTCTTTGGGGACGAGTGTTAGTAGTGCTTCTTCGATTAAGAAGGAGGAGGTTTAGAAGTGCATTTGAGCGTTGGAAAAGTTCTGTTTTGCGTGTATGGCGATTTGTACATTGGGATGGATTCATGATACCAATCAAGGTTCATTTTGTTTCTTTTTGAGCTTCATCGTCTTCTTAGCTCCCAAAGAGTGATGTCGTAGCTTCAAGGTGGCACCTTCAAACATCTCTACTCTTTATCTAGTCATTGCCTCTCGTATCACATCGTCAAGCCAGCCTGTACGTCTCTCCTGGTGTTTATCGCGTAACTCGGACAATACTGCCTTGCGGTTGGAGGCTCCATTGTCGAGATCTCTTCTCAACCCCAGGCTTCGGGAAATTCCCACGTTCGGCTTCATCGCTACCCATCCGCCTAGAGCAGCGCCACTCAAAAGCTTGCCAGTCTCCCACAGAGCAGCACATCTTCCAGGCTCTTGAAAAGTCTGTCCTCACGTTTCTTATCAGCCCTGGACAGTCCCCAAATGAATAAGAACATATCTCGCAACCCAAACTCGAGGCGCTCTCGCTTTCGATTTGCTCTCATAGTTGACACCAGCGGAATCAGCACCCGCAGGCCTTCTACCAGAAAGTATCCATAGTCCAGGCGCACGGTGACAGTCAGAAGTGCTTTCAACTTCGGGGTCTCGGGGAGAGAACCCACGCCCTTGAGATCAGTCTCGATGTGCCGTAAGAACTGGACTGAATTGCCAATGTACTGAAGCCAGAAGCGCTGATACCAGGCGCAAAAGATGAGGTTGGCGCCATAGAGGACCGGTGTGGCTTCGGCATTGATTTGTTTGCAAGTGGCGAGAATGTTTGGCGAGAGTCCTTGGGAGTCCACAGCGAAGATTCTGGAGGAAGTGAAACGGCTTATGCACTTCTTTGTCCCATAAGTGGGAGCAATGAGGCGCAAAGGACCAGGCTTGCAAGAGTGCAGGGCCAGGTCGTAGATGCGGTTGCGAAGTTCAGCTGAAAGATCGAGGAAGCCGGTGCGCTCAGTCGCCATTCTGAATTGGCTGCTGCGAGTGGCATTAGTCGACCACGGTTCTTTAAATGTAGCTTGGAAGAGAGACTACCTAGTTGCTGTATTAGAGACTCGCCAAGCTGGCATCGTCGGTCCCGTAGGTCAGTGGCCAGAGGGTCGTAGCGAATACTGTCAATGTTTCGACTGAGTACTGTGTCTTCACCAGTCTGGTGTGTAAGTATTAGTTCGCCCTATTGTGAAGCTGATGTCGCTTTTGAGCGCTATATAAACCAAAGTGAACGGCAACTGCAGAATCTGAAGTGAGTCGAGCTTACATGTGGAATCGCATCAGCGTTGTAGTCTACCACATGGCCACAGTGAGGTGCAGCATGACCCGATAACCAAAACTTCGTACAGCCTTCATTCGCCATTCTAGCACCCACTACTGGCACAACTAACATTCGCCAAAATCCCCGTAACAGGATTGATCCCCTCCCAAGCATCCTTGATGGCACCCACAGTAATAACCTCCAAACCCTCCGGCAGCGGCTCGGGACTGGCAGAATAAAGCTGATTCACAAGATTTCCCAAACTCAACAGTGTCGTAGCCTTGTCTGGTCTCCTCCAACCCTCATTATACGGCAAACGTTCCTGTTCAAAGAAGACCTTCACATACTTCGTCGGCGGGTTTCCAGTATCAGGGTTCCCCATCGTAGATAGGAATAGAGCGGCCTCGCCGTATGAGAGGATGAATTCTCGGGGTCCGTATGTGAAAGTCGGATTACGTTTCTGTGAGTCCTGGACACGGGAGTATTTTGCTTTGGAAGTTGTAGGAATTGTGCAAGTACTTTGACCATTGAAATAGGAGAAGAAGGAGTTGAAGATCGTTTGGTTGAAAGGTTGAGGGTTTCCAAAATAGAAGTCTTGACGGGAGAGACTTGCGTCGTGCTCGATTGGGAAATTGTGCTTTTTGAGATCTGAGAGGTCGAATTGGCCGCCGAGGGGGTTTGGAGAGGAGAGGACTCCTCCTCCCCAGAAGACGGTTGTTGCATCGTCGCCGATGTTGAGGCCGGCGGACAGGCCTGAGAGGAGGATCGGGAGGGTCATGCCTCTGCCGGAGTGTGGGATGAAGCCTGGGTTGAATGTAAGCCTACTGGTTTGTCGATAACTCGACGTTTCTGCGCACCATGATTTGCGAGCGAGTTGAGCGCTGGGCAAGGTGATCGGACATCATTTGGTCCTGGAGCTTGCCAGTTTGTGAAGCTGCCTGTAGAGGCTGCTGGTATTGCTGCAGCTGAAGCGATCAATGCGGCGCCAAAGGCGACTTGAGCTCTGAGAAACATCTTCCGTAGATTGGTAGTGACTGACAAGAGGTTTCTTGCCAGCTCAAGTTCTTGGACACAGCCATTTTGAAGTATGAGATGTTGTCTTGGAGGTCACCGAGGCACTACACAGTGCGAGCACTCTGGGGCTTGCTATAGTGAAACTCTAATCCAGTCTCTCCAATGGCAAAGCGACGAATTACGCAAAGGTGCAGCAGGAACAAGCCAGAAAGGTCTAGGTATCCAAGTATTTTAGAGAGGGTCGTAGTGAAAATGTGCTTTGGGTGCCTTGGCTTAGACCTGGAAAGGGAAGGAGGTGCTGGTTGAAAGCAACCACGAAAGCCTGGATGAACCCCATATTCCGGTTGCGGTATATCCAGGATTTCCTGAACAAGCATCCAGCCAGCCCATCAGTGAGCAGAGTTTCCAGAAACGCGTCGCTTCACCAATCTCTCAAGTTCGCGCCACTTGATCAGAGCTGTGCACTCTCAAGGCAGCCCATTTGTCCTCCTATTCGTAGACTCCCAGCTCTTTCCCCGAGTCCTCGGCCGTGGTGGGAGCACGACGCGTCGTGCAGCAATACAGTGAGCGGTGCTCTTGGATGCGTCCCATGTGCACAAGGCTTCGCGCGAGCCACGTTGAAAAAGTTATCGTTCGTGCTTAGTAGTCCTGACTTTGTGGTAATGCGGCTATGCTTCCAAATAAAAGATCTCACCAGGCTTGAGCACTCACCATGGCTTGTAACCATATGCACCACACTTCTCCCCGTGACGCCGTGTGATTTCGATTGGGCAATTATCGAAGTCATAGCAACGACATGCTCTGAGAGGCTTCTTCGAGAGCGATGGTTGGAGACAGGATTAAAAGCTTGCCTTGCTGCGCAGAAAGGGCATCATGGATTCATGGTCCAAGCTTAGGGTAATTTTCCAAGGGTTAGAGACAACGACGACGGTACCGATTTGCTCGCATAGCTTCGGGAATAGTTGCGATAGATTCAGCGACATCGGTCTGAGTTGATATCGAAGCTCTCAGTGACATAGATGGTGTTGTGGTGGAGATATCCTTGTCTGAAAGTTGTTGGGAGGCTCGAATATGTAAAGCATAAAGTGCAATACTCATGGCGTGAGAATTGAAGCATAAAATACAATACTAATAGCGTGAGAATTGGTGTAAACTCCGAACAACATGCAGTCATCTGTGAAAATGCAGATATTCGTTTTCAGTATAGAACAACAGATGACGCATGACGGTCAGACTGAACTTGAACGAAGCTCGTGGTCGGCGGCCCATGTTATCTGGAAAGCATTAAAAGAGATGAGGACAGTTGAGAGCAGGAAGGCGACAACTAAAGCTTTGTAGACTTTCTTCTCTTTTCAATTCAACTCTTTGCTATACATCAAGCACTATGAGAACACAAAAAGACACATTTGGATATCAGTCAGAAGCCAACGCCAATCTTGCTAGCCAGCCATCCGCAAACCTTTCCATGCAAATCAGCCGTGAGGCTTCATTAAGCTTATAAAAACATGTCGGCGTGAGAAAAATCCTTCCCCTTCCACATGAACGCTATCACAAGAAGCTTGTTGGCTTTCCAACCCGTTTGTCCTTTGTAGAAAGAGCCTCCGTGCCGTAGAACCGTAGATCTACTCTTACAACAGAATCATGCCCATGCCGGAAAATACACCGAGTGCTACCATGAAGAATACTGGAGCCATGCTGGTTGTCGCGCTTGGAGCACCGACGAAAGCGCCTGCGCCGCTGGATGCAGAAGAGCCGCCGGAGCCACCGGATACTTGGGCCTGCTCGTCGGAGTTTGCGGTTGGGGAGCTGGTGACGGTACCAGTGCCGGCAGTTCCGGCTTGAGACATGAGGGTCTCGCAGGTGCCAGAGGCGGAGGTGGCGGACTTGGTGACTGCTGCGCCGTTGAAGTCACAAGCATCAGCAGCAGAGTTCTGGCTGAGGTAGTACTGGTTGAAAGCGAAGGCGAGCTGCTCGGTGGAGTTACACATGCTGTATGCGCCGTAGCTTCCAGTCGAGGCGTTGGCAGTGATGCCGGCGCAGACGTCGTCGCCGAGACCGCAGACAGTGCCGAACAGGTCGCCATAGTTGTCGGTGTCGGTGTTGCCGGCAACAACACAGCCAAGCGAGGTGTACATGCAAGAGCAGAGCTGCTTGTTTGGTGACGGTGGGAGAGGAGTGGCCTTCGCGTTCCAGTCAGATCCCCCGCTTGGGCACGATGCTGGGGAGTTGGTTGGGCTGTAGGAAGCAGAGTTGACACCAGTTGGAGAGATCTTGCCGAGCTGGCTCTTGAGGTTGTCGAAGTCATCGTTAGTGGTGACAGAGTTGCCGTCAACGGTGACAAGACCGTAGTCGTTGGCCTCCTGGAAGTACATGTAGACGATTCCACCAGACCATGTTGGCGTCATCTTGGAGCCATACAGAGCCTGGACCTCAGTGAAGGTACGTGGCTGGACCTCGTTGCAACCATACTCAGCGAAGAAAGCTGGGACGGAGTAGGTGGAGAACTCCTTGGTGCGAACGTCGTAGCCAGACTCGGTGTAGGAAGAGTCACCGCACCACGAGTAGATGTTGTAGCCCCAGAAGTCAATTGCAGAGTCCTGGTCACCGCAGTTGAAGTAGTTGGCCATGTTCTCACGGATATCAGCATCGTCGTTAGTGGCGTATCCTACACCAATGGTGCGGTAGCCCTGAGCCTTGATGTATGCCTTGGTGTCACGGACAGCAGCCTTCACGAATGCGCTGGCATCGGTGTTGTTTGGAGCGTTCGAGACCTCGTTACCGGCGAAGAAACCGAGCACGTTGGTGTAGTTTGCCATAGCATCCACAACGGATGTGTAGCGCTCGTACAGCGCGTCGTTCCATGCTGGGTCGTCTCGGTTGATTGAAGAGCCATCCACTGGCGCAGACAAATCTGCAATAACGTAGATGCCTGCGTCGGCGAGCGCGTTCATGCAGTCATCGTGGTTTGAGTCTGGGTTGATCGCGTAGACTCGGATAGTGTTTGTGTAAAGCTCCTGGAGGTAAGGAATATCGCGCTTGCATGCGTCGGCGTTGGCCAAAGGATCGGAGTATGTCTGAGTGCTGTCTTCGCTGGTTGTGCCATTGCCAGAGTAGTCCTGTTGGTAGGCAACACCCCTCATGAAACTATACCATGCGTCAATACAATGTCTCGCCCTTGTCAAACTCGCGACTCTTACAATTGAGTGCCATTGTTCTCATAGAAGAACTTGCTGCCCTTGATGACGATCGAAGGCAGATCGGCAGCAGCAACCGCGCTGCTAAGAAGTCCAATGGATGCCGCCGCAGCGGACGCGTATCCGAATGCTCTCATTATGGCAATGTCTTGCTATTACAATAATGTGTAGTCGTCGTAAGCGTGAGGTCGCAATATGGACTGCAAGGTCGCTTCCCCTGTGACGAAGTGTCGAGGTTTATTCTCGCAGGGGTGGGAAGTTGGAAGGTGGAATGTGACGGCCTCGCACAGCGAACGTCCGTCTCGTATCTAATGATGTCAAACGACAGTCGTTTGGAATCGATCAAAGAGTGTGTTGAAGTGGCGATTGATTAAAAGATTGCCTTTGGCGCCAAGGCAGAGACGGCAGACAAGCACGACAAGCACGGTTTGGCTATCGCGACAACGAGTGTTGGGTGGACACAAGACACAGCAAAGATGTTGTTCAGGAGACACAAGATGCGCCGAAGACTCCCGCCAATGCTTCCTGTGGAACTCACCAGCGCCACCTTTTCATCGGGTGGCCACTCTGGCGCGCTGATCTCCAGCGAACTCATTGGGTGAAACATGGTCTTCCTTACCAGCCTGGCAGCTTCCCAGGGGCTCTATGGAGTCGGAGAAAAAAGCTGCGACAGGCACTCTCACCACGATCAGAAGCGCCCATGTCAAATTGTCAAGGATGAACGACGAAACAGTCTACGCTTCTCACGTGCTTCTGTGCAAACAGCATGACGATTGCGCGGCAGAGGAAGCAGAACTAATTACGGATCATGGAAAACGGCGTTTCCTGGTCTTGGCTCAACGCTTTCACGAATGTCAGCGCGTGTCCTGGACGTCACGACAGCTGCCGAGTCTCCGAACAGGCCAGAACGCGTCCAATATGGAAGTGAAAGATCTGTACAAGGGATCATTCTAAGGTGGAGCGCAATTGATGTCTTCCAGAATTTCTGGCGTGAACACCCGATCGATCTTTGATACAAATCTTGCTCGCGAGTCAGCAAGAAAAGAGTGAGGTTGAAAGCTGCAGCAAGCTCTCCAGAATCAGGATGTCCTTTGCCACATTTGCCAGAGGCGTGCAGCTATCCTGCTTCAAATGCCTCAAAAGCTGAGCTGGTGGTGCTGGACGAGTGGCGATGGAGAGCCGCATTCGATCTTATGCGTCAGGACCGCCGTGCTAACGCAGGTACAGCGTTCGCAGGCCCCGCTGATCAACCACTGAAAAAGTATCTGTCTTTTCAGGACGACATTTTCTCGAGCTGTTTGAAGTGGATTTGGGTGCTGTGAAGCTGTACAAGACTCAGCAGAGTGAGGCTATTGCTTTTCTGAAATGGCTGGATCGTGTTCTCACGGCCGGACTCTGTAAAAGATGTGCAGGAGCTTCCTGGTACAGATCGTGTTCCAAGCTGCAGCTATTGTTTCAAAGTTCATGCCGCGCATAAGCTCATGCGATAGTGGTCGGTTGTGCGCGGCCGCTAGGCGATGTCGTCCCACTGGAGGAGGTTGAAAGATTGCAGATTGGGAATCATGCAAAAAGCTGACTTGCTGACCAGCGCAGCGGAAGAGGGTTCAAATGACGGCTACACATGAGAAACGCATCCACGAAGGAGTGCAATCTGGAGTAAGTCTCAGTCTCGCGTGAACACGCTCAGGAACCAGTTCCCGTTGCAAAATCGCAACACCGGCGTGGCGAATGCTGGTTCCTGGGCAGTTCGTGAGGTAAAGTATGCATACGCATTCGCATACGGCAGCGGAGAACGGAGTGTGGCCGGTATAGCTTGCAAAAATAGCAATACATCAATATCAATGAAGGATTCGTTTTGCCACGTCGGATACATGCAGCAAGCGTATCATCAGTGCAGATCACAGACGCTGGCAGCTCACAGCGTCATCTACGCATGCATCAATTTGATGAAGCAGTGCACGATAGCAGCGTAGCCGTAATGAATATTTGAGGCGCAGTGAGTGTCCAAGAGTCGCGCACTCGCGCGGATTTTGGTTGAAGACGCCGTTGGCGGTTGATGCTGGGAAGTGGCATGGCCCGCTGTCGCGAGGCGTTGGCTCCGTAGGGTGATCAAGCAATCAGATCGCGTGGTGACAGGAGTCTGTGGCCAAGGATAGGAGGACTACAATCGCACAGGACGTGGTTTAGCCGCGCCGGGGGTTGAGCAGCATCGATGCCGGCTCTCCTGGCTGCCCCTTTCCCTCCCTGCTGGTGTGCCACATCTCGACGCCTGCCAGGTTTGCAAGTCTGCCACCGACGTGCGTCCTTTCCCTCCACTGTCTCGTATTATTTGCATCTGAGCCTGGCAGCTACACCACCGCCCAGCAACGCTCAATATCACAGTGCGAGAGCGCCCACACTCGTTATCTGGCCGCTACGACAGCTTGTTGTGTTGATTTCAGATCTGGCAGCGCGGGGAACCGTTTCTGGTGACACGGAAGCCGCAGAGAGTTTTGCATCCTGGGCCACCCGCCAATCAGCTCCCACGCTACAGGAGAGGCCACTGGCGCAGCGTCCTACGCGCGTTCGTTCTCACAGCAACAGGGCAGCACCAGCACCACCTGCGACCTGCACCTTTTTCGCCGCCAAAGTCGAACTACACCTCACGACACCCGCTGCAGCGGTCACTACTGCCCACGCCTGCCGTTTCCTTGTTTCGCAACTGCCCGGTCTGTTGATTATACAGAGGCGGAGTCTTCACTCGCTGAATACGCCTTCCACACGAGTTGCACTTTGAGCGTGCGCTTAGGTGTTCTTGCTTGGGTCTGCGGCCCGACCATCAACGCTCGCTTCAGCATCGCAGAGTGCAGCATCGACAATCCCGAGATCCAGTCGCTCGCCAGCAATCCGCACGCAAAGGAACCTTAATTGCATTTCAGCGCGACACTCCAGCATCGCATTGCCCATGCTGCACGTCTGCTGAACGGTACGTCCTGCCAAGCGCCACTTCCATCCCAACAACAATTGCTCCTCCTCCGCACCCTGCACCACCGCCGACGTCTCAGCGCCGTTTCACGCCTGCCCCTGGCCGGGCATCGCCTGTTTGCCGCGCACCTCCATCTCCACCTGCACACAAACCTCGCAAGTGCGCAATACTGACAACTCCCCGCAGTCTAATATCTAATACCTTCCACCATGGCCCACCCACACCAGGGCGGCGGCTATGATGATGGCTACGGCCATCAAGGAGCCCACGATGGCTACTATCAAGACGACCAGGCCTACTACGACCAGCACGGGTATGGCCACCAGGGTCAGCAGGATGGCTATTACGACGACAATGGCTACTACCAGGCCGGCGCTCACGATGGCTACCAACACGATGGCTACTATGATGCCGGACAGCACGGCTATCAAGACGAGTACTACAATGACCAGTACTACGACCAGGGCGCTCCCGCTGCAGGCCAGTATCAGCAACAAGGTCGCGGTCAGGGTCAGCGTCGGAGTGGTCGCCGCGGCCACGATTCGGAGGAGGACTCCGAGACCTTCAGCGATTTCACCATGAGATCCGATATGGCCCGCGCCGCCGAGATGGACTACTATGGACGCGGCGATGAGCGCTACAACTCCTACGGTGATGGCACAGGTCGTGGCTACCGACCGCCTTCATCACAAGTATCCTACGGTGGCAACCGCTCATCTGGTGCCTCCACTCCAGTCTGCGGCATGGACTACACGAGCGCTCTGCCTGCTGGACAGCGGTCTAGGGAGCCATACCCAGCATGGACTTCCGACGCTCAAATCCCGCTCTCTAAGGAGGAAATCGAGGACATCTTCCTCGATCTAACAGCCAAGTTCGGTTTCCAGCGCGACAGCATGCGAAACATGTTCGACCACCTGATGACCCTCCTCGATTCCCGCGCTTCCCGCATGTCGCCCAACCAAGCATTGCTATCTCTACACGCAGACTACATTGGTGGCGAAAACGCCAACTTCCGAAGATGGTACTTTGCGGCACATCTCGATCTCGACGACGCAGTCGGATTTGCCAATATGAAGCTTGGAAAAGCCAACAGAGCGACTCGCAAGGCCCGCAAGGCCGCAAAGAAAAAGGCAGAGGCCAACCCACAGAACGAGGAGGCAACACTCGAGAGCTTGGAGGGTGACAACTCTCTTGAAGCTGCGGAATACCGCTGGAAGACACGCATGAACCGCATGTCCCAGCACGACAGAGTCCGTCAAATCGCTCTGTACTTGCTCTGCTGGGGTGAAGCCAACCAGGTCAGATACATGCCTGAAGTTTTGGCCTTCATATTCAAGTGCGCGGATGACTACTACCACTCGCCTGCGTGCCAGAACCGAGTCGAGCCAGTCGAGGAGTTCACATACCTGAACAACTGCATTACGCCACTCTACAATTACTGCAGAGACCAAGGTTACGAGATCTTTGAGGGCAAATACGTCCGCAAGGAGCTTGATCACCAGAAGATCATCGGATACGATGACATGAACCAGCTTTTCTGGTACCCAGAGGGTATCGAGAGACTGCCATTCGAGGATAAGACCAGACTGGTAGATCTGCCACCTGCAGAGCGATACGAGCGTCTCAAGGACGTTATCTGGAAGAAGGCCTTCTTCAAGACTTACAAGGAGACCCGATCATGGTTCCACATGTTGACCAACTTCAACCGTATCTGGATCATTCACGTCTGTATCTTCTGGTTCTACACCGCATTCAACTCTCCGACTCTGTACACCAAGAACTACCAGCAGCAGCTTAACAACCAGCCGAAAGGGTCAGCTCACTGGTCCGCGGTCGCTCTTGGTGGTACTCTTGGATGTCTTATCCAGATCCTGGCAACTCTCACTGAATGGCTTTACGTTCCTCGACGATGGGCTGGTGCTCAGCACTTGACAAAGCGACTTCTCGTCCTCATCGTCATGTTCGTCATCAACATTGCTCCCTCGGTCTACATCTTTGGTGTCACGCAAGACGGCAAGATTGCACTCATCCTGGGTGTGGTTCAATTCCTCATCGCTTTGGCAACTGTCTTCTTCTTCGCTATCATGCCTCTTGGTGGCCTCTTCGGCAGCTACCTCAATGGCAAGCGAAGGCAATACGTTGCCAGCCAAACGTTCACTGCCAGCTACCCACGTCTTACTGGCAACGACATGTGGATGTCCTTTGGTCTCTGGGTCCTGGTCTTCGCCGCGAAGCTTGCTGAGTCGTACTTTTTCCTGACTCTCTCGCTCCGTGATCCTATCCGTATCCTGTCGACGATGAAGATCCAGCACTGTTTGGGTGACAAGATGATTGGAACCACGCTGTGTTACCAGCAGCCAACTGTCTTGCTCATTCTGATGTACTTCACCGACTTGATTCTGTTCTTCTTGGATACCTACCTCTGGTACGTCATCTGGAACTGCGTCTTCTCCGTGGCACGATCTTTCTACCTTGGTGTGTCTATCTGGACGCCATGGAGAAACATCTTCTCCCGTCTGCCAAAGCGTATCTACTCCAAGATACTGGCAACCACCGACATGGAGATCAAGTACAAGCCCAAGGTCCTCATCTCTCAGATCTGGAATGCTATTGTCATTTCCATGTACCGCGAGCACCTGTTGGCCATCGACCACGTTCAGAAGCTCCTCTACCACCAGGTCCCATCCGAGCAGGAAGGCAAGCGCACTCTTCGTGCCCCGACCTTCTTCGTGTCCCAGGAAGATCACTCCTTCAAGACCGAGTTCTTCCCTGCCATGTCTGAGGCCGAGCGCCGTATCAGCTTTTTCGCTCAATCGCTCTCGACGCCAATTCCGGAGCCACTGCCAGTTGACAACATGCCAACTTTCACTGTCATGATTCCTCACTACAGCGAGAAGATTCTCCTCTCCCTTCGTGAGATCATTCGTGAAGACGAGCCATACTCGCGTGTCACCATGTTGGAGTACCTCAAGCAACTTCACCCACACGAGTGGGACTGCTTCGTCAAGGACACCAAGATCCTGGCTGACGAGACCTCGCAATTCAACGGCGACTACGAGAAGAATGAGAAGGACACCCAGAAGTCCAAGATCGACGACCTTCCGTTCTACTGCATTGGTTTCAAGTCCGCTGCTCCTGAGTATACTCTACGCACGCGTATCTGGGCTTCTCTCCGCTCGCAGACCCTGTACCGCACTATCTCTGGTTTCATGAACTACAGCCGTGCTATCAAGCTCCTCTACCGTGTCGAGAACCCAGAGGTCGTCCAGATGTTCGGTGGCAACTCTGACAAGCTTGAGCGTGAGCTCGAGCGCATGGCCCGTCGCAAGTTCAAGATCGTCGTCTCTATGCAGCGTTACGCCAAATTCTCCAAGGAGGAGCGTGAGAACGCCGAGTTCCTTCTCCGCGCCTACCCAGATCTCCAGATCGCCTACCTTGACGAGGAGCCACCACAGGCTGAGGGCGAGGACCCAAGACTCTTCTCTGCACTCATCGATGGTCACTCTGAGATCATGGAGAACGGCATGCGTCGACCCAAGTTCCGTGTCATGCTTTCTGGTAACCCAATTCTCGGTGATGGAAAGTCTGACAACCAGAACCACTGCTTGATCTTCTACCGCGGAGAGTACATTCAGCTCATCGATGCCAACCAGGACAACTACCTTGAGGAATGCCTGAAGATCCGATCCGTCCTTGCAGAGTTCGAGGAAATGACCACTGACAACGTCTCGCCATACACTCCTGGTCTGCCACCAACCAAGTTTAACCCAGTCGCCATTCTTGGTGCCCGAGAGTACATCTTCTCTGAAAACATTGGTATTCTTGGTGACGTCGCTGCCGGAAAGGAACAGACATTCGGTACTCTCTTCGCTCGTACATTGGCTCAAATCGGTGGTAAGCTCCACTATGGTCACCCTGATTTCCTCAACGGTATCTTCATGACTACGCGTGGTGGTGTCTCCAAGGCTCAGAAGGGTCTGCATCTGAACGAGGATATCTACGCTGGTATGAACGCCATTCTTCGTGGTGGTCGCATCAAGCACTGCGAGTACTACCAGTGTGGTAAGGGTCGTGATCTTGGTTTTGGCTCCATTCTCAACTTCACCACCAAGATCGGTACTGGTATGGGCGAACAAATGTTGTCCCGCGAGTACTACTACCTCGGCACGCAACTCCCTCTGGACCGCTTCCTCTCGTTCTACTACGCTCACCCGGGTTTCCACATCAACAACTTGTTCGTCATGTTGTCGGTGCAGCTCTTCATGTGGTGCTTGCTCAACCTCGGTGCCCTGCGACACGAGACCATCAGCTGTCGATATAACCGCGACGTTCCAGAGACCGACCCGCTCTTCCCAACTGGATGCGCTAACATCATCCCTATTATGGACTGGGTTCAGCGTTGTATTGTCTCGATCTTCATCGTGTTCTTCATCTCTTTCGTCCCGCTGACGATTCAAGAGTTGACTGAGCGTGGTTTCTGGCGTGCCGCAACCCGTCTGGCCAAGCACTTCTCTTCACTTTCACCACTTTTCGAGGTGTTCGTCACCCAGATCTACGCCTACTCGCTGCAGCAGGATCTGTCCTTCGGTGGTGCTCGCTACATTGGAACTGGACGTGGTTTCGCCACTGCTCGCATGCCATTCGGTGTCCTCTACTCGCGATTCGCCAGCCCTTCGATCTACTTGGGTGCACGTCTCCTGATGATGTTGCTCTTTGGTACGCTCACAGTTTGGGGTTACTGGCTTTTGTGGTTCTGGGTCTCGCTTCTTGCTCTCTGCATTTCGCCATTCCTGTTCAACCCACACCAGTTCGCTTGGGCCGACTTCTTCATCGACTACCGCGAGTTCTTGCGATGGCTGTCTCGTGGAAACACCAAGGCTCACTCTGCATCCTGGATCGGTTTCGTCCGTCTTTCGCGAACCCGTCTCACTGGTTTCAAGCGCAAGGTACTTGGAGAGCCATCTTCCAAGCTGTCTGGCGACACGCCCAGGGCCAAGTTCACCAACATTTTCTTTAGTGAGATCATTGGTCCGCTTGTCCTGGTCGCCGCCACTCTAATCCCATACCTTTACATCAACGCTGGAACTGGTGTCATCGCTGCCAACAACCGTGGAACCGACATCACTCCCACCAACTCGCTCATTCGTGTTGCTATCGTGGCATTCGGTCCGATCGGTGTCAACGCTGGTGTTGCTGCTGGATTCTTCGGTATGGCCTGTTGTATGGGTCCAATTCTTAGCATGTGCTGCAAGAAATTCGGTGCAGTCCTGGCTGCCATCGCTCACGCCATCGCTGTCATCATGCTGTTGGCTTTCTTCGAGGTCATGTTCTTCCTGGAAGGCTGGAGCTTTACTAAGGCTCTTCTGGGCATGATTGCAGTCGTTGCTATTCAACGCTTCGTCTTCAAGCTGATCATTGCTCTTGCCCTGACCAGAGAGTTCCGCGCCGATACCTCGAACATAGCATGGTGGACCGGAAAGTGGTACGCTCTTGGATGGCACACACTCTCGCAGCCAGGACGTGAGTTCCTCTGCAAGATCACCGAGATGGGTTTCTTCGCCGCCGACTTCTGCCTCGGACACGTGCTGCTCTTCTTCATGCTGCCACCGCTTCTCATCCCATACATTGACAAGTTCCACTCTGTCATGCTCTTCTGGCTGCGTCCAAGGTATGTTGATGCGTTCTTCTCTTTTGCACGATCTTTACTGACTCCTTTCCCAGTCGTCAAATTCGTCCACCGATCTACTCGCTCAAGCAGTCCAAGCTGCGCCGACGACGAGTTATCCGTTACGCCATCCTCTACTTCTCGATGTTCGTTCTCTTCATTGTTCTCATTGTTGGACCAATCATTGCCAAGAAGTTCATTGGCAACATCAAGCTGGATGTCATGAACCTCCAGCAGCCATCCAACTGGAAGAACAACGACACATCTGCCTCCGAGACGGGTACTGCTGTCGCTGGCGGCGCAAAGGCTACCGCCTCTTCCACTCGAGGCTCATCGTCATCAAATAACAACAGAATGATGGCGAGAATGTTGTACGGATATTAGACGACGAGTTACGACACGGCCGCACGAAATGTCTCTCAGATTGCATACTCTCTTATCGTCATAGGTCTTTCGACTCCGATCTCGACGCCTATGACCCGACGCTTGTACAACACAGCATACACGAAATCAGAACGCTGTTCACATCTCTCACGGAACAGCCGGCGAGCTGCACAATAATGAGGTGGCGAGTTAATGGCGGAGAGAAGCAGCTGTAATCATCAGAACAAGTACAATGAAGCATGCATCGCAAATGGGAAGGTCGGCGTTTTTGATGCATGCAAAGAGAGCTTGCGACGACACAAGCTTTTTATTCTTTTTTCAATTGCCTACAGATAGGCAAAAGGTGTTTGATAGAAAAGGAAATTCAATGGACATCTTCATGTGCATACACACACACATTTGGGTCTCTCTCTTGGGTTTCTTTTCAGGATCAAACGGCGTTCATTAAGGAGGGTCATGAGTGAGAAGCTACTAGATACGTAGTTTTGAGTCGCAGTCGAATGGCATCAGATCTCTGAAGCGATTTTTTCTCATATCGTCTGCGTCGATTGTGAAGTGAATCGCCAGTATCCTTGTCCACTGTGCACCCAAGGAAGAGAATGTGAGGCTCGTGAAACTTAATCGGCTTTTCGTTGCACAGGTCCTTCGGAAGGCAAAATGTGTGAAAATTTGGACTTTCCATCAGTATTTGGAATGCGATGTAGTCTTGCACTGCAGTCAGCCTTTTTCTTCTGCTTCACAAGACAGAATGTGAGTATCTAAATGAATGAGGGTCATGTGACTGGAACCAGTGGTCCCTGCTTCGGAACTGAAAACCGAGCCAAAGCAAGCCCTCACGCTTCACACCTCGACTTCCTTCCTTTGTTTCAACATACGTGTTTATACAATAATCAAATGCTGCCATTACCGTCAGAAAGTGAGCTAGCGGAGACCGTGGAGGAGCAAGTTGACGGTGGTGCCTGGACTGTTGTGCACCGTCCGATTGCAGGACCAAGTCAGCGAGCCAGCCGCGCTGCGACGCGGCGCCAACGTGGTCTACGAGATCTCGACATGGCACGGAAGCGACCATATTCTAATGACGACTCTCATGATCCCCTGACACCGGAACGCAAAACATGGAACCGATTACACGCGAAGAATCGTGTCACCAATTCTTTCCATTCAATGCTGAATCGGGACCGACATCCCACTAAGCCAGGCTGGGAGCCTGTTGTTCAGCGGACTGCCAAGAAGATCGAGGAAAGTCCACATCTTGAGGAGGCGGCACTGAAGTCACTGCAGCGCCAAGGATGTCAGAATCCAATTAGGCACTATTACCCGGAGCACGAGTGTGATGTGCCTAAGCGTCGCCTGGAATGTCTTCGACAGATCGCGAGATGGAAGCGTGATCGGTATCTCGTGGAGGAAGTTGCGACTAAGCTGCCTAAAGAACTTGCTATCCAGGTCTTCGAATACGTTATTCTATCCAGTCAAACGCATACGACTTTTCATAGCGAGCAGATTCTGGAAATAACTGCATTGGAAGTCATTGGCCCTTCCGATGCAGCAGAACATTTGGTCCCCCTTGCCAAACAAGCACTTCTGGAGCAATCCATTTTCGACATTGACGTGGAGTTCCGTAGGGCGGAAGGCCAACGCATTGCTGTATTACAACCGGATTTGTTCAGGCTTCCACATCCGCTTCGGAAAGCTCGTGTCAAACTTGACTTTGAGATACCCATCGGCAGACAAAAGTATCCTGCGATTTTATACATTGCTACTGCATGTATGCCATCCTTACTCACTCAGCTCCCCGGTCTACGAGACCTCCACTTCTTGTTTCGAATTGAGCTCACCAGACCGCCCTGGGACCATCAAGGCTCAGCATTGGATGTTGGCTGCCGTAAAGGCTTTTCTGGAACCAGCACTTTCAGGAAGGCGCTCGAGGAGCTTTTAGAAGCAGTGAAAGCTACGAGGCCGGGCATTGAGGTCTTTGTCGAGATGCAGTATATCTATGAAGGCACGTGGCGGGGAGCATATGAAGCGCCACCGAAGACTTACAATGTGGCTATGGAGGAGTTGACAGCTGAAGACACGATTCGAGGAGCTGATGCTAAATGGCAGAATTGCAGGTTCAGCCTTGGTTAGGAGGACGGGTTTGGGATCTGTGAATGGGACTTTTACTTTGAATGATGGTGGTGGCTTTAATGATTACGACGGCGGCTATATGGCTCCTGGGGTATGGATGAAGGGCTCGGACTGGCTGTACTACGATCACTTGAATGCGACCTGTACGTAATCGGACCCAGCTATGAACCACATTATTTATTCTCAACATCGAAATGCGGGCTAGCAGCAGCACATGCCTTCTTCACCCTCTCACATGCGAGCCACATGGCATGCTTCACTTACACTTCGCAAAAGCTCGGCAGCGGGCCGAGGTCCAATGGCATTGCCTCGCAGCAGCTACTTTGTTTTGATCTCGTCCAATTTTGTTTCTTGATCATCCACGTCGGCGACATCAACAAACAACCTTCGAGAAAACAACAAGGTCGCGATCGCTAACTCACGCTTTCATTGTCACCAAGCAGCGCGCCATCGACTGCTGCATTAGCGACGTGACAAAGTGAGCGATTGTCCGATCCTAGCGTTCAATACCAAGCTGACCAGGTTTGTCGCAGACAAGTCGCAATGACTTCAAGCTCTTCACGCAAGCGTACCGGCTTCTTCGATCTTTCCGCCGAGCTACGCAATCGCATCTACGCCGCTGCTCTCACCAGCGGCGATGATGAGACCGCTCTCCATGTCGCATTCTGGAAGGCCACCTCGACTAGAGACCAGGACGCGCGGCCGGGTCTGCACGGCCTAGGCCTGTCGCCGAACATTTTGGCCACCTGCAAGCAGATCAACGAAGAAGCCACGCCTGTACTGTATGGCAATCGTATCAAGTGTCACATCTACAACCCATGGAACTTCTTCGGTCGGATAAAGCATTCCATTCAACACTTGCGGCATTTGGACTTGACCCTAGACGTTGATACCACCAAGCATCCACTCACGCTCCCAGCAGCCAAATCTCTCCTCAGTGTTACCATTTCTACCACGATTTACGACTGGCCGCTACATCCCCGAGTCTTTCGATATGCCTTAAAGCTCGTTCACGTCGTTCAAGCGAACAGAATGCGCGAGGCCATGGCGTGTGGCGTGAGGGATTGCATCATCCTCCAAGTCAAATCCGAGTTGTTTTTCCACGATAGGCAGTACCAAGCCTGCAGAAAGCGCGAGGCGTTGCTCTACTCGATGCTGGAAGACAAGATGGGCATTGCCAAGAAGTCTGATGAGACTTTTGCGAAGAATAGTCCGTCCTAGAGCATCGGCGAAGAAATCCTTCCGGTACTGGCGCCGCTTTGCTTCACCGGACACGCGAAGAGGTTTTAGAAAATGCTGAGCGACAAATCGAGGATTCAAGCACATGGCCCAGAACTGTAATGGGAAGCTCAAGAACAGACTCGAAATTTCCAGAGCAGAATTCCTTGTATCTGGCAATAGATGCAGAAATCAAAGACTGAGTAGCAAGAATCTTGGAACGATCAGTAAGCTTTCATCGACGACTCAGCATGATGCGATACGAGGGAAGTTCAGATGAGCCAGCATGGGCAATTCAAAAGACTCGAACGATCACACATTCATAAATCTAAGCCTTCAACCCCTCTCCAACATCTTGACCCATCATCACTCTCTACGACCTTCCCATCAAGCCTGCGCCGTACACTCCAAATTACTCTCAATCTCCCAAAGTCTCGCCTGTCCTTGATTCCCACTCGATCCTGTACCCCCACAAAGTTCAAAAACGAAATACTTCTCGTTCAGATACTCGTACTCTTCATTCAAAGTCTGTAAACTCGCACCACCAATCACTCTCACTGCCGGAGAATTATCCACACCCAATTCCACAGCACCTTGAGCTTTCAAAGTCAAGGGGACACCAGATGTAGTATTGAGGATTAGAGTCGTGATCGCGTAGCCATTCCTTGCAGGTGGATAAGGACCTGGGTATATGATCTCAAGAGTTCCAGTTTCTGGGGCTGTGCCACTGATTTTTCCCGTAAAGGAGCCGTTTCCTCCGTATTGGAAGAGTCCGAAGTGACTTGAGATGTCGGTCGTGTAGGCTTGAGGTGACAAGGTGGCTTGGAACTGGAGGAAGGGGGAGAGGGTTGGTGGTGTGGATGTATTGGAGGAGGATTGGCGTGGGAGAAGGGCGGCCTGGGAGAGGTAGGCCATTGAGGCTATTGTGGATGCGATGCTGGCTTTCATGGCGAGTGGTGATGTTGCTGGTTGCGTCTGGTATCGATGTTGATGTCTGATGCGGGAATGCTGTCTTCGGAGTGTTTCTTCTGAAGATATACCTTTCTCTCGCGGCCGAAGTGAAGAATTTAGACAGCTCCGTTCTGAGGATGATGATGTCGTTGGAAGTCCTTCGTCATACCGAATTCGTACAATGCTTCAGGACCAAGCCGGCTTCCTGCTCTCTCAAGAATTGCCAGAAGTGGAGATGATCAGCGTTTTGCTTGTGTTTTGCTCGAATCACATCCTTAGTCGTCCTCAAAACGGCCGTAAGAATACAGGGCTGTGGTTGAGCATCACCTTGATTCAGATTGGCTCAGGCCTTCTGCAAGATTCAGCCTCGTTGGTGGTAGTGTCTATGACGCTGTCAGGCTCATCTCCAAGAATTGGGAACCACGTGCTGATTCGTGATCTGCCAAAGCGGCGAGCATTTGTTGAGTGGAAGGCAGTTCTCGCTTAATTGTCTGTCACCAGGTAGATGCTATATTGGCGGCTCAGAAGACCATGCGAGGGCTCATCGCGTTCGCGTATCTGCTTGGCTTGTTTCGAGGAGCACAAGTCGAGCTTGTGACCATGCTTACCGACGTGGCCAAGATCTTTTCTCCGCATCGAGAGCACCATCCGCGACTGCGATGCGGAGATGTTGAAGAATATGCCAGGGTAGCAGCTCAGCTGAAATGGCTAGAAGATACAAGAGAGTGCCCTTGTCCTCGCCTTCTCGCTTCAATGCCCGGACCATTTCAAGCAGTGCAACATCTATCAGTCTGCAGCCATGAAATCGCTCTTTGCGCTATTCATTTCGATCAGCTTCGCATTCGCTGCGCCTGGCGTGGCACCAATTGTGAGGGACAAGGCGGCAGATATTGAGCTCCAATCACCGAAATCATTCCTTTTGGTATGCTGACCTGATCTCCTCGCGTTTGTGAACTCGTGTTAATAGTCGAAGGCTCGCGCGATCTGTCGTCCAGGTAGCTCGACTTGCATCACCAACTGCTGCAACGCTGCTGGCTCGTGTGGTCCTGGAAAATTCAATTGTGACTCGTCATACGTAAGGATACATGCTGCCGGTGTATAACTGAGCGTCATTGCTGATATTATAGCAGTGCTATTGTGATGTGTATGATCAGAACTGCAAGTGTAATTGCAATTGTCACTATGGATGATGAGCACCAGATGCATTCTTGATGGTGGAGGTGAGCGAAGGGCCCATCGACCGACGTATTCGAACTCAGTGTGGGGTTGCTGAAGACTTAGCATAGCGCTGTCCTAAATGTATCTCGTAGTCTGGAGATGTGATATGGCTTTTGGTTGAACTGAGCACGGGCTGAGAAGGCGTCGCTTGATCGCTTCCAAGGGCATGTACAGCCAAAGCTGGTTGACCATTTTCAGTACGCTTTTCGTTCAGGATTGATTTCGTGATCCAGTGCAATATGCATGCGTCCAGTAGCGCTGCGAGATGTTCTGATTAGCGACAGCTCTTTTCTTTAGTCGATGATGCATCCCACCCTCAAGCTTACAAGTGACATAGCAGACCGTGATATTCTCTTCATTGAACAATGCCAACGATGATTTGACAGCTACATTTCCAAGCAGAGTGATTGCGGATCCGATGGCAGCGTGAGCCATTACCTTCTTGAGCGGAAGCATTAGTCCACAGCCACTCTTGTGAACTGTCAATAGAGGTAGAAGGAAGCGCAATGTCAGATACAGCTGAGCAAGGAGTTCGACAGTTAGCATCGGGAAAAGAGCGACCCGATGAGTGCCGACAATGCAAATGCGCTGTTCATTGACGTTCGCGATGCGCCTGGTTCCTGTCAGCACGCTTCTTCAAAAGGTTGATCGCGCGCTTGTGTCGTACTTGCTTACCGCAAAAGCGGTGACTCCGATGTAAGGAGCGAATATGCCGATGATGCTCATTACATATTCCTTCGCGCGTATGCGGGTGTTGGCCGGCCACGAAATGATGTATGCGCGCTCGACCAGGAACGCGAACTCTGAGGCACGAGCGATATTGTGTATGATCACGCCTAGTGCAGGGAGTCAGTATTGAGCCTAAGAGTCGCACGCTGGAAGATGGTGCTCACAGGTCATGACCATCGCATTGCAGAGGGCATTCGTGGATGGCCATTGCACGTGTCCAAGGAAGGTAAGAATCCAAATGAAGATGAAGTTGAGGGCATAGCACTGAGGTTTCTTCAGCGAAGTCCACGCCACCTGTGCACAGGCTGCTCACAAGTAAGCATAGCATCGTCGCAACAGTAAATTGCTTTCCTGCAGCTGGTGATCTCTGATACGCGAGCAACGTAATGATGGGGAGCGCGACTATGGAGACTATATAGAGTGAGTCAGCACTTCACCATCAATTGAAGAAGCAGAAATCTCACAGAAGCGACATGATGTCTCCACCTAACGTGTATTCATTCCTCGCAGGGCTCGTATCGCTTATAATCGCCATGTTTTGTCAAGCAGTCTATGCTGTTCTTGGCGGCTTGCCCAATCGCTGTGTGTGGCAGAATGGCTTTGAGTGGGTCTCAGAGAGAGAAAAGATCTCGCATCTTCGTACTATTGTGTTGGCAGTGAGTAGGTTCGATCTCGGCTCAAAAACCGGGGAGTGTTGCTCCATGGGCCGCTTCACCCTCTGATTTGCCATTTGAAACCCATAGGCTCGAGCAGTTGCCTGTCTCGAGCGGACTGACCAACTGATGTATAGCAACCTGATAAGTCTAGATCACGGACCGAAGCGCACTTCCAGCAGCATATCTTTAGAGGCATCGGCATGGAAGATCGTGAGGATCGTGCGGAACTCGGAGCTCTTTCGGATCATCCACTCGATGACTGGTGATCAGAGGGAGCTTTGATGATCAGAGGCAGCTTTGATGATCAGAGGGAGCTTGAGTGTGCCACTCTGATACATCGCCATGTAGAAGGGCTGATGCGGATTTCCGATCACTTGTCGTGAGAC
The DNA here is from genome assembly GCA_014298035.1 of Pseudocercospora fuligena. Taxonomy (NCBI): domain Eukaryota; kingdom Fungi; phylum Ascomycota; class Dothideomycetes; order Mycosphaerellales; family Mycosphaerellaceae; genus Pseudocercospora; species Pseudocercospora fuligena. The sequence continues at coordinate 292,285 of JABCIY010000003.1, forward strand.
ATCGCCAGGTCAAAAGAATCCTGGCCGCGAATGTTCTGTCAGCCCATCACGGGCGCCATTTGAGTACCGTTCGCCCGTAGCATACAGCCAAGCTTCGAGACATATTCGAAATCGCTTGGGTCAACGCAGGATGTTCTGTTTGGCAGGCAGATTCTGGTGACGGGAGGGAAGTCGTACAGTGCGAGGCGCGAGGAAGACGGATAAATTTAAGGTTAAATGGCTGATTGGCCCGTGCTTCCTTCTGACCAGCCCTCTCCATTCACCCTCACCATGTCTTCTTAGTCTACGTTCCGGCCACTTAAGGTCAACCATATAGCTCAAACAATGGACGACACAGCGCTTATAAACTAGTCACCAGTATCTGATCGCCAGTCTCTCGGGGTCCGCGCTTGGACGCATACCTCTAATATGCTTGGACAGCAAATGTATTGACCTGGATAGCAGCAGTTAGACGAGCTACTTGGCAACTCTCGACGCCTCGATATACCGCCACGGACAGCGTGCGGCGCCTGTAATACGACGAACTGCGACCATGAATCACTCGTTCGCACGCTTGTAGGCAAGCTGCGTAGGAACTCAAGAGCTGGGATTTCGAGGGAACGGAGTGGAAGCATGATAACACTATGAGGAAGCTCATGGGGCGCAGGAAGTCCAATCGCAAGGCTGAGAGATCGCTGTGGGTCAACTTCGCTGTTCTCTATAAACACCCCTCTGTCGAATGCATTCACCGACTTGGTAATTCAGACATCGGCCGTTCAGCAGGCAACTCTTGATTCGGCACAGCATATTTGGGGCCTGAAGGTGCCATAGGTGATCCACCATAGGATGGCGGTCCTGCAAAGTGTCCGTTGCCATACGGCTGGTGCTCGCCCGCACCTGTCTGCATCTGCGACAGTTGGTTGGACAAGTGCTTGTTCTTCCTCCACTGCCAAAAGAACAGACCAGACGCAACCAAGAAAGCGACGCCCAGAGAAGCGCCTACTCCTGCACCCACAGCGACCACATTGCTATCAGAGCTACCTGCAGTTGCGCATGCTGAAGTAGATGAAGTGGTTCCGGACGTCTGCGTTGAAGCGCTCGAAGTTGAGGTTGCGGAGTCGTTACTGGTTGTTGCAGCTTCCTCCAGATCCCCGAGCGGTGTCGTAGAGTTCGGAAGCAAGATCTGTGCTCCTGTCACAGCAATAGGCGCATATGTTGCGCCCGCATCGTTTGTGCCATTGCATAGTCCGGTCGACTCGTCGAAATTCGTTCCGCAGCAGAAGTGCCCAAGCCCGTCCTGGTCCTCTTGGGCCAGATATAATGTCAATCCGCGATCTCGTCTTGCTACAGGAAGTAAGTCTCCGACGAGCATCATATAGATCTTTAGCACTCACTGAGTGTACAGACTGATGCGCAAGCAGGGTCATCCCAGGTAGCGTCCGTACAACCGCTTCGTGCTATCCTGTTTCCCCATCCAGATTGCTGATAGCATAACCCATTCGACATGCACAGTCCACTCTTCAAACAACAAGCCGAATGGCCGGTACTCGATGGATTGCAAGGTCGTAGATCGTCAGACTCCTGTGCTTGACTACCGTCCGGAAAGTAACATGTCTGTGCCAACGCAAAAGCCAAGAGCTGGCTACTGAAGATGAGAAGCTTCAACATATTGCAATCCACCTAAATTGATGGTAGAAGGTGTGCAAAACTTCAGTCACGGACAGGTAGAGCTAGTGATGCGATGAAGAAGATCCCATCTCCTTATTATCACGCGACAGTCTCAGCCGCACCGGTGGATGCACAACACCAGTAATCCAACAAGATAGGAAAAGTCATAACTACGAATAGGTAGAATCTGCATTGGCTGCTATTTAGGGTAGGGCCGTTCCACCTATGCTGAGACGGTTTTGTAGGACAAGCAGGGCTGAGCAGAGACCAAGCCCAATCCGGCGAGAATTCACCGCCCTGGCGTTCGCGCTTGTGTTTCATAGCACAATGCAATCATTTCGCGTAGCAACTGTATGACTTCCGCGTTCTAAGCGAGGAGGACCATTATAAGGCAGGATTTTTTGTGAAGTCCTTCTTGAGGGCTTTCCCACCCTTCTTCCTGTATGTAAGAATTCCTGTTCGCCGAGATGGATCAATTTCTCGCCAAGAGCACAGCCTACTAGGGCCGAAATATTCCCAACAGCGACGCGGGAAATTGAGTGATCGACGCGGCCGTGCTGAAGGATTTCGGAGCGCAACTGGTGCTTCACGTGGCACTCCAATATGAACATCGTCATGACGTCCTGCTTCTTCATCACTCGCGATGAGCTCCTCGTTCCATTTTCGAGGCTGGTACGCATAGCAATATCGATCCAGCACAAATGATGGCACCACCGAACATCTGGCCCCCTTTGTAGCTCCCATCTTCCGTATCAACCATCATTCCCGCAATTGGAGCGCCTATCAAGGCTGCAAATGCGACGGTCGTCCATAAAGTGCCTGAGCGAGTGTCCACGTTCTTAGGTGCTGACAGCTTGGGCACAACAGTCTTGGGAATTGAGACTGCGATTCCGGACGTAAAGCCGACTAGGACTGCCCAGACAGTGATTGCGATCACATCGTCAATTGCAATCCAGCAGAACACCAGAATTCCAAGAATTGCTGACCCAGCAAAAAGCGTCCAAGCTGGTCCGATTTTGGGCATTTGTGCTACAAATGCTGGCAGTATGCGCCCAGCAGGATAGCCTGCGTTCAGTATTGCCAACAAGTAGAATACATATTGAGAGCTTGAGCTTAGAGCAAATTGGGCGTAAGGAGCGATCAGGAAGTCTTGAATCCAGAAGACCAGCTCGACCAGGAACAGACCTGCACAAAGAAAGAGATAGGAGGGACCGCGAAAGGCCGAGATGTCCAAAAACAACGTTGAGCTCTGACGTGCGCGTGCTGAGGTGGTTGTCTCCCAGCCTAGAGTCAGTATAGCGAGAGCGGATGTTGCAAGCGTAACGAAGCTGAAGATTCTGTTCGTCCAGGCAGTTCCAAGTTTGGAGATCAACGCTTGAAAACCTAATGGAAGAACTGTGCCGCCTACTGCTGATCCAGTCGAGGCGATGCCCCTGGCGATTGGTTGCCATGCAATGAAAGTACTGGCGGCCATTGCGACTGCAGGGACGAACACCAGGCCACTTCCTGCAGTGGGATGTCAGTATCGCAAAATGTCGGGAGCGTCAAGAGTCTGTTGCATACCTAGGCCGACACAAACGCTCTGCGACAAGACGATTTGCCATAGCTGGTCTTCGAAACTGAGCGCCAGCAGTCCAACGAAGGTGAGTGCGCAATCGATGTAAAGCAGTGCTTTTATGAGGCCTCTGTCGAACAGCGGAGGTGAAGAATAAGAGAAAGACCTGAGCTGTGCCGATCCATGAGATGACAGATGGCGAAGTCGTGCGAAGTAAGCGAGCCCGATAATAGGACTAGTAGACTCCGAATGAGGCCGCGACACCCCAAGTGTTGAAGTATATCATGAAGCATCCCGCAACCTCGGATCAAGCCTTCAATCGGCGACATACTGGAGCTCGATCTGACGATACATTGTCTTCGAACTCGAGCGTCATCTCGGTCGACTGAGGCATTTTGGCATGTAAAGATGCGTTGGCATCCAGATTGCATGTTGTCGAAGCTCTGAACAAGGCTGTTATCATGACCTCTTGCAGGATCACTGACTGACAGGGCGTGATTCTTGTTGACCTCGGTCACGCGGCTTCAGCGCTCTGGTATACGAACGCTTAAGCAGCCGGGACCAGTGACTGCCTGGCATCATTTCAGCTTGCAAAAGCCAGATAAGGAACGATCGAGTGCAGGACTCTAATCATTGCGCTGTGTAGAAGTTGTTGTTGTAATCCTGAGACATCATCATGCCTGTGTTGTTGACTCCGGTCATCATATCGCCTTGGAAGAGATCGCTTGGCAGGGCAGAGAGATCCCAGAAATCCATGTAATTCAGGTCCGAGAAAAGATTGTCGAATTGCATGGGCGGCTGAGTGAGACCGTCTGTGGCAGTAGGCATCGCCATGGGAACTGAATAGGACATTGAAGTAAACGGCATCGCTTGCTCTGTATCACTTGCGACCTGACTTGTCGTAGAGGACGCCGATGCGCTGGCAGGATTCTTGGTAGACTGTAACTCTTGAGGGCCAGCCGATAACGCTTGGCTGCCATATTCCATGCGCCACCACCAAAACGTATCGAAGACCTAAAAGCGAAGGGTACGAGGGTCAGCGTGTGTCTCAAAAGATAAGAGAGGGCATGGACTCCAAAAGCAAGGGCTGAGACCAGCGTGCCGGGTCTAAGCCCACTACCGTAGCTGCTGTCACCCAGCGGAGTCATGCCTTGCACCCGTCGATATACTTACTGGGTTCATCGCGAGACGATATCGCATGTCAACCTGCAATCCATTTTGAGGCTTCCCATCCCTCACGAATGCTTTCTTGCTCGACCACAATTGTGTGAGCATGTTAGCGGCAAGAGCATATAAGTCGGCAGTGTGCAAACATCGCTTCCTGATGATGTCGATCACGGCGAAGACCGCAGCTTCAGCACCGGCGAGGTCGATGTCCTTGGCCAGTGGACTTTTGGAGATGCGCAGTATGACACAGGCAGCCAGTACCAGTAGTCGATGCGTCGATTGCGGCAAATAGAATGTGAAGCTCTGAACGCTCTCATTCAAGGCTTGCATGTGTGCTATCATTTCTTGAGCGATGCCGTACACTCGTAGAATTAGTATGTGGTCTGGTTCAGTTTGGACCAACCAGATCAGGCTCAAGACTGATAGTCTTGCACCGCACCTGATGATGTTGTATATGTCATTGTTTTCCGGGCGTGGATACTCTCTGATTCGACCATCGAGTGCCAGAATCGTAGCAGTAAGGCTGTCGTCTTTGTGCTTGCCGACTATGTCGCAAGACGAGGCTATGACGTTGACGGCTTCTGTCTTGACACGGTGCGTCTGTAGACGATATCCGAGAATCTTGGGGAGAAGGTGATAGACTTCGCCAAATGTTTCCGCTCTGCGAAAGCACGGTACGATGGCTGTTGGAGGAAGACCATCACCAATATTCCCGTTTTGAAACGTCAGAAGACAGTAGACCCAGATTCGAGTTCGTGCGATGACAGCAGCATCGCGAACACGAGACCTCAGGACTTCGGCACCTGACACCAATCCGCTCCTCTCGGACGTTGACTTCACGATGAAATCCTGTTCGCGAGCATACATATGCAGACCGTTCTGGATAGCTAGTCCATATGCGGCGCCGGCAAGTGCTTGAGTTGGGTCTCGATAGACCATGTCGAAGGGCAATGGCCAAGTACAGATTATGACAGCGGAAACGATAACCGGCAAAGGATCATTGGGCCTAATCATGGACTTGAAGGCAAGCTCCAAGACGTGCTCTCCTAGGCGGTCGTAAATGGTCGAATCCTTAGGATAGCCACGCGAGCCGACGAGAAGGATCGTCCAGAACAACAGAGGCGACTGCTGATAGCGCTCATTCGGTGTGAGTGAGTCTTCAAACAGACCATCAAGATGAGGCCCATAATGCGTCAGAAATCTAGAATCGTCAGCAAAGACATGGGAGAGATTGCAATCCTGATCTCACATGTTGTAGCACTCGTCGATGTGGTAACTTTCGATGGTCACATTCTGCAGGCTACGTGTGAGGGTAGCATCGTATTGAGTGAATTGCGAGCTATCATAGGTCCCTTCAGCTGGAGAACTGCTCTTGAGAACGTCTCGCAAGGACTTTGCGGGCGATGCATGACTAGCAGGTGTTGGTAGACTTTTGGACGTCTCTATCGGACTGCCATCAAATCTTACATGTCTTGAATCCGAGTTCGATCTTATCGGCGGACTGAACTGATCGGGCGTGGATTCACTGTGATTCTCATGGTCACCATCGCCTTCGACCTTGGCTTTGAGACGATCGATCTCATGCTGCAGCTGAGCTTTACTGTACTGCATTAGCTGCATGCTCACGCTGTTTGAAATGTGAAAGACATACGACTGCCGGGGTCTCCTCTGGAAATCTTTAGAGATCACACATGGAAGGTTGCCGGCCCGACATCGCGTGCACGCTCTCGAGTAGTCAAGATACGCATCGCATCGTACCTACAAATTCGTCAGCGCACGATTCTCGTAGGAAGTCAAGGTCCCCAGAGCCGAAAGCCCGCGATCAATGAGTCTCACACCTTTTGCTGTCGGCACTCCGTACACGCCTTCACGCGTCCAACCGGGTCCGGCATTGGCTGATCAGCTGGCCGTGTTTTCGGACTTCTCAGAGGCGGGTGTAACAGCTGTCAGAGAGGCCAGGAGCGCGAAGCAGCCTCACTGCTCCGCTATAGATTGTTGAAATCAGGCGCAAGGCGTCAAAAGCGGTCCTCGGCCTGGCTCGCGAGGTGGCATTGCGATCAGGTAAGCTCAACCATCCTTACTCAGCTCTTGGCGGGGATCTGCTGGGAGATCGCTGCCAACTTGGACTTCCGGGCAGCATCCAGCATCAATCAGCCATTTGTTGTCAACCATCTCGACGGTCGTGCAAGATGGTCGATTATCGCAAAAGAAGATACAAATCGTCCTGGCATCCTATGGCAGTCCGTTCTTGCGCACTTAGTATAATGGCAGCCATTCAGGCCTCGAAATCGTTTACGCCGGCTTCCATTGCCGCGGCACGAGCGACAGATGACGATTCGGCGGTCGACGCCTCAATCTTTGCAATGTGCAATCGAAGCATCGAGCTTCAAAAGGTGACTAGATGCTTAGGTACGGCTGTGCTCGCTAATGCACAGTGAATGAAGAGGCGATGAAAGACAACCTCCTTGCCAAGCCCGCACAAGCTTGATGCCTGAGGGTGGTTAAAAGCTTGATATCATGAGCAGTCCATCTTCGTAAGCATGGAAAAGTGCAGGCGAAAAGTTCAGCTTCGCCGAGAGCTTTGAAGTCGGGCATGATCCGATGAAGCAATTCGGGACACAGGCTAATTGTTGTAGCACCTACGCAACAACTCTGATAGGTCATTGCTCGGTACTTCGATACTTTGAAAGCATACCGAGCTCTGCAGCTCACCTCTTGCGGGGATCCCCATGAAGGTGGCAAAGATATCAGGCGAAAGCTCACCAACATGCCGAACATATATGAAATGTGATTAAAAGAATATATTGACAGATCTAGATTCTAGAGGCTGATTTGCACAAACATTCACCAAACATACATTGAGAAACATTCTGCCAACATGGCACCAGCACCAATTGATCAAACAATCAGCACCGGCAACGGCCACGATGCTGTTGGCAATCTGACAGGAGACCAACGAGCAGCTCAACTTCGCAAGACCACGGGTGACAGACCTCTTGATCGATTCACATACGGAGCCCATCCCATCTCAGGCGAACAAGTCCAGCCAGTCAAACATGTCCGCATCCCAACTTTCGAGAACCCACTTGATGAAAGAAACTTCCGCAAACTTCACGCCGCAGCATGCATTCGATGGCTCGGAATCAACGGCTACAACAATGAAGGCGCAGGCGGCCACATCACTGTTCGAGATCCAATCAAGCCGGATCACTTCTGGATCAACCCTTTCTGCAAGTCGTTTAAATACATTCGACCTGAAGACTTATGCTTGGTAAACGAAGACGGCATCGTACAGCCCGAAGGCAACATGCATGCTATCAACCCAGCTGGCTTCACCATTCACTCAGCAGTCCACCAAGCCCGACCAGATGTCATAGCCGCAGTTCACTGCCACAGTCTTCCCACAAAAGCTTTCTCCTCTCTTGGCTGCAAACTCGAACCTATCAACCAGGACGCATGTCGATTCTATGAAGATCATGCCATCTACGACAACTTTGGCGGCATTGTCCTCGCCCACGAAGAAGGCCGTCGGATCGCTAAAGCCCTTGGGAATAAGAAAGCAGTGATTCTTCAAAACCATGGAATCTTGACCGTGGGGAAGAGTGTCGATGCGGCGACTTATCTTTTCGGAGCTATGGATCGTTGTATTGAGGCTCAACTTATGGCTGATGCGGCGGCTGCTAGGAGAGGAACGAAGACGATTAAGATTTCGCATGAGGAGGCGGAGTATACGAGGAGAGTGTATACTGATGAGATGGAGTATAATATGTTTCAATCTTGGTGAGTTGGTAAGAACGTTGTTGCAGCGAGTTTGGTGCTGACGTGCTTTACAGCTTTGAAGATATTGTCCGTGAGTCGAAGGGTGAACTTTCTATGCTGTCTGGCGGAGAACGGAATGGATTTGATGTCTTCCCACGCAGTTGATGAGATCAATGCAGAATAGATAAGATGTCTACTACCAAAGCGTATCAACAGGTTGCTGAACAGATTTCGATTCGTGGGGGCCGTGACTTCTTCAGCACTCCTTCAAACGACTGATGACAACATCATCTATCCAGAGCCATACGACATACATGGTAGTCAGTAGACATTGAGCGCATTTAGGTGACGGTTCACCTCTGAGAATCATATCGTCTCACACGCAGTTTCATACATGTGTATTTAGCAGATCTCCAGCGCGCCATCCCGGCCCGTTGTTCCCAAAGTTGAGCCCATCACCCTGCCCTTGTCACACTCCGGAGTACCTAGCAACTTCTCATCCACTTTGCTCTTTCTCGTTAACTACTCCCGGTGCATCAGAACTCAGCTGCGCTGGGCACCTTGACTGCTGAAAACACTGCCCGGCGATTACGATCTCGCAGAGCACACTACCGAAGCAGGCCGCCCACGGCAGGATATACAACGCGGTCGCTAGCGTGCTCATCTTGGCCATGGACCCAACCGCGAAAGCGCAGCTCAAACTCGCAGCCATTATCCATTTGTGACAATGATGTGTTCCATTCAAGCGTCGGTGCAGCGTGAGTAGCAAAGTGAAAGCTATTGAAGCCATTACGAAGACATAGGGCGAGGACGTAGCAAGCCATTCTGGAATACTCCAAGCCTAAACAAAATCAGCAAAGCTCCGTCACGTCAGTCGACCATGATACCGACCTCGATATCTCGCCGTTGAAGAATATGCCGCACCCAGCCTGGCAACTCGTGCCATAGCCCATTGCAAGTAGCATATCGATTGACGAGAAGAGAGGGTACGACTAAAGAAGCCGATATTCCACATTTCAGACACGAGCATATCACAGAAGATGTCGGACTGCACGGATTTTCGTTGTGATACCGGTCGGCGCATCGTCGTGTGATGCTTGATATCCAAGTCACAGCGCTTCGTGCGCGGTCTCTACTCTGCTGCCGCGGTCTCTCAGAACATCGCAACTGCGTACGATGTACTGCCGGTGACGACTCTTGCCTGAGGATGCTGTTCTCTGCTTTCGAAGCCGTGTTCGTCCAGCATGGACGACATGAGGTTTCGCTGCTTGTATCTGGCGAGCCGTCGCGGTCTTGCAATCTGCCCATTTCGGTGCTTCTGAATCTCTCTACCGGGGTGTGAGCGCTACACCCAACGCGACGAGTACGACAGTACCCAGCGCCATGATGGACGTCTTTCAGTCACATAACGCTGTGTCCGGGCCCGGCGAAGGAGATATATGTCGTTCTGTCACAGAGCCCACAGCAGAGGGACTCTCTCGCCTTTCGCTCGACCATGGGCATCAAGCGATGAACGCCAGAGCCAGACCTTCCAGAGGCTGTTTCCCCTTGAGTGTCGGCTCGACACTAGCTCCAAAGCGTTCAGCAAGTTCTGAGCTATCGCGTCCTGAAGCCCGAGTGGAAGTTGGCCAAACCGACAGAAAGTCTGGCGATGAGGGGGTCTTGTCAACACGGCCCCAATTGAGGAGGACCAGAAGGTCTGAATATCGAAGCCTGGTACGGCAGCCTCATAGCTCGCCCATCTCGCAGGATCAGCTTGCTGCGGAGGTGACAGGCATTCACGCAAGTGGAGCAGGACGCCCAGAATCCACCAAAGCTACAAAGAGGCGCTACCCAGGCCTGATACTGCAGCCTGATAGCTCCCCGATCAGCCAGGATCAGCTGGCGGCTGAGGTGAAAGGCATTTACGCTGGTCTTGTCATGGTCGAGGCCAAGTGTATCAACGTTGACGCTGCTCAAGCAGCCAATTCGAAGTCTCACCTTGGACCTGAGCAATGGCAAGCTCTTATCGCTTTACACCGGACACTTCTTTATGAGCACCATGACTACCTGATGGTCAGTATACGCCGGCTGATTTCATGGATCGTGCTGATGATTGTAGGCTACACAACACCCATCTGCTAGCCAAGCGCTACGTGACCTGACCATGTCAACGTTGCGCGAGCTTATTGCACAGGATGACCACAAAATGCAGCATTCCCGCGAGTCCGCAAACGCGTGCTTTGGCAATCCTAACACTTCGCACCACCGAACCCGCACTTGTGCGCATCCGTTCGAACGACGCGCTGAAAATATCCTGTTCCGGGAGTCTCGCACTCGTCAAGTCTATAGGACACACGATACTGGGAGCATTTTCGGATCGGGACCTATCATTCACAGTACTGCGATAGAGCATGGGGTCCGAAACGACCATTCATGTCTTAAATGTATGGGTCACGATCACAACACGCCGTCAACATGTGCCGGAACTGTTCAAGCCGACTCTGGCCAATGTCTCTCTCTTCACAACCATCACAATACGCCTGATATCCCACCTGTGAGCGGAAGTCCATCTTGGAGCGATCCTGCAGATTTCCTGGACACTCTCGACACACCTAAGCCTGGTGGGATCGAAGACGGGACTACAATTCCGCTGTGCCGCGAATTGAGCTCTCACGATACTCGTGAAGATGGCACCGCTGCTTTTCGAGGTCTTCTTGAGGAGCGATTTGTCCAATCATACCGTCCACAGAAGTTACGCAAGGAGGCAACGACACATTCTCTACCGAACTGGACAGGCTTTGGATTTGGCGAAAGTGGTAGAAAGGTTCGTGGCATCGGGGAACGCTTGCTGGCTGCATGCCGGACCTGCGCTATTCCGATGCTTTTCGGACTCTCGAATGCCGCATCCACGACCACGCCGACACTGAATGGGCCGCCTGGCGACCAGGACTCTACACACGCAGTAGAAGTATCTGTAGGCGAAGCTGAGTGGACTGCATTGCAGCTCATCACCGGCCTGATGGTAGTTGCTGCTGTTGGCAACATTGTTCGAATGGTCAGAACCAGACCCGAAGTACGCCCTGCTTGGTCTCCACATCTAGCAGTTGGACTGTCTGTCATCACACTGATCGTAGACTGGACCGCACCAGACGACAAACCTCTGCGGGATGCGATAGGATCTGGTTGCTTTCTGGCGTTGTCTCACTACATCGTCAAGGAATGCTTGATCGTCCCTAGCAGCCGTGTGCTTCTGTGGGCACCGTTGTTGGTTGGCGTGGCTCTCTCCGTCGCTTGCTCTCTATCAGCGACCGCCTTTCATGAGTCAGATTCTACGTTCTCAGAAGTCGTTGTGGCAGGACTCCCAGCGGCTGCCGTTATTACCACCTTGGCAGCATACTTTTTGCCAGACTTGATGGCACAGATCCGAATGCTCCGGGCGAGAAACGGGACAGTGCCCGCGAAGGAAAATAACGACACGTCCGCTTTGACCACGGGTCGCCTAGGCAGTCTTCAAGTCCTTCGCCATGTGAGTGATCGAGGCGATGCTCTGCCAGCAAACGGCGATCTTGAGAATCAGTCTCCAATCCGCGGGCACCGCAGCACGTGGTCTGCTTTCACGCAGGTCTTTACGGGTTTGACGGCTGCTGGACATGCAAGACAACATAATGGCAACCACAATGACCAGCGTGTCTTTAACCTCTACTATGGGCAGTACCATGGTCAAACCACGAGCGTTCCTTCGCCGGCAGGTCGGTCTTTCTGGGCCAAATTGGTCTCCTAGAGGACTCAAGCCGGATGTTCTTTCTGTCCACCTTTACAATATATCAAGTCGTCGGGGCTTATTCCTATTTCTGCCCGGGCTGGTTCGCAGCACGAATCTGCGAAGTGTTGCTGGACTACAGTCACGCTGCAGAGACATGTCCTGCAAGGCATGCAGTCTCTACAGTTTCGATTGTGTGTTTGGTAAGCTTTACAGATATCCCATTTGACGGTCTTTACCCCAAATCAGTGCGCATTGAGCCACGACGATTAGTTTGCTGATTCTCGCTTGAATTTCGAGATTCTGTATAGAAAAGATTCAAATCTCGAGCTACCTGAGTTTTCAATGAGTATATCTCGATGCATTTGGAATAAAGGCAAGTATATCCTCTGAATTCAAATATTAATATTCAAAGGCGTGGTCGTTGTCGTGACATCGCTGAACTGTCGTAAGTATTGGCATACGTCAAAACTCTCGGCAACTTCCGTAGATAGTATGTAAAAGTCCGCGACATTGAGGCACTTCTTGAGCGACAGCACGGCGAACATACTAATTCTATGCTTAACATCTTCAATGTCACACTTGTTGCTTCAAAAACTCGAACGGTATAGATGAAAGCCCGCTGCAGGCCCAAGATGGGGTTTCATGAGGGATTTTGGTATAGTGCTTGCAGAGGAATGGTTGGCTGAGCTCGCACTAATGAAACCAACATCTTGATCTCGATGTTCTGAAACTGACATCGGCGCGTCTGTACAGCGATTAGTGACTTCGGAAACCCGTGGGTATGCTCTTGTGTACAAGACATAACTCTGAGCGAAATGGTCAGACTGAGCCAGCAGTATCAAAGATGGCAGCACTGTCTCAGCGCGGTGTCGTGGAGTGTCTATTGTCTGAACCATTGCTGACTCTTATATACATTGCTTTCAGGTGTCACTGCCGATATTTTCATTGCATTTGGGTTATCTATCGTGGTATCTCAAGAACTTAAACATGAACACATCGCATCCTACTCCGCATCAATTGGCGCTCGCGGGAGAGTATCATTGACCTGCACACCACCACGCTTCTTGTGCTTCGAATCCGCAAATGGCAGTTTCCAACCACCCTCATCCTCAGGAGTAGCAAGCCACAGACGCATCAAATGCCGCCTCGGTGCTGGCGGAGGATAATCTTTGTACGCAGTCCGACTGTGCAACACATGAGCATTGCTCAAGAACTGAATGTCTCCAATATCAAGAATCATATGGAGCGACAACCGCATACAAGTCTCCTCAAGCACTTGAGCTGCCTCTTTTTGCGCTTCAGAGAGTGGTGGGATTACTCCTGCATCACTAAATCTTGTCAAGCTCTTGACGTAGTAGGGATCCCACTTGCAGTAAACTCTGCCGTTCTCGCCGGTTTCTTTGTAGAAGACTGGTTGGCGAGTGTATGGTTCCTGACCGGTAGAGACTTCACCTTTGCGGTCAAAGTACCAGATCGGTTCGCAGAGTGTCTTGACGATATCCGGTCGCTCTCTTTGAAGCGTGTTGAAGACGTGGTGTACGCTTACGATGTCCGATTCTCCACCTTCTAGCGACTTCGCGATGCAGACAAGACCAACGATGTCGCAATCGTCTGCATGGAAGAATTGGCGGGCTGTGGTGCGGTAGATGCGGACCTTGTCGATTTGAGTCGGATCTGCGCCGGTGTCTTTGACGTGACCGAGGACGTGTCCAAGGCCGTTCTGAGAGACGAAATAGCCAAGATAAGTGCCGAGTCCCATGTATGCTACAGCAGTCTTGTGGTTGCCCCATTCTAGCACAGGGAAGCCTTTGAAAAGGATGAAGCCTTTGCCGTTGATTATCTCTTTGCGCATGGTCTCGAGGAATGGCGCGAATTTTGGAAGAGCAAATTTGTGCTATGGTAGTTCCATGTCAGCTCATATTTAGGGCGCTAATACTGGGTGTGAAGCTCTTACCTTCGTGATACCGGTCATAGGTGTGCCAGATGCGAGAAATGCATCCGCGGCATCGCTAATCTCTTTGACCTCCTCATCGCTGAATCGATGTACCCATCGTTCTGGCATGTGCTGGTAGTCATCGCGATTCCACACTGTGGGTCCAGTGATCTCCTTAGGAAACTCTTCGTAGGGCTTGATCTGCGAGTAGTCTGGAAATGTTTGCCCACTGGTTTTGATGCCATCCGGGAAGATCTTTGGGTTTGGGTTGTGATAGTTAAACAGCGGTGGTTCAACCGGCGACTCGGTTGCGATTGGTGCCATTATGAACGATCAATGGCTTGCCGCCAACTGTTCGAGGGTACAGTAGCTGGCTCAGTCTGGAGACGAGACGATAGTCTTCAGCAGTTTGGAGGGTGGTGTAAAAGAGCAGTCCCAGACCGTATAGAAGAATGGGATCCATCTTGACAACAGGCGAGGGCAAGAGCTTATATTGGGAAAAGACAATGAGGGCAGTCGGGCAACTCTGAATGGAAACTCTAAAGAATTTCGCAAGCTTCTTGCGTAAGAACGAGCTCGGCCATGCCAGGAACCAGGCTGGGCTGCTCAAATAGAGCAGCTCCCATGTCGATGGCGTGCTGAACTCGTGTGATACGGCGAATAGCGACAATTGAGTAGGAGATGTCGTGATGCATAAGAGCGGGGCCCTAAGCGTGGAGATCCTTGCTCAGAGAGGGTTGTGCGACAGTCCGACTTTCTTGTTTGAGAAGACCGACAAGCCGGTGAATTAAAGTCATACCGTGATTGGGATCGTGAAAAAATTCCCTTGTCGATGGCACAATCAACACAGTGGCTCGTGATTGATGTCGAGCGATTTCGACTCTTCAATCCTGATCGCAAACGAATCCGAGACATATCCGTGATGGCTTGGCGAGGGAAGTATCATCTTGGTGTAAGAAATGACGTCCGCTTCCGATAAGAGATGGGTGTCATTAGCCGAAGCAGGAGCTTTAAGGTCGCGGTACTTGGAGATTAAGACATTGCATGCCAAGCAGTGCAGTCTGCAGCGTACAATCAATTTATGTCGCATCTACGAGGAAAAGGTGAGGACTGCGAGGCAGGTGCGGAAAGCTTCTATTCACCAGAATTCTCTGTGCCGAGCGAAGCATTCGTACCAATGAAATCTGACTGGAGACCATTCCTGACCGCTTGGGGTGTGCTTGATGCCGGCGCACAATTGGTTGCTTGATGACAGAACAGTCAAACAAGAGGAACCTCATCTTCGTCAATGGCAGGCGTACCGCGCAGCTCTGCTTGCATCCGACTTTGGTATTTCGCAACGTGCTCCTCCGAAAACCGGATGAGGGGATTGGGATCATAAGGGCTAATATCTGGTGTCGTTGGCTTCAAGCGGATGATGTCAAAGACATCGCCGCTCTCTTCCCGGAACTCCTTGATGGCCAGCAAGAAGCCACGAAATTTATTTGCGGCATCAGACGGGTTCTCCCAGATACTCATGACCTCGTTCGCCTCGAGAACCATTTTTTCGAGTTCAGTAGCATCCTGCAAGACTTCAAGGAAGCGATCGAAGTCATGAGTTGCGTTTCGGGGTGACCAGCGTCCCAACACAGAAGAGATGCTTCCAAGATCGACTTTTCTCACGTGGACCACCGATCCACCAATGCTCTCGAGCCAAGCCACGAAACGCCAGACAAGCGTACAAGAAAAGGTGTTGTTTCCGTACAGGATCTTTGTCGCTTCCAGATTGATCTGACGGCATGTGAGCAGCAACTCTGGGTTGAAGCAAGATCGAGACCATGCAGCATTGGATTTCCTATCGCTGTCAGAAACGCAGCATGCCAGAAAGGGCTTGTTGCGGTCTACAACGTTGAGGACTACAGGTCGGCCGACTGATAGGTTGATATCGTATATCCTGTTCCGAAGCTCTGGAGGGAGATCGAGGAAGCGGAAGGTGTTTGGAGATATGTCGCGCGCCATCCTGAAGGCAAATTGCTCTGCGAGTATATCGATAGCTTCGCGAATGTCCACAGCTGCTTAGTTCGCCGTAGCCCTTTGGCCAAAGGCGCGAGGGCTGCGAGTATTGTAGAGGACAGATTGCGCAACGCGTGAATGTTAGCCGACTGCGGCTCTGCGAAGTATCATGGACCAAGCTGATGTTTACGACTGAAGCTTCCAGATGGAGGGCTGTGAGTGAGCGAGCTCTTGAAAGTGATGACTCATCCTTGGCGAAGGCGAAGGCGAAGGCGAAGACGAAACTCAGCCTTGCCAAAGAACCTATTGCGGAAGTTCTTGCGATCCCCGAGTCCTTCGGTACTCGTTCCTTGGAGACTATGACTGCGATCTCGTGTAGAGGGCGCTACAGCAGTCTTGGGCCACTTCCCGAGGATCTAAAGCCTATGGTAAGATGCAAGAGCGGCTTGTACTTCTGCATACGTATTTCACGTAATTGACGTGCCATCAAATCCGTCGTGCAGATGGTATTCCATGCTTCCACCTTCTCCGAGATGGACGCTGAAGGTGATGTTTCTGGAGAGAGGAAACGTGACATGCCAAGCCGCTTCGGGACGCTCCACAGATTCCTGCCGCCGATGACGTCTGCAGCTCAATCAGACCCTTAGCGCGGGTATGGGGTCAGCCTAAACCGAGTCAAATCGGCTGTACTGAATACAGCCGTAACGGCACGGTTTTCATCCGCCAAGCGAGTATATTATACTAACAGCTAATTATATAAACTATATATCGTTATAAATAGTATTAAATTAGTTATAATATACTAAATAGTTTATTATATAAGCGGTTTATAGTATAAATAGTTTAGTTAGGTTTATAAAGGGTTAGGGCTAATTAGAGCTAGTAATTGCCGTAGAGGTATATCTATATATACCTAACTTTACGATTCTTCTAATTATTCCTCTATACTATTATATATTTACTTACTACTACTATTACTACTAGTAAAGTTATTTATATAGATCGCCTTTAAGACCTTTAATATATACGAGTAATATATCTACTAAGAATATCCCCGTACTAGTCGTATATTATATACCCTAATAAATACTAATCTCTATTTCCTTCTTCTATTTTATTATTATTATTTAAGCCTAGAAAGACTATAAGAGATAGATTATTTATAATACTTTTAGTATTATTAGTACTTTTAGTACTTAATATATTACGATCTCGACTTTAATATCGACTTCGATTATCTCTAGCTTTAATAGTAGTAAGATTTATTATATATTAGTATTTAACTTTAGTATATATTAGTATTTTAGCTTATATTAGTATATTTAGCTTATTAATATCTTTAGCTTTATAATACCTTTAGCTTAGTAATATATTTAAGTTCCTTTAGTTAGGCTTTCAAATACTATCTTAGTACTTTTAGAATACTATTAGTTATAATATAAAGCTATAAAATATATATAAAGTAGCTAATAAAATATCTTAAAGTAAGAAGATTATTTCGAAAGCCTAATACTATAGATTTAAGCTTTAAAGTATTAAATAGCTACGGATTTTAGTACTCTAGATCTACTAGGAAATACTAGAATAGACTACGAATATAACTATATCCTATAGTAAGACGACTATATAGTATAAATAGATATAGAAACTAGCTTCTATTATATAAAATAGGTATATAGTATAACGGTCTAGATAATTATATACTAATAGTCCTCTTAGAACCTATAAGTAAAGCTTAGAGAATTAGCTAAGAATAAGAATAAACGTATTAGCCCTAAAATATACTCGAAGCTAACTATAACTAAGATAAATAAGTATAATCTTAATAATTAGTACTTAGCTAAGCTCTATTATAAAGTTCGGGTTATATACCTTTAATTTTATTTATACGAGTTTATATATAATATAATTATAAATATCTATAGAGAGAACTTCGATACTACTACTCCTTATTATAACTAGGTATAATAGAAATTTCTTAATATAAAAAGTTATAAGTATAGTATAATTAAAAGAGTAAGGGTAAGTTTATTCCTATACTATATATCTATTCTTTTTACTATTTTAGTTTAACTTTTACTCTAACTTCTACTCGATAATCCTATCCTTTTTAATCTTATTAAGACTTAGAGTTTCTTCTTATAACCCTTATAAGTCTTATAATACTTTAATTTAGCTAGAACGATTATATAAAACTTATCTTTTTACTATTTAGCCTATCTTTATAGTTTAGCTTATACTTTTTAGTATATTTACTACCTTCTTTTATATATTTCTACTTATAAAGTTACGCTATATATAGTATATACTAATATATAGATCTAGACCTAAGCTAAGCTTAAGGCTAAGGATAAGCTAGATCTTCTCTCTATAGCTAATAGGCCTATATAGAAGTACTTTATATAGAACTTCTACGATAATATCTTCCTCTTAGTATATATATTTACTAATATATTCTAAAGCTTATAAAAGGGTATATATTAATATATCGTATAGCTTCTACTATTTAAAAGACTATTTCGACTATAAGTCCTCGACTATATAAGATAAGAAATACTACGCCTATATATCTACTATATATATTCCTTACTCGATATATCCTATTTAGTACTTAGTACTTCCGCTTATCGCTATAGTATTTAATATATAGTATATACTAATATACTTATAGGGATCTACTCGCGCTTAATAGCTACTATATTAGTCTATATATATATAGATAAGATCCTTAGCGAGGTTAGTAACTATCTAATACTTTAGTATACTACTATATTATAGCTTACTACTATACTAAATACTCGATAGCTATAGCTAATATATATATAGAAAGATAAGACTAAGTATAAGAAGATACTCGAGAAGTACGATACTTAGCTATAAGTCTATCTATCTCCTTAGCTACTTAGTAATATAATAATATATCTATAATATAGTATAGTACTTAGCTACTATTAACTCCTATATCTCTAAGACCTCTAAGATCTCCGAGATCTCTATAAGCCTAAGTATTATATTTATTAGCTAATAGATATATATAGAATAAAGGAAGAATAGAATAAGCTCGTCTATAAGGACTTTAGCTTTATATATATCTTATCTTCTAATCTAGTATATCGTTATATACTAACCTATAGTATAGCTAATCCTCGCCTAAGTAGTAGAATAACTATAGTCGAAAGATACTATTCTTCTATATATTATATATACGATATATAGCTACTAATTATATATACTATAGACTAAGAATATTACTACGGCCCTTACGGACGCTAACGATAATAACTTCGAGTTTAGCTCTAAGATAGAAGAGTAATTTCTTTATTTTTATATTATTATATCTATTATAATCTATACTACTTTTACTTTACTTTACTATTACTAGCTAGCTATACCTTACTCTTTATTTATTCTTATATTATTAACTAATATATTAATCTTAGTACTAATAGTATATTTAGTTACTTAGAGTTTCTTACGGTCTCGTAGAATATATACTTATACCTACGCCTATACCTATATCTTTCTTTAGACTACTAATACGTATATTTATAAGATAAATATCTATATCTCCTTATCTTCGGCGACTAGAGTATTATATCTATATAGCTCTAGAAGGCTAAGTCTATATTCTAGGCTCGGCGCTTAGTAAATCTCGTATAGCTATAGCGATACGAAGCCTATATAGTAATTTATATACTATATTTTATATACTCGCGTTTTCTCGCTTATTTACTTATACTACTTATAAATACGACGCGTATTTGTTTACTATAACGCGTATATATAGGTATCTATATATTTTACGCGACTACGTCTATCTCCTACCTATAAATATCTAACTCGACCTTAAACTTTATTCTACGTATTAACTTTACTATATATATATATACTAACTTAACTATACTATACTATAATTATAGATATAGGCCCTTAAAGATACTATAGCGTCTAAGAATCTAGGCTAGATTAGCGGGCTTTAGAAACTATAGCCGTCTTAGTAACTATACTAACTAGCTATAGATTAAGTATAGAAAGCTAAGTCGGCTTAAGGTACGAAGTATAGTCGTAATAATAACGATAAGGACAAAGACGATATCTAGTTTAACGACTAGCTTAACGACGATAGCGGCTAAGTTAAAGGTATCGATAATAGTATTATAGAGACTATCGAGCCTATAGAAGAAGAGCCTATAGCTATAGAAGCTCCGACGTCTATTACTAATATAAAGCCTACTAAGCTAGCCCTCGACCTATCTACTCTCTAAGTCTAGGTATTAGGCGACTACGAGGAGCCTTCTAATAAGGACTTAATTAATCTAGCCGACTATTAGGAGCCTAGTAGCGACGACGATAATAACTTCTTTAATACTAATACTATAGCTCTAGATACTAAGTATAATAAGAACGAAGAGACTATACTAATATAGCCTATTTCTATAGACCGAATAGCGCCTCTAGTACTACTAATAGTAATCTTTAGACTTAATACCTCTTAATACCTCGATTAGAAGAAAGATTATAAGATCTCTCGTATTTCTAATATC
The DNA here is from genome assembly GCA_014298035.1 of Pseudocercospora fuligena. Lineage (NCBI taxonomy): Eukaryota > Fungi > Ascomycota > Dothideomycetes > Mycosphaerellales > Mycosphaerellaceae > Pseudocercospora > Pseudocercospora fuligena. The sequence continues at coordinate 312,627 of JABCIY010000003.1, forward strand.
GAGCTAGGTTTTACTCTCTAGATCTATTAGACTAGTATCTCTCGCGGCGATTATTTAATACTCCGCTTACTATTTACTACTATCTCTAATACTAATCTTAAGGATCTACCTAATACTATCGATACGTTAAAACTCTACCTTAAGTTAGTACTATCCTTACTCGATCTACGCTTTAAAGATATTATACTTAAAGAGAAGAAATAGCTATCTTTATTAGCTATATAGAAGATAGTAGACGACTAGGATATAATTAAGCTACTCTATTTCTTCGACCTATAGTAACTATTCGCTTATATAATCGTCTTAACTTAATTATCTAAGCTATACTAGGGGCTTACTATATTTATAGACTTACTAAAGTACTTATAGTACTCTCGTATATAGATAGGATCTATCTATACTATATCTAGTAACTTCGCGTACTATCTAGTATTACCGACTACTATAAGCTCTAGCTCTATAAATCTAACGTAACTATATAATACTAGACTAGTATTAAGTAAGCTATCGTTATACTAAGCTAAGTATAAGCTATTAAAGAGTAGTAAGGATAAGTAGGCTAAAGCTACTAATACTAAGTAAGATCTAATACTAGTACTATTAATAGACTAGAAGTAGTTTATTAGTATTCCTAGTAGATTAATCTTTCTATTAGACTTCGTATAATTTAGCTACTACGATACGACTTATAATTACGCTTAAGTTAGTAAGTATATTAGCTAGGTTACTACTATTAGTATTAATTAACGCTTATAGTAAGGTAGACTATTTAGCTATCTAGCTCTAGTAGGTAGTATCGCTATTAAGGTTTACTCTATTATTCTATACTAGTAACTTCTAGAGAATCTACGAGAATAGAGTATAGCTAAGACTAGTAATAATAAATTCTTCTTAACTAAGATTAAGTACTACTTACTATCGTCGGATCTAGAGCTATTTAATCTAGGCTCTATCGTAATAAATTATACTTTCGAGAGTAAGATTAGCTCCTTACTAATAGCGGATAAGTATAATTTTATTATTCGCTATATACTAAGATATAGTAAGCTACGCCTAGTCTATAAGTATTACCCGATCCGTAGTAAGCTAGAAATAATAATATTTAGACGCCTCTAATTACTATAGAAGTTCGCGACGTCTAGTACTACTATCGTCTCGTTACTACTAGTTAACTTCCTAGATAGTTTTAGTCTATACTATAATATATAGCGATCTCTAATAGGCAACTACTTTATATCTACTAGATTAACTATCTCTAAGCGAAACCGAGTCTCTAATATTATTCCCTTTATACTTAGCCTATATAGTAGTAATATAGAAAACGTTATTAATATAATTAGGCCCTCTCTCTAAGCCCTCGATAAAGATTAGGAACTAGATCTTCTAGGAGGTAAGGGTAAGGCTATAGTCTACGCTTTTACGATAGTATATACTAGTAATATACTATAGTAATAGAATAACTTAGATATACTTAGTTAGAAGGCTAATTATAGTTATTACTTCTACTATACTACTAAGAGAGACTAAGGATAACTAGATACTAGATAGAAGGAGAAATACTATTACGAGACTTAATATATACGTTAATTTATAGATTCTCTACTATTAGATAGTATATAATAGGACTTCGATCGCTAGTATAGTATAGCTCTAGTAGGTACTATCTTATAGAAGATCTCGCTAGTACTAGATATCTATAAGTTACGTTCTAGTAATCTAGCGTATTCTAAGCTTAACAGAATAAGCGGTATACTCTACGAAGCGTTATTAACTAAGGTTCTAACGACTATCGTATAGCTAAAGTATATAAAGATACTAAAGAAGTTTCTATTTCCTCTAGGCTAGGCTTATATATACTCCCTACTATACTATCTAGGTACGTATAGTCTATTAGAGTACGCCCGCTAGTCGATTATAGTCCCTCTACTATTATACGTATAGCTAAAGGATAGTAATATATAGCTAAACTTTATAAAAGTAATACGAGAAGAGCCGATAATCGCTTAAGTTTTTAAGTATTTATAGAAGTAGAGCCTACTTACTAATATTCTAGTATCTACGGTTCTTATTTAAATATTCGTAGCTATTACTTAATCTAATATATACCTTCTATCGACCGAGCTAACTAAGTAGTAAATAATCGACTTTCGTATTAAGATACTAGTCGTACGCTAACTATTTTAAGGATTAATAGAGTACGCTACTATCGTTAATACTAAGAAGCTAATAACTTAGGCTAGCTATACTATCTCTTAAGCTTACGCTATATTATAGACTCGTACTATATTATAAGTATCTTAAGTACCTAATAAAGCTAGCGACTTATAATAAATACCTATCTAGATAGCTAAAGTAGATAAGACAACTATTAATCTAAAGTATAAGTACCGCTTAATAGCGAAGCGCCTAAACGTCTATATTAGTATATACTAGATAGATATAATCGATAAGTATAGCGCTAGAGTTAATATTAATATCTTTAGTAGAGAGGCGAAGTATAAGGTTATAAAGTAGAAGATCTATAATACTAACTTTTATAATCTAGAGTAAGACCTTCTTTAGATATATAGCCTAGAGATAACCGTTCGTATACTATTATAGGGTACTTACGATAATAACGATAATAGGAATATCTAGTATCTAGCTAAGTAGATCTAGACTCTATATAAGAATAATCCTCGCCTCTTCGATAGTCTACTACCTCGTACTAAGTATAAGAAGGCTAAGAGTAATCTTAGTAGAGACTATTTACCTAGTAACGATAAGTATACTAATATCTAGACTAGTAAGCGGAGATTATAGTACTAGGCGAACGATATACTCTTACTACTAATTAAGAATAATAGTAATAAGCTAATATCTATATATCTAACCCTAAGGGATATATATTAGCGCGAGTATAGTAGGCCGAATATTAATATAACTAATCCTCTTCTAATCTTCTAGTTTAAACGCTTTATATTTAATAATACTAAAAATAAGCGTATTATCCTTCGTATTAGTAACTTTATCTAATATTAAGATAATTAGATTAGCTTAATTAATTAGATCTTTATATATTAGATAGGCTATCTTCTACTACTAATATACGCTTACTAACCTCTATTTCTATAGGTATTCGTAGCCTCTAAGTAGATCTTATTTATTCGTATCTAGACTATTACGAAGTCTAATAAGCTAGATTTAGTTATATAGTTATTAGTCTATATACTCGATACTAGTAGAAATAAGAATATCGTTATTAGTCTCTCTAGTATTTATAGAGGTAATAAGATATAGATAGTACTATTTAAGCGTAGTAATAGCTTAGAGATAAAGTATATATCTCCTAATAATATAGTTACTAGTACGGAGCTCTTATATATTAATTAGGACGTCTAATTCCTCTAAGGTACGATTATAAGCTTATAGAATAGTAGTAGTACTAGACTAATAATCTATTATAGGCTTTATTATTATAATCTATATCCTCTAATAGTAGGTCTTATATACTCTATATCCTCGCGTAATACTAATATTCTTTATAGATATATCTTCGAGCTTCGAGACTTATAGTAGCTTTAATTAATAAGATATACTATTCTACTTAGTCCTTTAATAAATTACTAATATTCTTTAAGGTACTATATCTAGCTCGTCGACCTCGTATCTTCGAAATCGATACTAGTATATAACTTAGCGACTTCTAGCTTAGAGATTTAGCTAGTAGTAGATATACGTCGTAGCTTAAGGAATATAGAGTATAAGGATAGTAGAGTATTAGTCTATAGATATATAGCTAGTAATATAAGAATAATTAAATACCTATAAATAGTATAGCGTAAATAAATAGTATAGTATACGTAAGCGGATATAACCGTATAAGCGCTCTAATTAGCTCTAACTATTCGTATATAGAAACCGTTTCTAAACTACTTATATAAATAAACTACTTATATAATATAATTATTCTACGTTCGACAACCGGTTTAATACTATTATAAGAGTATCACGGCTTGCGTTGAAAACCGTAATAATATAGCGGTCTAGGTTATGCGGCTCGAAAACGCAGCCGTAACAACTCGGTATTAATACGATTAAGTCTGACCCCATACCCGCGCTAAGGACTCCTTTCATGGCATCGGTTGCGATCACAAACATTGACACACAATCGATCTTAGCGATTCAAGTCAAGAAAGCAGCAATGGCAGAAGCAGGTGCAGTAGCTGCAGGCGGTGTAGTCGCCTATGAAGTGGCAGAGACAGCTGTGCAGGCTGGGGCGGCGGGCTACATGGTGTATGCATGGCATTGGAAGGCTAAATGGAGCTATGGCTGACTCGCTATGCAGTGGTAAGAGCACGATGCCTTTGAAGGCACAATTCACGCAGATTGCAACTGCCAAAGATGACGAGACGAGGTCAGCAAATCAATGCGTACTGCTTAGGGATAAGGACTCATTTGAGCAGGCTTTCACTTGTTCGTTCAAACCACACTGTTACAGTCGTCAAGAATAAAGCATATGTCTTCGGCGGCGAGACAGGCTCGGACAAGCTCGCCAGCAATGAGATCCATGCCGTTGCATTGAACCACGCCTCGGATGACAAGCTCGAGCCAGACTATTCTGTTCTGCCCGCTGTGGCCGATGTCAAAGGCCAACCAGTACCTTCGGCCAGGACGAGACATGCAGCCTGTTCATTCAACATTTGCGTTGCAGTCTTCGGCGGACTTGATGGAAGTGGAAAGCTCGTCGATACCGAGCCAAAAATTTGGCTCTATGTGACTGGCAAGTCGGCATGGGAATGTCTAACCGCAGAAGGAGCCATCTCACCAGCCCAGAGAAGTGACGCCAAGCTTTTCGACTGCCACAACAATTTAGTCCTGTACGGCGGTAATGACGCGGATGGTAACCCCCTCAAGGACGTCTGGTATTACTCGTACGCTGGAAAGCAGTGGACGGCTCTGCCCAGTGCACCAGTGTCGACCTCGAATGCAGCACTGAATGAGGGTGTGTTGTATCTGATCGATGGAAGCGATCAAATGTCCAGCAATGTGCACTCCTTGCACATTGATCCTTCGGGCGAGAAATTGACCACATGGTCCACTGCACCTTTTCCAACAAATCCTCTCACACCTGGACCCAGACCGCGTGTAGGAGGCGGACTCCTGCCCATTTCTACAGGCTATGGTCGTAACTATCTTTTTTACTTCTTCGGCGCAAGACAGAATCCGAATACTTCAGAAGCAGCAAATCCCGATGAGACTGAGGATCCCACGCAATGGTCAGACAGTTGGACATACCAAATTCCGTCATCCAGCCCCGAGGCCAAGCCCACTTTCAGCATCACCGAGGCCATCAAACCGTCGAAGATTAAAGATGTAATACGTGAGAAGCTCGGTTTCGATTCTGGCGAGCAAAGCTGGGCAGAGGTCGAGGTGCAGCCACCAGGTGATCTTCTGGTAGGAGAAGGCAAAGTACATCCGGGACCACGAGCATTCTTCGGCGCAGACGTTGTGCCCGAGAAAGATGCAGTCGTAGTCTCGGGCGGGCTGAATGCCAGAGGAGAGCGCGAAGGTGATATTTGGCTCATAAAGTTCGCGACCGGTCTGCTTTCCTGAGCGGAGCGGCGATGGCCCCGCCACATAATATCGACAGAGAGACCAGAATGCACCAGGAAGCATAAGATACCCATAAAACGTGCTCAATGCTTACTGTCCTTCCCAGATGGCTTCAATTATGATCATATCCGAGTTGGCCAGATCCTTGATACTGCTGACGTGGTAGCCAGGTCCAGCGCTTTCAAACACCTTATACCAGCTCTCTTTACTTCTAGAACCACCATTTGCCAATGCCAACGCAAGCAAGTCACTATTTCGTAATCTTCGTTCCTGCCAGAGCGGCATGGTTCCAGGTTCCGGCACAGCAAAGTCTGCAATGACGACTTTGCTTCTTCCAGGCCTCAAAGCTGGCTTGAGGCTTCGAAGTGCCTCAGCTGTCTTGTCGTCCGTCCATTCCATAAACACTCGCCGGAAGAAATACACATCAGCGTCCGCAATTGGCTGCGGCGTGAACATGTCATGAGCCATGAACCGAATCCTCGGCGCTATATCTTGATCATCAACGGTTACCCCATCGACCACCTCAGGCAGATCCTGAACAACAAACTTCAGACGCTGGAACTTCTTCGCCAGAAACCTAGATACAGTCCCAGCCCCACCAGCAACATCCACAACTATACCATCTCCAAGCGCACCCCAATCGAAATTCTCCGCAATATGATCAATAGAATACGCCAAATTCCCCTGATTCGCACTCATCGCACTATCATACCTTCTATTAAACGTCGGATTCTCAGCCAAATGCACATGTATCTTCTTCCCAGTCTCTAAAAAGAACGCGCTCTTCTCCGGGTCCTTATTCCCCGCAGCTTCCGGCCAGGTCTCTAAAGCTTTCACTTGCTTACTCGAAGCCGGAAACACAACGTTCGAAATAACACCAATATAATCTCGAACTCTTCTGTCCTCTGTGAGCAGCCTGCTAGCTTGCGTGTGTGATACGACTCCTGGTTCGGATTCTTTGAAAATCCGATGCGTCATGGCGTGCCGGAGGAGGGATTGGACTATGGGGATGGGGAGACCTAGCTCTTGGGCTAGCTGGTCGTGCGTTTTCGTTTCGCCGACGGGGATCTTGTCGTACACGTTGAAGTGATCGAGGGCGTGACGCGAGATCCAGTCGGTTGGGTAAGTCGACTGCAGCAGTTCGAGAGGTGTTTGGAGTAAGTCGCGGAGCTCTTCGATTAGGTCTAATGTCGAAGAACGGACTTCTTGCATGCCTGGGACGTTGAAGTCGGGGCGCGGCGCTTCTGGATCAAATGTTGGGTCTGGCTGACCTGCTTCTGCTATAGCCTTGTGGATCTGTGTTACTTGTTTCTGTATCCTGTCTGCTAGGCTCACGAGGCTGGAGTTCGCCATGGTAGAGGTTCTTGACTGTCTTCGAGGACCGAGAGGAGAGAGGCTTGTTCACTTACGAACTTGCAGGGCCCGCATGCAAACAACACGAATTGTATACTCATCTTGGACTTCCAGCTTGCCCTACCTCGATTGTCTTCGCTTGGATCCTCAGCTCATGAGTGCGACTTCGTAAGCAGATGTTCCTTCCGGAGAGCGCGGACTGCTTGCTCTTGCACCCAAAGTTTGCATGGGTCGAAGCCAAGCATACCAGCTTGCAACCTCATCTCTTGCCTTCTTATCCGTATTGGTATACTCATCGTCGCGGCATCAGCTTTGCAGAGTCACTGTGGAATCAGTCATGCGTAGTCGTTGTGGAAGAGCATGACCTCGGCTTTCCTACTTCCAGAAGCTCGCATCATGTTTCCGGACGGAGCTCCAAATCGACCATGTAATTAATAGCACTTAGTATTACTTGCTATTGTTTCTTCTTTACTTCTTACTCTATATACGATAATAATAACCTTAATAATAGCCGCGAAGCTTATCTACGCTCGCTATATCTTTAGCGCTTAATCTACTATACTTTCTTCTAGCTATATTATACTCTAAGAGCTAACTTAACGCTAGCGTACTCTACTATAATATCTAACGATTACAACGGCGTCTAGTACGTAGACATTCTTATAGTAGCTTTAGGAGCTACTAAGGCAGGTCCTTAGGAGACTAAAGAGATAGAGTTACTATTTTCGTAAGCTTACTCGCGATATATCGCTAAGGACTCGCGGCTAATTTTCCTAAAATTTAGATCTCTCCGCCGCCTATAAACTACGAATATTTCAGACTTCTAGTACTATAGCGAGAAGAGATAGTAAGAGCTATTAGATAATACTAGCGATAAGAAGAAGAGGAAGATAGCGTTAAATACACTTCGTAAATATAAGGCTACTAGTATAATTATAGAAACATCTACTAATAAGGATAGCCTATCGTTATACTACTACTATACGAGGGATAGCGATACGTATAAGTACTATATAAAAGATACTAAGGGTAAAATAGTCTATACCTACTATAAGTATAAGGGCAAGTTAGGATATATTACTAGCGCTATATAAGAAAACGAAGAAATAGATAAGGATATTAGCGAGTTAGTAGCGATATAGGCGCGAGTCGAGGCTACGGAGATTAAAAATATAGCTCTTAAAGAGTATATTATTATACTAGAGGCTAAGTTAACTACTCTCGATAGTAAGGTAGTTAGACTTAAGTTATATTATTAATAGTAGTTCTTATAGCTTAAGAATAAGGCTATTATTAAGTCTAAGGATATATATATGCTATAGAAAGGATTATAGCTAGATAGCGATAGAGCTCCGCTAGCTAAGGGTATTTAGATAAATAAAATTATACTACGAGTACGGCGCGAGTCGCCGCGAGTCTATACCTACTTATTCCTTTAATTACTCCTTCTAATCCTTCTTTAACCGTATTCTTATACCCTTTAGCTATTTAGGTTCCTAATCCTTTACTATAGATTTACCTCGTTACGGACTCGCGGTCGACTCGCTACTAATATCTATAAATTCAGACTACTTAATTACTATCTTAGTATCCTTTTAATCTTACTTTATACTCGTTATACTCGCTACCGACTCGCCGCTTAAATTAATAAACTCTAGCGGTTTACCTATATTAATTACCTTCTTAGTCTATATTACCTTTTCTTCCTTAATCTCTATACTTAGAGTTATATTTCTATCCGCTAGAGTATACTTCGTACTACGACTCGCGTTAGGAGTACTTAATCGGTATTTCCGCTTCTATTACTTCTATCGTTTCTAGGTATAGATATATATATTTATTTCGTATCTAAGCTTATTCTTATATATTACTCTAAAGATATATATAGCCTATATAATTAATAGCGTATTAACTACCTTGCTTAATACTTTAACCGGTTGGTTAGTATCTAGATCGAATCCGCTATAGAAAAAATAGCTATAGTAATCGTCTATCTTATAGATAGATATATAAGGTAGGTACTTATAATCAATCCGGTCTAAGATAAAGTCTATTACCGGTATTCTAGTATCGTTAAAGCTATAATTAGTCTAGGCATCGTATATAGTACTATAGCTAACTAGCTCGGTATATATCTAGGTTTTAACGTCGTACTTATTAATAACAATATCGACTCGCTAGACAAAGACCTTATAACGGTATTAGAATTATATCGGAGATTCTACTTTCGCGATAGGCTATAGTAGAGCTAATAGTATTAGCACTCGCTACGAGAGACTCCGAGATCTAGTATTAGACCTACGAGGTTACTATTACTAAAGCTAATAGCCTATAGTATTACGTATAGTATTAGTATAACTCGGTAAAGAAGTAAATATATTAAATCTACGGCTACTCGCTATAGACTCGCTAGCTAGCGGACTCGTATCTTATAAAGTCGCCGATCGCTCGCGAATAAATTAAGTAGTTAGTAGATAAGGGTTTTAAAGGCCGCATTCTCCGTAGAAGCGATAATCGGTATATAAGCTAATATAGTTAGCGCTAGTCTTAGGGCAATATGTCTACTAGTAGGTAGAAGGAGGCATTATTATTATTATAGTTAGTATAGTAAAGAATAGGAAGAATAGGAAGATTAATATATAAAGGAAGAAAATAAGGAACGGTAGGAATTAGGCGAGATATAACTCGCGGCGACTCGCTACCTAACTAACTATTTTATCTAATAAGCGTTATTCGTAGACTAATTAATCTAGTATCCTCGGTAACCCTTAGAGGTTATTAATAAGCTAAGGTAGGAACTATAGGAATTATACGAGATATAACTTACGGCGACTCGCCGCCTAACTAACTATTTTACCTAATTATTCGTTATTCGCAAACTCGATTAATCTAGTATCCTTATTAATAAGCCCCTCTTATTACCGTACCGACTAACTCCGAGCTACTAATAGCTTTTCTAGCTCCGTTAATAGCGGCTAATTACTACTAGCTATATATAGATTCGCTACTTACCGAAGAAGTAAGTATATCTCTCGGTAAAGGCGGTCTCTATAGACGTTGTTTCTACTAGCGCTAACTAGCTATATTATATTATTAGTAAGTAGTACTTGTTAATACTAAATAAACGTTTCCTTAGGTAGAAAGGCTTCGAGATCTATAGTATAATTAGTTAGCGAGTCTATAGCGAGTACTAATAAGTCTCGTATATACTAAATCCTTATAGGTCTTCTTTAATCTTATTAAGTATGCCTTCCGATATAGGAATACCTTACTAAGAATGCCTACTTATTTACGGATAATAGTATAGGATATATAGAATACCTAGAATAGAGTATAGTCGATTAGCCTACTTCCGGATACGATAGCTATTCTAGAGGTTAACGAAGTCTAGAACTTCCGTACGGATAATTAGTATATAGATTATAAGGAAGGCAATAATATCGGCTAGATCGTCGGTATTATATAGTAACTCGCGTAGGAGCTCGTAGAAGTAACTACGCTATCTAGTAATAGTAGGTACTTACTAGTTCTACTATGCCTTAATCCGTTAGTTTATCTTACTAGTACCGTATTTAAAGACCTCTCGAAATATAAGCGGTAGATCTTTATTACCGCGAGTCGTATAGCGAATCTTATAGTAAGCGTCTATAGCTAGAATTGTTTCTACTCTATAGTCCGATCGAATAATTTAGGGTACTATACTAGTATTACGAAGTATTACGATATACTAAGCGAGTATAGAGACAGCTATCCGACTAGTAATGCCTATATATATCTAGACGATATAGCGTAAATAGACGTCGATAGTAGTATAGATCTATATACCCTAATACTTAAGCTTATAGTAAGTATCTATAGATATTACGTAGTCTAGATCCGGAGTTATAATTATACCGTAATACTCTCGCGTACGCTCGCGGTAGACTCGTAGCCTATTAGGATTTAGCTTACTAACAATCCGATATATTCGGTCTCTATTAGTAGTATTAGTAGTAAGTAGAAGTACCTAGAAATAGCTTATAGGTCGACTACCGCTAGCGAGTCTACCGCGAGTAGACCTACCTATCTATAATATTGTATTTCGATCGGATATAAGTATATAGATTTCTTCGGCCGTATACCTCTACTATAGACCTTTCTAATTCCTCTTTTAGTACTACTTCTATATATTCTATTACCTCTTTAACCCTATTAGATAATATCTTCTTATATAGACTAAGCTCTTTATATAGACGTATATATCTACGCTACCTAATATCGAATCTATCTACCTATAGTATTATAATTGTATCCGTATTAGTTAATCGTAGAACGTAGAAGGTATAAGTAACGCTAAGCTTTAAGGCCTCGATATTATTAACTTTATAATAGTCTTTACGGCGGTCGTAGTAGACTTCCTACTCTCTTAGTCTTCGTTATAGTATTATTAGAGATATAGTATAGCTAGTCTCTTACTCTAGGTATCGGATAATCTCTTCCTTCGAAGTACCGTTATAGACCTATATCGTAACCCAATCCTTCTAGGGCGATAGATCTATATATAGACCTATTCTTACGAGTAGATAGCGAGTAGTTAGCGAGTATAGAAGATGTAGAATGCTAGAAATACATATATATATTGAAAATTAAGTTGGAAAGTGGCATTGATCACATGGTCGATTTGGGCCTCCCTATTTCCGCACTTCGCAAGACCTGCCACCTTAGCCGCCCCATACGAAGTACGACGATTCGAACTTTGCGACACTCGCAACCTGGGCGCCGCACCAAGACCCATCTGACCTCACATCAAGCTCGGTATTCACTCTGATTATCAAGATTGTTACTATAGAAAAAATATTAGCCTCGCGTGGTCCCTTGACCGTTACCAAACTCACTCACAGTCACAATGTCACAACCTGAAACTGTGAACTACCTCAATGGAGAGGTCCCGGTGGTAGCAGACCAGTCAAATGGAGGGCATCCTGAGGTCCATGAGTTTACAGGCGAAGCAGCAACGACCAATGGCGCTGATGGGCAAAGTACTATCAAAGCAGATGTGCTCGTGATCGGGGCTGGGTTCTCCGGGATCACAGCCATGCACAGGTTCAGAAAAGAGGGCATGACTGTTAAATGTTTCGAATCTGGAGAGGACTTCGGAGGCGTCTGGTACTGGAACAGGTGAGCTGAAACTGGAAGCAGTAACGGGGACAAATGTTGACGATGTTAGATATCCGGGTGCTCGCGTCGACTCAGAAATGCCATTCTATCAATTGAACATCCCAGAAGTATACAAGACCTGGAGCTTCTCAGAGCGGTTTCCCGGACACCACGAGCTACGAAAGTACATGGCGCATATCGACAAGACACTTAATCTTCGTAAGGACACTTACTTCAATGCAAGAGTCAGTGATGCCCGTCGAGACGAATCGAAGGGCGTTTGGAGAATCAAGACTCTGCAGGGTCATGTCGCAGAGGGCAAGTACCTCATCTTATGCACTGGTTTGCTTCATCGAACATACACACCAGACTTTCCGGGACTGAACGATTACAAAAGAGAGATTTATCATTCTGGTGCATGGCCAGAAGACTTCAATCCAAGGGGCAAGAAGATCGGATTGATTGGAGCTGGAGCTACTGCTGTGCAGATCACTCAAGAACTTGGCAAGCAAGCAGACGAACTGACCGTGTTCTTACGAAGACCCAGCTATTGCTTGGCGATGCACCAGCGACCGCTCACCAAGGTTGAACAAGATCAGCTGCGAGTTTATTACCCAATACTGTTCAAGGAAGGCCGGAACTCGGCAGCTGGCTTCCCATCGAGTCGTCGTGAACAAGGAGTGCAAGAAGTCAGTAAAGAAGAGCGTGAAGAACACTTTGAGCGCATGTGGAACACTGGCGGCTTTCATTTCCAACTATCTGGTTTCAACGATGGAGCTATAAATCCGGAGTCGAATGAAATCACGTACCAGTGGTGGCGAAAGAAAGTCTGCGAACGCCTCACAGATCCGGAAAAGAACAAGATCATGGCGCCCGAGAAGAAGCCATATTATTTCGGCACAAAGCGAAGTCCGCTCGAGCAGGATTACTACGAAGTTCTTAATCGACCGAATGTCCACATTCACGACTTGAGCGCGTCTCCGTTGAAGAAATTCACGGAGAAGGGCATGGTCATGGCGGACGACAGAGAGTACGACTTCGACGCAGTAGTACTGGCTACCGGTTTCGACAGCTTCACTGGATCTATTACCAAGATGGGCCTGAAGAACAAGGACGGCATCGACATCAAGGACATCTGGGACAAAGGTGTCAATACCTATCTCGGCATAACCGTGGGCGGCTTCCCCAACATGTTCATGGCCTACACACCTCAAGCTCCAACCGCGCTCTCCAATGGCCCAACGATTATCGAATGCCAGGTGGAGACAATCGTAGATTTCATCAAGAAGCTGGAAGCCGAAGGCGCCAAGAGCATTGAGCCACGCCAGGAAGCTGAAGCAGAGTGGAAACATGCTCTCAATGAAATGACGAAATATACGCTCTTCCCATTCACAGATTCTTGGTGGAATGGATCGAATATTCCTGGCAAGAAGGCTGAGAATATGTCGTATATTGCTGGCATTAATATGTGGGTCTGAGAACTGTTGCTATCTGCTCGAGAGTACATGCTGACCTTTTTAAACTTAGGTATGAAGCTCAAGTGCGAGCTAGGATGGACGGATGGAAAGGATTCGAAGTTGTTGGTGCAGCATAGAAGCATCGGCGGGTTTGCTTATAGAAAGACCACCAGATCAATAGCATTATCAGTTTATCATTCGTCTACTATATCCTATGCCAGTCATGCGATGTCTATATTCCTCTCATTCGGCCGTAATGGGTATCAAGGATCGTAAGCATTTCCCAATCGGAAAGAGAAATATATAGAAACGAAACTTATGTTCCTCTCCGAAGAAGACATTACCGTGGCGTCCCACTCATCCAAGAATAATTCGAATGTCGCCTCGCTCCCTTCTGAGTACCGTCGTCCAATGAATACCACCCAAGCGTCGTTGTCGTCGGCAACGGACTGATCGCAATATCCGTATACGCAGAAGAACAACAACTCGAACTGCTCGAGCTTTCATCCTCCGGATGTGCAGTTGATAACATATACTTTGTGACATCTGCTATACCTTCGGAACTCGAAGGGATTCGTAAGCTGAGTTGTGGGCGTCCGTTCCCGGTGTACACGACATATTGCGGGCCGGGCTGACTGGAACTGGTGGATTTTGAGATGGTTTTCGATACGGAGTAGCTGGGACGACTTGATTTTGTTGATTTCGGTTCATGAGATGAGTAGTGTTGTTTAAGGGCTTCTCTTCGTGAGAAGGATTGATTGCATTGGAGGCATGAGAAGGGTTTGGGGTTTGTGTCTAAACATGATGTGTCAGTGGGATTCGCTGGGCTGTTGGAATGTTTGTGATCACTTACGAACGAGGACATGCCGTTCAAGATGCTCGGATCTCGCGAATGTCGCTTCACAGTAGTTGCAATTGATCATTTTCGAAGTATGGACTGGTGCAGTCTCAGTAAACAAGATCGACAGATTGAGTACGTAGTCAAGGATGCTGTACCTGGAGGTCCACGACGACTATGTCTCGAAGAAGATGAGGACATGGTACTCCTGATCTATAGCAGTTCTCACAGGATTCGTGATCGTTGTGGTTGGTTTTTGCTAGCCAATAGATCAAGCTGAAGCTTCTGGCAGCCACCTATAAACCAACAGAAGGAAGGGGTGAGACAAAATTTGCTGGGCGGTCTAGAATTGAAGGGCTATGCTTCCTCGTTTGGTGTATGAATAATACAGCAACAGATACGAGTCGTATGTTCTCACCGTTGTTGATCAGCATTTGGACATCTTACGTGAGGAGAGGTTGTTAAATATGTGTATGCTTGCAGTTCCACTGAGATAGCACGCCTAGAAGAGGCTGAGCTGAATCCACCCATACAGCAATCAATATTTGATACGAGTCCACCTGGTTTTACGCGAAAGAGACTAGCGTCCGCTGCAGTTCGGAGTTTTTGATGGTGACATCTTGTCGGTGTATCTTGCATTGCATTCGCTTCTGTACGCTGATGAAGTCTTCGATACCGGTGAAGTCCTGGGCGGCCACCCCATCTCGTGTTACGTGTGAGGTGATGATGCAGATTGCAGAGACGAGGTGGCTGCAGGATCAGGAGCCAAAATTGGAAGGAAGCGAAGTGTTCAGGAACCAAAATAAGGGGCGGATGATCCCGCAGGTGGCTTGGTGCCGGAGATGCAGAGGGGATCCGTTCGGGACCGTAGATGATGTACATTGGAAATTGCAGAATCCGAGTGCACAGCAGAACGTCTGCTGTTAATGACGATGGAGGGCAGAATGGTTGTCGTCCTCGATATGCCAACCTCACTCCGTCAAGAAACACCTCCATGGAAAGCTGGACCTGGATGACACGATGATTGTACCAGATGTTGTGGTTCTCGCGTTATGGCCAGGCGCATCGAGAGACGAGTTTGAAGACTACATCAATGCATATCGATCGAGATATCCAGGAGCCAAGATGGAAACGCTCGCTGTGACGCAAAAAGATGCACCAATGCTTACGAACCATGAGAAAGGCGACATTCTCTGTTTGGGCGCCAGCGATTCTGTATTGATTCACATGTTCGGACAGCACGCAGCGGAAAGGGTGTGCGCGTTCCTTCGCGCCTTTTATACGCAGACCGGACGAACCATGAATGTCCAGCAACTCATCTACGATTCTGCGCCCAGGTCTTTCCTTGCGAGGACTTTCTGGCAACCATATCAATTGCTCGTCTCAGCTTGCTACTTGCTCTGCACTCCCATCTTGGGCGTGGACTTCTTGTACGATGACCAAACCTGGACCAAGCAAGATTTGGAGGCCAGTCACTTGTTGCCGTCTACAGTCAAGCGGTGCTATTCTCCCGGCGTTTGCAAGCTTGGCGGTTCTGAATCAGCGATGGAAGCTGGAATGAGCAGTGTAAACCGTTCTTTTGCGATTCTTGCGTGAACAGCTGTGTGGGCGAGACAGGAATTTAATCCTTGCATCTCTCGCTGAAGCCTTGAATCGGACTGCCCATTTTCCCAAAGCAGTTGTGATAGAAGGAATTGGGAAAGCCCTGCGATGAAGACCATGGCATCAAAAGTCCTGGCAGGTGGTCTTGCTTTGCCTGGAAGTGGTTCCTGCGAAATCAAGGACAATCCAGAATCACGTACCGGAATGGGCCGCACTCACCAACATGCTGCCCTTTGTGGTATGACAAGCCAACACCGATGCATGTGAAGGGCTTTGGTAAGCAGAGCTGCTGTCCTATTGTTAGATGCAAGATTCGTCTGACAAATCCCAGAAGCAAAAGTAAGGTCGAATTCAAGCATTGCTTCGATGAGAGCCGCCCTGGACTCTCGAAGATCTTGAATCCCCGTGCCCTGTCGCGAGCTTCATCACCGGGTTTGATTACAATTTTGAGTACTCCTGAAGACTTTCGGAAAGGCGGCTGCTTGCTAGTCATCAGATCTGATGGTGCTGCAAGCCGTGGAAGGGAGGTCTGAGAGGTCTCTCCCTGGAGGGCAAGTCATGCCATCACTTGTGGGAAGAGGCGAAGTCAGAGCTGTACGGTCGCCTATCGCGTCTGCCCCGATGCGCATGGAAGATCTGCTCAGTTGAGGAGTCTGCCAAACTTCCAAGGCTGACGACTGTTCATCGCCAGGAACCGGCAATGCTGGCATAGATGAGTACGTCGATTGCCAATGGACCTTGCATCCGCGTACTGCGGCATTGCAAACTCCGGATGGGTTTGAGATTATCATACGCTGTACGAGCGCGGGCATGGCTCAGGAGGGTGTCAGATCCTGGATGTCTGAAAGATAGATCTCGCATCGATCAGTAGTGACTCAGAGTCCCCAGAACGACGACGTATGTTGGACAGACTCAGCGAATACGCACGATGGCTAATAGGTTTTGCGAAAATTATCTCCGACTTTCGTATTCGTTGATGCAGGTGAAAGGACGAAACAGCACTGAAAGCGAACGCGAAAGCTCGTTCAACGGCTACGGGCCGAACCTCAAGTTTGGCTTGGCAGCTCTGACTGGTGGCTCAGCCTTGGCGATGTGCTCATGCGTGTAACAGATACTCCTGCCTGGACTCAGCTCGTGAGTACATAATGGAGTCGAGATTGCGCTTCTATGTAAAAGAAATTTTCATATAACAACACATTTTTGATACACAACACTACTGCCTGATGGAATTTCAGCCAGGTATCCACACTTTCTTGCACTATGTCGGGAAGCTCTTGCTTCACCCATATGCATTCTACATATACTACTTGATCGGAGCACTACTTGCTATCGCTCTGTCGATCTTGGCAATCTTAGTCACACAAGTCTCCATTCGCATAGCCTTCGAACGACAAGACATTCCATGGGCTGGTCTCAAGAACAAGAGATTCTTTCCCAAGCTACGGGCCTGCCTTCGTGAGCTCAGCGCTGGTCGTGGACCCGTCAACGAAGGTTATGAGAAGTACAGCAAGCATGGAAAGCCATTCATCACTCCAGCTTTACGTTGGAGTGCTATCGTGCTCCCACCATCAAGCTCCGCTTGGGCAGCCCAGCAACCTGAATCTGTTCTTAGTGGGAACAAGAATATGGAAGACACTATGGGACCTGAATACCTTTTACATGGGCCAAATGCCGATTCGGTACTTGATTTCTCGGTGATCCGTCGGAACCTTACAAGACAAATCACCAAGCTGAGCGACCAGGTTCTGGAAGAGATTAAGTATGCTTTTGACGAGAAGCTGGGATTGAACGGCGAGGAATGGAGGGAATTCTCTTCTTTGAAGCTCCTCAGCTATGTCTCTTTCCGAGCCGCCAATCGCATTTTTGTCGGCTTGCCACTATGTCGCGATGCTGGGTACGAAAAGGACGTGATGCGGTGGACCTCGTTCTTCGGAATATCGACGATTATCATGGGTTTTCTGCTCCCAAAGGTGTTGCATTCGACGGTGATGCCGGTCGTGTCAGTTCCAGCAAGATTAATGCAGTGGTGGGCGACCCGGCATCTGCGGCCAAAGATCCAGGAAAGATTATCAATGCTGGAAGGTCGAGGCCAAGCCAATGGCAAAATTCTGGCCGAAGACGAGAAGCCAAATGACATGCTGCAATGGATCATCGATACCAACTCCCAGAAACAGGACCCAAGAGAGCTAGATCCGGCCAACATCGCTGGCAAAATGATCCTGTTCAACATCTTTGCTACCGCAACGACATCGACGATGGCTGCGGTGGTACTATCGGATATACTCGCATACGAGAAAGCGGCAGATCTCTTGTCGGAACTTCGCGAGGAGGCAGAGCGTTATATGCCGCTAGCTGAGCATGATGCAACTGCTGTCCGGTCCATGACAAAACTGGACTCGGTGGTCCGCGAAAGCCTGCGTTTCAATCCGATGAATGCGCAGGGTATGGTCCGGGAAGTCGTAGCGCCCGGTGGCGTGACAACACCGGATGGACTCTATCTCGCACAAGGCTCTCACATCCAATGCATCGTAAGTCCTATGCAACGCGACGTGGACATTTTCGGATCGAGCGCGGATGAATATGATCCGCTTCGCCATCATCGCCAAGGACAAGATAATGGGTTGTCAGAGCACGAGAACATGCCCGAGGTTGAGAAGCAGAAGGCTGCTGTACAAATCAACCACGAATTTCTCTCCTGGGGCTTAGGCAGACACGCTTGTCCAGGTCGCTTCTTCGCCGTCCACGTCATGAAGATAATGCTGGGTCATCTTCTTCTGCATTATGACATGCAACCTTTTGAGAAGAAGCCAGAAGTCTTTGAGATTGGAGAAGCGAAGGTACCCAGCGATAAGCAGATGATCAAAGTCAAGCGTCGACCGGTTCCAGGAATGGAGAAGTCGACGGGCTGATGGAGCTGAATCAGGGTATGTACTGACCCAGAGATCTCATCCTCTCGCTGAGATGGCAAAAGCGATGCTTTCGGCTGTCGCATGTAAAACAGCACTCCACTCAAGTTCTTCCGAATACCTCCTTGTGCTCAAGTGGGCACAGCAACGATAATGCTATTCCCCGTCTCCTTGTTGTGAAGGAAGACATCTCGAATTCTCAGCCCTGCACGATCGAGCAGTATCTCCCACTGTGATTGAGTTCGTTCAACCGCAGCCAAAGCGGCCATCATTTGGATGTCCATCTGAGTCTGCTTCCAGCTAGCCCCAGAATCAGGCAGCACACAATCCTGGATCAAAATGATCGAGTCACTTGCCATCGCCGGGACAAGTTGCTTCAAAATCTTCACACAGTTATCATCGCCCCAGTCGTGCATGATGTTCTTCATATAGTAAGCCTTGGCTCTCTTGATCGGCTGCTCGCTGAAGAAGTCATGAGCCATGACTTGCACGTCGGCAGCGCTTAGCTCCTCTATGTTCGCCTTTGCCAGGACCGGTGGCTGATCTTGCAGCACAATCTTGCCCTTTATTCCTGTCTGCCGCAGATTGAGGCATTGCGGTCCTGTGCCACCACCAACTTCGACAAACAGTGCTCTGCCGTTCTGCAGCTCCTCGTTTGTAAGCTGAATTGTGTCCGTCGGAAATGTCTCTGTCCATTTTTTCACGCCTTGTCGCTGAGACTTGAGATAGTCAAAGAAAGCCGTGAGAAGAGAGCTGTCACCAGGAAGCCAGCTGTAGGCATGCGAGGTCGTATCATGGGCTACCTGAAATGCGGTGTCTAACGGATTGGTTGGATTCTGGTATCGCTGCCGCCTCAGCACGTCCGGGAGAGCTTGGAAAATAGGAGTAGTCGTCCTATAGAAGTGCTTTGTTCCACCTTCGCCTCCAGTTGTTGCCAGCCACTTGGTCGTAGCATTTGCGCGATATGTAGCCGATCCGGTTTCCTCAATCAATCCAAATGATGAAAGGTATCGAGTGATGCGAGAGACAAGAGCTGGATCGGCCTTCGTAGGAGTAGCAAGTTGCTCTACTGTCAACACGGCTTCTGCATTCTTCGACAGAGTTCGAAATATCTGAAGGTCGACCCCGAGCTGTGTCATTGGAAGTTGTGCACTACTCCAGAAGATGCGATGCATCGCATCTGCTGGTGTCTCAAGTGACTGGAATAGCGATCTAGCCGCATCGTATAGCTCTCTTCTTTCAGTGGCATCTTGAGGGGGCGGTTCGGCCAGTCGACGAAGCTCAGCAGCCATAGTTCGAAGGTGTGACAAGTTAAGATTTCACAATCGCAGACTGGGCGAGTGCATTCTTATGCCACTCGAAACGCCTCGGTCCTGCTCCTTCTGCCCCGCATTGGATCATGGCTGTATGCTGAAGCCTGAGACCTTCGCAGTACCTCATGCAATGCCAGGGAGCCAGCTGTAGGCATGTGAGGTTGTATCCTGAAATCGCTGCCGCCTCAACTCGCCCGAGAGCACACGCCTAGTGAAAGCAGACAAGTGTCGTGGAGCACTTGCGCTATGAAGCAGTCTCAAGTGACCTTCGGTATCAGCCACTGGGCTTTCTTACAGTACATGCTCGGATCTCCTCCTAGATGATATCCAAGCCGTTCCAATGCCTCGATATCCCATCCTGATATAGATTCATTTGACCGACTGCTCTCCTCGCTACCCGCCATCACGAAGTCGGCCATTTTACACCAACCTTTGACATACATCCACTGAAGGCAAGTGCTGTCATTAGCGCAAGCGATTTCGCAAAGCTTGGGTGACTCATGGGCCTGACTTTCTTCGGGAGGCTCGACTTCTGCACCATTATTCCAGTTCACCTTGGGGTTATCAACAATGATTGGACTCAGCGCGATGTCAAGAATCGTAGCGTACGTGATCGGGGTCTCCGTGTACGGCCGGCATCTCTCCCAATGCCAAAGCTGTCTCATCTGATCCTCAGTGACCCGATGTACACCGAGCAGCGGCGTGTACCATTTCTCCTTCGTTGTCTTAAGCCAATGCATGTCCTCTCCCGACATCGTGGGATACATTGACTCCAAGCGAATACCAAGCTCCGCGTGGGTTACGTACGCAAGCACAGCGTCCCCACAGCAGTCGTCCTTTGCCCAGAATTCGTACTTCGGGACCCTGCCCACTTTCTGCTTTCCGTCTTTTAAGAGGTCCTTGACGAGTCGATGGGACAGTATCGTGCCTCCTCCACCATAAGCGAACCAACGATCATGTGCGCCAGGCGTCGGCGAGCCAAGGTAATGCGGCACATGAGGGTCCAACGGCTGCAACATGCGGAACAAAGTGTCCCAGAAGTAATACATGTCAGCTTCAATGAAGACATACCACTTAGCATCAGGTCTCATCTCGTAAGCCTTTTCAACCATCGGCAGAAATTTGAATCTGTCCAATTTCCATCCTCCGTGCCACTTCTCCACCTCGTTTCCTGCATTCAACGCTTCATGTTGCTCAATGTACCCTTGCCAGTCCGAATTATTGGAAGCATACGACTCCGGAAGTTCAGCTAAGATATCGATAGCCTTGTGTCTGCCGACTTCGTATTCGGCATCGGAAAAGATCAAGATGTTGTCGATGACAGATCCATAAGTCTCCAGGAATGTTCGCGTCTTAGATGTCTCGCCAATGCCAGTCTTCATAACGATCTGGATATCTTTGAGGAAATGATCGGATGGGAAGTGTGTCAGTGAGATTGACAGATTGTTTGGGTGGCAGCCATCCTCCTGTGGCGGGAAGAAGGACGGAGGTTTCGTCCAGCTATGTGGTACTCCAAGAGTTGAAAGGACTCGGAAAGTTCTGCGGTCACTCCCAGCCGTATAGATGACCGATGTGAGGATCAGCAGCAGAAAGGCCAATAACACTATGTATCGTCGTCTCCAGAAGGGAGCGGGGAACGCATACATCGTTTTTCTTCGATCATGCGAATCAGTGGACAACGTCGGGACATGCGTTATGTTACCAGCTCTCGCTTGAAGCCATCTTTGTGCTCCAGATCAGACACCATCGGACTCGCAAGAGCACGAGCTATCGATGGTATATGGTTCGTTACGCCAAAGCTGGTTGTTGCTGGGTTCGCTTCGTCGAAAGCTGCATCGAGGTGGTGACATAACGCCTGGACTTGCGTCTTGGTGGAATGCAGAGCGAAGCCAGGCTTTGCAATGCTGAAATCGCAGGCAATAATAAGGCTAAACCACGTTAGGAGTAGCTATAGAAGTGGCCAAAGTCAACCATTCGGATAAGGATCATAGGATGGCTTCACAGCCTCAAAGCAGGTCACTTCAACCTTCGGTTCCGCGGGCATTGCACTTTTCACTACCGTCATAAATTCCAGCGCACTGAGGTGCTCCTCAATTTAGCTCTGCTTTTTGATGTCTGGGGCGTACCGCAGCAGAAAGTGACCCTGTCTTCGATGGTATTGTCGCTCAAGCCACATGTGCCGGCCAGGTAGGCCCATACAGTATGTCGCAAAAAGGCCACGCGTCCAATACGAATAGCAAAGAGCGAGAGCTCTTCGTTCGCATACGGGAACAGGTCGCTTCGTTAAAAGCAGCTCCACGTCAATATTCGAGTGACCACTCTCTCACGAGAAACCACCGGCAGCATCTTTGAAAACTATACAGCGTTCAATGACTGCATAGCCTCAGTGCAGCCTGCTGATCCACTCAACTGGCAGCATGTGTTGGAGAATCGTGCTCCAGTGTTGGTGTGTCTTGAACAATTCGTAAAGTCGTCCAGTGAACAAAGTTTGGGTCCAAAAGATGTCGACATTAGTGGCAGTATAGCTCATACTTGAAATGTCCGCTCGCTCGGGTGCTGCGGCCGAGCGAGGAAGGATCTCAAAGAGGCCATCAAAGCCATTCAAGCCTCTTCATGAAGCATTCTGCGTGAGACTCGGCTGTAGAACTGATGCGAAGACGTCGTCGTGGATGCAAACACGTCTTAGCAGGCGAGAAGGATGAGTGGAGCAAGAGCGACGTCAGAATCTGATCGGAGAAACATAGGGCCGAACACAGATTATCCCGTAAGCTCGCCCGTATACAACCCGAGGTCCCTCCCTCCCTTGCACGTTGCAGCTGCTGTCAAGTGTCTCCAACATCGATACGACTGTCGCGATCGAGAATGCTGGACAGCTCTCATAGATCAGATCGCCCTGCTCTCCAGGTCATATCCCATGCAGCTCATGAGCCAGAACGTCGGAGGGACCCCTGTGCCCAAGTATCATTTTTGATGCAGAGTTTGCCTGGGATCTAGGATCTTCTTCACGCGTCTCAACGCGTTGTTGTGACAATGGGCAAACGAAAATGCAGACTCATCTCTCGTATCCTGCACACTATAGTGTCTTTCTGAGCTCACTCCGCCAGGAACGAGTCGCCCTGAGGGAGCACGATCTGCAGCCATGTCGTCTGACCAACAACCATGCATCATATGTGCAAACCCAAAGGCAAAGCTATGTGCAAGTTGTCGCTCCAGTGCTTACTGTGGTTCGGTCTGCCAGAAGCAGGACTGGAAGATACACCGACTGCTATGCAAGCAACTGCAAGATACTATCTCTACCCGACCGACTCCCGCACATCGACTATGCATATTGTTACCCAAAGACGAAGACACGCCAAATCTGGTATGGCTCGACAGCAGTAAGGAAGGCCAACAGCGAGACATTGAGTCCTTGTTAGGCGACACTGAACTTCAAAGCACTTTCTTACAAGATGATGCTCGGAACAATCACGAGCTGCAGCATAGGTTGGCATTGCGAAGCCGCCGCATTGGATCTGGTGACCATATCAATCGATGCATCACAAGGCTGATCAGAGGGTCGGAGAAGCATAATCACCGTGGCCCGGTCCTCGCACTGGCGCTGCAGAGCAACTCGGGGACTCTGTCAGACATCACACTAGCAGACTTTCGGCTTGTTGTAGAACACCTCATCACACCTCCACAAAGCGACTTCATCGACCTAGAAACCGCGAGTAATCTACCTCATGGGTACGTCCGGGCAGTCAGAATTAACTGTTTCGGCGACCAAAAGACCGAAATGAGGCTCCATACAAGGCTATCGGCATACGAAGCGACAACATCAGCTACTTGCCCCGATCCTCGTCGATCCCAAGCCATCTTGGTCTGCCAATAGTGGTCAAGAGATTGAGGTCAAATCCAACCTGGCACCGTGACCCTTGGCTATTCGACAATCTTCCAGCCACGTGGCTCCACATAAATTGCGATCCAGCAAGTGAACAATGGGGCTGGGCACCACCGACCTGGCAAAGTGAAGTCGGTAGCATCGTAGTTGCTCGCTGCGATGGAAAGGATATCTCTCCTCTATAAGTTGAAGCTCTATAGACGAGTATATATAATTAGAGCGATTTAGCGAGTAGAATAAGTAGTATATTTTTATAACTTTTAAGCGAATAACACGAGACGAAGTATAGTAATAATCTATTAACTATTATCGTATTTAAGCCTTTCTATATATACTAATTAATAGTAATAATAGTATATACTATTAATAGTAGTATAATCTATAGTATTTATAGATTAGATACTAATAGCGATCCTATAGTAGTATATATAGAAATATTAGGAAATATATATAAATAGCTAATAGTAGATATCTTCTACTCTACTATAAATAAGCGAGATATAGAATATTCTATTTAGAAGAAGATAGAGATTCTATAAATAAGATATACTACTACTATTAATATATATCTACTAAATAATATAGATACCGAGTATCGATATATTTAAAACGACTCTAAAGAGCGATATAAAAAAGAAGCGATATATACTAGTAGAGGATAATTATAGATAGAATAATATTAAAGGATCGTAAAAGATAGTAAAGAAGAAACGAGCGAGTAGTAATTTAAATATAGACTAGAAGTCTTAGCTTACTAGTAATTATATTAGATTTATTAGATAGAGTAATCTACTCGAAATACTATATAGGACTAGTAGTAAAAGAGATTATAATAAATAGAAAGTCGAGTAGGTTATTTAAGTCTAGAGATAGTATAATTAGGAGACTAGGAAAGAATCTACTTTATTATCTAAGCTTTAGAGATAAGTAGGAGGATAACTATATTTCTACTTCTTAGAAGAGATTAATTAGATTATCTAAGAAGGAAACTATAATCCTACTTTATTCTAGGCTTTTAAACCCCTTCGTTATAGTTATAGTATTATTTCTAAGAAGAGATATATTAACGAATATATTTAGTAATAGTAGGAGCTATAGGCTTAGTAGCTACTATATCCTATTCTATAGTCCTTATATAGAAAGAGAGCCTTCTTAGTAGAAGATATAGGTACTAGGATACTACTAGATACTAGAAATTAGTTAAGAAATAATAGTAGGCTATAGTTACTAGAGTCCTCTAAGATACTCTCTAGAAGTAGTAGTAGACTAAGCTCTTCTAATTTAGAATCTTAAATATATATATCTCCTTACTCTCTACTATAATTATCTTAGAAATAAATATATATACTAACTACTATACTAGGTTTAGATTCTTTCTTAACTTCTTCTAATAGGATACGAATACCTATTCTACTACTATCTCTATAGAGTCGACTAGATAGTAGATTATTATTATCTACTAAGTCTAATATAGCTATACTACTAGTAGTAGGTATTACTAATCTCGAGCTAGTCGGATTATTTAAGGGCGAAGATAGCGAGAGTATAGAGCGCTAGTTAGAGTAATTTAATAGAGCTTAGTAGAAGGTTAATAGTTATTTAGATCCTATATAATAGTATAGAGATTTTAATATATAAATATCTAGTAAGATAGATAGATAGATAGATAATAAATTAAAGGACTAGATTAGATATCTATATATTAGTAATACTATAGTAGCTACTATATAAATCGTCGAAGATCGTTTCCTTACTAAATAGGCTAATAACTTAACTATAACTATATAAGAAGATACGAAGCTAGCTATAAGAGTAGGTTATAATACGTAGGCTAAACTATCCTAAGTATAAGATACTCGAATCGATAAGGAAGGGAAAGGAGAGAATACGAAGGAGCTATAAAAGCTAGAATAGCCTAGAGTAGACTAAGCCGAGCCCTCCCGAGGCTTAGTACGGCTAATATATAGTATACTACGTATAGGTCCTTATAACTATCCTCCTTTTAGGGATCGTTATCTTTAAGATCCTAAGTTTCTATATATCCTTACTTCCTAGGTTTTTTATATATAATCTAGACTACTATATTTTTTAGTATAGTATAGATTTAAGTACTAATCGCGGAAGTAAGGGGTACGATTAGTTCTTCTACTAATCTAAATTCCTTTCTATAACTTTAATAAATAAGGTAAGCTAGAAATACTATTTTTAGTAGTATAGATAGAGATATCTATACTAGCCTATTCTAGACTAGTATACGCTAACTTAGCTTAGTAAGTCCTCTCCGCCGCTATCGTACGCTTCTCTTAGCCTATCTAGACCTATTTTAGTCTATTCTACGCCGATCTATACTATAGCGGCTAAGTAGCGTAAGGAATAGGCTAACGCTAGTATCTATAATAGTAATCTATATATTAACTACGTCGCTCTAGCTAATATTACTATAGTTAAGTAGCTCTAGGTATAGCTCCGCCCTAAAATATCCTATTTTAGCCTATTCTAACCTATTTAGAACTTCTATAAGATAGCGAACCTCTAGAACGATAAGTATAAGGACGTCGATAGCTCTAGGTTCTATATAAAGTACTATACCTACTACCTCTATACTAATAGCGAGTACTACGAGGTAGATATACCTATCTTAGTCTATTTAGACCTATTCTAATCTATTTTAGTTCCCTAAGTCCTATTAAGGCTATATCGATACCTTTAATACTACTCGCTACGTCGCTATCGCCCTAAATACTAACGAAGATACCTTTAAGGCTATATAAGAGGCTACTACGAAGCTCTACGATATAATTAGATAGTATATATACCTAGCTTAGCCTATTCTAGCCTCTACTAATATATTTCTAGCGATAAGCCCTCCTTTACTAGTAAGGATAGTCTATACTTATATATAGGCGCCTCTACGCCCTTCGAGACTAGCCTACTTATAGCTAAGCGTATCCGTAATAACCGTAGCTTTAAGGTATATAAGCCTATTTTAGCCTAGTTTAGCTTAGCTAACCCTATTATAGTATAAGGTAGACGATAATAAGGAGAGTACTCTCCGGACTCTAGCTAGTTCGAGTAGAAAGAAGCGCCTAATATCTACTTCTAGTATAGTAGATAGCGCTATAGGTACTACTACCTTCTATAAGGTAAGCTTAGTCTACCTTACCCTAGTTTAGCCTATTCTAACCTATTCTAGCGTATTAAGACCCTTAGTACCGCCCTTTATACCGTTAAGACTACCGTTATAGCCTAGACTAGGGCTACTACCCTTTCTCGTATCCTCTCTAGTCTATTAGACGATATTATAGTCTCTTCTAACGAGATTAATACTAAGGAGGACTAGTTTAGTTTATTTATATATTATATAGACTCTATAGAGCTATTCTAGCCTATTTTAGCCCTCTTTTTAGCCCCTTTAGTATAGTATTTAGGAAGATATCCTAGTTAATAGTATATAAATATATCTAATAAGACTTCTAATCCCTTTTCTAAGTTTTCTTTTTTTTTATTATAGAAGTCTCTCTATATCCGAAGGATATCTCTATCTATCTATACTAGTCTATTTAGGCCTATCTTAGCCTATTAATATTCTCGGTATCTCTTTATACCTTATTTAATCGACCTTTTATAGGCGTATATTACCGACCTACTAATATCCTTAGTATACTCCTAGATATCTTCCTTAGAATTATATCCCTACTAAGATATCCTATAAATCTATCTTCTATCCTTATTACGGTCCTATCCCTTTATCTTCTTAACTACGTAGATATCTAGATTACCTAGGGTAGGCTCTTCTAGATTATTCTAGGCCCTTATAGCTTTATCTATCTCCTTATATAGCTTAAGTAGTAAGATATAGAACGTTAGGTAGATTAATATTATTTTTAGTAGCTCTAGAATATATACTATATTACTAATAATCTTCGAGACCTAGTATAGGCTAATATACTTATAGTCTAACTTCTTCGAGGCTCTATCGGTAGCTAGGTTTTAGATAGATAGGTATACTATATCCCCTACTATATACTTCTTTAGTATATAGTAGCGGTTATAATACTTCGCTTAGTCTTCCTTAGCTTTTAGTAGCCTCTATTTAAAGGAAAGCTACGTTTCGACTACTCGTTTAGCGAGCTACTCTATATCGGCCGAGTTACTACTCTTCTAGGCTATTTTAGGCTATCTTACGCTTAGTAGGTCTCGTATCTAATATACCTAGAATAGAGTAGTCCTAGTAGAAGAATAACTTAAGTCGTTATATACGAACTCCGCTATACTAAGTAGCTTTACCTAGTTATCCTACTCGTAGTAATAGTATACCCGTAGGTATTACTCTATTATCTAGTTCTAACGCTCGGTCTAGCTATTAGTCTAAGGATAGTAGGCCGTACTAAGGGCTCTACGTACTCTAAGATAGTAGTAAAAGGAGCTCTAGTACTTAGATATTAGAATTAGCCCTCTATTAGAGGTAATTAACTTCGGTATTCTATATAGGCGCGTAACTTCCCTTAGGAATATATCTATAAGGCCTTTAGCTAAGATATCCTTCCTTACTAGGATATAATAGGCTATCTTCGAGAACCTATCTACTATTATAAGGATTAAGTCGTATATCTAGCCTAGATATATACTTAGTAGAAGATCTATAACGAAGTCTAGTATTAGATCCTTCTAGGGTATCTCTAGTAAGGCTTCCGTATAGAGTTTACTATACGGCTTATAGTATCTAGGCTTCGCTCTACCGTAAGCTTTATAGCTCTTAGTATAGTCCTTAATATATCGTTAGATACCTAGCTAGTCGTACGCTCTCTATACTAGCTTAATAGTTCTTTTAAACCTAAAGTAGCCTATAAGAGGGTTATCGTAGTAGGTTCGGAGTACCTTAAGTCTATATAGACCTACTAGTATATAGATACGCTTATTAAGCTATAGTATACTACTCCTATCCTTCTATCTTATTAGTTAAAGATCTTTCTACTAATCCTCGATCGCTTTATAGATCTATTAGGCTATCGGATCTTTCTACTAGGCTACTTAAATGCTCTAGAGGATATTAGTCTTATCTTCTATCTCTATCCGTACTACTAAGACGTACTTAAAGGGTCCCTTCGGCTTCGCTACTATCTTTATAACGTTAGTAGTAATACCCCTACCTATTATCGGGCCTTCTAGCCCTAACTAGGCCTATAAGGCTTTTAGAACCGGTTTAGAGTCTTCTTAGACTATCTAGCGGCTAGAATAGTCGATATCTATATAGTCCGGCCTTCTACTCGCTATATCTACTATACTATTAAGCTTACCTAGAATATATATAATTATAAAGTTAAATATAGAGAGCTATTCTACCTATCTTACTTAGCGCCTTAATAGGGACTTAGTAGTTATAAACTATTATAGGTTATTATAGTCCGATATTAGCTCTATCTAATATCTCGCGTCTTCGAGATAGTATCGATAGTACTTAAACGTCTCGACTATAGCTAGTAGCTTAATATCGTATATATCGTAGTTCCGCTCTACTATATTTATCTTTCTTAAGAAGTATATAACTAGGAACTACTATATCTTAGCCTTAAACTCGTACTATTAGTATAGGATACCTAATACTATATACTCTAATATATTAGTTTCGATCTATATAGGCCTTTCTAGGTCGAAGTACTTTAATATAGGCGCTAAGTAGAACGCCTCCTTTAGGTCTTAGAACGACTTAAGTATATCGGACGGAATATAGATTTCCCGAGATTCCTCTTTCTACTACTTATAACTACTATAGACTATATTAGGCCCCCTCTCTATTAAACGGTTTAGTAGCGCCGCGATACGGGAGAATCCCTTAATAAAGCGACGGTAGTAGTTTATAAAGCTAATAAATATACGGATATCGTATACTAATTTAAGTACTAGCTAATCTCGTATAGTATTAACCTATTTTAGCTCTATCTCTATCTCTTATAGACTAATCTTATATCTAAGGAAGGATACCGAATCTATATAGAACTCGTATTTAGACGGTTTATAGTAGAGCTTATACCGTTCTAGGTACTTAAGGACTACTAAGATATATTACTCGTATTCCTCTTCGTTTTTAGAGAAGATTAGTATATTATCGAGATATACGACGTAGAATACGTTAATTAGGTCCGATAAGATACTATTAATATATATCTAGAAGGTTCCTAGGATATTCGTAAGCCTAAATAGGACTACTATATACTTAAAGAGGCTATAACGGGTCCTAAAGGCCGTTTTTCTACTCGTTACCGTCCTTAATATAGAGCCTATAGTAGGTATTACGTATATCGAGCTTAGTATATATATTCGAGCCCGCTAATCTATCTAAGGACTTCTAGATAAGTAGGAGAGGATAGCGATTCTTAATAGTAATAGCGTTTAAGGCCTAATAGTTAATATATAAGTATAGACTACTATCTTTCTTCTTCGCGAAGAGGATATCTATACCGGCTAGTAACCTCGAAGATCTAATCTAGCCCTTCTCGAGGTACTCTTCTAGGTACTTTCGTAGAACCTCTAGCTCTATCTCTAAGAAGTTATATAACGGGCCCTATAAGAGTAACTTACTATCTATAAGGTCGATACTTAATTCGTATAGCCTATAATCTAGTAATAGTAATATATCCTTATTAGAGAAAATCTTCGAGTACTTCTTATACCGCTCCGGGATAACCTTTATTAATAAAGGGTTATTTAGCGCTAGCGATCCTATATATAGTATAGTCGAAGAGTCTAATATATCTTATAGTATAGTTACTATAGTAACGAGAGCTAACTTACGCTATTTTCGGCTATTTCGTTTTCTCTATACTACTATATAGCGATAGAAATTAATAGTAGGATTCTATTAGGATAACTAGGATATACCTAGAACTATATCGAAACTATAAATTCTATTTATAGTAAAATCGTCTATATATCCTCTCGCTATACTATTTATATCTAGCGCTAGAAACTTTACGCGATAGTAGCCGTTAATAGATAGGCTCTAACTATTAAGAGTCTTATATCGAGTACTAGGCTTATACTCTAGATATAAACCGAGCTCTTTAGCTAGTATATTACTAATAAAGTTATCTTAGGTACTATAATCGAGTAAGCCCTTTACCTTCCTAGGCCTATCTAGCTTAGTAAACTCTAGATCGAGCCTAATTAGCTCCTTATAAGGCTTTAATATCTTAGAGTCTAGCTCTATAGATTGTCTCTATTCCTCTATATACGAAACTTCTCTAGCTACGACGAGGCGTTCTATAGTATAGAGCTATCGTTTTCCGACTTCTTCTACTTTAGAGCTAGGTATTCTAATCGCTTATAGCCTATCTCTTAGTAGTAGTAGTAACGAATCTAGTTATCGTTAGCCTTCTAGAATAGTCCGCGGTCTAAATTAGATCTCGATAGGCTATTAGGCCGCTATTAGGATCCGGATAGTCGTTTATAGTCTAGCGTATCCTTATCTATATTACTATAGATTATATCGGAGCGCGAGCGATCCTTTCCCTTCGCCCTACTATCTTCTACTAGTTTTATATACCTCTATTATTCGTACGCTCTATCCTCTATCTCCGTTAGAGTAGCTAGTAGTAGCTTAATAAGACTTAGTCTCTTCTAGAGGTCGTCGTATAGCGCTACTATAAAAGCGTATATCTATTAGGACTATCTATCCTTACCGATCTCGTCCTACTAGATCTTTATATACTCTATAAGCTCTAATAGATCTTAGAGGCCTTATTTAGCGTAACGAAGTTATATATAGGCCTATTAGGCCCTCTTCTCTATAGATCCTATCGAGTCTAGTATATATACCTTTATTTCTTCTTATATAGGTTAGGTTATCCTAAGCGACTTAGTATAGCGCTTCTATTTCGACTAGTATTCGTAATCGATCTATTCCTCGCCGAAGTCTACCTTAGTAAGCTTAGTAATATAGATAGTTAGGTTTCTACGGAAGATTCTCTCTATTAAGTCGGCCTATTACTACTATTCTACTCGGCTCTTATCCGTAAAGACTATTAGATTATAAGTCTTAGGAATTATAGTCGAGGTTAGTATAGTATAGTCTAAGGTAGGCCGACTAATAATAGCTAGCGATCTCCTAGCTACTAGTTCTATAATCGTCGTATTCGCCGCGGTAGTCCTAGCCTTAATTTTAACTAGTTTAGCTCGTTATTCTATCTTCTTAGTCTCTTTCTCGGCTATAAGGATCTATCGCTCTAGGTTATCGTCGTCTAAGCTAGATTAGTTATCGACCGGCCCTCCCTAGTCCTCTATAGGTCCGTCCTTATTAGATAGGGCTAGTCCTTTATCTTCGTCGCCTTCTATAGATATATTGCCTCTCTCCTTAGGGATAGTATCTAGTATTACTAAGCCTTCTAGCTCGCCTCTAGGTTAGGCGGTTTATTTACCGGCCTTCCTCGAAGTAGGAGCTATTACTAAATAGTTCGTTATATATTAGAAGATCGATTCGTATATAAGAGTAGATTATAATACGTAGGCTAAACTATCCTAAGTATAAGATACTCGAATCGATAAGGAAGAGAAAGGAGAGAGTACGAAGAAGCTATAAAAGCTAGAGTAGCCTAGAGTAGGCTAAGCCGGGCCCTCCTAAGGCTTAGTACGGCTAATATATAGTATACTACGTATAGGTCCTTATACAGAGATATTACTTATAGTATTTAAGAAGATATTACGAGAACTAACTAATCTAACTACTAGTATTTTTAGAAAGTTCTTAGTAAGATAGTAAAAGGCCTAGATATACGAAAGATTAGATTAATAACTAGTATAATAAACGAATAGTAGGTAAGCTATTAACCTAAGTACGAATAATCCCTAATACTAAACTAACGATATATATCTCTAATATCCTATAAGTCGAATATTAGTAGAAGATTAAAGAAGCGTCTTATTAATATAGTACTTAGTAGTTCTACCTAAAATACTAAGTATACTATATTTTAGCTATCTATACTCTTAGTACTAATATAAGGATATTACTAAAAGTATTACTAGCGACCGATATATATAAGCGTAAATTTCTAGTAGAATAAAGGATCGAGTACTAAGAGATTAATAGAAGTAAGAACCTAGAAGAATTAAAGAACTAGATTACTACTAAAGAGCTAAAGCTTAGTCTACTAGTTCTACTAGAAGAGTTACTTAATATACTATAGACTCTATAGATATATCGAGACTTAGAGGCTCTTAAATAAGGTAATCTTAGCGAGACTATAGACCTTATTAAATATAGAACTAAACTAAAGGAAGGTACTACTATATTTCGAGCTAAGTCTAAGTAAATAGTATCTAAGAAGGAATAGTAGCTTATTAAGTATACTAACGAGGGACTTAAGAATAGTATATTCGAAAGTATAGTTACTACTAATAGAGAGATATTATAATAGAATACTACCTATATTATTATTAATAAGCTAGGTAAACTATAACTAAGATTAATATTTAACTATTATAATATATAGGAATAGGAGCTTAGTAAATAGATATAGCTTATAGCTAAATACTATAACTTCCTTAGTAATTTAATATATAGATACTATAGTAAATTTAATATTAAAGACGTCTACTAGACTATTATAATATATCTAGAGGACCGATATCTCCTTATATTCTACGTATCTATAATAGGGCAACTCTAACTAATACGAATAGTAATAGGCGCTTATAGTAGCTCCTTTACTATAAACGAATTTAGTAATATAGCGTTCGGAAGTATACCTCTACTATAGCTAGAGCTATTACTAATTAGCTCTCTATTAGAAGACCTATTATTACTTCCTTATATAGTTATTTATATAGACGACTTACTATCTACTTATCGAGACTAGAAGAAAGGATAGGCGTTTATTAAGGATTATCTACTACTAAGGTTAGTATTCGTAAGGATAAAGCTATCTTTTAGAAAGATAGAGATTAGCTTTAATAAGATCTAGATATTAAGAGAGATATTCGAAGCTAGAGGAAAGAAGTATCTTAAATACTTACGAGTATAGAAAATCCTTAACTATCTAATACCTACTAATCTATTAGAAGTATATAGATTTAATAGAGTAATTAATACTACTCGAGAGTTCTTAAAGAACCTTAGCGAGATAATAATATCTATCTAAAAGCTAATAAGCGACTATATTAATAATTAGAAGTAGACTAATATAGCTTAGCTAGTATTCGACTTAGTTAAGAAGTAAGCGGCTAATATAATTAAATACTACGTCTATAACCTAGCTAAACTATACGAGGCCTTCTTAGATATCTCTATATATAGTATAGAGTTCTATCTATATTAATAATAAAATAGAAAGCTCTACTCTATCTTATACGATATATACCTCTTTAGTAGGACTAAATAAAACTACAATACTTATAAACGCGAGCTTAAAGCTATTACCTACTTTATTTATAAATATAGATATATATTCTAGGATCTAAAGATCTCTACTATTTATATAGACTATAAGCTACTAACTAGCTTCCTAAATATAATAACTAAAGATATTTACTTAAAATAGTAGAAAATATTAAAAAAGTATAATATTTATATTAAATATATTAAGGATAAGAGGAACGTAGCTACTAATATACTATCTCGCTATATATTTAAAATTAAAGATAAGCTTAATAAAGATATCCTATAGCTATATAAAGAGCTAGATAGTATAGACGATTAGTAGGTATAGAAGGATAGTAAGGAAGGTTTTAACGAGACGTTAAATCGACTTTTTAGTAGAAGGAAGGAATATAAGGAATATATAAGGAGTACTATATAAGAGAGTAATAATATACTAACTAAACGCGATATTAATACGCTATATAAAGAAGTTAATAACTCTATAGAAGTCGCTAACGCTAGAATCGCTATTATCTACTAGACTTATAATAAGTATATATATAGAATCTAGTATAATAGCTATAGTTTACTTACTAAAGAAGTAGACCTTAACGAATATCTAATCTACTTTTTTAGTCTATCTAAACTATACGGCTTCCTATTATAGTAGTTTACGAATAGTAGCGGCTTCGAGTTTAAGGGTATAAAGTTTAACTACGCCGAGTAATATATAATAATACGTAAAGTAGAGACCTTCTAAGACTATCTATAAGCTAATACTATTATAAGATATTTAGACTCGAAATAATAGAAGTAGCTTAGTAGAAGAGTAAAGGGTTTTAATTAAGACTCTATATAATAGCTAGAAGTAAGGGAGTTAATTATTAAATATAGTAACTACCTTAAGTTTAGGTAGAACCTATATCTAGAAGATTACTTACTAGATACTAGTAACCGAGACCTAGTCGAGGCCTTACTAACGGACTATATTTAGGGTATTAGCTTTATTAATTATAAGACGGACTAATATAAGGAAGAATAGGATTTAAACTTACTTAGTAATATACTAATAAGAGTAAGGGATAGACTTTAGATAGAATATAAGAAAGAGGACTTAAAAGAGAGGGAGTTATTAATAAGTATAGTACGAGTAGTATAGGACTAAAGGAATAAAGTAAAGAGATATAATAAAGGCGAACGACTATTACTATAAGTACTATTTAGTAAACTAGAGCTTAAGATATCGATCTCGAAGAAGAACGAATATATTAGTAACTACTTATCGATTAGTATAGAGATACGATATATATATAAGCTTAGCGATAATAGTACCTATTATAATTTAGATTATATATACGACTACTACGAATACGAGGACTTCGATAAAACTATATCTATAAGCCGAGAGTTACCTACTATTACTAAGAAGTAGTATAGCGATATCGTACGCTACTATAAGTACTAATAGATATTCTCCGAATAGATAAAGGCGACTTATAGAGCTTTTAACTTAATCGTTAAGTTATATCGATACTATAAGGTAACTAAGATTCTCTATTATAAAGTATATATAGATCGTATTAATAGTAAGGCCGTATAGATATCTTATATCTCTATCTATAAAGTAGGTCTAATCCTAAAGAAGATTTATAATAATAATAGTTATTTTAGTAGCCGAGTAATTTACTAGAAGCTAGTTAGAAAGCTATTCTAGCCTAATATAATAGGAGATATCTATCGCTATATAAAAGGTTACTTCTATTATACTATATAAAAGGAAGATTCGGCTATACTATTTAAACTATTTAATACCTTATATTCTAGAGAGATTATAGAATAGGATATTATAGGTCCCTTCTCTAAGATTAAACTATCCGGCTATACTAAACCGATACGATATATACTTATTAGAGTATATATTATATTACGCTTCGCTAAAGGATTACCTATATCTAATAAATAAGCCGAGACTATAGCTACTAAAGTAGAAGATATACTTAACTAAATAACTAATCTAATAATCTCCTACTATAATCTAGGAACCGACTTTACTATACTAGATACTATATTAAGAACGCGTAGAATATACTTACTTCTAGGACTTACTTCTAGAACTAACGAGTAAGAAGAGTATTACTAGTACTATTAAAGTTATTATTTATATTATCTATAGAGTTATTAAGAAATTAGATAGTAGATATATAGTTAATAAGAACGGCTACCTATTTAAAGAACTTACTAACTAGGTTAAAGAAGCGCTATATAGTATCTATATCTATAATTATAAATATATTAAGAAGATTAGCTTCTTACTAGTCGAGATTAAACTCGGGCTCCGACTAGAAGAACTTAGTAATAAAGTACTTAATTACCTATCCGTCTAATACTAAGAGCTTATAAGAACTCTCGATAGTATAGCTATTATTTAAACGTAGTAGTAATAACCTAAGGAAGATACTTTTATAGCTAACGCTAATTTAACTTATATAGTAGTAATAACTAAATAGCTCTAAGATCTATATAGTAATCTCTTCTATATTATCTAATACTTAACGAGCTAAGGCTAAATCTACTTAGTAATAAGGAAGACTAGTTAAAGAGTAATTACTAAGCGATAGTAATAAATTAAAGCCTCTATATACTAACGTAAATATATATCTAGAGATCTTATCCTTCTTAAGAATATAGTATAACGTTAGAACTCTTAATATCTACTATAGACTAGCCTCTTCTAGATCCTATTAGAAGTAGTAGATTTCGATTATACTTATATACTCGTAACTATTAATTAATTAAAGAACCTTCTTAGTATTTATTACGCTAAGTACCTATAACTATTTAAATTATAATAAGGCTATCTAGCTATCTAAGCTATAGACTCGCTTAATAACCTACTATAACTATATATACTATATCTAGTAGCTCTAGTACTATATTTAGGTATAAAGAAGATTACTATTTAGAAGTTAGTACGATTAGTAGGTAAAGAGGTATAAGACTAGTCGCTAATAACTTTATTAGTAAATAACTAACTTAGAGTTTAGTATTAGCTTATAGAAGTATCTTAAAGGATAAGTATAACCTCTTCTACTATATATACTAAATATATATTCTTTATTAATTATATATAGATCTCTTTAATATACTATACTACTAAAGGAATAAAGCGGATATAGAAGGCGTTAAAAATAGATATAAGATTAGAGATATTAGTAGATAGAATATAGAGTCTTAGAAGTAATAGTTAGAGGGATTATTAAATAATATATAGATACTAATTAGATAGATAGATAGATAGATATATCTTCTTATAAGCCCCTACGTATATAGGTAGACCGTTTTATATATAATTAAGGCCGTTACTGCCGTCGGGACGACGACTTGAAAGTGAGGGAGTAGTTGGCGGGTTAGAGCCTAAGGCAGGAACAAGCGGGCTTGGCATTGGTAAGAGGTACCTCCAATTCTATAGAACTTCTACCTCTCTCGATAGCTATCTCTAATAACAAGGCCTACAACACGACATCTCCACCCCATTTGGATTTTGTGTACGGAAGCAAGACAACATCCACGACGACGCTCGAATTATCCTTGTCCCTGAGAACAGCAGCAGCTGCGTGCAGACTACAATCACGATCGTTCCCAACCAGAGCAATGAAAAGGTTAAAAAGTGTAGTGACCACATAAAGCGGCTGGCCGTCCCAGCACACAATGTGAAGCTAGTAATCGTTGGGGAGGATGGAGAAGACGTTGATTCCGTCCCATACCTCGACTTAGGTCGCGTAGCCATTGGCGAACGCAGGGCCGATGTCGTGAGCGTTTTGTGGCACCTCTCAGAAGGTGACGGTATCTCATCGCGTGTTGGAGTCAAAGTATGTTCTGCTAGACTTATCGAGGGCATTAAATTTTCAGATCAGGACTATATCCTGCAGTCCCTCGGAATCTGGGTTGGATGGCCATTCGTGTCCGCACATGGTGCTACTTATGGTACACTCGGCCATGTGAAAATTGTAGCGAAATTTTCCAATGCCGTCCACCTTCCCACGCGGCACCGGACGCAAATCTGCGAGCCGCTCTCGCCAATTATCATTGTATTTCTCTTTGGCCTTCGCGACTAGGTTGCTCGATGCTGATGAGAGGATAGCTGGACCAATGTATCTGAACTTATGTGGTTGACCCTGGCATGTTCGAAGTACCAACGGGAAATCCGACCCTTCGACAAGTGCGATCACATCGGCATTTTCCATAGATTGCGTGTACAGAATGCCCAAACGGCCGTCGGCAGTTGAGAAGAGCGTCTCAGTGTCCACCCGATGTTCCAATGCAGTCCAAAGCTTAAGTTTTGCCACGCCACTTCGCTCCACCAAATTGGCTAGGCTTACATCGTCGATAGATAGGTCGTTGATGACATCCAGTATCAGTGCCATATCAGTGGGCATTTGCTTCTCGTATTCCATGTGGAGCATGATGGCAGGGCCAGCATTGAGAACTGAAGCCAGCATGTGCATTGTCCATCCATTTCCAAGTTGCTGAAATTGCGCTATGAAAGCGGCCCATCGGACGATTGTTCTTGCTGTGCGAGCCCATAGCGTGAGCCGCTCGGGACTCATGGGAAGCGCATCGTGGCTGTTACGCGTGGGTTTATGGTGTGTCGCTCGAGAGGGACCAACATAGCGACGGACATCGGTGAGAACCTTGCCACGAGACGCAAGCTCTCCATCCACGTCAAAGACCGTCTTCCTCAATTTCGCGTACCGTGTGGCTGACATGTGCCAAAATCCAGCATCGCTACATTGTAAATACGCGGCTCTTGTATATTTGTTGTATATTACCTCGTTCCTTTCACCTTCCGAATCATTCAAGTCAACGATCCAACTCGGAAGCATGGTCCCAGCTGTAACGGCTCTGCTGAGGTTCAATAAATACAGGTCTTCCCAGTGCATTATCCACGCCTTTGTGAAGGCAGTGCAGAGATCTTCCGGAGTCATGCTGTAGTCTAGTGATGGCAGTCTTATGCCAAGCTTTTGAAGTATGGCTTGAATGCCAATCACTTTGTCTTTCGGGTCTGTGGTTCTGGCACCTTTGACCACTGTCATGAAGCGAAGCGCATCCACTTGTGCGAGGTCTTGATAGCGCATTCGAAAAAATTGTTCGAGCAGCACTCGTCCTTGCATTGAGATATATGGCTCTCCGGGACCATGGGGCGCCTGCGTCAGAGTATACACGTAAGGAGCAAGCTTTCGACCTGCAATCGAGGTTCCGCTACATATGAACATGGATCGCTCATTCAAGAGGAACTCCTGAAGAGTCCACGTTCGAGTGAACCACTCATGATCGAAGAACCCGCTTAACATTGTCTCCATGACGCGTTTCGACTTATAGCGCACAACATCAGCCGAGGACACAGAGAGCATAAATCGTTGTCTGGCTCACCTTGGGGGCTTCGGAGCCTATGTCATACCATCTTGGGTGGTAGACTCCTTTCATCTCAGGAAGAGCATGGGTAGGATGACCATGTACTTGTAAGGATAGTATAACATGCGCATGCCAATCCACTCGGAATAGAGATCTTTGGGATGTCCTCGCTCTCCGAGCCATATAAGACTGTGCTTCGCTTGAACGTAGATGTCTCGCATTAGCGGTATCTGCAACTCTTTCTCTGCAAGGTCAAGTTGATTGATACAGACTGCATCAACCCAAAGAACCCGTTTGGTGTATCCATTGCGCACATTACGCAGTGCTTCGTCCAGGTTCATCGTGATCGACAGAAGTTTCTCGTCGCATATTAAGGGCCTCAGCTCATCTATCGAACCCCAGACGTATGAAAGGGCCTCAAATGATTGCGCTCCAAGCTCAACTTGAACGATGCTGCACCGCAACGCGGCATCATAAAATATCGCTGGTTGCAAGACCATTAGACGAATCATTCTTGATCCACAGAGCTCTATGTACTGAAATGGTCCCATATCCTCCTCCTCTCTGTGCTTCGCCACGCGTGCGTGAAGTGCAGATGCTCTCGACCTGAGTTCAGGCATGCTTTGATAGAGTTTGAAAAGCATCTTCGCGGCGTAACGATGGGACGAGATGGTGTAATAGTCGCGGAGAGAAGTGAGGGATGCCTGCTGTGCAGTGATTCAACCAAAGTTCGGATCTAGCCAGATATCTCGCGACGGAGCTTGTCAGCCATCTCGAGGTAGTATGAAGCAGTCCGTCAAACCTGATCATGGCGGAACATAGGAGCGGGCGAGAGGTCGATGAAGATCACAAGCGCCAGCCTCTACCCAAACGCCATAAAGTCCCGCCCAAGGCTTCACCTTCCACTCGCGACATGACGTGGGCCTCCACTGCGTACTCCGACAAGGCAAAATTTGCAGAAACATTGAAGACCAAGGATGCACCTGTGTACCAGTGGACGTATCGAAAGGGGTGTAGTTCGAGGTCAGCGATACTACGAGCTATGATCAAATATACTGCTTGTATGCTTGAAACTACGCAACGCAAGTCCGGCACGACATTCGGCCGGAGCCAACTACGCATGCATAGACTGCACCACTTGGTGGTTGACGTGATGGCCATCTTTACTTGCTATCCAAACTCCGCGGAAAGCTCACAAAGGAGGGACTTTATCCAGATCTGAGACATGACAATTGCGTACGACTCGATGGTCCCCGGAACCCCAGCTCAAAATACAAGATCATCGCCGTGCCATGCCAGACAGCACGACACCTTGTCTGACCATCAAGCAATGGAATTCAGCCGACGGCTCTTGGGATGAGCCATCGAGCTATGAATGATCGTCGAGAATAGCACAAATGCAATTGAATTCTTTGAATTTATATCCTGCCGGAACACACAGCAAAAGAACATGAACGGACGGAACATCTGTTCAACAGGCAAAAGTTTGACAATCGCCTACAGCTCAATAGCTTCGGCCTCTTAGAACAGCGCTAAAGCAATTATTGGGCCTCGAACAGCTAGTATAATCTACCGGTCGACCGTTAAGCACTAGCAAGGCTAACGACTTACTGACTAAGCCATTGAGCCGTGAATGATCGTGGAGAAGGGCGAGTTTGCGTTGCATTATCAAGACACATACTGCGGAAAAAAACAAAATGAAGCCCTATAACGAGGCAAAATGTTGACAATCGCCCACGGCTCAACAGACCAGCGGTCAGATGAAGAGGAAGGGCAGGCTACAGCTTAGCCTTGAGCAACCAGATCTGCCAACAGCTTGACCATCAAGCACCAGCAATGCTGATGACTTACAGACTGAGCCATTGAGCCATGAATAATCGCCGAGAAGAGCGACTTCTTGTTGCATTATTAACCTTGTCTTCTACGTTCTCACTTTTTTGACCGTTAGCCTCACCTCAAAGACGTCAGCCTCACTCCGAAGACTGTCACATGTAACTCGTCAGCCCACCGACCTTTAAATACGCCTTCAATTCGCCTACCAATCGACAGCCGTTCATGGTGAGATGGCGTACCTGTAAGTCGTACTAGTACGTATGCATGGCAATCAGAACACTGGCTCGTGCTACAAACAGAACAGACGTACGTTCTATTGTAGACTACTTGCCTTCGCTGGTCATTTCGTCTTGGGCGGCTGTCAACACTTTTTTGCTTTTTGAAGTCGAATGCCAGTCAGACTATATCTTCTAGTAAATTGTGCTGCCCAATCAACGGTCGTTCATGGTGAGATGGCGCACTTGTAAGTCATCTTCTAGAAGATACTTGGTGACGAGGATGTTCAGCCCTTCAATTCAAGGCTTCTCCAAGCCTGGATCTGGGTCGAGCGGAATCTATGAACTATCTCGCTGTGGGCGGCTGTCATCGTTTTGCTTCATTCCAACTTCATCATGCTCGTCTTTTGGAAATCTGATAGTAGCAGGACCATACATACGCCCAAAACCCGCCGCCCGATCGACAGCCATTCATGGTGAGATGGCGCA
Source organism: Pseudocercospora fuligena (assembly GCA_014298035.1). Lineage (NCBI taxonomy): Eukaryota > Fungi > Ascomycota > Dothideomycetes > Mycosphaerellales > Mycosphaerellaceae > Pseudocercospora > Pseudocercospora fuligena. Next base: position 355,010 of record JABCIY010000003.1, read on the forward strand.
CCTGTAAGTCATGTCTAATCGGATATGCTTGGTGATGAGGGTGCAGAAGTGCCTTCCTCGATCAGACTTCAATGTTGTTCTGACATGTTGATGCACTTGGGTCTCCTATGCTATCTCGCCGTGGGCGGCTGTAAACTTTTGCTCCACCACATTGCTGTCTCCTAGCTAGACAGTGTCTAAATACACGTAAGTTCTAGCAACCAATCGATAGTCGTTTATGGTGAGATGGCACACTTGTAAGTCATCTTCTTGAAGATGCTTGGTAATCAACAGAAGCATTTATGCCACTTCAGGTCACACATGTCCTGAGGCGCAGGTGACTTCTTTGAGCTATTTCGCCATGGGCGGCTGTCAATAATTTTGCTTTATGTCAACATTCTAAACACATCTTGAGATGGTCTCTTTGCTCTGGTGTCCACCGTCTTTCAGTCACTTCGAGTTGACTGGAGTTCAAAGGAGCCATTCTGTTTTTGATTGGAAGGGGCTGAGAGTATGAACTCGACATCATCTTGAGATTCTCATGTATCAAAAGGCAAAGAGGTATATCACTCATCCCATCCCACCCCAAAACGCCTTACAGTCATGCGTATGCAAAACCCCTCATCCCTCATCCCTCAAAACGCCATATATGAACTCCCACCCTGCACCTTATCCATTCTACAAACTCCCCCTAAACCCCTCAACAACACCCTCCAACATCCTCATCCCATAAAACCTCGCCACGGCCCTATACGTTCCCAACGTACTTCCCAACCTCTTCCCATCAACAGTATTCCTCCACTCCCCCGCACAACCACAATGTTCCATAAACTCATTCGTCCTGATCCTCCCACACTTCCCACACTTCAAATCCTGCGTCATCCACATAACCACCATTTTCTGTACCTCACCCAGCAACCTTTCCTCAATAATCAATCGATCAAACACAGTTCCACAATCGGCGTTCCCGCATTTGACGACGAGAGTGGCGGTGCTGTCTTCGTGGTTGATGATAGCGAGATCCATATCCTTGCATAAGTCAATATCTTTCGGAACGCAGCATTCGGGGCACGAGAGTTGTTTGATAGGTAAAGAGGCAGAAGGATCAATCCAATTCCCATCAGGACTGAATTCTCGAATTTCGAATAAATGAAGCAGTTCTTTTCGGAGGAGACGGGCTTCGAGGGATATAGTTTTGTCTAGTCGCAAAACTTCGTTGATGCTTTTCACGAGTTTGAGGACTGGGTTTTGGAGATTGAGGTGGCTGCCAGGCTGAGTGGGGAATGTCCAGTCAGGGAGAAGTTCTTCGTGCATGGATTCTGTACGTTGGCGTTGGATGAGTTGAGCGATTTGTTTTTTGAGGGGTTTGCTAAAGGTTTTGGAGAGGACGTTGCCGGGTGTGGTTTGATCGTCTGTTTCGGATTGGAAGATTGAGGCGTGGATGGGGAGTTGGGTCGCTCGGGGTGTGCTGCCGTTGAGTCCGGCTGGTCGTTTGCGAGCGTGCATGAGCTCGATGTATTCCACGATCCATTGCTCAAATGTGGGTTGCAGGATCGGCGGGAGGAAGGTCGCCATCTGCCAGTGCATGATCAACTGCAATTGCTGAGATTCTTCGTCAACGACTTTCTCGCAGCCTTTGCCGCCGTAGTTGAACTCATCGTGCCAGGCGAGATAGTCCCAGAACTCGGTGATTGACAGATCCAAAAAGTGGAACGCCGGCCGCTGGCTGATGGTCTTCAGGATGTACTCGCTGTAGGCATATGCATTGCCCACTTCTGCCTTGCTAGTCTGCAGCAGTAGACGGCCGGCATTGGCAAAGACAACATGTGAGCCAACCCGTCGGAACTCGTTGATGAGCTGCTGAAATGCTTTCTTGCTCATGACCTGCACGTAGTAGTGCAGATTGCGATCGTAGAGATGCGAGCTCGGACTCTCGATCCAGCGAAGCAAGTGTTGGACTAGCACATCGGCCATGCTGTTCTGGGTCTTGCTGTTGCATGCTTCTTGCCACCACGACCGGACCATTTCTCGCAGTGCACTGATTCCAGCAGCCGCGAAAGCGTTTTCAGACTGAATGGTTTGTGCTGTCTCATCAAGCGCATCTTCCTTCGCTCCAGCACCAGAGATACCGAGTGGATCGGCGCCAGCTCCTTCAGCATCATTGAGTACAGCTGAGGAGAGAATAGTGTTGATTGCAAGGTTCTTGACGCTGAGATCGATGCAAACTGACGAATAAGTGCCCGGAGTATTGATGGCAGGCATTTCAACGACCTCCATCCCACTCAGAACGTCATCTCGTTCGTGCCCAGCATGATCCGGGCGGGCATCTTGTGACCACCATAGCACGACTTTCTCCTTTTGCAATCGCCGAGCGTACGCAATGTCAATGAGAAAGCGCGGATCGTCTACTTCAAGATTGCCCAGAGGCACATTGCCGTATCGCGCAAATTCGAGCAGATGGCTGATCCAAAGACCAAGGTCGAGGTAGTGGCTGACCAGTCTTCGAGCAACAATTGATTGCCATCCCAATGGAGGTAGCTGCTTGTCCGTCTCATTTGCCTTCAATCTGAGCGAGGGCAGACTTTGCAGCATCGGCAGATCGTGCACGAGCATAGTTGCAGAATGTGACTGGAGGACAAGCATGATCGGCAGAGACTCCTCCTTTTGGATCTTCTTGATCGCATCGCCAAGTTCCTGCAACGCTCTTCGGTGGGTGGTGACTTGCACTGTCTTGAAATGAATACTCTCTTGGTAGTCAAAAGTCGGTTGCCATGGCTGCCCTCCAGTCTCCTCCAATTTGGCGTTCAGCAGCTCCTCATATACGCGATCGACATTCGGCATGCCTTGCTCACTGCGTGCGCGATTGAGCACGATGATCTTGGCTTCGGCCTTTGTCGAGCTGAAGAGTGCATAGATCTGCCTGTCGCCAGCACTAATGTGATAGAGTGCAAGATAGCTGAAGTTGGCGTCTGTCATGTATGGCTTCTTCGGCGGAACAGTGTGCAATGCTGACAGATCGAATCCTTGCTCCAGACCTTTGCCAAGCACACCTCGCTGCGACTCGTCGAATGTGCATACAGATCCGAGTTCCAGCATAGCGCGAACGTTGAGAGGCAGCTGTCGCTCGTAGACACCTTCGACTGAGTGGTGGTTAAATAGCACTGCCAACTGTACGCCTTCTTTGACGTAGACCTGCTCAGGCATGGTGAGCTTGAAGAGATGAGTCGAAGAGTGTCCATTAGGCAGAGTGTGGTTGATGACCTTCTCGGCTTGAACGCCCTTGATGTCCACGTCTGGCAAGTCGTCCTCCTTCAGGTTGAGATAGACTTGGCGAGGCACCACAACCTTGAGTTGATGCACTTTCTTGTCAATGAGAACAAATGCTTTCACCTCACCAGCGATGTCTGTATCCCGCAACTGAAGGATTTGCCAGTCTGTCGTGTACAGTAACTCGGCTTGGTTGCGGAAGAATGTTCCGATTGCATCGTTGGCATCAGCTCGCTTCTCGCCGAATAGCTGTCGCCGTCTCTTTCGAGCAGCCTTTTGAATCTTCCACTTCTGTTTCTGGTACTTGAGCCATCCTCGGTAGTCTTCAGTGATGCTTGGCATCTCCTTTGGAAGAGCATCGTAGGGGTTGACGGTAGCAGGCGCAGGCTCCTCGCGGTTTTTCCTCTTCTGACTGCTGACAAGCTTTGCTGTTGCCGCAGGCTTGAGCTTGTTCATTGGTGCGGCTCCAAAGTCTTCCAGGTCTCCACCAGTCCTAGTAGGGACGGCATTGGCATCGCGCTCTGCAAGAGGTTGTTTCGAAAACATGTCTGTCATCTTCACCTGTTTAAAAACATCGTCTTTCATCCGAATCCTCCTGTCTAGCCATTCTGGGTGCGGCACTCTCGGACATGGATTGCGCACCTTTTGTAACGCGGCAGGGATGGTGATGAGCTTCTGAATCTGCGAACCCAGTCGCTCAAGATAGTAGCCCCAATCAAGGATGTCTCGTGGATCCACGGAGCTGGGCTCTTCTCGCAGCCACTTCTTCAAATAGTACCGCTTCACGCTCTCATCAGCCGAAAAGATAGCTACTGGAATGGCGCGCTCAGTGACAGGCGCAGTCTTCGGCCTGGCAGAAATGATGTACTTGCAGTTGAGGCCCTTGTCTTTGATCATCTGCTCCCCCAAGAACTCAGCCAGACGCTTTGCCGTAGTGATCGCAGTAGATTTCTGCTGACCATACTCTTCCAGCGTTTTTGACATGCTCTTGTTCTCGCAAATGAGGTCGATCAGCTCCTCGTCTGCGAGCGTACTGCCGTGGGAGTGCAGAACATCGAGCCACTTGTTGGCGACCTTGGCAACTGCGTGGTAGACCTCCTCAAGCGTACTGCCTTCCAAGAAGAACTTGAATATTTGCTGTTGGAAGATTTTGATGAGTTTCAGCTCTCCTCTTCGCTTCACTTCAAATCCCTTCAGCTCTGCCAACGACCCGTCATCGTTGAAGACAGCATAACGTTTCTTCAAATTCTTGTCCTCTTCTTTCGATGTAGGCAAAATCATTGCCTTGTATGGTCCGTCAACCTCGAAGAAGATCGTGTTGTCGCTGTGCGTCTCGTACTTGAAGGTAGATGGATCAACCAGCTCTTGATATTGATGGTTCGTGAAGCGTGCATGTACCAGATGATTCAACATCACACAAGGATACGATACTGTCATCTTCTTGCCGTTCTTCAAATTGAAGGCAAAATTCTCCGGGAATGTGGCGGGCAGAATGCACCAAATACCGTCAGTGTCCAGTTCCAGCGGTCGGCCGAGTCGTTCTACGCGTTCTCGTGCCATCTGAATGATCCGAGCGCCAGTCAAGCAAGTGACGCCAGCCATTTCCATGGAGTACCATCTAGAACCCTTCCGCATGACGTACCCGTAGAATGAGTTCAAGATGACTTTGTGCGCAAGTTGTAGGGAATCGAACAGGACGATCATCTTCTTCGCTTCATCGACCTCGTCTTTGGATGCTCCACCCTTCTCGAGATCTGATGCCTTGCCTTTCCAAACCTTTTGCTTGCCCTTGAAGTCATATCGTCGATCACGGAAGTCCTTCACGGTGTCGACGTAGAACGGATTCTCTCGCTGGCAGATGATGGCTTCACGCTCGATCGTCCTGGTGTCGTGAATCTTGTGGTAGATCTTCTTGCTGTAGTCAGTGAGACGCTTCTTGACGAACGTGGTCTGCTCATCAAGGTTGAGATCCTGAAATGACCGAGACAGGCTGTTCGCAAACTTGCCCGGAAACCTTTCGTTCTCTAAAGCATGTCGGATCATGTTGTATTCATCTCGTTTGGCCGGAAGAAATTCTCCTCTCCAGGACCAGGGCATTCGTCTATCGCAGGTCTTGCCGGGTCGATTGAAGTCGCATGCGGCACAAGCAGATTCGTCAATCATGCTGTCAGGCTGTAATCGATTCGTGGTCATAATGTTCGGATACATGGATGCGACATCCAAGTGGTAAATCAAGGGTCGCTCGCTTCGGTTCGGTGTCGCTTTGAGCTTCTGTAGTCGATCTGCAATCTGGGCCTTCACCTCATCGTAATTATCCACGTCGTCCATCGACTTCTTCTCTTCGACTGTGATTGTGAACCTCAGGGCGTCATCGAGCTCCTCGAGCAATTCGTCGATTGCAGTCGTGTCAACAGCGAAATTGGTGGGAATATCACTTCGAAAGACACCGCACTCAATACTTTCGACATGGCCTCCGACATACGTCTCCGACTCTAGCAGATGTCCTTCCCAGAACGATTCTCGAGGCTGAACGTGCTTGTTGGGCAGTACAATCTCTTTCTGGTATGCTTGCACCATGAGCAACATTTCGCATAGGGTTCCAGTTCCTTTTCGCAGCACATCATCAGGGCCCAGTGGAATGATCGTACACAACGAGAAGATGAACGGATGCACATATTTCATGTACAGGTAATACGTCGCCACAGCATCGGAAACAGAGTATTCTGCCAAAGTTTGCGGTCGCTCTTGGGCGTAAGGAGTCATCAGTTCTGGATCGAGCTCGTCCGGATCGTACCCAAGCTTGGCAACGGTGACTGCTTTCAAGCCTCGACTGCCCTGGGGCAAGTAAGAGTCTCGATTCACCCAGGCGAATGCGTCCATGTGCGCGCAGTGAGTCGATTGATAAATGTCTTCACTGTTTTTCCGGAAGCCAATTTCTTGGTACATGTCAATGCCGTGCACGCTCGCTCGAGCTTCCACGAAAGGCCAATCGAAGAAGTCACCGTTGTACGTGACCATGATAGTCGGCCGAGCTTCTTTTATGCAGCTAAAGAAGCGCTCAATCACTGCTTCTTCGTTCGCCTCGTTGAAGATGATAAAAGGTCCTTCGAATTCCGGCTTGGGCGTGTACTCAAAATCCTGGATGTCTTCCGAGACGATTTCTCGATTGGTGATCAGAAATCCTTGCCCATCGATCATGTACGAAATCATCATAATTTGATCAATCGCAGCGTCTGGGAATTTCAAGGGTAATTTTGTGGTTTCGATATCGTACGCCATGACCACCGGATCAGCTCGCGTCAGGCGGTCCTCGAGACATCGCAACTTTACTTGACCATGCTTTGCTTCCACTTCGTACCATTTTCCTATCCGAATGTCCAGATCGATCGAAACTCGCACGTGGTAAGGCACATCGTACTCTCGTATATCCAGAATGAAGTCGCTCGCGTCTGCAATTCCTGTCGGCCTTCGATCGCGCTCTGCATCGTCCTCGAACATATCAAAACCAGCATTTGCGCTTGCCACTTCAGCATATGTGTCCATGGCGCTCACTTTGCTCTTGTTCTTCTCTGCAATTGGCAAGATTGCCCTTCGCACTGCCAGCAGATCTGTGACATTGGCGAACAGCAATTTGAGGAAGGTCCGCCTGTATCCAAGCAAATGGTTCGGCATCTTCAGATCCTCCTTGTCGACTCTCTCCACCCGAGTAATGAGTCCTTCATAGCTCCTCCTTGCCCACTCTTCCACTTCTGGCTCTCGGCCCTTCTTGACGCCGATCAAGAAGTATGGCTGGTATTCTACGCTAGCCTTGAACTGCTCGCCGTCGTCGCCAATGAAGTAGAAGTCCACCGCTGCTCGGCCACCAGGAATCTTCGAATCTTCTATGGCAGTACTGTGCATGTTGATCAGCCATCCTTGCCGCTTCTTGCCTGCCTCGAATCGCTCGAATCCCTGGTTTTCGTCGATCTTATGGGCAAGTCGAGTAGCTTCGATCTTCTCATTTTGGTTCGTCGCTTCCGAGTTTCGCAGTGTGGATGGGTCGACGACTCGCACTTTTCCCGCCTTGAGTTGACCAGATTTGTTGGCGCCGAAACGCGATTTGCCTTCCTTCCGGCGGACAGGCATATTGGGAGTGTATGAGGCCGAGTCGGCCTTTTCAATGTATCGTATTATGCAGTCATTACTGTGTCGTCAATTGTGTCCAGCCGTCAATTAAAGTGCCTGCAATGCTGTGCTGTGCTGTGCTGTGCTGTGCTGTTCTTCAAAGTGTGTGTAGTGGAGTGGTAAGCCAAAGCTGGCAGCGCGTCCCGGAGAACGCGTCTTGAACGCGACCTCAAATTGACTTTCGGCAGTACTTCCGGTGTGCCTGAGGCTGTCGACTTCGCACCTTTCACATGCATCATCGATTCCTGCTTCCTCTTCCTGTTTATCCATCATCATGGCAGACGATACGCGGCAGAGCCCGCAACGGGAAGACCTCAGCAAGGAGGCATTGACTGTTCATCCAGAGAACAAGGCTTTCTCGGGCACACAATGGCAGGGTGGGAAGCAGATACCATACAAGCCGCCAGAGAATGCGAACATGATGGCAGGAGGAACTCAGCATACTGCGGGCGGAGAAGTGCCAGACGTAACTTTTATGAACGCATTGCAGGCAGGTACACCGATATGGGAGGTTCATAAGCGGCCGTGTGTGAGAGACAGTCTCCTTCAGGGCATGATTGGAGGCTTTGCCATTGGAGGTGGTAGATTGGTCTTTGGAGGTACGTGTCGTGAACACTGGCCGTCAGTATGGACGTGTGACTGATTGCTCTAGCTTCTGTCCCTAAAGCCGCGAACTGGGCTGTAGGCACTTTCTGCCTCTCGGCTGGCGTGCTGTATCAGTACTGCATGTACCAGAGACAAGCAGAAAAGGAAGGCATGATGCGCGCTGTGGAAATCCTGAACAAGAAGCAGGCCGAGAAACAGGCTCGAGAAGAAAGGAAGGCAAAGCTGCGCGAGGAGAGAAGAGAGGCGAAAGACAAGGAGCTGGATGTGCAGTACAAGGCTGCTGGTGATAAGGGTGAAGGAAAGGCTTGGTACAAATTCTGGTGATACCCATCTTGCAAAGCACACTGTAAGCATCTCCACTGTACATCGTATAATACTGCCGTTGTACATGCATCACTCTGTACACTTCTGACACGAAGGAAGGAAAGAGCAGCTCTTCACGTGGCCCAAGCTTGCGAACACTGCACAACTTCCAGCCGCCGATCTGAACTCACACCAGACACGCACCAACACCTGGCACTCCTCGTCAGTGAGCTCAGATACCATACGCGCACGTCACCATGGCCGACGCCAATCCCCGCGCGAGTAGCAATGCGACCGTGGCAATGCCCTCTCCGCCAACGGAAGTCATTGAAGCGCTGCTATGTACGTTGCCACAATAGACAGCGTGTCGCTGCACGGGACTGACATATCCACAGACGACGACTTGGACGCTTCGACCCAGTGTCACTTCAAGAAGTTGTCAGGTGAGCTCAGGAATCGCATTTATCGGGAGGTGCTCGTTGAGCCGCACGGCGTGCACGTATTCCCGGGCTATCGCGACCCCGGCCTCCTCTCAACTTGCTACGAGATCCGCTCTGAAGCCCAGAGCATCTTCTATTATGAAAACCTCTTCTTCTTCGATGCCCAAGCCTTCAACTCCGACCTCCAATTTAAGTTCTTGCACCACCTCCGAGGATTACGGTTCCCGAATGAGAAACGATCAGTGCAAATCGGCGGATCCAGCTATGTCGACTTTGAGCCTTCTTGGCCCAATCTTCTCTTGTGGCTTAAACGCGTGCACGCTGGCGATGTAGCGTGTGGTCTTTCCGACCCGAGCGTGGTGGCCCAACTTGGCCCTCGCTATCAAAATCTAAAAGAGCATGTCATATCCGGCATGTTTGCTACAGCGCGTCGGCTGAGGAAGAAAGTGTCGTGGGGGGTGCTGGAATCGATCTTCCTAGCTCAGCGACCTTCGTTGATCGTGACGGACGAGAGATGGGCGCAGGATTAAGGACTCGCACTGCTCAGTGCACATCGATGGAGAGGGCTGAGAAAGGGAAGTTTGCAATTGATACGAACGCGATCCTGCATCTACACGAATCAGAAGTGTACTCAGCTTGAGCATTGATTATGACATCAAGGCCTTCACTAGGAGTCGGAGAAGCAATGTATCATCAGGAGGCTCTTCCTTCATCACGAAGGCACCATTGTACCTTCTTCTTTTCCAGATCATGGTAAAGAAAGCTATCCTCTTTTCGTGCTAGCTTCGGAAAACCCAATTTACTTTCCGATGCACTCCTGCTACCTCCTACTCCTCCACCACTTTCACTTCACGTACACTTCATCTTATTTCCAGCTTTCAGCCGTGTCTCGCCGCGCCGACAAGACGCTTGTTCAGAGTCAGTCGTCACTAAATGCTTGGGGATGGAATCTTCGGCGTTGCTGAGCATGGAGACGAAGGCGATCCACACGAAGCAGCCGCAGTGGATCGAAGTCGAGGCCCATCGACATGGACCTCCATGAACGACGTGCTCTGCAGATAAGGTTGCATATAGGAATTACCATCACAAACATCGCTCTGTCAGCCTTCTCAGCATTCCCATCATAAAGGCGACGACGATCATCTTCTCGGGCATACCGGCTTCACAGTCCGGGAAGGTCCGCATGAAAATGGAAGTCTGGTCCGGAGTACGGTAGACACGGTAACAAAGTCAAACTCCTGTTCTGGACTGCACTGGCCATCATCAAAATAAACAGATAAAGATAGATTGTGTGACATTTGACAGCAGTCGGTACCTGCGTCGACTGCATGTGTGCCCCTCAGGACTTAGCTCCGGACGGCGAACAAGGACAGAGATCCAAAATGACACTGCCCTACGAACCGTGGCACCACATCAAACTCCTCCAGATCTTGTGGTTGCTATCACATGTCAGCCGCATTGGCGCCTAGACGATATACAGGGCCTGACATGGATGAATGTGCCTGATTGAGAAGCGAGATAGCCATCTGCTGGGCTGAACATCAGATTCCATCGTCGTTCAGCCCATGATGACCAACATGCGGACGACGTTTCTTCGTAAACATAATGAATCACCAGCCGTCCTGACAGAGGTCGGAGAATTCTCATCGGAAAGACGTTCGCCAGGACGCTATCGACCTGGTCTTGGCACCGGCTCCAGCATAGCGACGCTCTTGGCAAGACAAGAAAGGGTTGGTCCAGCATGGGGTATGCGAGGCTAGGGCAATCTCGCAGGCCTCCTGTGGCACTACTACTTCCTGTGCGGCTCAAACACCACGCTATTGAACTTCCGCGATGATATGCATCTGGTTGATCAATCAGGAACCAACCCCCGTGGCACCCTTGGCCTCGTCATAGAACAGCTTTAGGCCAGCAGTACCATCTCCAAATATGGTGTCGATGCAAACAGCATATATGGGCGCTGGCTCTGCCCTGCGTCTCATACGTGAAACACATCAGACACAATGGTTTGCCTTCGACAACAACTCTCGGCAGCTCTGCTGGCCACTTTCGGTCTTGCCCAAATCGCCGCTTCTGCACCGACAAGCAGTAATGCTTCCGCACCTGTACCTATTGCCATCGGCGGCAAGGAAGCCGATATCAGTAAAGACTTCATTCGTCTGATGCTGCCGGAGTACGATGGTACGCGCGATCCCACATAACGTGTCAGAAGAGATCATGAGCGATACTAACGCACCACTAAAGTCGTACACGTCGTCAACTCAGCACCCAACGGCATTTACGAATTCCCTCCACTGGTGACAGGAGAATACTCGATCCCAGTATCCGGTCTCGGTTCAAACGTCAACTCTCCATCTCCAAAAGTGCCAAAAGCGATTTTCATCGGAGGTGGATTCTCACAATGGGAGATCAACAAGATGTACAATACCTATGCCGAAGTCCAAGCCGTTCCGTGGCTATACCCACCAACGACAGCTCGTGCGAACGGTACTGTCGTTCCACCTACGGAGGCGATTGTTGCGAGAGTGAAGCAGGTCTTTACTCAGTATGGGTGAGTTGATATTGAGAAGTGTGGGCGATGAGTGATGCGTGCTGACTGAAATGCTCTAGACTGGTGCCAGGAAATGACACTGACCCTGCGCCGGGGATTTGGTCGTTCTAATGATATTCAGCGCCTAAGCCTTTGCTTCAATTTTTAATACATTTAGACCGACATTCATAATGACACTCGACATGACCACTCCAGAATTTTCTTCTCCCTCAGAGTTCAAGACCAAGATACTCTGTCGTCAAAGCGTCCAATTCAGTCAAGACACCAAAGCCTAGCAACATCCACCTATTTTCTTGACCACCACATCACGAGCCGGCTCACAACACCGCAGCTGTTGAATTCCTCGCAGCATCCCGTCAGTCGAAGTGATGAAGGTCGAAGATCCATCATCCCTACACCAAAAACTATTTTCTCCTGCCACACCTCGCCTAATACCCATCGTCCGACGAAGAATAATACCCCTCCGAACCCCCCTGCTCATTCATCACCTCATTACACTTTTGATCCGCAATCCCATTCTCCTCCCTCGAAATCCACTTATAACTCACACTCCCCAACTCCTTAACCCGATCATCAAGCCTCGAAGCCTCCTGAATCAAATCCCGATTCACAACTTCATTCCCTTCAGCATTAACCCAACCATTCTCAGACCACTTGTAAATCCAATCATTCATGCAGTTCACGGCATATCTCGAATCAGAAAGTATGGTCACATCAAGATAAGGGGAGGAGTCGAGTTCATCGTACTTCTCGAGTGTCTGTTCGAGAGCGATGATTATGGCTGTGATTTCTGCTCGTTGGTTTGTGGGGCGTGGGTAGCTTGGGAGTTTTCTAGTCCAGGATGTATAGGCTCCGTTTCTGCTCATGTGGATTGCTGATGCGGCGGCGATGGAGTTTGAAGAGCCGTTTCCTCGGCAGCCGCCGTCGACGTACCAGTGCATGGTGTAGACCATTGTTACGTGAGCTGTGTTAGCTGGTAATGTGGGACTTGTCACTGGAAAGACCGTGGTGTGATCTTAGGAGTTGGCTTTACTTTTACTTTGGGACATTTACTTGTATCTTTCACGTATGTTTGTTATAATATCAAAGGTCAATAGTATACACGAGATATTTGGCATCTTGAGTCGTGGACAAACGGATGTTGTTTTGAGGAGATGAAAGAGACATGGACCAGGGGAGGAAGTAAGGTTTCTCGGTTCTACTTTCTTCCGTCCTTGACTCCAGACCAGAGTCCAGACCGTACTTATAGAATTGAACATCCACTCAGCAATGTGATGAGGTCAATGGTGCATAGTATTTATCAAGTGATTGCAATCATTGATCAAATCAGCCTGTAACAAAGGGACAGCATTTGTCTTTGACGTCCTCTCTAGTCGTCACCAAATCGGCATTGCCTCATTTTGTCTAGAGCAGAAGACGGACTCCAGTCCGTACCCGGCCTTCATCTCGTCACTGACGTTAAAAGAGTTCGTATCTCATCGAAACATCAAGCATTATACTGCGCTCATCGAGACTAGGGCGAAGGTCGACAGAGGTGCCATCTGATACGCACGGTCTCTGGTCCTACATGTATGGAACAGCCACAGAGTCCTTTGCCATCGGGTGATCATGCAGCAGCGCGAGGCTGAGCACTCGCAAGCGAGATGCAAGACGTAGGCACGGTAGGTCTCCTTTTGCGCTCTGCCTCAATAAGCTGAACCAAGAGATTTCCGTTACACCATGACTCTATCGCCAGCGCCAAATGTCACGCCCTGACCGACCATCCTAAGCCGACAACACAGGTGGAGAAGAGCTTCGTCACGCTGAGAGCGATGGCGGCGCGTTGCGCCGGGATATCACAGCCTAGTACAGGTCGCATAGAGAAGAGACTGGGGAAGAGGAAGGCTATTGAGCCAAACAGTATCTATCGTGGCAACCACACTGGAGGGAACGCTCGTGTCCAGTATGGCAATGTCTTCGTACAGGGAGACTACCATGCTGTGGCGCTTGATGATACAAGGGCAGTGACAGCTCTGGACAAGTGCAGCAGCAGAGAATGTGCTGCGTTAATTGCCAGGCTGCATTTCTTGGCTGATCAGTGCACCGCGACTCTTCAGACCAGGCACGGCACGGACATGGTGGCTCAAACCAGCGCAGAAGACCAGCTCTTGACACTATTGTGCTGGTTGCGAGACATCAAGACTATACCACAGCAAGTTTGTGATGACTTGCCGGTTTTCAAAGACGCATTTGGAGCAGCTACATTCATTGATACACGATACGTGACGAGCTGGAACGTGAGTTGCGTATCCACTGACAGCATCGTGCTCTGCTGATCTTCCTGATCATGTGCAGGTCTTCGAATCCTTAATTTGTAACTCTATACGAGAGCGACCTGGCCGGCATGGGCTTCAGAGGGTGAAGAATCTGCGTTATCGGCTTCATGACTCCAAGCGAGACCAAATCATCGACCCTCGTCGCGACCGTAACAGCTTTAGATACGTATTTCTCCCTGGTCGACTCGTCAGTATGAGCATGTACTTCGACTGGAACGAAGTGTCTTATGACTCGTGTCCTCGCTGCCACCATGAGCAAGTTTACATGCCAGACACCGATACCATATGGTAAGCTTTGGAACATCAACATGTAAATTGTGCACTGATTGTGGTTCACATAGCTCGAATTGCAGTTTCATTTACAGGAGCTTGCCCGCTGAAGCAGTGTCGGAGGAGCAAGCGACACTGCCAGGATCTCAGGTCGAAGAACGAGATCGCGTCATCATGTCGCCAATGCCTCTGGCTTCTGGCATTGCAGAGATCGACAGACCCGAACACTTCAGCCGTATCTGTATAGGTGCTATGCCGTCTGTGACAATACCTGCACCGAATGACCCGAGAACGACCAATAATATCTGGGAACAATTACAAGCCAACGAGGACTTCCGAGCCGGCAGAATCGATCTTGATGCTCTGTGCGCTGAGCTCAGAACAAAGGCCAAGGCCACAGAAATTGGGGTGGTGGTTGATCAGGGACAATTAAATGCTTCTCTGAAGAAATTTCTCGAAATCGAGACGGAGCATGTGCTAGAGAGACAACAACATGAGTCTGGGGATTCAGACACCTCCCGGTCCCGGGACCCCGTTAATTTGACAGCGGTAGCATTTGCCTCCACCCGCAGAATTGGAGACGCACGCAAGAACACTGGCTTACCGTATAACTGTACCGAATGCGACTCGACCTTTACATTTGCAAAGGATCTCAAGTAAGTCTCAAATGCCGTTTCATCCTGTAGACAATGCTAACATGTTTCGAAGACGCCATACTAGACACGTGCATCCCGTACGACCGCATCGATGCGAGAGACCTGGCTGCAACAAGGCCTTCGTTTGGCCGAAGGACCTGCGTCGACACATTGATCAAGTACACCTAGGTATTAGCACTGGACACTCCTGTCCGCACTGCCCAAAGAAATACTCTCGACTAGATAATCTAGAACGACATATACGGTCTGATCATCCTAGCTCCGACCCAGGCCTTGACGTTCTGATGTCGGGCATCACTTCCGAGTCCGACGCTCACAGCATGTCCAAAGATCATCCTAGCTCCGACTCAGGCCTTGACGTTCTGATGTCGGGCACCAATTCCGAGTCCGACGCTCACAGCATGTCCAAAGAATGACCACCGACTGGATAACCTCAAGGAGATATGCGGTCTGACCATTCTGGCTCTGGCTTTCTGCAACATTCTGGACTGCGGGAGCGTTCTTCGCCAGAGGCGCGAAGAGACCCTCTAAAGGGGCAGTGGCTTCTCCCTGCATGACAAAGAGGATCGGAGTCTCCGCTGAGTAGTGCCCGGTATAACATCAGACCTTCGCGAATCGATGGCGTGAGCTTGGGACTCAGTGCAGACTATGTTCACAAGATGAATATTCCGTATAGATCAAAGGATCTGCGTTGGGATCTGGTAACCGATTCTGCTAACCAAGAGCCTCTAAGGTGGTGTGTTGGGGAGGCAGGTCACGATGAACCTCCGTAGACAAGGCTTACAGCCCGTCATGAAGCCCAAATTCAGTTTTACTGTGAACCTCTTGTGCTACTGCTACATCTCTGAGTCCTTTCGTAGGAGCTCAACTCGCCTGTCTCCCACGCTCAGCAGGCAAAGTCTCCCGTATCCTCTGCAATAATTCTCCGACTGTAAAAGGCTTCGACATGACTGAGTCCATACCCGCTTCCATAGCTTTATCCTGCTGTTCCTGTCTTACATTTGCTGTCGTTCCAATGATATCCAAGCGTCTAATAATCTGACACTCTTTCTCAAGTTCGCGGATTTTGCGAGTGCATGTCAGGCCGTCCATGACAGGCATTTCCTGAGACAAGGTCAGCATTCATTCATTGCACATCTTGTTGCTTCGTGACTTACCCAATCCATGAGCACCACATCAATCTTCGATGCCTCTGTATCATCACTTCGCGACTGCCAGCAGTCGGTATTTTCCAGAATCTTCAAAGCCTCTTCGCCATGATTCGCAACGGTTACAGTGCATTTGGCCTTTCTCAACTGCTTCGCCAGAATCTTTTGATTGACCAGATTATCTTCCACAAGCAAGATATGAAAGTTATTCCGGTGCTGCGATTGCTTCTCTTTGGGAAACTCTTCAGCTGCTGGTGCCTTTTCTGCGTGAGCCTCGAGTTGCTTATTCCCATCAACGGGAGGAGAGGCAAGCATATCTGCAGTCTCCAGTTCTTGATCGTCTTCCTCACGACTCGGACCATTCTTTTCCTTGATTCCTTCTGCCATGGCCGTATCCGTCGGGGTTTGAATTGTACGGGAATGATCTTCCGAGGTCATTCTGCTTACTGGCTTCGGATCTGGTGGTGCACTGGAGCTGCGTTGTGGCAGATTTGGTCGTGTGTTGACTGGTTTGGCTCTTTGAACTGGGCTTGCTCGTCTCTGTTCCGCAGACAAGTCGGTGTCTTTGGCAGTTGTGGTCTGGATGTAGAAACCAAAGACAGAGCCTTCGCCACTTCGCGACGCACAACCTACACCACCTCCTTGCTTTTCCGATAGTTGACGGCAAATATACAGTCCGAGCCCACTTCCTCCGTATGCGATATCAGTCTTCGGCCGGGCTTGCGAGAAGCGTTGGAACAGTTTCTCTTGCTCTTCCTCGGTCATTCCACGACCAGTGTCTTGAACACAGAAATACAAGTAAAGCTTCTCACTGCCCGATGCCGGCGTTCCCAGTGCAAGATTGACTCGTTGCGTGTCTTGAGCTCCGATCCAATCCAGGGCTCCAAAAATGGTTCTGATTTTGGGAGGCCGATACTTCTGTGCGCCGTAAACTATTGATATCCTTCTCGTCGGCTGAGAACTGGTAAATTTGACGGCGTTGCTAATCATATTGATCAGAACCTGGGTAAGTCTGGCAGGGTCCAACAGAACATAGTTGATATCGGCATTGTGATAAGAGTGATCTTCCAACGCCTCCATGTCGATATCCTCCATAGCACTCTCCGTGCTGAACATCTTAATGGTGTTATTGACCACATCGATGGGACGACCGGCCACAGGACTTATCGTGAACATATTCGATTCAAGACGACTCAAGGTCAGGACATCGTCAATCACCCGTCGCTGATGCGCGCCACAGGCGATGATGGTGGTAGCTGCATCCACATTGTTTTCGATGACTGCTCTGTAGCCTTCCTTGGTATCTTCCACGTCTTCATCAAGACACGCCCTAATCCCGTCTGCGAGCTGAGTGATCGCTGTCAATGGGTTGCGCATCTCGTGGCTTGTGGTGTCGATAAACTCTTCTTGCCGTCGTTTAGCTTGAGTTGCTGCTTCAGCATTGCGAGATTGAACAGATTCCGCCCATTTCTGGTGAGAGATATCAGTGAAATAGCCCATGACCAGTTTGACCTTTCCATCTTCCATCAAAGGAAAGCTGGATGTCAAAATCCACGTAGATGTAGCTCCCTCATCGTCATCCTTGACTTCAGCAGATTTCCAACTGCGTTGCAGCTGGAATTCTCGCACTATCCTCGGTCCACCTTTCATCATCGCCTCGAGGTCTTTGGTAGCAGTCTCTCTATCGCGAGCCGAAAGTTTGTCCAGCACAGAGAAGATCTCTGTGTTCGTCCTATCGTGTTCAAAAATCTCGTAGAACTGCTCATTTGCCCAAGCCAGTTGATTGTCTGGGGTCGTTTGGCACATTCCTAGAGGTGCATGTTGAGCCATCAATTGGAGTCTGCTCTCGCTCTCATCGGCGAAGGCCTCAAACAGCCTTTCACTCTTCAGCTTTTCGTTCGAAGTTTCGACGGCTGTGTTGTAGAATCCTTCAATACTACCGCTGTCTCCGAAGAGAGGCAAGTATTGAACCGTGAAAGCTGTTGCTTCTGGCCCATCTGTACAATGCATGAAATTTGGCTGGTCTGGAACATCGACTGCTCTCCTTGTCGCAGCAGCTTTTCTCAGCAAAGTCTCGATCTCCGCGGCATGATCTTTGAAGGCTGTCTTGAGCGACTTTCCCAGGAGATCAGAATAATCCCTGCCACAGAAGGGCGTGAACAGCTCATTATAGATAACGATTCTGTCCTCGCCCCAAAGTATGCAAGCCGGGCGGGTGTCCGCAAAGAGCATCAGGATATGGCATCGTAAAGCAGCAGGCCAATCGCTTAGGGGGCCAAGAGGTGTTGCACTCCAGTCCGAGGTTCTGAAAGAATCTGTATGCGCGTTGTTCGGTAGCCCTTCTGTCCACGTAGGAATGGCTCTCAAGCTTGCCTTCTTCGCCTCGACGTGCGAGACATCTTGCATAGGTTCAATGTCGTCATTCACGTCGGCCACCATAGAGAGCGATATCCAAGGCTGTTATCGCCGATCGTCCAATGTCCAGTATGAAGCAGTTTCGAGAAGTATGCATAGGAGTGATGAGAAAATTGAGCCATTCTTGAAAGGGAATCTAGACCTCGCGATCAACGCCTGGCCAGTGGCGTTGATGGCTTTGGGAAGGTGCCAAGGATGGCGATCGCTGAGTCATCCGCCAAGCCGGTCAGTCTCAACACGTGAAGTTCTTTCGACCTCAGCTCAGAATTTGGAAGTCCCCATCTCATCTCTAAGCCTGACCTTTGTATCTGATATGGCCAAGAGACAGCGAGTTGCTCACTCAGATCGTAGACCGATCTAATGGTTGCGATGGATTCCAGAGATTTAGCAAGTTATGCCCAACAGCATGACACTTAGATGCTGCATTCGTCTCCACGCCATCACGTCTGGGCCCACGACTCGCCCTTGTCTCAGAGAGATCTCGACACTATCGTCTCCAGGACCACACGAGCGACCTCTCCCTTGTAAGGCATTGTTCTTGGATGGCAAATCGCCGTATCAATGCCGCAAACTTGCCCAGAGTCCCAAGAAAGAATACTACTCAATGGGCATTGGTTTTCAAGGCTCTCATCTTGATTATAAGTATCTAGGATCACCTGGGTGATTGTAATTATGCTCAACTACACTAATCAGTGCAGGGAACATGTCTCAAAGTGAAATGGATCGCTCACCTCCTGCTAGCCCAGACAACCCTCCAGACAGGCAATTTGACAACACGCTTGAAGATCGAATCGACGAGATATGTGAACGCATCATGCAATATCCGGGCGACGTCCACCTGAAGGCCTTGCTATGGGCTGACCCTAGCAATCCCTGTTGCGATGAATTCAGAAATTACTTCAAATACAATTGGGAAGCTTTGAGTGAAGTTCGAGGCTATGTTGCCCTGAACGCACTGATGATGAGCACGATCCTGATCTGGAACCTCCAGACTGACCCTCAGCGCGACTTGATGCAAGAATGTCTAGCTTATGCCAGATCTTACCAGGAAATGAATGCAACACGACAGATTCCTACGCATCCGGGCATGCGAAGCGTCTGGATCAGTGCGATATATGGACACTACATCGCTGGTGCTGTCCGTCCTGATGAGCTGTTGAGTGTCAAACTTGCGACGATTGTCCAGCACTACGGCACCGACGATGAGAAAGACGCCTGTAACGACTTCTACAGCAAGTATTCGAAATCGGCCGACGACCTGGTCTTCGAGAACACGGAGAAGTATGGGGCGGCCTTGTGTCAACAATTTAAGATGGATGTTATGGAAGCGTTCCTGGAGAATCCGATGATACCAATCTTCGAGTATGTGCCAATAGTGCATGAGCGGACTGTCAATGCTGAACGGAAGAAGTTGGCAGACTTCGGGAAGCAGAAGCAAGCTTGAGCGCTCACGCACCGGGAGTTTCTCCGCGAGGAGTAGTCTGAACGCACACGTATCAGCGACATGGAAAGCTGAGCCACCCACTCGCATCATGAAACGAATGAGATAAAATTGTGTGTTGTCTCCATCTCCTTACGTCTATCACTCCGAGCCTTTGTTGACATAAAATGAGCCAGCATGAATCGTGACTAACCTCCTGATCTGGGTAAGAGCCTTGTTTCGGAGTGCTTTCGGATGAGCATCTACAGTCCACACCTTGTCTCAGCTGACCTCTCCCTGCTTGCAGAGTAAGGTTCGTATGAGGCTTTGCCGCTCTCATTCGCTGCGTATTGACAGTCTCTTGGAGCGGTCCGAAGTGATCATATCAGTCGAGTACTTCATCATCTGCCCGCCTTGACTCGCCTCAAAATCTTCCAACATTACGAGTGACCCGACGTGGAGCGTCGCTGTCCTGCTGCCGTTTGCATAGGAATTTTCCAGGAGCAATTAGTCCACAGCTCTTTCAGCTCACTTCACCTACAAGCTTTCATTCACGAATGGAATTCCACGATCGATTGTTAGCAATTTCCTGTACCTAGCAAAACACTGCTGTTGGAGCGGTTGCAG
Source organism: Pseudocercospora fuligena (assembly GCA_014298035.1). Lineage (NCBI taxonomy): Eukaryota > Fungi > Ascomycota > Dothideomycetes > Mycosphaerellales > Mycosphaerellaceae > Pseudocercospora > Pseudocercospora fuligena. The sequence goes on from JABCIY010000003.1 coordinate 375,171, forward strand.
GTGTGAATTTTCTCTCGAGCTTCGACGGTTCACTCACCTTGCCTTGGCCGGAAACGCCTCTTCTTGGATGCACGCTGCTCCTTTCCTTGTGCAGGCGGAGGATTCGCTGCGTCTTGCTCTTCTGCCCTTTTCTTCGTTTCATCGCTACGTTGGTCATGATGGCGGCGTGAGTGGAAAATGTCCTTACGAGAAGCGTGAAAGAAGGATTACTAGGTTTGGGACAGTGTTCGCGTATGTGCATATGAGAGTAGATCTTTCCTCGTCACACGAGATGTGAGCCTCACTGCACTCCAAGGCTTGGTACGACACTTCTCTCGGAGCCACTCTAAGTGCAGACTACATGTAGACCTCCACAAAGATTCAATCCTGCGAAGGCCCCTCACCTGCGCGAGAGTCCTCGAAGCCAAAACATCTCGTGCCGGGCTGGATTGTGACTCTCTCAATTGAGTCCTTTAATGTCGGAGAGCAGCTCACGACACATTGAGTCGCCTTGGGCATGACAATTGATGGACGGAACCACAGGTCAAAGGAGACGCCTTTTACTTGAAGGCATGGCAAGCAACACTGGCCTGTTTGCGAGCTATGACAGTCACAGCCTCACAATCCTGCACTAGTGCCCTGCCCCGACGTACACAGCCTGTTAGAATGCGAGGAAATTGATCATGGAGACTAGCACCATACTTGTTGATTAGTGATTACTCACTAGTCAGCGCCTATAGTCACAATCAGTAGTCAATAATAAGTGAATAATCAGTAGTCATAGTCACGTAATCATATAATCACAGTTATATAGGCTATCTATGCTTGGCAATACGGCTGACCTTCGGGTTTAAAAGTGGGTCTGCATGTGAAGACAAAGAAGACATCCGACAGCTGCAAAACAACATGGTATGATATGGACAACTAAGAGGGGATGTATGTCAGTACGAGAACAGGTTATATACGATAGGTATGCTTAGTTTCGGCTCTGTTTAAGGTCTTCCTGTTATTGTCCTGTGATTATTAACTATAGTCACTAGTCAAGGAATCGATAATCATAGTCATAGTCACATGTGATTACAGTGACTAGTGATTATCCGTAGTCAGTAATCAACAACTATGACTAGCACTCTCCAGATCGCTCGTTATCACGGAACTAATTCAATGCCAAATGTCACAGATCTCCCTCGCTTTGCACAAGCCATTGTCTTGAACAACTCTAGGTGACTGGCTTTTTCAGTCCCTCAAGGCTCATCTTCACTTCGATCCCTCGATTCCAAAACAAGAACTTGGCGCATGGTGTCACCGATATCTTACGCTCAGCACAAGCAATTCGCTCGAGTGTTTTGGAGTGACTACTCAGTCTGCTACCTGCCGAGTTCTCGACTATGTGCCGTATGAAGCTCACTTCACTTGAGCATCTCGTTATCACTACTCGTTTCAATTCCTAGAGAAACCGAGGTCGTGACCTAAGAATGTTCAAAGTATTCGAAGTCTTTCAAACGTTAGCGAACTTGGTCTACACATGTAGGTATCGAATACGTGAGTGCTCACTTTTTTTGCCTCTATAGCCGATTTCTGCCCGGTGCTACGGGTCTCAGCTTAGCTGCATAGCCTGGAAGCCAACCTGGACTCGAGTGAGCTATGCATCAGACATTGCCTCACCGTGTGGCACATTCAACGCTCGCCTTCGAAATGAATTGTCCTGACTTTCGACTTCGTTGCACGGTCCAGCGACTGACCCGAAGTCGACTTCACTCTACGGGCCCGAAGTATAACAATGTGTGAGGTTGAGACTGCTCACATAAGCTTCGAGAAGATCATCTCCAATTAATTGCAAACAATACCTAACGCCGGTTGTAAATGCAGTCACTCAGCCAAGTTCAAACCCTCGAAGCCCTGCTCTGCTTGACTCAAATGTGACAGATCCGAAGCTTTCCCTCCGGATCACTCAACTTCTTCTCGATCTATTCACATATTAGCACTTACACCTGCCTGCGCATATGAATGCATCACTTACGCAGTCCTTGTAGAGACAGTAGTCGACTTCCTTAGCACCCAGATCCTTTAGTTCGCAACCACGGAGGAACCCTCTGGACCGTCGCGCCCGCCCTCCTTCCGGAACCAGCCAGCATTGGATACTTTTGACGAGGTCTCGGTCTTGAGGGCTGAGGGAACGAAACCATGATACCATGTCGGGAGCATAGCCGATGAACGTGGCGTTGTAGTAGGTGGCGCGGAAGTCTTGGCGCATTTTCTGGTAGATCCGCAGCTGGATTGGAGGCGTGTAGTCTTCGTCGATGACGATGTAGGGCGTGGTGCTGGAACTCGGTGGAAGGGTCGAGGTGCTGGTGGACTTTCGATTGAAGTTGGGTATGCCGAACGTGTGTTCGTAAATCTCATCGTAGAGTTCTTGTGGGAGTGACTGAACCAGCCGCGACAAAACCATCTCTGCGTTGGGGTTATTCTATCGTATTTGAGTTGTGGCCGGGGGATGGAAGCTAGGGATGGTGTTGTGGATTGGAAAAGCTAGTGCTTGCGAATGCAATACAGGAGTAGTATCTAGTCGGTAGAAAAGGCATGCTTCTGAGGATGAAGCTCATTGAGCAGCATGTGATACTCTCACATGCATTCAGTGATGGACCGGATTTCCCGCGCACATGATTCATACCGCACCATTCTTGTGAGGAGGTGTGCTTGACCAGTGAGGTTTGCGACGCATGTGCCAGAAACTTCTGACATCGATGTGGTTGCTGCGCTGGCGATGGCAGATTTCCGTGTAGATGTCTCGATGTGTTTGCTGGGAAAGCTTCGATTACGTGAGGTGAGGATACACGAAAAGAGTGAAGTCTTGAGTCCAAGCACTGATTGCGTACTCGATTGGGGACTTGATGTGTGCAACTGAATTTGGATCTACTCGCGGAACATCTTCGCAAGTGGGACCTACTCAGAAATATCAATACAAAAGTTCGTAGGCACAATCAACGACGGCAAAAACATACCTGGTACCTATAGTTGAAAACGAGCGCAGACGATACCATCAGTTCTTGTAGCTGCTTCTGCGGAACGACGCACCGCACGAAGTCTGCAAAATAGGTGTCCATGCTTTCGATTTCGGGCGCTTCCTCCTTGAGCCAGCAGCGGATATTTTTGAGCAGACGACGTTGGTACCTATGCTTGGACTTTGCCCATGCGAGCATATCGAAGGTATTACCCACGAAAAGGCTGTTGTAGTAGGTGCGACTGAACTCTTCCCGCATCTGTCGGCAGATCTGCAGCTGCCAAGGTGGCTTGTAGTGCTTGCTGATGTGCACGACGGTAGACGGTGGGTTGGCAGTAAAGAGGATCCAAGGCTTGAGACGTTGACCTGTAACGTGCGTTCTGGGGTCAAGGTGCGGAGTCGAGAAAGTGAGGTCGTATATCTCATTCCAGAGTTCCTGCGGAAGCGACTCGAGACATTGCTTCAAGGTCTTCTTGGCTTTCGCTGGCTTCATGCTGTGATGAATTTGCGACGGGATGCTGTGCGAATGTGGTATGAACTTGGTAGTCTGTTGTTTGATGAAGCCAGGTTCGAATTGAGTTGGAAGTCTTATGGATGCGCAGCGCGGCCCGCATGTCGAGGTCCGTGCCGGTTTCCTTGGGCTTGCATGTGATCGAGGCGTTCCGGCATCTCACACCGAAAGTCAACCCCTCCATGTATTGCAACCTCAGTTTGAGCCCGGTTCTGGTTGAATATAGACACAGTTGCGTCAGACTATAGGTGACCTGGTCCAACTCAGAGCGACCACTCCAATGCTGCTCCTGGCCTACAGCGATGGTCCTGTGCAGATGAGATAGTTTTCGAGTTCGTGTGCACACCTCAGGTCAGATGTCGTTTATGCCCATATGACGTTGCTGTTCTTCTCGAGATCCTGATCTTTGTCCTTCTCCTGAAGCGCAGCACTCGATCGGAATATTGCACTAGGGAAAACGAAAAGAGCGAAATCGGTAAGACCATCTCACATTCAGCGACGCCCTTGTCAGCCGCTTTCCCAATCTGTTGAACACTTCCGAGAAGTGGCTTCATAAGAACGATCGTCATTAACCATTAGCTATTCTGTGTACATGTACTGTCTATCCATATCATCATGTTCTCATCTTCATTCCAGCGCCCCTACCTAGTTTTCAAGATTCCACCTCGCACTCCAATGATGCCTGCTTGGTGGCCCCCATCCAGTCGGTTTAGGTCCATATCCACCCCAAGTCGAGTTGGCCTCACCATTACCCGTACCGTTGTATGGCGCAAGGCTGCTGAGTCTGTGTCGGATATCGGTCTGAGATCGACCAATTGGAGCATCGTAATCCACAGTGAAGACGGAGATCGAGCTCTGGCAACCCGTACTCAAGATCTCAGTCTCTCCGGGCAAGCTGCAGTCACCGTTGATGCATTGGTTGCCGCCTGATGGGACGGTGTTCTTGTACGTGAAAGTCTTGCTGGTGGAGTTGAAGACTGCGATGTCATAGTCGGCACCACCGGTAAGACGAGTCTGGACGAATGGTGGGTTGATGCAAGAGTCGTTGAAGAGAGATGTGATGAATGGAGTGTTGACTGAGATGCCGTAGCCGAGGGGGAGGAGTCTTTCGCCCTTTGGCGTAGCTTTGACGAGTGCTTGGACGACCTTGACGGCGAGCTGGGCTTGGATCGTGGCAGGATCCGGGTGGCCTGAGGCAGTGGTCTTGTTGATCCAGGTGTAGGAACGCTGTTCTGGGTTGCCACCAGAGAAAGCGATGGCTGGGTAGCCGCGGCCGACAGATGCGTAGGTGTAGCCTGCCGTGCCGGAGAGAGTGTAGAGGAATGGTCCGAGGTTCAAGCCGAAGTTTGGACCTGCGACCACAAGATCTGGCTCTTTGAAGTTGCTGAAGTTTGGGAGGACGTAATCGAGACCGACGAATGCAGTGGCAGCTGGAGTACCGTTGTAGTACCAGATGTTCTTGTCTGTGACAAACGATCAGCTGATTGGGTCTTTCCAATGAGATCGACTCCATGAACTTACCATGAGGATCCTGTCCAATGGATGGAGCTCCAGGTGGAATGAGGCCGTACTCGGACCCAGCTGGAAGAGTCGGAAGATTCGTGAACACAGCACGACCACCCATACCAGACTGATTGTCGGCTTCTGAGACGACGACAACGTCATGCCCCTCCGCCTTCAGCAGTCGGTAGAATTCTCGAAGGTTAGCTGCTCCGAATCCATCGTCGTTGCCCATTAGAACATTGAGAGCAGATGCTTGGGCTGCGAATGCCGCAACGGCGGCTGTAGTAAACGATCGCATGACTGTTGACTATCCTTCTGCAATCAAGAGAGTGGGAGAAGTGGTAGGAATTGTTGTACTTACGACATGCCCAATAATTTATTCGGAGCTTGGTAGAGCTTGAGCAATGATGCGAAGGATTCGGACCTGCATCTCAGCTTCCATATTTGCACCGAGGCGTACAACCCGTCCATTGGCCGTCATTGGGCGACCTGAATGTGGTCTTGGCCTACGCATAGGTGTATTTCACGCAGGAACATGCAGCAGGAATGCTTCGAATGATCGATCGCCAATCGAGCACGTTTTCTCGTGTTACACTGATCGGAGTGTGCAGTGCTTGCTTCTGCTGTGTTACGCGAGCCGTGGGAGCCGCATTTCTCCACTTTGCTGCATGTTGTCGCCAGAACCTCAACGCTCGCGGCTGAAGAGTCTCACCTTCTTCTTCAAGGACACCAAGCCTTCCACGTGCTGCGAGATCAAGCATTGCATGGCAACTTTCACTCACATAATTGGCTCCAGCTGTTGATGAGGTCATTTCAAGCTCGAGACCCTGGTTCAAGCTTATCTGGTGAAGCTTAAAGCACCTAGCCAGGAACCGTTACCATTAGTACAGCCATCGCGTCGCGTGAACAGTAGCGCGCCGGCTTGATCGATCGTCGCAATACAAGATGGCATCGTCCTCGAACCCATCCTCGCCTGACTCCACCACGCGACGACCTTCGTGGCAGCACAAGTATGTCCACGAAATGTCGCCTGAGGAGCGCTTAGCCTCACTCAAAGAATGGGCTGAGGAAAAGAAGATGGTGACGCCTGGAGAAGGCGGGACATTAGCGACCGGCATTGGTGGCATCAATGCTTTGGCATTTGGTGGTCCGATGCCAGTGACCAGAACGCAGACACAGGGTCAAGGTCGAGATCAAGATAGGTGGCAAGGACAGTACGATGCTCCTGTTGGCCCTCCTTCCTACCAGTCTGCCATAAACACGCAGCAATCAGAGAAGAAGCAGAATCCTTTGAAGCGGTGGGTCGAGAAGCGCAAGGCAAAGAAGGATGCCAAGCGCAATGCGAGCGTTCCACCTTACGTGGCTTGAAGCAGGAAGCGACCGACAGAGCAACTCGGCTTACAGCACGGAGAATGGAGTGTTCGTCTTGTGGGTGGAGTTGGACGGTTTCGGTGTTACTGAACCGCACGCTACTTCGTGCGAGCAGCATTTGATGTCTTCAGCTCAGGAATTTGAGGTATAGGAGGCACCCGCGGAGTTGGCCACCGCTATGCTGCCGTGCGCACCCAACAAGCGGCATATCCTCATCAGCTGGAGCGAAGTCGTCTGGGAATGGCCCGGGCAGCAGAGCCTCAATCAGCTGGAGCAAAGTCATCTGGGATTGACCTAGGCAGCAGAGTGGCAGCGTTGATGAACGCATTGAAATCTGCTTCAAGCTGCTCTTTAGCGACCTTGCTCAGGTAACGCTCGTGTCAATGCCCATACCCTCTCTCCATCCAGCCTTCTCCTTGAGCACTTTCTTCCTATCCTCTCTCCACTTCTTATCCCAGGCTTCCACTTTTCCGCCCAGAACTTCAGTGCCAGCGTTCGTGAGTATGATCACGCCTCGCGCAACCACAAAGTCCTTGATGACAAGCTTGCTCCCGATAGCCAAGTCAATGCCAATACCCTTGACATTCTCTAGCTCAAAGGCGTAGACCTTAGTACCCTTACAATCCTGCAAGAGCAATTTATGCGGTCCACTCTGCGCGTTCGCACCAGTAGTCGCCTGAGTCTCTTGATTTTCATCTTCAGTTTCCGCAACAACTCGAATCACTTCATGTCCCCTCTTCGTCTCCCCTCTCTCCTCCATCTCAATCGCTTCGACCTGGCTCCATCTGCTGCGTCCAATGTCCTCGATGTCTAGGACTTGAACAGGGACAGGGCCGGGCACTCTTTGCTCTTGAACTTCAGGGCTTGCTATGCCGGCTGAGAACGTCGAACGTGGAGTCGATTGCACCGTGCTGCAGATGTCAGTCTGGAGAAGGCGGTATTCGGCTGTCTTTTGGTTTGCGATCAGAGGAGTCGTAAGGCGGAGGGTGGGGACGAAGTTCTGGAGCCATTGTTGGGTTGGTGGGATGTGCTTTGAGGCGAGATGGGCTTGTATTGCTTGCGATAGGTGGTTGATGTCGCTCGAGGCGGTTGAGGGAGGCATTGTGGTCACATGGTGGTGGTTTGGAAAGTGAAGGTAGAAGTGGTAGAATGGTTGCGGCTTTGTTTAAAGTGAGCTCCCAATCCCAAAGTATAACCCCAACCTCTATAACACCATAGCCACCTGATCTTGGTCTGGCCAAATACCAGCATGTCGACAATAGCTTCACCTCGACCATCAATAAGCATATCGTCTCGTCGGACGTCCATAGACACAACCGCATCCACAGCCTCCAAGCCCGCTCCGGAAAGAGGCAGCCTCCGACGAAACCGAGCAGCATTACGAGACTACTACAACCTCAAAAAAGAAGCCCCAGACTCAGACACCCTCCCATCAACTCCTACCCTCGATGCCGAGCAAGAGTCTGAGCTAGACAAGCCTGGCTTCAAAGTAGACAACTATGTCCAGCATCTGCTAGCCAACGAAGGCCTGGAAGGCGTATTGCGAGTAGAAGCCGGCCTCGTAAGCGATATCAGAAACCTCGATGGCGAAAAGAAAGCTTTGGTGTATGACAATTACTCAAAACTCATCGCTGCGACCGACACGATACGGCATATGCGCGAAAAGATGGACCCCATGACACCTACCACGCATACATTGGGTCCTGCTATTGGGCATATCGCGGATACCGCGAAGGGATTGACTGAAGAGCTTGGAAGGGCGCATGGCGGCGAAGCTGCTGCGCTGAAGACCAAAGAAGCGCAGAGGCGTAAGCAGCAGGAAACTGTGAGGTGGCTTCTGAATGCGCCGGAGAGGCTCGAAAGGATGGTTCAGAGTGGGGATGAGGAGGCTGCGAAGAAAGAGTGGCAGAAGGTCAAGCCGGTTCTGGATAAGCTGGGCGAGGCTAAAGGTGTGAGTACGGTGCGGGAAAAGTGTTTGCAAGCGTTGGGTCCGGATGCTGGATGAGGAACTACCTTCGCAGTCCTCATGAAGAGCCATCTCAGGCCCAACGTCTTGTCAGCAGATCAGCGGGAAGCCGGATCACTTACCAAGGTGCCGCTGTCCACAAGGATCAGGTCGATCAATCACGAAAGCAGCAAGAGCCCCAAGATCAAGACATCTGCCACGGCCCCAGCAGGCAACCCGTCGTCGCGATGCTTGCACCCCAAATGCTTTCGCAGTTCAGGCTTATTGAGGCATTGCGATAGAGGTAAGCCTCAAGCAAATTCTGATGCTTTCATCAACGACGCGGTTCTGCTGCCTCAATGCCATTGCACTCAAGTGCACGGAGGGTTCTGCTCCACTGTCAGTCACGTTAGCGTTCTGGCAGTGTAATCAGCATTGCGGCCATCTAGCGGTAAGCAGAACTTGCTACTTCCAAGTCCGCCAGTCCAGATCACACGGTGCTCCGACTACGCTTCGCCAGTGGCTTGTGTCTACCAAAACTTGCCTTCACAGGAACACTTCAGGAAGAGACATAGTACTTTCGCTTCCAGCAGAGGCTCCCGGAAAGAAGCATTACTATACGAGCATGGATGGACAGTCATCCTTCGGACTGGAAGCTCACGAGCATGTACATCTCCGATCCAGTTCTCAGTCAGCTACGGAGTCAACCTTCTCGCGTAGCGGATGAGTTTCGTTGTCATTGAAGGAGTATCAAGCTGGTGATCTCAGAATCTGTGCAGAAGTCGTAGCGTGCGGAAACGTAGGACGAGCCTTCATACATTCGAAGCTTTGCAGTCACATACTCTGCGCTCCGCATAGCCGACACACATACGCACCTATTTGTGCAGACTAGCTTTCATTACAGCCGAGTTCGATCAGGAGCGTGAGCAAAGCTTCGGTGAGCTAGCTTGTGACTAGCTCGAGGATCCTCACTTGACAACAGTTTACACATTGACCTCTCCGCACTCTCAGCATTGACACACACCAAATGTCATGACATAGCTACCCTGGTAATGATTGTCAGCTGGAGCATAGGCAATACTCGTCCATCGTGAGCTTCCACATTTGCTCGAGGCTCATTGCCTCACGTCCCTGCCACTCCGAATGCTACAGGTCCACATACATGGAACACCACGACTCGGACACTATCGAAGCTGTCGTTGGCGCGTGTGTGAGCTGTGGCCAGGTGCCTCGAGTCTTCACTTCCAGTGAAGTTGATCACCTCACACCGTCAACGCTCCGCACGCTGCGCACTTACGCACACCTATGGTTGCGACCTTGCGACCACTGTGTGCCTCAGTCACATGGAAGCTTCCGGCATGTGAGCATTCACGGACCCTGCTTTGCGAAGTGACCAGAACGTGGAGCGTACATTGGCTGGCATACACCAGCTTGTGTTTAATAAACTCACCGAGAGTGCACGTGGTATTCTCAGTGCTGGATGCACAAAATTCCATTGCCACAGATCCCAACTTACGACAAATCACGACACACTGGGACACGATCAACAGTCAGCAACCATCACAAATTTCACGCAACAGCATAAGCTCGAATCAGACTTACACCATCGACGACAAGCAGTCGGCATAACTTGTGGCGTTTCATCGACACGACCCGACCCCATCAACTATTTCAGCGCCGTCCAAACTACGACAACATCGCAGCATATATCCAGCGACAGCAAGGCAAACTGATGGGCTTCCTCCTCCTCCTCGCCGAGCTTCGCCACTTCATCTACGAGATGACTCTGGGGCGCGCGTAGCCCAACCGGGCCGAGAAAACCGAGTGTTGTCACATCTGCGCCGCTACCTGTACGGCATTCAATACATCCGGAAATGACCATGGAATTATTTACAAGTACCTCTCCGACGACATCACGGGCCGTGAGGACATGGAGCAAAAGACACCAACCGCAGCAATGCCTCAAAGCCAAGACAGTTTCCGAGCAGCGGCGGCGACTTACGCCGTGCCGCGAAAGTACAGCGACCGAAATGTCATCAGCCAAATCACTACTCCAGGACACATCAATGCCCTGGCAGCGCATGCCGCGCTGTGGAGCGTACGTTATGACCTGTACTCCACTCAGCCGATCCAGGAATGGAACGCAAACTCCATAACACATTTCCTCGACACGGTTGTGTTTAGCAATGAGGACGACACTGTCTCAGACCACTGGGTCCTCTGTCGCGACAGCGGTCGAATCCATGAAGAAGCGGACTCTTTTCTCTACGGTCCGAGCGTCATCGTCGCAAGAACTGTGGAGGTAACACTTGAGTTCGCAAAGAGTACCAGATGCAATATTGCTGAGCGCAATAGCTCAAAGACACTGCATGACACCCTGCCAACGGATGTAAAGCCATCAACATCCAGACTCGGTTGAAAGCAAGAAGTTCGAGAACGTGAGTCAAGTTTGCGCGACGAAGCATGTTCACAGTCCACCTCCTCCGCTCGGAAGCTTGACAGGCGCGTTGCACTCGAATTCGAAGCTGGCAATGTGCAGAACCGTATAGAAGCGAGAGCCTCAAGTCGTGAGTCGTGAAGTCTCTTCACTTCTCACTGCTTTCGCTCAGGAAGTTGAACTGTAGTCGGCACTCAGGCGCGCAGTCGATCATTCGACAAGCATATAGGAAAGTCAGAAGATCACGCATGTGATTCTTGGAGTTCCTCCGTGGCAAGAAGAAATGGAGAGCAAGCAATCCAAGTTGGTGCGCCTCGTATCGGAACAGGTAAGGTGTGGTGAATTGATCGTTCCGGGCGTCTACCTTCGACCCCAGTTAGCAGAACACAGACATCGACTCGGAGGAACCTGCGTGGTTCGAGAGGAACGTCTCAGACATCAGCGCAGTCGATCAGAGGACCTGAGCCGGCAATCCGGAGAACACGCGACCGGAAACCAGACCTAGGGCGGAAACACTTGAACGGGAGCTTGAATGTCCAAGTATGTGCTCTCAAGCAGGTCATGTAGGAAGTAGGGACCGCTTCTCGGCAATCGAAAGATCCCAGAATTTGGGCGTGATTATCGACCCGGATCCTCTTCCTAGTTCTGGCCTTGATATACTGACGCCGGTCCTAATCATAGCTTCATATGCCTCCAAAATGGGGTACCCGGGAGACCGCTTCAGGTCGAATGAATGCAAACACAACTCCATACCAAGACACTTCACAGCTACCATGAACTATGTCAAACAAAACGCATTCTCCCAAACTATGCCGGGCTTTATCCGTTCGGGACTTTTCTTTGAGAGTTCGCCTTCTTCTCAAAAGGCCTCAAACGTCTCGCGCATCACGTCTTCCATCAGATTATTTCTCTTCGCCCTTCTCCAGCAAATACGCATCGAGTCAGCCATGGATTATCGGAGGAGATTGCTGTGATGATGAGATGCATCTCTACGTGCCTGTCCTTCGGCTTTGAAAGCTTCATCCCCAATCTCTGCCAGACTCTTATGCTCTTGTCACTGAGAAGCGGCGAGTGTAAGCAGAGCTCAAATTAAGATCGGTGGCTGCCCAAGATTGATGTCTGCCGGACGTGCTGTGACAGAAGCGGGCAGGTCCCAATCACAACCCTTCAATGCGTATCGTAGATGCTACAGATCCGACTCCCCAGCTTCCTCAGCGTGCTCTTTCTTCTCGGTCAATCTGCAAGGTCAACCAGCAGCTCCCACAAAAGCCCACAAAATACTTTCCAAGACCATGAATCACCAATAAGTGGCATGTGATAATTGTCACATGCACTACCTCAGTATCTGTTACAGGTCTCCGGACCGTACCCGTTCACATGCAAAGCGGACCGTGCGAAATCTCGACTACAAAAGAAGGTTCTCTTCAGTCTTTGACTTGACTTGACTTGACTTGACAGCACACCTTCGTCTGGCTTGTCTTCACTGGCCTGGCCCTCTTGGGCCGCCAGTAGCAGTGGCAGAGACGTCAGGCGAGGTACCCGCCTATTCACTTCCAGAACAGGACAGTCTGCTCGAGAGACCAATAGCGCTGCCAGGACCGATATGGCGGAGCAACAGGTCAGGTTAAGGGAGGCCCGAATTACACCATCAAACTGAGCCAGCTTTGCACTCGGTGTAAAGTGATATTGACCCGATTGCAGAAAAGTGATGATCTCGGTTCCCTTCACTTCTCTGAACCCTTCTGCTTCGAGTAGCAGAGTCTCGAATGCATCTGAATGCGCAAATGTCGTATCACGGATCTTGTATCCCACAGAAACATGAGGCTGTGAGCCATGTGTGATGAGACCGCATCCTCACCTCGTGCACTCCTCTCTCCGATGCCAGTCCTGTATGTTCTGCTACCGGATGATTTGTCTGTGCCCTCAAATCTAAAATATTGTCATGGAAGTCATCGTGGCATTCCTCTCCTGACGAAAAGTAGGAACTAAGAAAATCCATCGAAAGCACAAACGAAAGACAACGCAGGGGTATCAAAACTCCACCCAAATGAATGACCACATCCTCCATCCCTCATCTTGCCCCACCACTAACATAATCCCTGAAAATCTCCTTCTCAAAAGCCCCCAACTCATCCTCCTGCAGCACCTCCCTAGTAAAAACCTTATCCTTCCCAACATACCTCCAACTCGCCTTCCCAGGCTCAGCTGCTCCATCAATCAACTCATACTCACCCTTCTTCAAAGCTTTAGGCTTATATCCAACAACCTTATCCTTTTCATTCAAACCACCCGTAACATCCCTCGACCTCACAGCAACATGTATTCTTTCACAGGTATTTTGCAAAGGCTTATCGTGAAGCACCGTCAAAGTCTTTTTGTTGAGGACATGGTAACGCCCAGGCTGTCGCCAGGTAATTCCGAGTAGTGCTCGAAGTCCGGAAGATGTGTTTTTCAATTGACTAGCTGCCCATTTGAGGCCTGTTTCGGGAACCTTGGCTTTTCGGAGAGCAGTTTGGTGCTTTTCGTGTTGTTTGAGGATATAGTCTGGTGTGAAGTCGAGGAAAGGAGAGAGATTGGACATCATCCACGCGAGGGTGATGTTTGAGAGGCCCTGGTCTGGATATCCGCCTCCAATGTTGGTGTGTACGCCGGGAAACCAGGTCTGTTTGAGGTTTGCGGTCATGCCGGGGAGCTTTTGCCAGAGGGCGGGACGGTAGGCGCTGCGGGCTTCGTCGAGGGCGAGGGCTTGGAAGGCGTTCTCAACGTTGCTGCCGAGGTCGGTGTTGTAAAAGCGGTATTCGCGGAGGACTGTCGGTAAACCTAGGCGTTGGAGAATGGGGTTGACGGGGATTCCCAAGGAGCCGACAGTGTCCCAGACTGCAATTGCTTTGATCGGAATGGTTTCTGGGCGAGTGAAGCCGAGTTGAAGGAGCGCTGAGCGATATTGGGAAACATAGGCCTTGGGGTCGGCGATGCCTGTCTTGACCGTGAAGTTGGCCTCGTCTTTCCCGAGGAGAGTTTGGTAGCCTGATGAACCAGCATTCTCCCAGTCTTCGAATATGTCGACGAGATTGTCGAGGCCATCGGTCGTGAGCAGACCAAGATCCCCGATCATCCCACCAACGCTGCGAGCTGTGAATGCTCCTCTGGAGAATCCTATAAGGAAGATCTCGTCACCTGGAACATAGTTGTTGGCAAGGAAAGAATACGCTTCGCGGATATTGGCTGCAAGTCCCACGCCGAGAGCTCCTCCAACAATACGTTCAATCAGATTGCCTTCGCTTCCAACTCCAGCCTGATAGAAGATAACTTGCTGTTTTCCTCTGCTGTCCGTAGTCTTGATTGCTCTTGAGATCCTAGTCACATTTGTGGCAACCTGTTCTTGACCGCGCCATAGCCAGGAAAGACCAGTACCTTTGAAGATACCGCTATCGCTGTTTCGCCAAGTTCCATCGCAGCATATGATGAGTTTCTTCGGGACGTAGCCCGCTGGGGCTGGCACTGGCTCGGACATCCTTGCAGCTATAGCCCGTTCATTGAAGAGCAATGTGGTATTCTGTTCTTCCTATCATCCTCGACGCGGCACTCCTGGCTGCGCCACGCTCCCTACATGTAGATGAGATGTCGAGCGCGCCGAGCATGAACGCGTCGTCGTCATCACACGTGCCCAGATGTGGCTGAAGTGGTTGGCTGCGGTGCATCTCGCTAGAATTAGCTTGAACTCTCGTAATTGGACCTCAATTATCTTGAGAGCCTGATTGGAATGTGAAATCCGAACAATCTGCGGCAGACATGTGTGTGATGAGTTGCAGGCTTGTGAGCTTTGAAAATTGGAAGCTTTTTACAAGGATGAGGCGAGGTTCTCGAAGATGAAACATGAGAGTATGATCGTTGCGACCAGCAATGCAGATCTTTTCTCGAATAGGTCAACCAAGAACTTAGGCGCTTCTCTTCTGTGTGTTGTTGCAGTCGTGCCAAAAGAAATGAAGAGCCGTGCAGATGGGCAACAAGCCTTACAGGCAATGGTAGGTGCAGACATGGTTTGTTTCCAGTTTCGACACCCAAAGCGTTTGATCAGCCTTGAGGTTGGGGGACTTGTGCTTCTTCGCCGGTGGAAATGTCCCTTTGAATATGTTCCGATTGAACTGGTCGAGAGGTGTGGGACCTTGGAGCGAGTGAATGAACTTCATAGGAACAGTCTCAGTACCATGGCCGTTAACTTGGCGAGGAGAATCGCCACGCTCATGCAGGTTGTTGGGGTCGTCTCTGCTATCGTGTTTGCAGCTGTCAGCCTGTGTTAGTCTACGACTTCCAGAGCCTCGGCCAGTGATCGGATATCAACTTCACTCACTTGGCTCGTCTCATCCTCATCAGGTGTCTCCTTCATCACAGGTACTCAGACGAACGGATTCGCCATCGTATTTTTCCTCGCCCCACTCCCATCACCATTATCGCCTTGAATCACGATATTCGAACTGCGTTTCTCATCGTTCTGAAACGGGTGATTGAAAATCTGACCCCTTGCTGATGAGCATGTATTGGTACCGATTCGACTGTTGCTGGTGTCCACCCAGTTGCCATAGACGTCGACGTCTGTGCCTCCCTTGCCGTCGAGAATCCATCGAGCGCGAGGGTAGGCTCTTTCTTGTTGGTTCGTCACCTTGAGACGGAGTCTGACTTTGTACTCGTTGTACCAGCAGGCATCGATGCATGACCAATAGTGTGTCGAGCTATCGCGTTCACCGATGCGTTTGGTGTCCTTTTTGGTGCCTGATGGGCAGGACCATTGTGCTGTGTTGCAGGCTACCTGCACTTTTGCCAGAGGCGAGACGGACAGGAGAACGGCTGTGACGAAAGCACTGTTGAGCTTCATGTCGATTTGGGTGACCTCGAATGGAATCGGGAATGGAGACAAGAGTCTGATTGATGGAGCAGACTTGCATTATGTCTCGTTTTATCGGCACTCGAGCTGAATGCTGTTGACCGCACGCTGTCCCTCGGCCGAGCTGAGATGTGGCTGCGTTACCACTTCAAGAAGTTTCGTGGTGTCAAGGAATGCGAACTTGAATACCAGAAGTTCTTGGCCAGTCTCAAAAGACATTTTGTGGCACACGATGGCCATTTACTTCAACAGTGTATGGCCCCAAACCGCCACTAGAATGCCTTTACTGCCGATCGGCTCAGCCATGTTCAGGCGAGATTTCAAAGATCCGGGCCGTATGTAACCAAGTGAGACCTGCAGAGCGACTGATAGTCCTCACCTCGAAATTCAACCCCATCACTTCCAGCAGAAGTGGCGACCAGCAATACTTGGCGGAAAAGGTCGAAGTATCTCGAACTTGTGATTCGTAGGAAGCCTCAGATCGTGGCGACGGGATTTGGAACCACGTACATCAGACCCGAACCATCTGTGACCACTACATCTTGCTGCTCGCTCCGACTATCACTTTCCTCATCCTCAGTGTCGTCTCCCTCATCACTCTGAGTGTTAGCAGCAGCAAGAGGGGGACCAGTATACCCAATCGGTAGCCTCCCTTGAGCACCATGATATCCAGCAATGTCTGTGATCCACGCCAAAGTCTTTCTCCTCTTTCCCTGCAACACCATACTAGCTTGCTTGTTCTCCACCATACCATGCTGCGACAAGATCGTCCTTGCTGGCCCGATCCAGACATCGTGCCAGTCAATCGTGAAAGTTAAAACGTGCGCAGCCTGAGATTTAGTCGGAGGCGGAGAGTTGTATTTCAAACTAGTCGCTGACCATGCTTCTTTCCACGAATCAGAGTTGCGCACAGTATGCGGATCCAGACTACCGAAGACGTTGAGAATCGTCTTTCGTCGTTGCTTGTAGGAGTCTTGGCGAAGAAGTTTTCTAATTCCCCGAAGATTGCCTAGCACGACGTACATCCTAACATGCGAGTCGGAGAGAATGGGATTTCCGTAAACAAATATTCTCCTCGCGCGATGGGAGGCGGGATCGAATAGTCTTTTCATGACCCAGCATAAGATCATGAACAGCCGATGGGTCTTGAGAAGATGTTTCGGGTTCTGATATGCAGTAGATGATTCGAAGATACGCTCCGGGTTGAGTGAGTCGATACTGTTTGCCTTGTGCTTGTTCTTCCTCTTCGACGCAGCGTCTTTGCCAGATTTGAGATACTCATCACGCAGCTGTTCGAGATAGCGCTGTATCGTGAGTAGTAGCGGGACCATGTTCTTTCGGACAAGGGCGTATTCAGGTGGCAGATATGTCATCGGAAGCGGCTGAAACCAGTCGCTGCCACTGTTTGGCCAGAGATCAGGATTCTTCATTACAAACTCGGCAATGAACCAATTAAGCTCCTTTTCGAGCCACAACGCTGCGTTGGTACGACGATGGAACTCCAAAAGATACGTAAACGTGAAGGGCTGCGGTGGCGGGTAAAGCTGCATGTAGAGTTGCAGATCTTCTTCGCGGAGGCTTTGATGGCGATGGTAGTAGCGGGAAAGAGTGCGCATTTGTACAGCCATCCGTTCTCGCGGCAAGTCACCATATGAGATCAGATTGTTTGCTTGGCGGGATGTAAGCCTGAAAGTCAGGAGGTCGTGGAACGATATCTGGTTGAAGATTTGGACCAGAAGCTCGGCTGGCAGCCTTAAAAGAGCTGAGCCAGGTGTATGGCCTCCGTAGTCGTAGGTTAATTGGATGTCAGCAGTATGGGCATCAGTTGTGCTTTGCTGGTGCTGCCCGGTGCTGCCCCTGCTGTCGCATGTAGTAATTTTGGTTCTCTTGCCGCGATTCATCGACCTGAAACGATCAAATATCGAAGTCTTTTGCGCCGAGTCTCGGGGCGATTCTTTCTTCGCCATGATGATCTTCAGCCTGGTCTCGATGTGGGTCTAGTCTGAGCCTTGCAAGGATGGTGGCGCGAAGCTATCAGCCCTTTTCGCTCTGTGCCGCGGAACAAATCGATGATATTGAGGTCGAACGCATTCGCAAGCAGAAGCTGCAAGCATTTCGAACTGTTGATGACCGATGAAATTGTGAAGACGAGCGCTTGTCTGACATTGGTGAGGCCTGTAGCCGGAAAGGTGGGATAAGAAAGCTGGGCGCATGTGATGTGACGGCAAACTTTGAGCCCCACTTGCTGAGTCAGGACCGCGCTCTTCCTCTGGCCCAAACAACAACGCGTCTTCTGGACCACTCGATGTTCGATCACATCAATTTCGTGCTCAACAAGAGCGAAGACACGTTACAAACTACAGAGAAGAAAAAGGCAAACAGGCTAAAAAAGCACCATTTCAATACAGATCTACCACTGTCAACATACATATACCAAACATCTCAAACGCCAAAAGCCACGCCAAGATTATCCCTCTCCGGGCCTAGGAAGATACAACCCATGTCTGCATAATGTACAAGATATTGGCCATGAATAGTCGTCAGACATACACCGGCAACGTTGGACCTGCAAGAGACTCAGTAAGCCTTCCGGCCCGATGAAGCGGAAAGAGACTCACCGCACAATCACGCACCAGAGTACAAAGAATCTGCAAGCCAATCGTCCTGCTGTCTCTCGGGCCCTCTCCTGGATGTTCGGGTGCTGAAGCTTCGGGCGAGCTGGCCAGCCCTTGCGAACAGATGTCGCAGCTTTTCGCCGAATCGCTTGACGTAGAACTCCGTCTTGTTCATGCCATTCGCTTCGTAGGTATTGGCAGTGCTCTGTGCTGTGCCCACCTCGTTCATGAAGCCAGCACTGTATTCGGTGTTGCTGCCGGCACCATCGAGCGACTGCGCACGAGGTTGAATGTTGCCGTCGAGACGAACAGACTTGCCCTTGCCTTTGAAATGTGTCAGACGTTTGAGGTAAGAAGCGGTGCGATCGCGCTCCGAGCTGTTATCCGAGAAGAAGGATCGGACTTCATCGAGTGCGAAATTGGCAGGTGGAGTCAAGCTGCTGGTAGGGTAACGATCTCCTGGCCTGTGCGAGGGATGGTCGGAGTGACGAGAAGTCTGGCGAGGTACGGGTGACTTACCCAAACTCTTGGTCGTGGCTTCTTCATCCGAAACACCATCCTTGCGGCCAGATGAAAGACCGAATTTGCGTGTAAGAGAGCCAATCACTGATCGCTTAGACTGCTTGCGAAGATGCGATGGGCTGACTCCAGTGAGCTGTTCAGTATTGATGGAAGCATTGGAATCGAGATGGGATGTGGTGATAGAGCCGATGTCTGCGCCTTTCGTGCTGCCAGGCGTCGCGGACAAAGGTGGGATGTCGAGAGACCTGGTTCGGCGTTCGAGGAGCGCTTCTTTGGCAAGCGACTTCCTCGTATGGGCCGGAGAAGGAACGGAGAGGTCGATTTCGATCTTGGTTTCGGACCACGGATAATTCTTGTCCACATTCCATGGTCGACTGCTGGGTTGCGATAAAATCTGAGAGCGTTTATTCGCCATGCGCGTGATAGGATTCATCTCAGACGGAAGCAGTTTGGCAACTTCCTCTTCAGTTGTGGGAGCCTTCGTGCGGATCAATGCAGACGATGGTCTTGCAACATCCTGGTCGAAGTCCAGCGGCATCGAGACAGAACCGCTCAGATAGGATGCCTTGCCATCATAGGACTTCGTGCTTGCAAACTTGTCGGCCGAAGTCGAGCCTGGTAGCGGAGGCAGCTCTTTGTTGAGACCAAGCGAGTCGTGAGTGCCATTGACAACGATTTCTTCCGCTCGTTCGGCGAGTGTGCGGAAGCCAGCCGAGGTGCGATTCGTCAAGACTGTCTCCGGCCTGCCAACAACAGAATCGCGATGACCAGACTGAGCTTCGACATGCTCCGGCAGGATAGACTCCAGTCTCAGGTTCTGGAGATTTCTCAATCCTGGAATAAGCTCAGAGAGACGGTCCGAAAGGGCACTAACAGACGGAATTGACAGTCGATTTGCTTGCGACGCGACTGAAAGGAAGTCCTCTGGTGACAGCGGCCTGTTGCGATCTTGCTCCAAATCAGAGTCGTCGAGCTGCGTATTTTCTTGAATCTGGACAGTCGGCACCAAAGCCTTGCTCTGTTCTGCTTCTGGCTCAGACTCGACCTCTGCTTCGTCCTCTTCTTCGCTGACAGGATGCTCATCTGGAAGACTTATTTCATCTGGCTTGGTGAAGAAGCTGGTGTAGCGTTCACGAAGAGGCTCAGTGCTGGTAGGCCGCTGCGGTGATGGACAGTGAATGCCAGAGAAGTCGCGGCGACGCATAATCTCCATTGACTTGGAAGGCTTAATCTCAAGTGCCTCGTTGAGCTTTTCGAAGAGATCGATACGACTGAAGTTGAGAGAGGGAAGATCTCGAGTGTCGCCGAGAGGTCTGTTGTGCTGACGAGCCAGACGACGAGCCTTGGCCTTGTCTGCTGACTCTTGCATGCGCCTCTCCTGCATTGCTTTGACGGCGGCAATGCGAGCTGGGAGTGGAAATTGACCACCATCGGAGGAACGCTTGTGGTCCGAGATACTCATATCCTCGATCGATTCTTCCTTCAGACCCGGCAGATGTGCCGTACCGAAGCGACTGTTCATATTGTTGGCATGGCTGGTAGGCTGTGCTCGAATCTCGGTACTGCTGTCACCCGAGTCCCTGCCAACACTGTTGATGGATAAATCGTCTCTTGGCGATGGCTTGCGAATGATTGATTTGCCCTTGCTGTATGACGAATCGGTGACTGCCTTTGCCGGTTCTGGCTTCTTCGCGATGTTCAGAGGAGCGATCTCGTCCGCAAATGTGACAGAGCTCCGTCGGCTGTTCTTCAAACCGTGCACATCAGCAGCTTGCGGGCCACTCAGGTCTGCTTTGGACTTGTCTGGAGTGTTTGCCGGAGAGACTTCAATGATCTGTGGCTTGCCGACAGTGATGGAAGTTTGCGGCAACGAGAAGCGGACAGCGACGTCGGTGATCATGTCCGAGCCAGTCATTGTGCTGTCACCAACGGTGCTCAGATCACCAGGCAATGAAAAGCGATTAGTGGAAGTACTCCCAGTGTCCGTTACAGCGATGCTGGGCCGCAGCTGTACCGACTTGGAGTAGGTCTTCGGAGTGCGCGGCGTGGGAGGTGGTATAGAGTCGTCGGCACTGAGAGAATCAAGGTTGCTCTGCTCCTCAGTGGTCGTCGACTCGCGTTTGTCATCAGAAGTGTGTAAGGTGGAATCAATACCACGAAATGCTGAGTGCAGCGGACTCACAGCAGAGCTGCGCTTCACGATCTCGTGAGGATGAAGTGGACTGACTGGCGTTCGTTCCAAGAAGATGCTTTCACGAATGAGTTGCTCCGCTGGAGTCTTCTTGCCGTCATTACTGCTTTCTGGCGTCTCTCCAGACTTAGTGGCATCCTTCGAAGACTGCTGCTGTTGCAACGTGATTGTGTCTGCATCAAGCGCGAAAGGATCTTTCGACTGCGTCTCATCCGAAGCAATCGTGGTATCGATGGGTGCTGAGAACCGCATCGCATAGTCTGCTCCAGTGGGTAGTGATGCCTCCATTGAAGCTTCTGTGATAGCTTCCGGGACAGAATCTTGACGACGCTTGTTGCCAAGGCCTTGCTGTGACTGTCGAGAAGATTTACGCGAGTGAGACTCGGTCGTTGGCTTTCGCTCATGAGTTGGTGCTTCTGGCTTGGTATCGTACCCGTTCTCCACGAGTTGAGCCAAGACATTAGCAGTCGATTCATCCGGCTGAGCTTGCTGAAGCGTATTGTCGACGCTGGAGGGGCCGAGTTCTGCTTGTATCATGTCTCTGGTGATGCGCGTCGTCTGACCTTCCATGGCATCGAGTTCGGCGAGCTTGACGGGCGAGGCGGGAAGCTCGACAGGCGCCTCAAACTCTTCAATGACTGTGAAGCGAGGGGTCTCATTGGCAGCCAACTCATGAACATCGAGTTCCGACACTTCGACATGATCGTGCTCAACATCCAAGTGTTGACTGAAGTGCTGTTCATAGTGATGATAGAGCTGCTGCTGAGAAGCCTGCTCAGCTTCGGCGTTGGCGGCAGCTTCAGCAGCCGCTTTTGACTCCAACATCATCTTCACTCGCTGCACAAATCCTGATGGCGGTATCGATCTGTGTGGCACATCCATCTCTTGGTCATCGGCAGCTCGATCCAGACCATCAGCATACTCGAAGTATTTGGCATTAGGCAGCACTGGGTCACTGGATGAGTCTGGAAGGTCGAGCAGAGCTGGGTCGATAAAAGCCGGATCGACTACGACTCTAATCGTTGTAAGATCTTTGGGCGTCGGTGGGTTCGAAGAATCTGGTGCTGAGCTCGAGGATGCAGGATCAGACGATGGAGCACCGCCATCTGTCATGGGCGTATCAGTACGATGAGGCATCGTGCGTGCCATTCGAGCGGCGTTGTGGAACATCTGATGTGCTTTCGGGCCGATGTTCGAGGGAGGTGGACCACGACGCACCTGCGGCGGTGGCTGCGGTGAAGGACCGTATGCCGGGTAGCCAGCTCGTGGCGGGAACTGAGGTCCATATCCAGCGTGTTGCTGGTAAGTGTTTGGCGGTGGCTGCATCGGATACTGAGGTGCATAGGGTTGCTGCATAGGATGAGGCATGCCCATGTTTGGGCCTGGCCGCATTGGACCCGGCGAGTGGCCATAATGATTTGGTGGATAGCCGGGGCCTGGAGAAGTGTTGCCAGCGTATGGTGGATGTTGAACATTCAGATGTTGACCAAAGTCTGCAGCATAGCCTGGACCGTAACCATTGTACGCAGCAACGGGCGGCGGATGTGGTCCTGGTGGCTGTCTCGGCATTTGTGGCATTCCAGGATATTGTCCTTGAGCATATGTATCGCTAAGTGCTGGAGATGGAGAGCGAAAGCCTGGTCGCTTCAGTCTGGTGGGATACACGAATGGAGGACGGTTTTCTGGCATCGGCGGGACGGGGCCTGGCGGCATGCGAGTGCTACCACGAGGCTCATGGCCTTGACTCTTCAGGCTCGTGGCTGATCGATGTCTCGGAAGCTGACCAGCTTGAGGTGCAGAGGTCATAGAGTATGACCGACTATCTCTTGGGTTCGCATCTGCATTGTTATTTGCCATCTGCAAGGAAGGCCTTCCAGTATGAAGTGGAGGCAAGGAAGGTGGCATGCTCTGCATGCTGGTGAGCGAGCCTCGTCGCTGCGTAGAGGATGCATCCCACTGTGAGCTGACTCGTGAGGTCTGAGATGGTGCATATTGGTGCCTTGATGGGTGATGCTGAGCTGACATGGAAGGTCTAGAAGCATGACCTCGTCGTCCTCGTGCAGCTGTGCCAGGAACGGCAGGTATGCGGGAGCTGTTGAATGAAAGAGCACCGATGTCGCCAGTATCTGTTGAAGTCTTTAACATGCTGAGAACGCCCGCGTTGGCTAGAGTATCGTTCGGAGGACCGCTGGTAGGCGGAGAGCGGTGCTGAGAGCGGGATGCTCCAGTCGCTCCAGAGACATTGCTGGCTCTGCTGTTGCGTCCTGAGATGGACGAGACTTGATCGGTGAAAGGCATTGTGCCGCCTCTCGAAAGCGTGTAAGTGAACGATGATGGACCAAGAGGCGCTATCCAAATGAGCAGGCGACCCAAGGCCTGACCAAGCGAGAGAAATGGAGGTGCTGGACGATGGTGATGAGTGTGAAAGAGGCTGGACAGCAAGAAGACGGCGATGTTGCTCGAGACATGCGGTGAAGAGGAAGTCGAGCCTGTCTTGTCGTACCTGCGACGTAATGAGGGAGAGCAGGTTCGAAGTGCTGAGATCGAGTGGTTGTAGAAGGTGTCGGCGAGAAGCGAAGCACGCAAGCCACGAGGTCGACATGTGCCTTCCTTCATGTGAGCAGCCCACTTGCCCTGCTAATCGTCGCCTTCCCTCTAGAGGCTTTCTCGTCATTCTGAATTGAGGTACCTACATGTAGGTGTTGAAGAGTTGGCCCCTCTCAGGGAAGTAGCTGATGTGATTTTAGTAGCATACGCTACCCATGTGCCTATTTGTACGGCGTCCTTCCCTTTTGGTATTCCAAAGGTCGCGCGTTCGAACCTCGTCTCGCGTTAGCAAAAGTTTTGTCAATTGGCCCCACGCTGCAGCACGTTGACTTACATGTACACACCCTCCTCGTCGTCCATCTTCACATCGTGGCGCCTGCCTGTCAGTCTTGCGCCTATTCTTTCACTACGCTTTCACGGGAGATGACGACTTTCGCCATGCAGTGCACTGTCTGATATTCTGTTTTTGTAGGATCTCTTTCTAGGTATCTCGAGCTTATATCATGCTCCCCCAACCAATGCATGCCATGCACACCGCCGTCCTACCACCCGCTTCTTTTCCAGGATATCGTCGTTGTTGAAAGATCACGAAGATTGAATTGCCAGTCACCGCTCAGTCTATTGCGCTGCTGGAGCTGGCGCTGTCTGACCAGCTGGGGTCTCTTCGGTGGTGCCAGCAGGAGTACTGTCAGTCGCAGGCTTGCCTTCTCCTGTGTGGCTCTCGGTCGCGGGAATGCTGTCATCCTCTGGCTTCTCCCAAGCTGCCGGCTTGACGTATTGTGGGTCCTTCCCTGTTGCGCTGCATTAGCATTCATCGAATGAGCAGATATTCCAGCAAGCACTTACATGGACCGTCATCGCTCAATTGACATCCACCTGGGCAATTGCATTTGCCTCCAAACTCTACTGGGAGGTTCTCAGCTGGCACTTGTGAAAGTAGCTCTTTTTGGTATCCGCTTCCGAGCACATGAATCTTTGCAACGGTGACTGGATCCAAGAATCTCTTCACAACAGCGAATACGCTGCTGAAACCCCAAGGTGTGTTGATGAGGTACAGCTTCCCCAATCTCTCAGGGTAGTAGTCCTGACTGATAGCCGAGGCGCGCTGCACGTATCCGTACACCTGGTTTGCCTTCATCAATCCCACGCCCTTGAAGTCCATAATGGTGCAGCAAGTCTCGAGCAGGACACCTGCTTTTCGTGACGCGGCTGGTAGACGTGGATCGGCAAGCTTCTCGTATTCGACCACGAGATTCTGCAGCATGCGGTCGTCGGTGCTGATCTTGCGCATTGCCTCCAGATCGACCTTGCCGAATTGCTCAATGTATACCGGTCGGCCGTCTTTGTCGGTCTTGTGGTAGTATTGTGGATAGTAGGCCATCATTTGCTCCTTCTCGTCGTACTTGAAGGTCCGAACGAGGTTGTCGACGCCGCCTCCGAACTCTGACCGCCATTTCTCGCTGTTGATGAACCTGAAGAAACATCGTTAGCCCATGTTTCCGTGATCCTTCTCCGTAGTGGGGAGCCTTACATCTGCTTGGATAGCTCCACATTGAACTTTCGTGCGCGAAGATATCGCAGCAGAGTCAAGGTATCGAGTCTCTTGGTGTAGCCAGCCTGTTCCAACATCATGCGCAGCTGCTGGACTTGAGCATCTTGCTCTTTTGTGGTGTGGCCTGGGTGGCCTGGTCGTGGATCAGGAGCGGTGGTTGGAAAGTCATAGTGGTCGTATTTCGGGTCGAGCTCCATATGAGGATTTCCGTTCGCGGCCGCCATGTTGCTGGTATTGCCCTTCTCGCTGCTGTCCCAGATGTTTATGGCGCTTCGTCGGTGTGTTGAAAAGGGGTCTAACAAGCCAAAGTACTTCTCTCAGGAGTCCGCCCAACCCTGTCTCAGCGATTGTAGATCTTCGTTGTTACGTGCAGTCTCGTACCCAGAACGTCGAAATGTGTTTCTAGGGGACTGTTTTGGACGATGTGTCTGTTTGGCGGGGATGTGGGAGCTTCGCCCGTTTGGACCGAGAAATCACAAAGGAGATGAGGTCAGAGCCGCCGGTCTTGGCGCCTCGTGTCAAGACCGAGCGTGCACACTGGCTGCTGACAACAACATGTGCCTTGACAGTTGGCAGGCGTCAGCATGGTGGCAATGAGTCCGAGATATGTACAGAGAAATGCTGATATAGGTCTCAAATATGGCGTCTGCAATGCCACAGCTATGTCCATTCAAGTCCCGCTGGGAGAACGCACCCTGCATCCACGAGTCTTCAGGCTAACAGGAACAAGCCGAAGCACATCGTGCGGCAAGATCTAGGATATCAGTATCTTAAGAGCGAATTCGGGAACATTCCCTGAGCGAGACTTCTTGTCTCAATTGTAGCTCACTGAGCAGAAATCCCATACGTCAAAACCACCCAACAGGACCACTTCATATCCAGAAGACGGGCCATCAGCTGCTCGACTCTGAATGCGTCGAACAAGGCCTCTTCGCAGTGGCCCCAAAGATTATGCTAATGAGCCCAAGACCTGGCGCTCGCCTTGGTGGAAAGTGGAACATCAATCTAGTCGGGTTTTCGCCTCCTGCAAAACTGGTTCGAGACCATTGAACCATGACGGACAGAGTCGCATGGATTTCGGCGGAAAGATCTTCGCTTGCCATCATTCAAAGCAGCCTTTGAAGCTTGAGTGCCCGAAGTTTGCTACTGTGGGGTCTTTCAAGAGTAGCACTTACTTATATTCCTTGACTCCCGCACTGCTCCTGCCTACACGGAATTGTTCATCCGCGACTCATGGCTCCAATGAGCGATTGTTCGTCTGCTGCTTCTGCCGGTGGAATCCCAGTCACAACTCCTAGTCTTAGTGTTAACTTTCAGGTACCCCCAGAACTCCTCGCAAGTAGCAAACATCCAGAAAAATGGCCGGTCCTCATCCTCACGACTCGAAGTAACGCTACTGTTCGAAGCGTTTTGAAGAGACTGAAGAAAGTCATAGCGAAGCGTCTAGGAGCTCGGGAGGATCTCATGCATGATGACCTGCCTGGACTCATGGACGAGATTACAAGAGCCAGAAAGCGCCAGCACATCAGCCAACCGAATCTTCAGGATAATACCGATGGCCACCAAGAAAGCGATACGCTGTCTGACGAAGAAAAGAACACATGCTGGATGATTCGATTTGATACCAAGATGATCGTCACCAAGAAATTACCGAGTTCTGACCAGATCACGAAGAAATTCCTTCCTCTCGACACCGACATTGGTAAACGCATCTTAACGCTACATGATCTATCCCCGAACCCAGGCAATATGAAAGACTCCAAGCCTCGGATTGTTCTCGATGTCGATATTCGAGTCGTAGAATGGGGGCGGATCACTCTGGAGGCGAGCACCAAACCACTAACGGAGCTAATTTTCCCAACGCGGACGAAAGATCACTACGTGCAGGTAGGCAATGTCCAAAGTAAGAATGCCAGTTCGCTCGGTCTTCTTCCGACAGCGTCCACCATATCACGCGCTCAGCCTCAAGCCAAGAAGCAGACCATTCCAGCATCGATCGACCGGAGGAACGCCATTGTAGCAGTGTTCCCAGAGATCCAGAACTATCAGGTGCAATCACGTTATCGATTGGTACCTTGCTGGGAGTTCGAGCCAAGGTTCAAAAATCCAGCATTCCGAATTGGTGATCGGAGCCAGGGTCGTGAAGCGACAAGAGCCACAATTCGCAATATAGGAGATACGAAGCTTTGGAAGGCGTGTGAGAGAATGAAGGCCAATGAGTACATGGACGAGATATACGCGCAAAGCAAGAAGCCGAAGCCTAGCCGACGCGCTCCTTTGTTACCCGCCCTCACGTTCAACAAGTACGATCCATCCGAGAACGGCAATGCCAGCGCAGCAGTGACAACCAACGCGGCTTGTTACGCTGCTATCAATGTCTTCCACACAAATCACGATCGCGTTACAGACAGGTACTATCCTTCGAGCACATATGTGCGCTTGCACAAAGACGACAAAGTCAGCCACGTCGAATCGAAACTCTTCGAAGCCAACAAAGCCCAAGACCAGATAGAAGGGCGTCCAAACCAAGGACTACAGCATGCCACAATTGATTCTTGGTGGATTATGCCAGAAGGTGTTGGTCCTGCAAAGATGCACAAAATTGGGAAAGATAAGAACCCGTTCCAGTATGTCAGGGATGCGCAGAGTCGCTCTGATAAGGTGCAGTTGTACATGGAGTGCCATATGGGTCCAATCATCCAGGACACCCCGACTGTGACTACCAACGAGGCGCGCGACTACCTGGCTGACGCCGAGGAGCAAGAGCTGAATGACGGTGATAGCGACTGGCAGCCAGATGATGATGATCAGGGCGGCAACGATGAAGAAGATGATGGATATGATGTGGATGAGGAAGAGGATCAAGAGGATCAAGATGCTGATTGAGCCTGGACTCAAATTCCTCAGTCCACACGGTAGAGCTCAGCAGTCATCTGCACCAAAGTCCTTCTGCCTCATGGGCTTCCACTTATTCCTCCACCTGCACTTCCACTTTCACTCTCACTTCTTCTCGCCACCCACCAGATGGGCTCACAATATCAAACATTCACAGGAAGATAGACGCATTAAAAGCAGAAGAGCTCACTCAACGTGATCTCTAACTCAAGCACATGCCAATCAGCAAACACCGCAGTCACATGCATCTCACATGCATACCTCGGGTTCGGGTTTCAGAAAGTGTAAGAAGCCCATCCTGGACCAGAATTCGACACAACATGACAAGTCGGTGGGAATGCTTTCGGCGTCGATGGGGCGACCTGGGTCATAGCTTCCAGTTCATCTCGACTACATTTCGACTCTCAAAATTGTGTGGGTCGAAGTTGAAGAGTGAGTCTGCCTTAGTTAGCTGAGAAGTCATATTAGTCCAGATTTGATGAGGTGGGCCTTAGAGATTCACTTGCGCCATGCGGTCTATGTTCACATGCCGACCAGCAAACTTTCTCGTCACATGTATCTCACATGCATTCTCGGAATCGGTTCCCATGCTTTTCGTGCGTATAACAGACTGCTTCTGGGCCAGAATTCGACACAGCATGAGAGTCGATGGGAATGCTTTTGACCGGCGCCAGTGGGGCGGCCTTGGTCATGGGTTCTTCTAGCTCACTTCGATCACATCTCGACTTCCGTACGTGTATGTGTATGCGTTGAAGTTGAAGAGTGGTCGCGCTTTTGTTAGCTCAGATTTCGTACTAGTGCGGAGCTGCTGAGGAAGCTTGTGTGTTCACTTGCACTGACTCAGGTGCTCTTGAATGTCAGAGCAGGAGTCGGTTGTGATATCAACTCCACGAAAATCCCCATCTGAAGAGATTGTAGAAGTGAAGTGAATGTTGCGAACACCTACATACTCGATGAACGCATTCGTTCCGCATTGCGAGTACGAAGCATAGCTCAAAGTCCTACTCGAGCTCGGGCCGCAATCACAAGCTGAAGGTATGCAAGTGAGAACGAGGCATGCACTAACATGCCAGCTCTTTGTGCAAGGAACACAAACATCTCCTCAAAAGTTCTCTTCTCCTTGCAGCAATTCCATCGCAATAAGGTTCAAAACTCAGAGTTTTGATCAAGATGGACTCAGCACCACATTTCGCCAAGCTCTTCGCATCTCCTTCGATCAAGATCGTAGTCGGCGTGGGCCAAGCCGCCAAAGACTTTCATATCCCGCAAAATGCGCTTCTCTTGCATGGCTCGTGGTTCCAGTCATGCCTCAACAACTTCTCAGAGGCTCAGTCCAAAGAAATCAGCCTACCTGAACACACTCCGGCAGCCTTCGCCATTTTCGTGTTCTGGATCTTCAATGGTACACTGCCAGGAGTCACTCTAACTGACGCACCGGATGCCGCGAGCACTACTCCTGCAGCACCTATTGTCTCGACGAAGTCTTTGCTGGGAGACTTGATTGATGCATATCTGCTAGCACAATACCTTATGCTCGATGACTTCAAGGACGCAATCATGGATAAGATGTGCCCTCTGGTCATGTCGAGCAAAGATGGACCCATTAGCGATGTCGATGCGATGCGAGCTTGGAACAATGGCGAAGAGGAGCTAAAGAGGTTCGTGATTGATGCTGTACAGCTGACTCTGCCGCTCTGCAAAGAAGAGTGGCGACTCCGTAATGCTGGTAAGATCGTGAAATACCAGGATGACCTCTTCGAGTTCGAAGCCTACAGAGCGAGAATGTTTCCGACCTTGTCCGCTATCGACGACTTTCGAAAGGCGTCGGAAGGTATGAAGGATCTTCGCGAAAAGCTCAAAAGTAAGACCAGAATCGAGCTGTGGGTCGAGAAGGGAAAGAGGTTCTGGCTGGGGTTGGAATTGTTCGTTTCAGTGGAGCCTAAACCATCGATAGATTATGGTGGTGGGATCTTTTCACTTGTGTCGAGGCCTAAGCCTTCGTCTGGAATTGTGTAGTGTATTCGGAAATGGCAGTGGCAGGATCTGTTGGAAACGTTCAACCTTTGTTCCCTTCTTAGGCAGAAATGTGCGTCGATGTTTGCTGCGGCAGATCAGAGCATTTATCTTGACCCCCTCGCCGTGATCAA
The DNA here is from genome assembly GCA_014298035.1 of Pseudocercospora fuligena. NCBI lineage: Eukaryota > Fungi > Ascomycota > Dothideomycetes > Mycosphaerellales > Mycosphaerellaceae > Pseudocercospora > Pseudocercospora fuligena. The sequence continues at coordinate 405,269 of JABCIY010000003.1, forward strand.
CATCGCAATAGCTACCCACATAGCAACAATGTCTCAAGAGAGTGGATCTGCTTCTTCAAGTTCGTCTCAAGACAGTATGGAATTCACACTGGATTGGGTAGGAATACCGCAAGCGCTCACAGCAGGAATGCCTTCAGATAGCTGGAAGACTTCGGACATCTCCATTGCTTCACCAGGAGGAATCGACCTGTTGCTCCAAAAGGTGAAGGCCCTCATCATCGAGAAGGTGAAGCGTCACAGCTCTTTCACCAATGGCCAAGCGAGAACATTCATGCTCGGTCTGCACACACCAGCGGCAGGGTCGACTCCAGCGCCTAACATTTGCCCACTGATCCGATTCAGCACTGATATCAGCACCGAGAGCTACAAAAATGGCAAGCAAATCACTACCGAACTGATTAGCCTAGACGATTGGCGAAGATTCTCAAGTGTTCACGACCTCAGCCAGAGCCCGGACGTACTCGACAAGAAAGAGCTTCGCCTCCATGTATCGCTCTCCATTCAGCCATGGAAGAGTGCTGCAGATGTGCCATCAGATCATAGCCTCGACAACTTTGTGTTTCCGGCGTCCTCATTGACCAGATACTGGCAGGTAGGCACCGTCCAGACAGGCAACGGGTCAAGATTCGGGTTGGTCGATCCCGACAATGGGGAGAAGATCCCTCGCCAGAATGCCATACTAGCCCGTTTTGAGGAGACAAACGCTTTCAGTGTGGGCGATGACTTTCTAGTCGTGCCCTCTTCGGAGTTCAGGAAGGCCGGACGTCGTATAGGCGACTGCGCTGCGGGCAAGCTGTATACGCTTGATTGGATCCACGAGAAAGATGGCGGCAACACCAAGCTTTTCACCGACCTTGAACGCTTAACTCCGAGTGGCGGCGAGGCTGTCCTGAAGAATCAGCTCAATACAGAGTTTGACGACTGGCAAAGCGGACGCTCTGCTGGTGTGAAGAAGAAGTTGCCGCCGTTGCTACCCTCACTGACTCTTAACACGTTCGATCCTATCAGCTTTGGCAACAATCCTACGAGCTTCTTGCCAGATACTTCAACATGCAATACCGTTATCCGAGTTGTCTACCATCGAGACGACGTTCCCGACGCAGCGAAAGCTTTTCCAAGGAATCTACAGCTGCCGATCAGCAGCAGTCGCATGACAGTCGCTGAAATGCAGAGGGACATGTTTGCAACCTGTGGAGCCCAGAACAGGGCTGCTGACCGTCTTCCAGACGAATGCGACCTTGAAGCCAAAACGGAGTGCGAATGGTGGATCATGCCGGTATCTGAACAGGTAGAGAAGATGTACAGAGTTGACGGCGGGACAGTGATCACCAACTTCATAGCGAATGTTGAAGATCAGTCGAGGCGCCAGGTCCAGATGTACATGGAGTGCCACATGCGGAAGGTTGGCGAGAAGGGATTGGTCGGGCTGTAGATAGCAGGATGGAAACGGTGCATGAAAATATGGCAAGCAGAGGATCTTGTTGCCCACCTCGTGGCGTTGTCCATCCTCAGTGCGCAATCTGATATTCGGCACATTCCTCTTCCAGAAACTGACTTGCCGTAATGGAGCACAGCTGACCGTTGTGGGTGTCCGGACCAAATAGTGCGATAGCAGTCGCCTGACCTAGAGATCCTCCGAGACTCTGATTCACCCATTCCCAGCCGTCGTAACATTCAGTTACACGGACGTCGCAGGGCTGACTATCTGGACTCCCTAATAACTGCTCTTCAACGAGCCTACTGGCATTGCTGTGATGTTTGAGCCCGTCTCTTATGCAGTCCAGGCCGACTTTCTTCAAAGTATGCCTTCTGACTCGCAAGAAGCGAAGTAGAACCCGTAGGTCAATCATATGTCCTGTGAGCTGCAAATGCTCCAATTTCATTAGGACATCATCTCTTGCTTCTGCTACCATAATGTTGAATACGTATCGATCGGGAGCCATGTTACCTTCATTGGAAACTCTTGGCAAGATCCTATCCCAGTAGAGAATGAGTGTCCTAAGTTCAGTCGCTTGCAAGAAGAGATGGAGCAGGCCGCTGCTGTTCTCGTAAAGGCTTGCTTGATAGTCCCCATGGCTATCAATTAGCACTTCTTGAAGGCATAGCCAGAGGTCCACGAGATTCCGAAAAGCGTTTGTCTCTGGCATCTTTCGTAAAAGCTTGAGCTTCGTTCCCTGAATCCGGCCCATGCCCAGGCTCAACTCGGGGACGGGAAATTCTGTTATCCTGATCGCGTCCAGGATGTACTTGTAATAGAGTGTGTCGAACTGGAGCAACTCTCCACTGGGCTGATAGTCACGAAAGCACTCGTTGTAGCCAAGAACGCGTGCTAAGGTGCGGTACCTGACTGGCTTTCGTGGTTTGAACGAGGTAAAGCTGTCTGTCTCAATTCTTGGAAAAGACTCCATGGACTTGAAATTGAGCAGTGCTTCGCAAAGACGCATGTAGAGATCGCCTGATCTCCTGAATTCGTTGTGTACGCGAGACAGCTCTGCAAAAGCTTTGCGGCGCTGTGGTCGATCGTCTGACTCCGTAGGGACAGAGCCAGGTCGGGCTTCCAGTCTCAAAGCCTCAACATCCGCAGGAGACTGCAATTCGGCAAAGCTCAAGCCAAGTACCTGCACACATTTGCTGAAGACCGGATGTTTTGAGATATCGACGAGTGCTGCCATGCTTCTTGGGTGGTCTAGGTAGAAGTTGGCATATTCGAACCAGACCCTACCGGCAATGGGCGTTACGATCAAGCTTAGCTGCCTGCAGGTCTGTCTCAGGATAAGAAGGTCCGGCTCCTCCACATTGTGAGCAATCCACTCGATCAGCTCCACAGGAAGGTCGAGAAGCCCAGTGCGCGAATCACTGTCAGCCATGGTTGTATCAAAGACAGAAAGCTAGATCATGAGGGCCGAGATGAGGATAGCTTGGAAGACTGAGCGCCCCATGATTTAAAAGGCAAGCTGCCAATATCCAGAATCATTATTGCACCTCGCTGAGAATGGCATTGATGAGACAAGTGAAGCAGAATAGTGGAAAAGGAGTCGCGATGCCAGAAGCTTTAGGCTAGTCTATATTTGGCCTAGCTCAAAGCCAATGCCGCTGTACACAACTGCAGGCCTGCCCCTCAAGTTCAACCTCTTGATCTACTTGCTCAATGTTTGAGGCGAATCACATCCACCTGACTGCTTATACGATCGCTGGCTCCAGAGCTGAAGGTCTGGGTCATCTCTATCTTGGTACTCTGCATACCAAGCACGCATGTGATAGAGAGAAAAGAGCTGCGATCATGTCGGGCTGGCAATCGAAAGAAACCAACGAGAACGAACTCACAGTGAAGTAACCAAGAAGGCAGCAGCATGGTAGGTCAATTAGCACTATAATAACATACGATCTCCACAATCCCATGCCGTGTCCGCTCAGCGTGAAGCCGAATCCAGCACAACAATCCCATGTAAGAACAATACCAAGACCTGTGCACAAAGCTCAACATGAACAAAGACAAGCTCCACCACCAAGCTATACATAAAATCTCAACCATGGATACTACCACGAATTCCTTCTTCATCGCACAGGATCTGCCTCCCAACAAGACAGCATCATGGCGACCAGACAACACGACAGCGGCGCCGTCTTCCGCAAACACTGGGGCAAAGACGACTACCTAAAGTCCAACGACTACAAAACAGTCACAGACGAAGAACGCGCAAAGCGTCATCTCGATGCCCCAGAACTCAATGAAGCGTAAGTAGCACATCCCGTTCCTGATTACGTCCTCACCACAATCCCAAAATTCTCAACCCACTAATACCAATACCAGCTACTATGACATGATAACAGACCTCTACCAAAGAGGCTGGGGAAACAAATTCCATTTCTGCGGCTACCAATCCGGCGAAAGTTGGGAGACAGCACAAGCCCGCCACGACCATTTCCTCGCTCTAAAACTCGGAATCCAACCAGATTGGAAAGTCGTAGATATGGGCTGTGGAATCGGTGGTCCAGCACGAGAAATCGCAGCATTCACAGGCTGCCAAATCACAGGAATAAACATCTCCCCTCTCCACGTCGAACGCGGAACTGAAATCAACAAATCAGTCGGGTTAGATGATCAAGTCAAATTAGTGAATGGAAATTTCATGGAAATGCCTTTTGAAGTCGAATCTTTTGATGCGGCGTATGGGATCGAGGCGATTTGTTGTGGTCCGGATATGTTGAAGACTTATCAAGAAGCTTTTAGGGTTTTGAAGCCGGGCGGGAAGTTGGGGACTTATGAGTGGGTGATTACTCCAAAATATGATGATGAGGACGAAAAGCATAGGAAGGCTAGGTATGAGATTGAGAGGGGTGGGAGTGTGCCGCATTTGAGACTTGCGAGTGAGCATATGGATGCTATGAGGGAGGCGGGGTTTGAGATTTTGTTTGAGGAGGATAGGGCGCTTGCGAAGGCGAATCCGGTGCCTTGGTGGTGAGTCTGTTGAGTGATGAGGGACTGGGATTCGGGATGCTGACGTTGTTTCCTAGGCACTCTCTTGCGGCCTTGCATGCCCCGACTTGGCGTGATTGGTGGCAGGCTTTCCAATTGAGGCCTTCTTGGTACCATTTCTGCTATGCCATCGTCAAAGTCATGTACAAGCTCGGTCTCACTCACCCTGCTCAGATGGAGGCTTTGGACACTGTCGCTGAATGCACTTTCGGATGCAGAGATGGTGGCAGGCTGGGTTGCTTCACGCCGATGCATATGATGATTGCCAGGAAGCCGCTCAAGCCGGTTGAGAAGAAGACGCAGTAGATGGAGATAGCTTTTGCTGTCTTATAGCACTCGCATTTGCATAGTATCCGACATTTGACCCGTTTTGCGTTCGACTCGAACTTTCCGTGTTTTTTGCGATTGAGATGGGTACTTGTCGCAATGTCTGCCATGATTTTCGAAGCTGGTTGTTATTCTTTTATCTTGAAATTGCGCCGCCATGATGCTTTTCGTTATTTGTACATCGGGTATCAGTTGAGTCGAATCAGTCGGTTGCTGGTTCCGGCTCTCTATGCAAAACGCCGGAAATGCTTGAACGCTTGAAAACGCCGCTCAGCTGTAATCATTATTCCAAATCCTTCTTGTGATCGCGCTTCTCCTTCATCCTCAGTGACATCTTCTTGCCGACTTCATAGCTCGAAATCATGATCGCGCAGGCAGGCGCGACCTTGAGCGTTCGTGCCGCCCACCCCTTCATCAAACCATTCCAGCCTTCATGTTGGTAGATGTGCCACAAAAAGCGCGGCATGATCTTGCCTTCCGGCAGTGCTTTTCTTCGCTCGAGCGACATGTTCGAGTTGATGACTGTCTGCTGTCTGGTCTTTCCGACGTCGAAAGGTGTCGTGACAAAAGCGGCGATAGCACCAGAAGCAGCCCCAGCAATGAAAGAGTCAGTGAGCAGCTCCCAGTGGTTCAGCTGCTCGTTTTGCGGCCTGCCGACAATCTCTCCACTATGCAGGCGCATCTTGTCCAGTCGCTGTCGTCCGTACTCGTAGCCCCACCAGTACATGGCAGAGAAAGGCACATCTCTCCACATCGTCAGACTGAGACCGCGCCAAAGCGATTGAACTCCTTGTTGCGCAACCATGTCCTTCATGCCGTCAATTGTAGATCGCATGATTCCACGTCCTTGCTCTTTGCTAGATGAGGCTTGCATTCGAGTTCGCAGCATCTCGATCGGGCTGACTGCAAAACCGGCCAGGATTCGAGCTACGGTGCCAGCGACAAGTGGTGCGTAAGGATCGCTCACTTGCCCTACCATCGGACTCTTCGGACTCCATCTTAACCAGTCGTATCCAGCGAAGTAGATGACATTGGCAGGTATGGACATGAGTAGAGTCGGACTAAGGCCTCGCCACAGTGTCCATATGCCTTCATTTCTTGCGATCTTCCTCAGCCCATCGAAGGTGGAGTTTATGGTCTTCCGTTGTGTCTCTTCTGCAGCACAGTCAGAGACCACTTTGTCTAGATTCATGACTGCAGCTTCGGTTGGTGCAGCAACGCAGAATTGTGATTGATTTTGGACCCAAAAGACTTCTCGACAGCAGGCAGTGACACCGAGATTTGGAGGTAATTGTACAAAGGAGGGTAGTCGTGCGGAGGGAGACGGACTTTGTTGGGCTTGTAATCGTACTCGAACGACATCCAGAGGTGTTACTGTATAAATATTAGCAGGACATACCAGTTTCGACATTATGATACGCACTCAAAAAGGACGTAAGAATACTGCCTCCTACAGCACACAGCATCTTCTCCACGACCGATGTTTCTGTTTCTGGATCTGCTGCAGTGCGGCCTGGCGGTGGTGATGTATGTGATTGCGTAGTCTCCGCGTCGCTTCCAGACAGTATTCTATCGTGCCGCTGGCCTTGCGGCGATGTGTGTAGCGATGCCATCCTCCTTATCAAATTCCCTGCTCTGTTTCTACCGCGCCGAGCAGCGCGTCAAGCTCGTTTTCTTTGCCACCAGCAGAGAGGACTTCTTTGTTTGGCTCAATTGTTCCTTGGAATTTGTCGTTGTCCAAAATTACCAGAAAGAATGAAGGAGAGTCGATATGCAGTCGTCAGATTGATCGCCGGTGTTTTCGAGGTGGTTTGGGAGTGATGATTCGATGACAGAACCATCAAAGTATCAAGGCAAGGTTCGGATGTTCGCTTGCCGTCGCCGCGACCGGCGAACCCTGTCCAAAGGCCCACGGTTTTTCTATCGCTTCGAATCAATATCCTCGCCAGAACACGAAGAGTCCGGCATATCTTACGTGGAGGCCGCCAGGTTCCCTACCTAGCAAGTGCCTGACCGCGGCTGGCTGGCTGTAGACACATGGCTGTCATGCACATATAAGACAACGGCGAGATATGTCGCACGCCCGCTTCGGTTTCTCCTTTACCCACCGAGTATTGTTCGACATCCAACTCAAAAATGCGTATCTCGTACATCGCCACATTCTTCACGGCTGTGTGGTAGGTGAGGTCGACTCTACTCAATAGAGCTTGGACTAACGATCGTGCAGTATGGCGAACGCATGGCAGTGCCAATATAAGCTCCATTCGAATCACAGAAACGACTTCGCAACCATGGATCGCTGCTCTAGAGGTGCACGCAAATACTTCAATGCCAAAGGCTATAAGGCTCCCACATTCAAGGCGGGGACCCAAACCTGCATTGACACAAGCTGTGTACCCGGTGACAAGAACGCGCTGGAAACGTACTGTAAAGACCATTGCCACTCACCCAACTCCTACTTTGTCACAGTCGCGGACTGTGTACCCGACAACTACGCGTGTCGCTCGTAACGGTCTCAGAGAGATGGGGACGCCGTTTGCATCTTCGCAGGCTAGTCTGTAGATGCGGTCGTGGAGTGCTACGTAGCGGCAGGAAAGGTTGCGATATAGGACATGTCTTATAAGGACACGTCTGTTCTTAACGGACGCGTTCTTCTATATAGGTTGTAAGAGACTATCATGAGTTCTCATCTTGGAACCGCCATAGCTCCCTTTATTTTCTATACAGGTTGCTCCCGAGGTCCTATCTCGCGGATACTTTCATTGTTTCTGCCGATTTTTAAGCTTCTTACGTAATGAGTCTGATTATCCGTGCGCCTACTTGACACCACCGCTGCTTAACAGGACACGACGTCACTAATAATGCACAGCGTAACCACATCCACGGCTATTATCACCGTTTTCCCTAGTAGATCTCGTTCACGATGAGTGTAGACGACAGAACTTCAAGCATGACCGCCCCTGAGAACGAGGCCGAGCTGGAGGCATTCCGACAGAAGTGGCGAGAAGAGGTCTCGACTCGGAACAAGAGACCAGAAGAGTCGTCCAAGAAGGCTCGCGAGCACGATTCGACGACGAAATTGCCTCATCCTGCACAGAGCACAGCTGGTCCATCGACTGCGCGTCGGAAAGACGACTTTAATGAAGAAGTTGCGCCGAAAGCGTACCACGATCTGCCAGATAAAGAAGAGCAATTGAGGTTGGGCATAGAAGGGCAAGATCATTACAGAGATGCATACCGAGAGCCGAGTTCAGCTCTCGAGCACTACGAGAAAGCAGTAGAAAAAGAGACACAAGGACAGCTGGGCGAAAGCTTGAGTCATTACCGTAAAGCATTCAAAGTGCGTCTGATACCCTTGTCTTGTGTGTGATATGTGCTGAGGTAGGTCACAGCTCGACGACGGTGTTCATGAGTCCTACAAGCGCAAGCACTTTCCTCCTTCTGCCTTCAAGAAGCCCAAAGCGACAAACACAAATCCCTCGAATGCCTCTGCGACAGTGCCCAGAACCGACCATCACTCCCTACGCTCGGGGGAGGCACTACCGGCAACCTTGAAACAGCTTGTCGACGAATTCTCGCAGCTCAGGATTGAACCACCTGAGCCGCCTACTGATCTGTCTCCACCTGAGAAGTGCCCGATCGCTCAACTGCCAGAGGAGATCTTGACCCATGTCCTGTCTGAACTGGCTGTCACAGATGTGGCTCAGTTCATGAAGCTTGCTCTAGTATGCAAGCGACTGGCATATCTTGTGCTTATAGAGCAGTCTATCTGGAAGCGTGTCGCGATGGACTCACCGTATGGCTTCCCCACAATGCACTATGATTATGCTGTAGACGTGGATGGCTTCCCGCTTGAAGCAAACGATCAAATCGCACAGTATCTAGGCGAGAACGAGGAAGAAAATCCGGACAGCGCTCCTGCCTTGCCACCAACCCCAGAAGAGAAGGCAATCGCCTACGGCAACTTGACCGAAGAGCTTCTCCATAGCCAGTATCAATCGTCTTGGCGACTGATGTTCCGTTCACGACCTCGAATCCGTTTCAATGGTTGCTACATCAGCACGGTCAATTACACCCGAGCCGGAGCTAACAGCACCAACACCCTTACCTGGGGAGCTCCCGTGCACGTGGTCACCTACTTCCGGTATCTTCGCTTCTTCCGCGACGGATCCTGCATCTCGCTCCTCACAACATCTGAGCCGGCAGATGTCGTCCACTACTTGACCCGCGAACACCTGCACGATCGCCATCCTCAAGGCTCAATGCTTCCCCAGGCAGTCATGCGCGATGCTCTCCGCGGCCGTTGGAGACTTTCTGGTCCACATTCTTCAGTCCCAGATGCAGTCAATGGCGAAGACGAGTTCGAAGGCGATGTCTACGTGGAAACGGAAGGCGCTGTGCCAAAGTACAATTACAAGATGCATCTGGCACTCGCGAACGCGGGCAAAGGTGCCAGAAACAATAAGCTTGCTTGGAAAGGCTTCTGGAGCTACAACAAGTTGACTGATGACTGGGGCGCTTTCATGCTCAGGAATGACAAGGCTTTCTATTGGAGTCGGGTGAAGAGCTATGGACTGGGTGATTAGAGCATAGAGTGCGCAGTAGTGTGATTGCGACCCATTGACTCAATAATCAAGCACGACTGCAGCTCTGTGAAACTCTTCAGATTTTATGCCGTTGTGCTTCCATGAGTGCGAGACTGCGCAGCTTGCAATGCTCGGTCGTATCATGCATGAGCCTGCGATATGGCGTCAAGTGGCTTGTGCAGCCTGCACTGCGCAGCACTGAGCTTGGGCGGCCTCTCGGGGTCACATGGTCGCTATCGTGATGTGGCACTACATAACCTCAATCATCCTTTCGTTCTCCGAGATGCATTCGCAGGCATGGCCGAAGTCTTGGGGTTTGTGTCAGCAGGTGCAGGTCTGCTTTCTCTCGCCATTCAGCTTCAAGAAAACGCCTTGAAGTTAAAAGACCTTTGCAGCAGCATCAAACATGCGGACGAAAGACTGAAGCAACTCATTTTCGACCTCGAGACGGAAGCCTTATTACTCCGGAAGATCGAAAGCCTGCGACAGAACACGGATAGGCAAGATGATCTCCTCGATCGATGTATTGAAACATGCCGAAGACAAGCTGCGGAGGTCGAAGAGGCGGCAAGCGCCGTGACTGCTCAAATGCAGCGCTCTGGCAAGGCAGGGAAGCTATACTGGGCCTTCAAGGAGCACAATATGGATAAACTTTATGCCAAGCTCGACAAAGCGAAGACCTCACTTCATCTTGCATCAGCTATGTTCATGCACCAGGAGCAAGAAATGCAACTACTGGAGTTCAAACGAAATGCCATGGCCATGATGACTACAATCTTGAGAACACCAGAGCTTGCCGATCAACCTGCTCAACGGGATGGCGTTGTTGACACAGAGGTGCTGGATACAAGTCTGCACGTGAACTACACGGGCGCTGTACGTGTAAAAAAACAGCAAGGGAAGCCACGATGGAGATTACGATTCAGCAACTGGTTCAACTCGACAATCTGGGACATCGCAGTATATTATGCAGAGGGCAACTGGAGTGTCAATCTCCGCGTGCAGTCTCATCGACCATTTGATGTTCAAGTGCACAGGTTGTGCAAGCATGGCGACATTGTCCAACTGCAGCAGCTCATCGCCTTAGGGCAGATTTCATTCACAGATGTGTGGTCTTCGGTCTATTGGGAAGACGGACCTCAAAGCTTGTTGTCGGTAAGTGAATTTCGACGACACATGTTATTGAGCTGACAAGCGTTTCAGTTGGCCGCGCGTTATGGACAACTAGCTCTTTGCAAATGGTTGCTATCCCAAATAAAGTGGCCTGACCTCCTCGACCATTCTTACCGGTGGCGAACCCAATGGACCGCTGAAGACCACTTGGAAGCCTGTCGAATTTTCATAGAGTCGTCAGAAGCAAACGTCGACCTTGAACCGGACAGTTATGCCAACATTTTGCGTTTGATATTTCGAGATCTTACGTCAAGTGACTGCATTGAAGTCATTTTGCGAAATCAGACGACTTTGTATACCGTGCGACCGATCTCAGAAAGAATCGTCTTTGGCCAAATAGGTGCCAGCGTAGGCATGACCGCCGATGGGTATCTGCAGATCATTGGTGCGGGTGCATCGTATGCCGAGCTTTCGAAAGCGAAAAGCTCTCAAGGATGGACAGCTTTACACCAAGTGGCAGACGCGTTCTGGTGGCCAGATTACTCGATGGCCTGGTTTACAATGGGCGCCCAGCTGCTGATGTCTGGAGCAGATGCAAGTGCTTCTGGGGCACGCTTCGATATCCCCATAGATCTGACACCTTTGCTCGCGCGCCTAACCAGAATTGGCGTTTATACCAGGTCGTTTACCGACAAAGTTCTTTATAATCTGGATTCCGTACTGAGGGCCTTGAATGATTGGTCATCAATGTTGGAAGCCGCGGGAGTAGATCTGAGAACCTTTGGCGAACGCGAAAACAGCACTTGGGAAGAGCTAGGTCTTCAGAGAGAAGACTTTGATCCCACGTTCAGAGGTGCTGATAAGAGCGTTGAGCAGTGGGGGCGGGCTTGCCATACTCTCTATCCGACACGTCTCTCATTCGACTTGACCGAGGCCGGGACTGAGCTTTTGGATCTAGTATGTCGAAGCTGGTCAGTACTGCAAATCTTCGAATTACAATCTCCAGCTGGCGCATACCCAAAACAATCTCAAATTCCGGTCGTTATTCCATGGAGCCCTCGCAGTTTTGAAGAGGCTGAAGGCCCATGGAATCTTGTATCATGGTCTGTGTTGCGTGGCAAACCTTTTGACGCCAGGGCACGACGTTGCGAAGAAGAGAAACAGGAAATCCTCCTGAATCGTGAGCGTCTGGTTAACAGTGCTCAAGATGAAGCGAGCTTTGCTCTTCTGGGAGAACGGCGTAGCTCTCTGCGGATCTTCTCAAGAAGAAGATCAGCCAGTGTATCGACAGCGAGAGCAAAGTTCGAAAAAGATATCTGGCCGGAAGGAGTTCTCAAGTGGGTGCCCGAACATCTTCTTCTTGGTTTGTGGAATGACACCACTCGAACAGCTTCTGCCTTGGAAAGTAATGCTTGGTACTCTCGCAGTTTTCTATCAGAAATAAAACATTGTCAGGAGGACGTGGTGAGTAAGGATCACTGGATTTACAGGAAAAAGCCACCCCATTCGCCAGGCGGACCTGGTTGTCCACGGGGATGCCATCTGGTCAACCTCAGAAAGCTGAATGTACCGGATTCGTGCTGGAGATGGCATCCCCGGGCTCGATGGTGAATGAAAGCTGTGCGCGTCTTCCTTCTATCTTTCCTTCGAATGAGCATAATCGCACGTCTACGAACGCAGATCTCGGTCAATTGTAACGAGATGACACTCGGCATCTTCATGCTCGGTGTGACCACGGAGCTCATATGTCGAAGGAGCTTTGGCTGTCGAGATGATAAGAGAACCAAATCGATCGCGAAAGTCATCGCACAACAGTTGTGATGATTCTGCTATACTCTTATGCCGCCGCATGAGCCTGGTACTGGATAGATTCGGTCTGTGAGGTGGATAGCATAGCTACAGAATCATACGCATAGCTGCTCGGCATAAGGAGTGAAAATCGCAGCGAACTATCCGCAGCACCGGATCAAGTGCGGTCTTTCTTCTGCTATGGCTTATGTTCGCATTCTGCAAGCGCAAACATGCCAGCGAAGGTGGCTGAACATCCTGGCTCATAGCTTGCACAGCCATGTGCGACACACCATTAGGAGAGCTTCAAATCTGACTTGTCCCGACCGACATTACCTCACGAAGCAATTTTACCATGGAGCATGAGGACCAAATCTTGACGTCAGCGCCTGCTGTAGAGGAGTACCTTCCCAGATCAACGACCGCCCAGATCATCTCCCACAGCATTGCGCAAGGCCAGGCATATCAGCACAATGGCCATGTATATGGGACTGTGCATGTGCACATTCATCAACAGATTGGAGCAGATTGGGTGCAAGTCTCTGACGCTGCTCCATCTGAGCGGCCGAGGATTTGCGGATTGTTGGTGCCACGAGGACTAGCGAAGCACAGAGGCAAAACTCTGTACTAGTACAGCATAAGACTCCGACCAGGTTCGGTCCTCTGGTTCTGGCAACTGACGCTGCGGAGGTCTTATGGCGGCTGGGAAATGAGTCTGCGAACATTCAACTTGGTATCGGACGAAAGCACCATACACAAGTTCTGTATCGATGGAGACTTGATCGGAGTGCAAAATCTGCTAGTCAGTGGTAAAGCTTCGCCTCTGGACAGGACGCAAGGCAGGGGCGGATTACTGCCATTTCATGTAAGAAGAGCTTTCAGACCTATTGGGTGAATGCAATAACTTCTTTCAGGTTGCAATGCAGTATGGTCATTACGACTTATTCAAGTCCCTGCCAAGTCTCACCGGGCTTTCATACGACATGTACCCCAGCCACTCGCTGTGGAAGCAGTTCTACAGAGGTACCCTGTTTCCTGGGTGGACAAGCAGACCTGCCGCCGAGTTCCTAAGGCTACTGATTGAGTCTCATGGCTTGGACTGCGATGACCTCGTGGATGAAGGTGGTTGTACCTCTCCTTGGTGGATACATTGCACAGACCCCGATTGCTTTCGACTGATGCAGAGATCTGTGCCTTTACCATATAACGAGGTGGATGTTCAAGTACGTGTCTCTAATGTCACAGCCCTACGTACAGAACTGGAGAAAGGGGGCACCAAAAGACTTTTCACCATATGCACTGCGGCACTGCTGCCAGATAGCGGTCCGGATTGCGATGCAGCAACCAGGCCTTTAGATCTGCATTCGATGTTGCGCCTAGTGGTCAAATGTGGCGTCGTTCAAGAAGGACCTTGGAACGGCATAATCTCAAACCGCCTGAAAGCTGGGGAAAATGTCTGCCGATGCAATCAGGACGGTAAAACACCACTTATGACTCTGTTCACCAGCCTTCGTCATCCGAACTGGGTGTCCTGTGTTAAGGTCCTCTGGGTGTGGCTAACACTGCTCCACGAGAGTGGCATCAAGCTAAACACCTATGGAGAATTTGAATCCCTCAAGTTCACCAGCTGGCGTTTCTGGCCGCCTCACATTGTTGCCACCGGAATTATTTACGGGCCAGCTCCGAATTCTTGGGATTTTCGACTTGAAGTGACGACTCAGATTGGCTTGTGGCGCCCATTCGACACAGGTTGTATGCCGGGTCTCTGGCCTGCCAGACCGAAGACGCCTTTGCCAATAGTTCGGTGGGATCTCAACCACTCAAGCATGATTAGACCACGGTATCGATGGAATGACAGCCTCATCTGGAAAGCAAGCGGAGTGAGTTCACATGCCGGCAAAATCACACTGTGCGAGTATTTGAATTTCCTTTCCGAAGCCGAACTGCTCTACTCCGTGAGATTGGATCGACAAGATGATCACAGTTTCATCAGTCTTGAAGTGTCTCATCAAGAACGAATCAAACATCGAATTGCATCAGGTCGTAGGAGAGCCAAGAGCGAACCTCCTGCTGCGCATAGGACCTTCAGTGGAGATGCCGATGAGTACTCGAAACATATGAATACTTGGGCATCCTGCCATTACTGTCTTCTGGTCGGGCGATGGAGGTTAGGGCCCTATGACCCGGATCTATGCTTGCAAGGTGTCTGTGATCACCTCTCTATGATCTGGTATCCAATACTGGCTCATATACACAAGTTTTGCTTGGAATTCGACACCGCAGAGGACCTAAAAGACCTGCCATATATGGCTTACGCCCCTTATGCATCGGAGCAGTGGCGGAGTCTAAAACGCAAGCTCCGCGAGCAGCACTTCAAAGCGCTGATGTTGAATAAGGACAAGGTCAACTTCAAGGAACGCCATCGGATCGCACGGAATCGATTCGCGAAGATCGATCAGCTTAAGCGCGCTGCCCGTGCAGAACTGGTCACTTCAGCAACAAATGTCGCACCGGATAGCCAATTCGATGCGAGCGTCGAATATCGAAGACTTTCCATGCGGGCCATGCGAGGAGCGTTCGCATCAATGACATAGCGACATGATAGCTCCACGCATCCACGATACACACGAGAGCGAGTCAAAGCATTGTGATGACCGTGGGAAGATGTTTCTTGTCAGACCTTCGAACCACCATACACGCTACTCAGCCTCGACATATGAAGCCATCTTACCGTCCGCTGATTCGCCTAGCAGTCCCGCCGCTAGCTCATGTCTGCATGATTTCAACGGCCTTGCCTACCTCACTCGTTAAACATGAGGGGTAACAATGTTCGCGGTGGAGTCGTGAAGGTCGAGCGAGGAGTCAATATGCTACTGAAACACAGAAGCCAGGTCAACTTCATACATCATCGAAATATGGATTTGCTATTGTCTCTGATCGTATTGGAAGCAATCAGCTGCCTGGTCTAATGGAAATCCGCGCAGTAACGTTGGTAACAGCTCTCGCGAACGCTCACGATATCTATCTCGCGCAAATGTCATGCCTCTGCGCCGGCTTGCATTCTGAGGTACCGTTTCGCGCATCTTTCGCACCTTGTCCGTCGTATCGTCGCCTCGTCGTACTTCAACGCGGTCCGATACTTCTTGCGTCCCTCTTCGCATCACCTTCAAGTGGTAGCTCTCCTGCGAATCTGTCCGCTACAATCAGCATTATAACCATGTTGGCAGACAGAAAGATGCTTTTGAACTCACTCTGAAGGTACTTGCATCACTTGAGCTTATTCAAAGAGCCCCAGTGACCAAGGTAGTCCATTGGTTCAGCGAATGTCTTGAGGCCCTCGTGTCCCTCTGTAATACTGGCTATGGAAAGCAGAAGCTGCTTGTGCAAATAGTATACCTCAGATGAAGCGGGACTGCTGAAGTTGGTCGTGATTACTTTACTCCTTGGATTGTGGGTGAAGTGCACACGCAAAGCGACCCCATTCAAAGAGCTCGGACCTGGAGCCCACCTACCCTGATCCCAAATGAAGTTTCTTATGGTTGGGCCGTTGACCCGAGCAATTTGCAAGTGGTTGATCTGATCGACATCCTGACCACTGAAATGCGCCTTGGAAATGTCGTTGAATTCAGTCGGCGGAAAGCCGACCACGAACTTCGTGGTCGGCCAGTAGCTTCGGTAGGCATCGAGATAGAAACCTTTGGCCTCATGGTAGATTTGACGGCATGCGAGGAGCAGGGACTTCTGTGGTGGCTTGGCCTCGAACAGCTCGACCTTCTCGTTCTCCTCGTGATCTGGCGTGAAGGCGAGCTCCCAGATTTCATTGCGCAATTCGGCCGACAGCTTTTCGAGGAGTGGGCAAGACTTCAGCTCAGATTGCTCTTGTGGCGATAACATGATGAGCAGTTTGATCGCTGACCGTGATGTTGAGAAGAAGTAGAGCTTGGCGGAAGGCGCTGGTCGAGCTTGCAGGTGTGCAGTGTTATCGCGGAGTGGCGTGACGCGGAGAGGTAGCGCGATCGCTACTATGTGCCAATCGTCGAGATTAATGTTGAGGCGTTGATGTCTGAGTGGATGTCTAAGTGACTGTCTAGAAGTCGCACGTTTGAGAGTGTGCGCAGGCGCGTCAGTGCCAAGCTTTCACATGCAGGGAGCCGCAGCTCCTGCCTCCACATCAACGTTTGCTTACCGGTGAACTTCGAAACTTCAAACTCTCCATCAGACTCACCGATGTCTCATCGCCAACACCAAATTTACATATTATCCCACGAAATACAGCCAAGATGCCACTCCTCTCCCGCTACGCCGACCTCAACCCCACCGCCCCTCTCCCAGAAGGCCAAGTCTGGGCAGTCATGATCAGACCAATCGCCACCACCAACACCGAAGAGGCCGGAGTCGAATTCTACAAACTCCCAGTCTCGCTCTCCCATCACGCCTGGACCTCGCAGCGAGATTTCCAAGAAAGTTGGCTTTCCGTTGCAATTGGCGCAGTGGCAGCATCGGTAAGACTTAATTACTTCATATGGAAGAGGAAAGGAAGAATTAATGTATGATTAGGGAGACGTCGATTCCGAATCCAGCAATCGCCCGCGCCCTCTTCTTCTCAACGACTCAAGACGAAAACTTTGGAACGTGTTCGGAGGGGACTCTGGCGACTTGGAACGGAGACGTTGTCGCTATTCGAGCTGATGGGAAGGAGGTTGTTGAGGAGCATGTCAAAGCTGTAAGTCCTACTATCCATTCCCACCAACTTTCTCTCGGCTGATGCGATCTTTCTAGCTCCTCGCCTACCTCTCCCACACAATCTACCCCCTCCTCGAACCACTTCCACAACTCCGTTCCCCTTCTTCTCGACGCAGATGCTGAAACTCGAGAAGCCCTTCAGTCCCGCCTCGAAGCACTGATTCGAAAGGTTCTCCGAAAGTTATCTGGGCCAGTCTTTCATGCTTATTTTGAGGAGTATCGAGAGTTTCATGCGGGCGAAGCGGGCGTAGCGAGCCAGAATGAAGAGGCCAATGTGGAAGCTGACGACTCCGCCTGGCTCCAGCTCCCTTCTCCCGTTCAGATCACGCTGGGACCAGACACGCAGATTGCAATCCCTTGTACTGTTTGCGATGGGACTGAGGGGAAGATGATGAGGTGTGGACCATGTAAGAGCAACGGAGAGGACGTATGGTATTGTGGGAAGGAATGTCAGAGGGAGGATTAGAGGGATGGACATAAGGATGTTTGTGGGAAGTGAGTGAGGTAACAAGACGAGAAGTTGAAGCTCATGGAGTTGTGAAGGCTGGAGGAGGGCGTCGAGGTCGTGCGTGATGACTTCGGCCATGCGAAGTCGGGAAGTGCCAGATTGAAAGGCTGGCGATGAGAAGGAATATTGGACAAAGGTGGTGCAGGAGATAATATCCATTTGGATGATGCTAAAGTGCGAGATCATCGCCTCAGAGATGGTGATCAAGGCAAACTCGTGAAAAGCTTCGCCATCTTAGGATAATTTGGCGTCCCTAATCCCGTAACAGGATCCCAACCTTTCACAGCATCAAAACCTAATCCTTCCAAACAACCTTTATTCGTCCCATTCGTAATATCATTCAAGATCTCTGGATGAGCATAGAGCACAGGATTCAGAAATCCCACCGTCTTCTTCCCCATCGCCAATCTTTCCTCGTTAATCCGGTTGATAATGGCAGCGAAGATGGGCGTAGAAGCAGAAGTCCCTCCACTCAACGAAAACTCTCCTCCAGTGTAGGTTGCAATATTGTCCCCATTAGCTGCGACGTCAGGGACTCCACGGCCGAGACGATTGTAGATTCCGCCAGTATTGCCTGCTAAAGCTGAGATATTGACGAGAGTCGGATTCGGAGCATCTTGTGCGAGGGCGGAGTAGTATGGAAGTCCAGGATCGTGGTCACGGAAATACGTCGCGACAGCAGATTTCTGATAGTCGGGGATAGGATAGATATTGCTGAACCCACCACCAGAGCTGAAATTCACAGAATAAGGATGTCCAGCAGGATCATATACCGCACTTTCGGGGTCGTAAACCGTATATCCCGGGTAGACTTTCGTTGCACCTACATTGGTTACGTAAGGACAAGTATTCGGCCATGTAGGATTAAAGACGTTTCCTTCAGGTCCTATACAGCCCGTAGGTCCACTGAAGCCGAGATCTCCGGGGTAATCACCAATGCCTGCATCGCCGGGTGCGAAAAGGAAGGAGATGCCTTGAAGACCAAGTTTCATGTATTCGAGACACTGGCGTTTTTGGTAGGCGATGGGCACGATGGCTTCTTGGCCGCCGTAGGAGATTGAGAAGACGTTTGTGGGTTTGAAGAGGCCGCATTGGAGTTTGCCTTTGTAGCCGCCTGGAGCTGGGTCCGGATAGGTTGGATCGATACCCGCTGCGTCGCCGGTTTCGCCGTAGGCGGAGAAGGTGCAGTATGAGCCGTCGATTGCGTCGAGGAGGGTGTTGAAGCCCCAGGAGTAGGTGTCGTTTGGCCAGGCTTGGTAGTTGAGGTCGTCTACGTTCCAGACAGTGATTGATTGTGGGTATACGATGGGGTATGCGAGTTGAAGGTCCTGTGAGACCGCAACGTTAGCTATGACAATCAAGACGTGGCAGCTTTCCGGCATGAGCAGATGACTTGATTAATGCTCGAAGTCATTCTCGTCTATTCGAGCAATGAAGACTGCGGCTCATTTTATTACAGGAACTCACCAGCATGGCTTCACCGCCGGCTGCAGAAACATTCGTTGTCTGCGCAACACCTCCATCAATCTCCTTATTGATAGGATGCGTGCTACTGGGGATGTTTGTGAAGTTCGCGAAGAAGAGATTCAGATCGAGTTGATCCCAGTACTGTAGCTCAGATTCAAAGATTCCCATGGAATTGCTTGGATCTGATTTGAGTGCATCATCAGTTCCTATATCTCAAGATCTTCGTTCATGGCATTGAAGGACTCACCTGCATGACGAGGAGCAGGAGGAATCTCATACAGCGCAGCAACACAAGCTGGAGTTATCTCGGTGTCGCAGTTGCTCAAGTTCTGACCTCCGTGGCCATGACCATGGGTTGGAGGCCAATATGGCTTCCAGCCAAGCCAAGGTCTTCCATTGCCATGCTTTGGTCCGTGATGTTGGAATCGACGCTTCCTCAAGATGTCGCCCTCGCGAATGTTGGTGTTACTTGGGGCCATGAGCTTGATACCTGGAAAGCTTTATTAGCTGTGCGGTAGCATGAAGCGTCGTAAACTCGTTAGTGTGTCATGGACTCACCTGGAGTGATGTAGTCAACATGCTTCTGAACTTTCGCCGGGACGTGGTAGCGATCGCAGGCCGGCATAACACCTCTTGAACGCTGGTCTTCGAACTCGTGGTATGTCGTGTGAAGCAAAGACTCCAGCTGGTGAGCAGGTATGTGCAAGGCAAGCCACCCTTTGTTGTCCGAATGTGTGATTGACGCCGAAGGGATACCACTATCAATTAGCCATTGGCGTACCGTCTCGACAGTCTCATCCGACGGCTTGAAGGCTTCAATCACTTCTTCAGAGGTCCAGTGCTTGCCATAGTTTGAAGAGGTCGGGTGCGAAACGTCTTCCAGGAATTCGTAAGCTCGATCAAGGTTGGCTTCATTCTGCTTCAAGCCAATTCGCACGGGAAGAATCGCATTGGGCCTGACACGTTCGCCTTTGACCCATCCTGACGATCCTAGGTCACCTCGCTCCTCGTGAAGAACATGGTCATGAGGCACTGCCAGTGCAGTCGCAAGGCCTGAACATGCGAGGGCCCGTATCCAGAGCATCCTGTACAATGCCTAGGTGCATGGCACTGGAAGGAAATCGGAAAGAGGGAAGATTTGAGTACTGATGTGTCCCAGCCGTGATGCACAAGTGCAGTGGATCTGGAGGGGTACGATACGCAGCGTCCAGTCGCACCTTCCAAATTGGGCCTTGGTGTCGGTAGCGGGCAACGCTGGCTTTGATAAAAGGAACCATTTCTGGCTGTAGTGCCGTTCTGCTCCCCGTGAAGTCCAGTCAAGCTCACCAAGACCGTTCTTTTGAAAGCTTATCAGTCGTACCTGCTTGTGCTATGCCTGCTATCAAGCAGTTAAGGACCACAGCGATTTAGCTACATGATTTGTCTCTGAGCCTTCGGGTCGCTGGCATTAACAGATATTGATTTCTGCTTGGTGGAACATCAGACCGTATCGAGCACTGCATCAATGCTGCAGAAGTCGTGATCCTGAGCTGGTGTTGCCAGGTTGTGCGAGTGGGCCTAAAAGAAAGACCGAGCTGAGCACCGCGTTTCACAATCAAGGTATTCAAGCCGAAGAAGACCAGCTACGCGTTTCAGTGACCATGACCATGGCGGTAACGTATATGATTCCGAGATGGTTGCGCTTTGCTCGCAAACTCGGTTCCAGGACCTGGAGACAGATAATGCCGCGGTGACACCCGTCTATCGCGAGACGTAGGGAACTGCCAAAGGTGGCTTCATTCGTGACATGTTCATTGAATACAGCCTAGAACTGATCTGATCTATGCGAACACTACAGCCAGGACTTGCGGCCGGTAGCCTCGAAGGCTCCGGCCAACTTCTCGAGCGCGCTGCCTCAAGCAGGAAGCGATCAGCCATAAGCCAAGCTCATCATATCTTACATGGCATGCTCTTCCTCATCAGGACGCTATCTGCCGGTAGTTCCATTGTCTCTCTTTCACCTCCTTTCGCTTATGCAGTCGGTTGTGTGTCCACATCCATCTTCTCACCTACACCGGCCTCTCCATCGCCAATATCCTGCACCGTCACATACTTGCTGATCTCCTCCTTTGTGATGATCTTCTCGTTGAGCACAGCAGTAGTGCCTCGTGGGAACTTGTAATCTCTCTGCTTCCTCTCTCGCTTGTTCGGCGTCTTGTAATTCCTCATCAAGGTGGTCTTCTCTTGTGTGATGACACAAACATCCACATTGCTTCCAGATCCCAAATCGTTCCAAATACCAGCCTCGATCGCATCCGCGCAAAGCTTCACTGCCTCATCCTTGGTCAAATTGCCCTTCCAGCTCGTCTCAAAAACGCTCATGGCCGCCAGTGAACCTGAACCCATCGTCACGTATGGCAACTTGTCTGTGCTTCCGTGCGCGTGGACTGTGAAGAGATGGCTACCTGTAGGATCGCAACCTGCTACCACGAGGTATGCGCCGATGTGTCCCTGGTATCGGAAGAGATGCTGCTTGAGCATGGTCATGACAGTCACGACGCGTGGTTTTCGGCCGGTCGATAGCGAGTGTAATTCGAGGTTGGAGGACATGAGAGCTGTAGTGAATTCTGTGTCTGCTGCAGTTCCGGCGCCTGCACACCAGATCTGAGGGGCGATATAGTGAAGCTTCTCGCAGTTCTGGGGTATAGAATTAGCATGCGATGGAGGTTGTTTGTGAAATGGATGTTGAGGCGCATACCTTGTCAGCTACTATAGGGCCGCTGGTAGCTCTGGTATCTGCTGCGATGACAACACCGCCATCATAGAGACAGCCGACGATGGTGGTACCGGTAGATGTGGCCTTGGGGAGTGGAACGCCAGCGGCGTGCAGGGCGACGTTTCTGTTGTGGTTGCTGAAGTCGAAGCCCGGCATGTTGGATTAAAGTCTCGTGTTTCTCGGTGTCAAGGTATTGTATGGTGCACGGAGTGGTGGGAGATGTTGGTGTAGCTGTTTCGATGTTTGGTGGATGTTCGATAGCTTCAGTAGTTTAGTTCAGTTCGCTTCAGGCTGCTGGAGATGATGCGGCTGCGGCTGCGGCTCGGCTGGGCTGCTTGAGACGTCGGCGTCGTGGGAGCTTGTGAAGCCACTGTCGCTGCGAGAAGTTGCGGCACAGAAAGTGCAGTCTGCAAGGGAAGGTTAACAACACCCAACTTGTTGACAATCTATAGCAATGCTGTGGTATACGATGGATTAAGCATACAGTGTCTGGCTCGGTCATCACAGAAGCACCGCGACCTGTGTTAAGACGTACTATATCACAAACCTATCCACATCAACGGCCACACATTCTGCCTCTCAGTCACGTCGAGATCTGAGCTTGGACGCGCGATCACGTTCCTCCAGTGTTTAGCTCTGAGCTCTGTTTGCGATCAAGTGAATTACTTTCTGCTTCTCATCCTCGCCGAGTTGCTGGAGCGCACTCGCCCAAGCGCATCCACGCCAAAACCATACATCGACTCGGACTCTCCACCTCCAGTTTGCCGCCTGTGCAAGTCCGCTCTTTAAACGAATCACTCCGCAACAGCATCACTTCGCAACCATCCTCACCAGTAACGCCAAAACACGATCGCCAACATCATCACGACAGTGAAGATTACACAGGCAGTCCAAAAGCTCTAGAGAGAGTTGATGGCAAGATGAACTTTGGCGACAGCGGCAGCAATGCCAGGGCTGGCGGTGTTCTTCCACAAATCGAGACCAACGATATTGCTCTGGCGGATATCAGTTTGCAGAAAGGTGGAAACCCGGTGAAACTGACGGGACCATGGGAGACACAGCCACCAGTGCACGCATCATTACTGAGCATCGCAAGCGCAAAAGGAATCTTGGCAGTGGCTGGACCATCATCACTAGTCATCGCAAATACCGAGTTGCTGAGGCGGCAAGCAATCCCCAAGAGACTGGAGAAGGGCGAAGAGCGTTTGATCAGAGAGAATGGCGTGCCGGTGGAGGGCAAGGCGTATGCTGTGCGCGAAGATGAGCCTTTTCCTATACCTGTCAAGGCACACCTGATAATCGACACGCCTCGCTTGTCGCATGTCGCATTCAGTGCAGATGAGAGTTGTCTGGTCATCGTGTCAGAGCAAGGTGGCGGGCTGGCTGTGTACGATACCAATGCACTCGTCAACGGCAACAAGGAACCCGCATTTTCCATCGGCACAAACGGCGTGAGCGTACGACATCTTCTGCCGAATCCCAATCCAGATGAGGCGACGGCACATCTCTTTGCTATCGTCTTGACGAATGGCCAACTTCTGCTTGCAGATCTCAAAGCACGAAATTTGCGCAAAGGCCAGAGCAGCGAAGCATTCCACGATAATGTCTTCAGCGCATGTTGGTCAAAAATGGGCAAGCAGATCATCGCTGGCAAGGGCGATGGCAGCTGCGCTCAAATCGATCCACAAGGCGTCCAAAAAGACTCCATACCTGTCGCACCTCAGCTGGCGGAGATGAAGCAGGCAGACTATCAGGAAGCATTAAACATGCCCGTGTCGACAATACATTGGCTCGAGACACACAAATTTCTCATCATCTACTCGCCAGTCTACGGCCAGCAGGATCCCGATGCGATACCTCCTATGAATGATTCCGTCTACTTCCTCGCTGAGCGGCAAAAGGGCCAGCCATTCAATTTCCACAAATTTGAGGAAGATCCTTGCCCACCTTTTGGATTGGAGAGGCTCCCTGCGAATCACTTCTTGTCACGACTTACAGAGTGGGAGCCAAATGTGGCCGATATGATGATCGTGTCTTCTACAGCGTCACTCGACGTCGGCGTTCTTGGCGCTGGCCAGTTTGTCGACGCGGGCGACGATGCAGGAAGTGGTAAGAATTGGAAGAAGGCGGATCCTTATGCTGGTATTATGATCAAGGACGACGTCCGCCGCGCAGCTCTGCCGACCAGCTATGTCCAGGACGGCGCAGATACCTCTTCCATCGGCACGGCTATCGACTATGGCACGAAAATTCTTGCCTCGAGACCGATACCTACTGAAAGCGATACGATCGAGAACTCGCCCTACCCGGTACCCTGCTTTTGCTTAGTCAATACTGACGGCCTGCTGTACATGTGGTGGATAATATATCCGGATAGCATCCGGCAAAACAAGGCTCACCCTAGAATCGTTCACAAGAGCGGCCCTTTCACCACATACAACGACCTCGCGACCAAGTACAATCGACCACTTGACGACAACGCTCAAGAAATTGCACCAGAAATAGTTGAGCCTGCTTCTGGTGAGCTCGGTAGCCAAAAGCCATCAGCTCCGACGCAAATACCACAACCAACCTTCGGCCAAGGACTATCAGGTCCGCGACCCGCAACACCCACAACATCAGTATCACAATCTTCTGTAGGCACATCACAGACTCCTGCAAAACCTCTTTTCGGTGGCGCCTCTGCTCTGGGTGGTAACAAGTCTTCTCCTTGGGGCGCGTCATCAGCAACACCAGGTACATCGGCCTTTGGAAAGCCCGCCTTTGGACAGACCTCCGCTGTTGGAGGTTCAGGTTTTGCACAGGCAGCACAGAAGGGTGGAACTGGCTTCGGCCAGGTGGGTGGTCTTGGTCAAAACAACAAATCACCATGGGCGACAGGTGGCCAATCATCAACTCCGTCACCGTTCGGGGCTGCTGCCAAGCCAAATCCATTTGCAAATGCTGGCCAGGCTTCAGCAAGTCCATTTGCAGGCGCAGGACAGAACAAGGCAAGTCCATTTGCCGGTGCTGGACAGTCGCCGACGAGTCCTTTCGCAAGCGCAGGTAAAACTGCACCATCGCCGTTCAGGAGTGCAGGGCAGAGTAGCTCTTCGCCTTTCGGTAGTGGGGGCCAGTCCAGTCAATCTCCTTTTGCATCAGCTGGCCAGACATTAGGAGGCAAGAGTGCATTTGGAGGGAGCTCATTCGGCAAGCCTTCATTATCAAATGAAACTTCGACAGGATCAACAGCAACCCTTGGATCGACTGGAACTTTTGGAGCAGCGCCTACCTCAGGCGGAAGCTCTTTCAACAGCAAGCCAGCACTGTCGAAGGAGTCTACGATGGGTGATGCGAACGGACCACAGTCATCTGGAGGCCTGCCAAGCCTTTCGCAAGGCTTCAAGCTCGGATCCACCTTCAAAGGAGATGGTACAGCTCATGACGACCTTCCTAAGCCAAAGAACCCTGGAGGTGACTGGTTCGGCTCGCTAGGCAATACTTTAGGCAACGACGAGAACAAGAAACCAGAGATCAAGCAGGAGCCTGGCACGGAAAAGCAACCTTCGCTCAAGGACTTTCCCCCTGTCTTTCCCGAGCAGAGCAGTTCTGGAATTCTTGGCCAAAGCAAGGGACTCGCCAGCATGCCGCTTCCATCTGGTCTCTTTGGCAAGAAGGAAGAGACCAAAGCACCATCGGATGCACCTCTACCGCCTGATCCCAAGACCTTCGATTATAAGAAGAAGCAGGCCGAGATGCCGTCCATCTTCGGCGAGCCCAAGAGTGATGCCCCTAAAGCGTCAGCTGATGCTCCACTACCGCCTGATCCTTCGAAATTTGATTACAAGAAGAAGTTGGCTGAGATGGAAGCCCCACCCACTGCTGCCAAGCCAAATCCGTTCGCACAACAGAAAGACATACCTATCGCAGGCAGCCCGCCACAGGACATAACCCATAGTCAGACATTCTCACCTGCTGCTTCAGAAGCAGGACCTCCAGAGGAGTCTGGAAGTGAAGAGTGGGATGACGAGGACGAGGGTGAAGATGCTGAAGGAGAAGAGGATGATGAAGATGACGAAGAAGACGAAGAGGAGGAAGAGGAGGAGGAAGGTGATGAGGAAGACGATGAGGACGTAGACGAAAGCGACGAGGAAGAGGTGCCTTACGAACCACAAAATGCAGCGGCTCTAGAGGCATTCCTCAAGCGGACGTCACCAGCCGATCCCAAATCGCCTGAAGCGCGAAAGCCAACCACGAAATCAACGACACCGAAAGCGCAGAGCTATACTCCTGCAGGCTTTCCCAAAGGTCCAGTCCTTGCACCTTCAGGCCAGCGCAAGACCGAACAGAGTCCACGATCACCCTCACCACAGCGTCAACCTGCACAACAGCGGACTGTTACTAGTCCCTTCCCAAAATCAGCGCCTAAGGGAGAGATGACGTTCCCGCCACAGATCAAGACGACCTCAGTACCTCCCGCCAAGCCTGTGGAGAGAGAAAAGACTCCCGCAGCACCTCCGAAACCAAGAGAGCCAACTGCCGGTGAGCTTGCTGATGAGCAAGACGCTCGCGTGAAAGCTTTTCTGGCCCAGCCAATCGAGCCGAAGAAGGATTTGCCACCTTTCCATGCGCATCAAGATTACACTGGAGCGGTGGAGACGCAAGGCATCGGAGGCCAAATAGAAAAGGTTTTCCGAGATGTCAATAGCATGATTGATGTTGTGGGCCTGAACGCACGTTCACTCAGCATCTTTGTCGCCGGCCATGAGAGATTACGAAAACCTGGTCAACGCTCACGAGAAGACTTGGAAGACTCCAATGCCTGGACATTAGCTGAGATTGCCGAGCTGGGCAGGGTCATGGATCAGATCGGAAAGCAGCTCGAAGCAGGCAAGCTCGAGAACGTCCGCAGCACCCTCGAACTCTTGATCAAGGAGCAATCAGAAGCGATCAAACTCAAAGCTAGAACTACAGAAATGCGCAAGCAAATCCTCTCGCACACAGACCCATCACGACGCGCAGAACACGATGCCGCACCTCTTGACGCCGAGACCGCAGTACAACAATCAGAGCTTCGCCGCAAACTTCGAGACGTTTACCAACTCCTCTCAGACGTCGAGCAGAAAATGTCTCTTCTCCGTGCCGACCTTGCATCAGCATCTACAAAAGCCGCAACGAATGGCAAGCCCGTGCCAACAATGGAGAGCGTCGAACGAACTATTCTCAAGATGACTGCAATGGTCGAGAAGACGTCCGGAGATGTCGATCTCCTCGAATCACAAATCCGACGCTTGCCGAATGGTCCGGCTTCTTTGCGAAACGGCGGACTTGGCGAAGACTACGAAGATGCGCTCGTTGGCAGTCTTGTCTCCAGCAAGCTGCTAACGGACAGTCCTTCCCGAAAGCGCACACCGCAGAAGTATCCTCGCATGGCTGCTGATGGGAGTGCTTTAGGCATGTCGGGTATGTTCGGGAGCAGATTCCAGACTCCTCCGAGTGCTTCTGTGAGGGCTTCGCCTGGTATGAGAAGCAGCGCGTTAGTGCTGAGAAAGAGCACGGGCAGTCTCAATGGGAGTGTGAGGAAGAAAACTATGGCTGATGTTACGGATGAAGAGGTTGAAGCATATTATGCTAGGATTGCGAGGCGGAGGGATGTGCTGGGCGCTTTGAGAAGGGGCGTGGAGAAGGCAGGACCCAGGGAGGTTAGAGTTGAGTAGGAGAAGGTTCATGAGCATAGCGACGAGGACGGATGCATAGGTGTTGTATAGTAAGAAGAAGAAGGAGCATGCGCAATGTAACATGAGAAGCCTCGAAAGCAAAGTCAACTTTCCACCATGATTCAATGCGACTCTCGCAAGACCACGCACACGAATATGCCCCTCATCGTTAGCGACTCGAGGTAGGCAAGGCCGTTGAAATCATGCAAACCTCAGCTAGCGGCGGTTGTTGCCATC
The DNA here is from genome assembly GCA_014298035.1 of Pseudocercospora fuligena. Taxonomy (NCBI): domain Eukaryota; kingdom Fungi; phylum Ascomycota; class Dothideomycetes; order Mycosphaerellales; family Mycosphaerellaceae; genus Pseudocercospora; species Pseudocercospora fuligena. The sequence continues at coordinate 432,966 of JABCIY010000003.1, forward strand.
CAATCAGCACACTTCACATGTCAGAGATGTCGGCTCTGCTGTGCACCCCTCCCCAGTAAAAGACAGCCCCTCATCTTTGGCGACTTGAGGTAGGCATGCCCGTTAAATTCATGCGGACATGAGCTAGCGGCGGCTGCGGCCGGATCAATCATTCTCAATGATGTGAAGTGAAGGCAAGAGCTGCGCGGCTCCCTGCATGTGAAGGCTTGGCAAAGAAGACGCGCACAAGAAACTCATTTTCAGGCCGCTTCAGCTTGACATTCGACATCCACGGACAGGGCTCACGACATGGAGCCAGACGAACAAATTTCGACACAAATGGCAACTTCAGTCATCACCAACGCAGTGTCCGACCTCCACATCACTCCAGCGAAACAAAGTCCACCCGCAATGGAGGCATCCACAGCAGAGTCATGCCCGTTTCTGGAGAAGATACCAGCCGAGCTCCGGAACGACATTTATCAGCTTGCTTTTACGCCAGACCACGATTCTGAGAAAAAAGTGAACCTCTTCGATGCAGAGCCACCGCAGAAGTCTATCCTGTCGACGTGCCGTTAGATCTATGACGAGGCTCGCGAGTACTACATCGAAGCGTATCGTGACTACTGGCAGAACACTGAGTTCTCCATCTCTTGCAAGATCCCACCCAGCCCTTTCACCACAGAGATTAACGAGTACGGCAAGGAGATCGAAATCCTGGATTACCATGATCTAAAGGCCACGAAGGAAGTCGAACGAGTCGCCTTCCGCGCTAGGGATGTCGACCACATCCGCCACATCACTCTTTACAGAGAAGTTTTACGCAATGAAGAGGGGGAGCGTGGATTCCTTTGCTTCAAGTTTGGAGGAGGGGTCTGGCGTAGTGTCTCGCGCAAGGGTTCTGAGTCGCTACACCTTAGATTCAAACGCAACGAGCCGGACTGTATCAAGATATGGGACGGAAAAAAGAAGAGAATTCCCATCAGTCTTCGCCTGGACCGCGATCACCGAGTGCCATTGCATCAGGAGCTTGCTTGCATGATCAGGTGCCTGGGCAAAGAGGGCTGGACGAATAGTGAAATGCCAGTCAAATGTCTGCCAATTTGGGGTCGATTGGGCTGTAAAGGGTATTCGGATCACTTGGAAAGTGAGTTGAACGAGGAAGATTCCCGTCTAAGTGTCGAGATTGCAGACTAGCGTTCACAGCAGTGAAGCGTCCTCCTGAAGAGGAACCACCAGCCACTTATGGCGACACAAGCGCGATTTCCGAGCAGCCATCGACATAAGTCGCCAGTAATCGGTAGAAATGGGGTCGATCCTTGTGATTGGAGATGGAACATTGGAGCACCTGGTGCTGCGAAGTGGAAAGCAACTTGGGCGACGAGCCTGGGGAAAGAGCACATGCGCGCCACTTGGTTTGGTCAAAATCTCGCTGGCCTGTAGCCAGGTATTAGCTTGATATTCCTGCCTGCGTTCTTCCAAGATGTCTCATTTCATCACACTTGTCCTTAAGTGTTGGGTCGTGATACCATCGCTGTAGCTTGTCGCGCTACGCAGATAGCTGCATGTGTATCCAGTCCATGTGAAACTTCTTGCATGTGATCGCGGTCCCACAACTTCTGCGAGTCCGTTTCTACTCTTGTTTATATAAACTTGTTCCTTTCCATTCTTTTCAAGGTATTGTTGAATTCTTTTTGAGACATATCGTTCTCAACAAGAATCTGAACTGTCGAATCCGACATGAAGTCAGACATTACTGCTGCAGACTTGGTGCGTTCCGAACTGCCTAGAAGAGATCTCTTACTAACAGAAAGCCAGCCTGAGACCTCTGCGATGTCTCCGCCTATCGCCACCGCGGACATCCAATGCCCGTTCCTCGATAAGCTGCCTGCAGAGCTGCGAAATGTCATCTACGAGCTTACTTTCACTGCCGACCACGATACTGAAGACCAGAATGGCACGGCGGAAATCGAACTTCTCAAATCGAGACCTCCCAGCAAGGACCTTTTGCTCGCCTGCCGGAAAGTCCACGCAGAAGCGAAAGGCATCTACCGCGACGCCTATCGGAGTTATTGGCAGACAACAAACTTCGTCATTAACATCGGCCAGCGTAAGGATCCTCGACTCGCGTTGACCAGATTGGACAAAGCCAGTGTGGATCATATTACCAAGCTACGCGTCGACTACCGATACATGCCAGATCGCGTCCACTCGAGGATCGCCACCAAGCATAATGAACAATGGTGCTGGCGCGTTGAGGTACACATTTTACCTTTTCCCGCGACCCACATGGGCTATGTCGACCTTCTCTCCAATGCGAGAATCTTAGGAGAATGTGAACCCATTACTCATAAGCAAGTCTGGTCCCAGTCTCCTCTGAGTGAGCAAGTTCTGGATATCCTGGAATGGTTCGCTTTTTACAAGAATCCTCCTTACGGTCTGTCTGGCGATAAGGAGATAGCAGCATATGAAGCCTGGCTTGGCCAGTAGCAAGGACGGCGCGGTTGGAGGGTGAAAGTGCATAAGCAGTAGGCAAAGAGTCTAGATCAGGTTTATTGAGATCCTGCTCACGGCGTCGACAAAGCGGAGTCTTTCGGCGTTTTCGTGAGCCACGCCTCGCGGCTCAGGCTTTTTGGATCGAGCAAGATGAAGTCAAAATTTGCAGCGCTTAACTGAGAATCAGCATGTGAAGAACACAGATTTTGGCTCCCTCACTTATCTTCACTTGACCGTTTGAATGCTCATCAGAAGGGCCATCGCTTCCTCCTGTGCTTGACTTAGCTCATCATAACCAGATATTTAGGCGACCTAGTCTCTCAACACCGGTCTGCGGATTCCAGTATTCCCTCTCTACAGCCCAGACAGTCACGCAAGTCCACCAGAGGCCAATAGCTGTGCAGTGCTACTGCGACAACAGTGCCTAGCGACAGTATGGCGGACTCGGATACCTGCAGTTCGGGATGCTTCTTTCTTGACAAGCTACCTCCAGAATCGCGCAACGAGGTATACGATCTTGTGTATCCCAGCAAGCCAGAAGCGAATATTTCGGATCAGCTGCAGGGAGCGAGACCACCGGGCGACAAGTCCTTGCTCCTGACCTGTCGCCAAACAAGGTCAGAGGCCAGCTCCCTTCACAGAGAGTCATACCGCAGCTCCTGGCATGAAAGCTCGTTCGTAGTCGAGATATCGCGTTGTGACTCTGCCTCGGCGAAAAAGGGGAGGCTCCCGGTCGGCGTTGTCAAGAATGAAGGCCGCCGATCTCGATCGAGTCACCAAGCTACAGTGGTGATAACAGGAGTGTCTGCATGCGCCTCATACATCGATCATCTCTGGTACAAGTTCAGCCTTGTTCACAGGGTGGGGCTCTAGTTCATATTCTATTCTCCGAATTCGACAGCAGCACCAGAATTTCAAGAGTACGGCCATGGCATCATTCAGTCCCTCAAGGTCTCAACGTACACATGGTCGCACGCTTTTCTGGACCCAAGACATCGAGGTCGCCCAGAAGATGGCCACGGAAAGTCTTAATCCGATGGCTCGGGACATTGGGATGGTTTGATAGATGTAGAGCAGAAGGAGGCACGGGAGGTTACCCATGTTATATGATAAACTTGTGAGGCAGGTACAACCGATCAGTGCAGTTCTAGCCGATGTCTGGAAAAAAGTAAATTTACTGGAAATCCGCACCACCTTCCATGAGGCGAAGTGCATTTGTGGTGGCGACTATACCCGCCTCCTTCTCTACTTGGTTTGCGACTCATGTCACAGCTACCACGACTGCCGACAGTGCGTGTGGTGCGTCTTGAAGCGGCGCTGATTTTCGGCCGAAGTGCACTCAGATCATTGTAGCGGTAGTATTGTGTCGCTGTGCGCATCTTTGGAGACATCTTCTACAATGCTCATGCACCTGGCTGCATGTGAGCTCTATTATTATTCAGTGGCATATCCGCATCTGACCATTGAACTAGCAGAGGGCGGGCACGATTGGTGCGACATGCGTCAAGCTGCAAGCCATCAATGCAGCGGGAAAGGCTAGCCAACAGCGTCTTCTGAGCTCCCATCCGCCGATGTCCACTGCAAGCCGCTCATGCATACGATCCCACTGACAGACTAAGAAGGTCGTGCGACCCAGCAATCCTGGCCGCTCACTGTTCACATCATCCCTCGTCGACACACCAATACCAAAGCGAAGATATAACATCAACACGAACCATCCCACTTGGCAAAGTCATGAATTCAGAAGGCTGGAAGCCCGAAGCCAGATGGCAGTCTCTGCTTCGACTTTGGTTGCCGGCTGTTGTATCCTTTTTACTACTCAGCTTCATCGTGGGCTATTTTGGAATTGTACAGAAGTCCGCAAAGTTACATGCTTCCGCGGCCTTGTTTTGTACTCCAGATGCCCATGTACTGCTATCGGCTATTCATGATGATTTGACAAATATGTGGAGTCCTCGAACAGCTCTTTGGATCACACTTGGATTCGGACAATTCACGTTCGCTGGCGCAAAAGCGCTCGATTTCGCGTGGGATCTCTGTATTGGTCGAGGAGGGCAGGCTCTCATAGCTTACTTCACCTACCCATGCATTCGACGTGCACTTTACCGAGCGGTAACGACATTCAACGTTTACATGCCGATGTATACTGCTGTTGCCTTCGACAAGGTCTCACTTACAACCGCTTGGGCGATCGTCTGCAACAAAAGCGATAAGAAGGTTGGATTCTCGCTTTGCTGGAGGTACTTCCTTATGATTCCGATTCTGGCATATATTCTATTGTTTCCAAGCTTCATATCTTTGATGACTGGCTACCAAGCAACTTTGATCCCTCTTGTTCGACTTTCCGATGGCAATTACATGAACGCCTCCTTACTACAAGTACCAACTATAGTGGCTGTCGACGGCTCGCGTATTGGATTGACGGACATGATGGCTTCTACTCCAAACGACTCCTGGTCGCAATTGGTACATGACTGTAAGCTGTGGGCACGAAATACAACGAAAAGCAGCGCTAACACGGTATATAGACCAAACGACCTGGAGCCATTTTGCAGAACAAGTTCACGATATGGACATCGCTGGTCGTAACGTTTCAACTAAATGCTTCAATTCTTCCAACAACCAATACAACAACAGCGATGCATGCTACTTCAGTGCATCTCAAAACGGTTCACAACACTATGATTACAGTTACAGTTATCTGTGGGGCACTGTAAACAGCACGATAACGATTTCCGGCAAGACTTGGGACTTGAAGAGTGATCTCTTGTCCGTCGCAGTGAACGGCCAAATGTCCGGCTCAGGTGAGCTCTATTTCTCGAGCGGCAGTACTGGCTTCAACTCTTCCTATCTGATGGCTACTAGCCAGTGTCAGCCGGCGTCAACCTACATGTGGGGATTCTCGTTTCTGATGCTGTTCATTTTTTGTCTGCTCACAGCGGTGTTCGTGTCACTTTTGAGCTGGATATGTTACGACAGCTACTGGTGGAGCCCAGCAGATCGATACGAGCAACAGATAAGCACGTATAGAGATATTCTCGACATAGGCGAAGAAATCAGACGTACACTGGGCGCTGAAAGCAGGGAGCTGAATGGGGTAGAGCTGAATGGGAAAGAACTAACTCGGAAAATCAAAGAAGACAGAAACGGATTGAGGATAAGCGCTGACTTGCTGCTACCTTCTCGGGCCGATCAAATGAAGCGTCTCGAGGAGCCAATGTTGCCAATGCAACGAGTCAAAAGCGGTCCTAAGTATGCTGCTGTGTTGGAAGAAGAGCACTGAATATACTATAGCGCTGGGGAGGTCTCATCACGGCTCAATTTTGAGGGAGATCAACGTCAAAGCTAGTCTGATTCTTGCCTGTAGAGGGCTGATGGCGAAGTCCTCGTGCAGGCTGTCAAGGGCTTCATGACCAAAACTGACTCAAGTACGACTGATAGATGAAGCAAGAGTGCCTTTCAGACAGGCCAACAAATAGAAGTCCTACAACCCCTTCCAAAGAGAACCGTTCAAGTCAAGTGAAGCCTCGTGTTCTCGATAGCTTGCATAACCAGCAATGGTCGATAGGGGGAGCTCGAGACAGCGGAAAAAGCTCATGTGTTCTGAAAAAGCTCACATCGATTTTCTTGCCGTTGGTAGAGAACCTTTCCTTCTTGCTGCTACAAGATGTATCTCAGTAGGCGTTCAATCGAATCTGCAGAAGATCGCTGTGCTCGGCCAGACCGCGATAAATGTTGGCCTTTCTGCCACGACAGTAGTATGAATGAAGTCGGCTGTCTGGGACGTCCGCCTCGTCTGTCCGCACATATCAGGACACCTCCTGCGTTGAATGCCCTGGAAGTGGTGTAGTAGGGAGCTAAGTGAAAGGAGAAAGATGGGACGAACCGCGGCCTCGGGCGCTAGGAAGATCCTAGCGTCTTCGGATCTGTGTCCGGGCAAGGAGATCATCCCATCCTCTTCACTCACTCCCCTATGCTCTGATTATTCCTTTCCAGCCGTGAATGTCGGCCAATGGCTATTTGAGACTGCACTTTTTGCACGTTGCCGCGGAGAAGAGGAAGTGGGAGGAGGATTGTACTGGCTCACCCGTGTAAGCTTTTAAGCAAGGGTCGGACTCAAGTCCGACTGATCTGCATGGGGTTGCTGACGCCAATTTCGTTATTGCTACATCACCTGTGAATCTGCAATCGCGATATGACCATCGTCTGGAGACATCTAGACGATGTGAACGCCCTGAATCAGTACAGATGTCGATTGCAGCCCTCCATACTACTCATGAAATGTCATGTCAGCACACAACGTGAGCACCAGCATTTCTTCGTCAGTCCAACCATTTTGACAGGTTGCAGGACGTTAGCGAGATTCTTCGTCGGAGTGCAGCTTCTGAAAGCGGAGGCAGTCAGCTTGGAAGCACATCACCCGACGTCTCGAAACGGAAGACTTCCAGGCCGAAGAGACGCGACCTCGTCGTAGCAGCGTGCCAATCATGCCGACAGAAGAAACTCAAATGCGACGGTCTCCGACCTTGCGCTCAATGCGCGAAAAGAAGCTGGTCCTGCACCTATGAGACCCAAGAAGGCGAGACGCACTCACAGGCGTCGAAGCGCAAGTTTGATGAGATCTCTCGATCCAATCAGTCTTACGTCGACCTTTACAACATGATCATGAGCCGAAGCGAACGAGAGGCCATGGAAATCGTCCAGCTCATCCGAAGCGGTCAATCCCCGGAGACTATTGTTCAGGCGATGCAAGCCGGCAACCCAGCCGTGTTCCTGTCTGACCCTCGACGTCTTGCGCATAAGACCTTCTTGATTACTTTGGCCCATAGCTCAGGGTCCTTACGAGATGTGGCCAGATTTGCCACGTCAGCGCTCCATCCTACATCAGGCGTCAAGCTACCTGCGCCGGAAGGTTACGACATCTTTCGTGATCGCATCGTACATCTTCCCTTCGTGGAAGCTCTAGTACATGGTCCGGAGCCCATGGGAGGGGGCGCATTTGGAATGTCGCCAGGGAGTTCCAACAGATTATCGGAGTCGACATCTCGGTCTGATTACGGCGTAGACACCGAGACTAGCCTTGGACGTTACGTTCCAGACGATGTGTATCCCTCCCACCGAGTTCCGGCCGCTCCGTGGACTACCATCACAGCAAGTGATGAGGCAGTTTCCCATCTGGTCTCTATATTCTTCGCGTGGTTTAACCCAACTTTTCGTTTCGTAGAGGAGGATCTTTTTCTTCTAGGTAAGCTGAAAGAAGTATTGAGGTCGTGTAGACCTGGTTGCGCGGAGAGTATCTTTGTGCACTGACGGGATCGCTATACAGGCATGCGCTCGCAAAGGCTGCGCTCTGAGTTCTGTTCATCCCTTTTGGTGAATTGCATTTGCGCCTTAGCATGCGTAAGTTGCAAGTTGTGGTAGCAAGTTGTTCCAGTAACTCAGATCATAATTACAGCTGCAATCAGAGCACGACGTAGCCTTTGTTGGTAAAAGCCGCGATCGAATAACGCGTGGCCTTCATTTTCATGATGAAGCTCTTCGCTTATGGGCCCTGGAAGAATATCGGCCTTCCCTGACCAATGTACAGGCCTTGAGCATACTTGGACTGGAGTAAGTGTTTACAGTATCTTACTACTTCACATCCCTGATCAGCCTGCCCTAGGTCGAATTATCGAGCCAAGGACAAGCTTGGCGTCGTCTTTGGCGGCCTAGCAGTCCAGCTTGACAACCAGATACCGGTGGAGCTCCCAGGGGGCCGGTCTTCGTTCCACGGGGTCCCGCAACAAGATTTCATGAGGGCGAGGGTCAGCGCGCACTGGACTTCCAAATGGTCATACGTGTCAGTTACATAGATGCCCATCGGAATCCATTCCCAAGCTGACAGCGGCCTACAGAATCATGCTCATCGCCTTCATGAGTGAGCGAATGTTCGACATCAAGGTCACTGACCTGCCCACCATTGATGTGACATTCGAGGATTTGGTCGAAGGATGGGTTGGCTATCCTATCACGAAGACTTCCGTCCTACACAGACCAACTTTGCACCTTCGGGAGCGATGCAAACTAACTAACATACTTTACGAGGTTCACACGCTCCTCATGTCTGACAGCGACCGATGTACTTCCACAGAGACCTTCATGGACGCAGCAAAACTGCTGTCGGTGAAGATGGGACAGTGGTATGAGCAGCTCCCGTTTGAGATTCAATACGTATGGCCCATGAGCGTCGCGGTCTATGAGCTTCAGTCTGTCAACCCCTTCAATCCACAACTATTCAGCAGCTAATCAGATTATATAGTGCTTCCTGGTTTGCCTTCCACATGCTTCTTTTGGTAGTTGCAAGAAATCGATGTCAGCAAAGTCTTACAAATCTGCACACCAACGACCAACGAGACCAAATAGCGTAGATGGCCGAAGAGTCGCTCTCCAAAGCGATCTCACTAGCACATCGGTCTGCTCAGCTCCTTTCAGATTTTCGAACACGATACGGCCTCAAAATCACACCACCCTTGTTCCTGCAACTCCAAGGCGTGACAGCAAATATTTTGGTTCTCGATCCCGAGCTGACCGATCCGACCATCGTGACCTCAGCCCACGCCCAAGAACTCAAAGGCTCGATACGAGACTCGCATGCCGCCTTCGATGAAGTCTTCCGCTGCTTGCTCGGTACAGGTGTGGAAGTCATGATTACTAGAGGGATCGCACGTATGGTTTATCACATGGCGCTGAGTCGGAAAGTCGTGCTTTCGCAGTCTACCAGGACGATGTTGCAGATCATGGCTGAGACTGCATGGCGACCATCGGATCTGACGCTCTTGAATTCGAAATATCCAAATTTGACGACGACAAGAGGGCTGGAGGATGGTGAGAGGATGACGGAATTGTTGAGTAAGTGGGAGAAATTGGAGACTTGAGATGGCGAGTTTTGAAATGTATGTTTTCTGGGTTGAGGCGTTCTGTGGTGAAGGTCATTGTCTTTTTGGAACATGCGGAGGGAGGTAGAAATGAAGCAATATCAAGAAGACTGTTATCGGGTAGAGAGAAAGAAAATGTATATTTATGATTTCCGGAGTTTGATTCCTCATTTCACTTAGAATTACACCACACTTTCCCCTCAAACATGTCTCCTCCTAGCCCATTTACTCAAATACTCCCTTCCCTCCAACCGATACGTATCATTCTCAGCATAACTCCCGCCCTGCCCCTGCGTCTGCAGCACAAGATTCAACCCATCCTCACTCTCATTATATTTCGGCCACTTCGGTACCCCCTCACCATTCGGATCCCCATAGTAAACAAAATTTATCCACTGCTCACTCATCTGATCACTGAGAGCACGATACTCAGGCCAAGGTCCCACGAACGCCGGATTATTGAAAACAAAAGCCACTTCGCTAAAATGCTGTACGCCTTTATACGCCGGAGCCAAACTTCCCGTGTAGTCTGTGTATGTAGCGTTGGTATTGTTTTCCCAAGGTCGAGTATTGAAGCGGTAGATATATGTTGGAGAGTATTTTGCGTAATGCTGGGCATCTGTACGTCGAGTGGCGTGGTAGAAAATGTCGCCGACGATTGCTGCGACTCGTTTGTACTGATAGCCTCGGGAGGCGAAGCGTTCGGTTCCTGTGTTTATTGGAACGCCTTGGGTTGGGTCGTCTGGGTAGAGAGACATTATGTGGTCGACTGTGGATTCTGGATAACCGAAACCGACTTGAGTGAGGAGGTAGTTTTTGAGGTCTGCATCTGTGTTTATTATGCCGACTGGGGCGTTGTCGGTGCCCTCGTCAGAGTTGGAGCCGTAGAGATGTGGGAGGTGGGCGAAGTTGCCTTTTTCGAGTTGGACTGTTGGGAAGTCTGGGATTATGTCGCCCTCGACTGTGGGATACCAGCCTGGACCGGGGATTGTGGAGCCGTTTAGGAACGGGAAGATGGTTTCGTATGATACTGTGCGCAGACATGCTAGGGTGTCGATTGCATCTGTACAGTTGACGCCATCGACTACGCTCTGATAGATGGGCTGATACCAATCGCTGCCATTGTACCATGCGGTTGCTGCTGATCCTGATTCCTGTATTGAGCGGTGAAAGAGGCCGTCAGTTCTACCACCGTAACTCATGAGAAGCTGACCGACTGCGAAGCTACCTGCACTTTCTCCCCAGATAGTCACGCAATCTTTGTCGCCGCCGAATGCACCGATATTCTCTGAGATCCAGGCAAGTCCTTGGCGCATATCCCGGACGGCAAGATTGGCATTTCCGGAGCCTTGAATCTCGATGCTATACATGTTGCCCCAGCCGCCTTTGCGGTAATTGATCGAAGCAGCTACGATTGGCTTGCCGATATGAATTGACCTCTCCACGATGTATGTGAGGTTGTAGTTTGGCAGGCCGCTCGTGCCGACCTGATAGGAGCCGCCATGGATCCATAGCAGAACTGGCAACTTCGAGCGGTCATTCAAACCAGATGGGCGCACAATGTTGATACTGAGACAGTCTTCGCTCATGCCATATACCGTGTCTGCAGCAGAGATGTCCGGACAGGCATTGCTGTAATTTGTGGCCGGCCGTACATTGTCCCAGGTCTCGTTCAGCGCTTGCGGAATACTGAAGCGATTATGGCCTCCAGTGTCTTGAGCATAGGGTATTCCGAGGAAGATATCTTGCTTGAATTGAGGTAAGTGGATGCCGCTGTAGCTGCCATTGAGGACTTTGACTGTAGGCTGGGCAGCGGCGGCCTGCACTGCCAGCAGCAATGGCAGCAAAAGAGACGGCATAATCATAACATGGGCAGCGTGCTTCTGGCTGCAATCTGAGAAGTTGTACTTAGCTGAAATACCTGCCTATCATCATTCTGTGTCACCATCTTGGCCGTAATCGGCAGCATTGGCGATCCCTCGCCTATCGCGAGCTTGGCGCATGTATTCGCAGAAGGAAGGAGTCGTCAGTCATCACAGCCCTACACCACCGAACACAGTTCCTGCTTCTGTTAAGAGATCATAGGGAGATGTGAAAATGAGAGCGAGAGATGAAGTGGATTTTCTCCTGACATAAATGTGGTATCCAAAAAGACTAGCGCCATCTTGGCATCGCTGCCAAGAATTCAAGGATGATCAAAGCATCAGAGCAACAACATCTTCATAGACGAGTTGCTTGGTCGATGGACATGCTTAATCACGCATGTCATCATCGCCGTGATAACCGTCATCGGGGTCATCGTAGGACCCCGAGTTGCCTCCCTGGGTTGGTGCCATATTCAGCACTGGAGCATCGTTGAATTGTTTGAAGGACATGGTTGTTGATTTGAAATTGGTTGATTTGAAATTGGTTGATTTGAAAGTTCGAGAAGATTGGTATGGTTGATTGGATGTTGTTGGGTAGTTTGATTGGAAGTGTGAGTAGAGAGCCAGGATATAGCGAGAAGTTTCGTGCTTTAAGTACTAATTCTGTGATATATTCACCGTCCTGAGAAAGAGGTGGTGGAGGCAGTGTGATGCCATCCTGAGGCGAAGCTTGCTAGGTGTTACGGTGTAGGAATATATTTGGGTGAGTAGGTGCGTCGTTCCATGCTGAGGACGTGGCATATATGGCAGAACCGATTGCTTGCTGACGTTAATCTAGCCATGCAAACAGCCACTCTCACAATACGATATCGTGATCGAGCACAATCAAGCAGCCGATGTGAGAGGCAATGTTTGTGAGCACATCATCGCCATCGAATAACATTCTTGCCCTCGTATCTCGTGAAGACTAAAACACCTCCTGGGCATCTACAACCCAACGGCGTGAGCCAAACCACCCGTGATGTTGTTCAACTGCTCTGATCCACCAACAAGCACCTCAAACACATCCTTATAGCTGTCGGCAAAGACCTTCTGACCCTCCGGAACCTTCTGCGGGCTGACACTGAACAGCTCGAAAACCATCTGTCCCAAGCTCGGAATCGTGATAGGCTCAGCACGCGGTCTCCAGCCAAGATCATACGGCAACTTCTCCTTCTCAAACAAACTTCTCACCCAGTCGACCCGGGTAACACCAGTAGCATCATCACCCCCCATAGTCTGAAGATAGATGGCAGTTTCGCCGTATCGGAAAATAAACTCCCGAAATCCGTAGGTGAAAGTTGGGTTTATCTTAGTAGAATCTGCGGTTCTGTTTGCGATGGCTTGTGCGGCTGGAAGGAGAGCGGTTTGACCGTTTTTGAAGAAAGATACGACTTGTTGCCAGTACTTGTTGTAGAACGAGTAGTCGTTGCCGAAGTATGCGTCTTGGCGAGACAGGGAGGCGTCGTGCTCGATTGGGAAGTTGTGTTGGTCCAAATCGTTGAGATCGAAGGCTCCGTTTAGGATTGGGGCGGAGAGGAGACCGGCTCCTCCGATTAGGACTGTGAAGTCTGCTCCCATGTTCATGCCTGCTGCGAGACCTTGGAGGAGGTGGGGAAGAGTCATGTTGCGGCCGTCATGGTGGATGAAGCCGTGGTTGGCCTGGAAATTGTTAGGATGCGATGCTGGGAGGATGGTTTGGTAGTAGACTTACCAATGCGTTCAGGCCCGGACATGGTGAACGGACATCGTTTGGTCCTGGAGCCACCCAGTTGGTAAAGCGAGGGTCGTTCGCTGGTGCAGGTCCAAGGCTGGCGAGCAGACCTGGAATGTTAGGGATCGCAGGCAGCGATTGTCCATACGCAGCTGCCGCCAAAAGTGGCAACGCTTTCACGACTTGAAGCATTTTGGGCAGCTTTTCTCTCAAGTCTTGTCTGCTGGAGAGCAGAAGTAGAAGTGCAAGAGGATATCAGCCATACTTGTAAACATACAAATCCCTCGCTCCAGGCCTGAAAAGCCACTCGATCATGCTTCTACATGTTTTCAAGTCAGTTTCCTCGGTAGACGGCACGCTTAGAATTGTGATCTACTTGATTGGTCCTTGAGTAGGACTCAAGTCCATCACCTTCCTTCTTCGGCGCAACTAGTGGTTTAAGCTTGACTGATAGAGTTTCGAGATCTTGTGCTAAGAAACGCTGAACATGCCTCGGCGGCCGTCTAAGCTGTCGATCGCTGCCGGGCCGTTGTCCGGAGATCTGGGCTGTGAGAACTATTCTTGATCCGGAGTTTACAAATCAGAAGTTCTACGTTTCGACTTCCGATCGGTCAACAGTCGGTGATCCTGATCGAAGTCTCGAGAATGCAGTGTCACGAGTTCATCCGAGCATTGGTGATCAAACATCCTCTCCCGATGTTCATGAGAAAGGCGGTGGAGGTGGTGGAGGTGGTGTTGGCCAGCGAGGAGGCTCTGGCTCAGGCGAAGGCGTTCTCTCTTTCTGTCGAAAATTCGTCGACTTCAGAATCTTGGCCCTTCCTCTCTTTGGCCTCGATTCCTTTTCTACCTCAGCACTGAACTCTGCGGCTCCCTCCTGCTTAGCAACAAGATCCGCAAAGATGTTTGCTCGACTGCCGGTGCTTCCTGTAAAATGTAGTCTTTGCTGTTCGCTTTCCGCACTTCCATGTCGTTCCAGCCAACGCCATAACGGAGGCACATCAACGAACCATAGTGTGATCATAATCACAGCAAGCGTGAAGGGAGCCGCAGACGCCCAAAACACCCATTGATTGTGATTCATGTTGCGGACATCGGCTGTGTTCATGCCAAAGACACTCGAGATGAACGAAAGTGGGAGGAAGATAATGGTGATGATGGTGAACACAACCACGGCGTTGTCACGCCAATCCTGGACCCCGGATATTTGGGATTGTGCCTGGAATACCTTTGTCAGACCTCAATCGATATCTTTCGTGTTTGACCACTCACCTCAGTCTGAAGGTTGTCCAGTGAATTATTGAGCTCCTGTATGCCATCATTCTGAGTAGCGATGCCTTTTCGGAGTGCCCGAAGCATGCGATATCCAGGGTGGGGATCAGACTCGATGCGAAACTGCTCTGAGGGATCGCCATCTTTGTGCTGCGGAAATATGGCTTCGGCATACTGTTCCAGCATTTTCAGCTGGTCGGTCTGGAGCAGAGAAACAGCATTTAGTTCTGCTCTGAGATGCCGGATCCTTTCCAGTGACTCTCGGCTGGGCTCTCCCATGAGGATTGTGGAGTACTGCGAGAATTAGTGTTCGTTCATGGCTCAGAGAATGTTGCAACTTACGAGGTCCGTGACATATCGATAGTACATGTCCAAAGCACCTTGACCATCTAGCACAGGTCTTAGCAGGATGTCTGGGAGAAGAAGGATGATGGTATCCGAAGGAAATGCTGCAGCCTTCCAGCGAATACTTCTGTCCGGATGAGACGCCAATGCTCCGCGAAAGGCCTTCTCAAGGAGAGATTGCGCCTGCTTGGCGTGGAGAGCAGCTTGTTTCCAGCTGCATCCATTCTCGAGTAAGAACTCTGCTGCCTCCTTGCTCCAGCCCAGCTCTGACAATCGCCTTGCGTAATTTGAAAACTGTTTTTGGAACGTGTCGCCAGTGACATACAAGTCTGATGATTGCAGCCCGATCCATTGGCTTTTCGAACAAGCCGTTCTAAAGAATTGTTTCACAATACCACGTGAGAGTGCTCTTGCGGAATGTGGTTCCCAGGACTCGATCACCGGCACCACGCGAGCAATACCACGAGAGGCTTGTGCTGTTCGTAGAAGCGCCAACACAGTGTGCCGCATGGCTCTACGGCACTCTGAAAGATCCCCAGCGTCAGTGGAGCCCAGACTTTGATGAGTGACGGAGTACAACTCGAGGTCACGAAGAGAGCGGAACAGATGGTGTAGTCCAGAGCACATCTTCCTCAGGATGACTATCGTCGCGGCTGAAGCTTCTGGCTGTAATGTCTGGTCGATCACTTCCAGATTTTCCACGATCGATACGAGGAGTTTGCTCCAGTCTTCGTCCTTGTTGTCGTCACTTTCCTCAGATGCGAGGAAGCGCAAGAGACTTCTGAGACCGTTCAAAAGGTTTGCGTATAGTGAACCGTCGAGAGGAGTAAGCTCAACATCTTCTGCTGTCGTATCATCTCGCTGAGTGAGTGCAGTATAACCCAGTATTGAGCAAAGCTGTGAGACTTGCATGCGTCGCAAAGCTGGCTGAGCTTTTGTCGGCCCGATGGCGAGTGTTGAAGACTTGTCCACGTTTGGAGGTGTATCGAATAAGGCCGCGACCCGTTGGTTGAATGTGTCATCACTAATGCCCTGATACTGGCTGTATAGCTCGATGTCATCAACATCTGGAGAGAGTTTCTTGGCATCCTTGGAAGGTCGATAAAGGTTCATCTCGATTGAAGGGGACGCTGCGAGGAGCTTTTGATCGAAATTGTTGTGCTGTAGTAAACTGCTTTGGGTGGCCATTCGAATGCCTTCGAGCGTCAGGTTTACGCTCTTGGCGATCACTGTCTTCCACTGCTCCATACTGACTGGTTTTTGTACAACATAGTTTCCTTCTCTTTCCTCATATTTCAATCGTAGTGCATCCAGCACGGCACGGTCTATAAATGGCTTCGGAACCTCGAATATGTCGCTGTCGTCTTCTGACACCTCTGAAGCTGACGATGCTCTGCTTTGACTTGGTGAACGTGATCCGTCTCCGGAATATGCCTGCTGCCTCTGGAATTCCTTTTGGTTTGCGGGCATGGCAATTGAGCTACTTCGCTCAAGGTCTGCTTCGTGTTCTCCGCTTTGTTGTGGTATCGTCTGCTGTAGGACTTCCTTCTCGTTGTCATCGTTCACTGCGTCCTGACGTGCATCCTGGTTTCGGCCATTGCCCTGGCCTTGATACTGCTGGTATGCAGAAGTTTCTTGCACAACGGCCTGGCTCTCAGCATCGGCCTCGGCTCCAGCCACCATATGGTCTTCGTGCGCAGCATCAGGATCGCCGCCGGGATCACCACGCTGATTGACAGTGTCATCCTCGCCATCAGAAGTATCATCTGTGTCACCACGTCTGTTCGACTCAGTACTTACATCGCCATCAGCATCATTATCCTCGCTTCTGTCATCATCCTCGTCAGTATCGTCATCGTCATCAAACTTTTGTTCCTGGAAAGGAAACCATTTGGTGCTCAACTGATTCTTTACAGCGTCCCAAGCTGGAGCACGTAAAGCGATGCTCGAAGATGACCTAAAGCCGTGAGTCAGTCGCAGATAAAAGAAAGGTCACAACGCGCAAGACAGTACCTCTCCTTCAGAACGAAGATGTCGGATGACCTTGCTGCCTGTCGGACCAGCGCCGGCCACTGATGAGGTTGAACGATCTCGTCATTCAAGGCGATCTCAAAATCGTCAACGAATTGCTTCGTTATCTCAAAGAAGTGGGACACAAAGCCCTACGCTGTCAGCATCGTTTCTGAAGACATGGACCAAGTGGCTCACAAGATATGAATCACAATCTGCCAGTCCAAGTAGCCACAGTCTTTTGTCGGGCGTCTGGACTCGTATGTGTGAAGCTGTGCTCTTCAAGGAGCTAGGTATAGGTGGTACAGATCGTTTGGCAAGTGAGCCGTACAACTCTGTCTCTGGCAAGATGGAACAGGTGATCAATAGCTCTACGAGTCCATTAGCATAAGTCACATTGTGCCAGGAGATGAGAGCATCACCCTCGTTCACTATCAAAACCCACACTTGAGATACACAAAGATAACTCTGCGATCTGGGCTCACTCATGTGGCAAATGACCTGCTTCAGATCGTTGCGACTAGGTCTTCTCGGATCAATCGTTTGGAATAAAGTGCGCATTGGATGTAGCGTTGCTTTCTCATGAGCTTCGAAATCTCTGGTGGGATTTTTCGATGTGCTCCTGCCGAGTAGCCTGCGCAGAAGGTGGTGCAGATTCCGCTTCGCCTCGGTTGAGTGATTGTGTCTCTGTGGAACGAGAAATGGAATGCACATTGAAAGAAATCTGGTGCCACCATATTGGCTTGTCTGTGAAGTATGACAGAATGGTTCCATGTATCGATGATATGACCCATTTTGCGGCGATTTCTCGTAGGATATCTGTACCTCTTTCAGATGTTCGCGTAGAGGGCGAGTCACTTTACGCAGCTCAGACATCTCAAGCACTTGTTCCTGTCCCACAATTAGCGACATGCGGCGTAGCAGAAGCATTGGCAACCTACGATATACGAGTGGAAATCCAGAATGTCTTGACGAATGTGCCTGATCGACCCAGTCAGATGCGCGTTCCGTCGATGCCTGTTGCACATACCTGAGATAGTATAGCGCGTCCTTGTGATTGTCCTTCATACCAGAGGTCACGATCAAGCCTGGATGGCCTGCGCTTTCGGACGAGGATCCTGTCCAGTCCTTGCCATAGCAGGAATAGATGACCTTTTCGGAGGCAGACGAATTCTCACCCCGAGGTCGAGGGTAGTGCGTGTCAAGCTTACTCGTATCTGTCATTTCTATGGCTTGATCTGGCTCATCAAGAGCCAACGCACGAAAGCGAGAATGGCTAGGAGCTTCTTCGCCGATTGCATTAATTTGTGGCACGTCCTGTAAAACGTCCTTACGCTTTCTGAACCACGAGCCTAGCCCGGCTGGTGGTTCATCTTCCGCGCTATCCTGGCCTAGCTCGAGAATGCCAAGGTCATCGCTTGTCTCGTACCAGGCAAAAGTACGCCCGATCTCATCGTCGATGAAGTCATCTATATCGCTGTCATCCTCCGAGGACGTTTCAGAGCCTGACTTGGATCGATCTCTGTGCACAACAACGTCTTTGCGACTTGCCCCGCGGTCTTCACGATTGTGAAAGCTGAAGGTTTTCTTGCTTCTGCCCCTCTCTAGCGGCTCGAACAGCAGTTTGCCGCTTCGTAGTCTGGTTGTGTGTTCAAATAGAACGTCGGTCTCCGACTTCGACAGGTCACGGAGTATGATGATGTAGTCAGAATCCGACTAGAGGACCAGTAAGCATGAAGACATGTAAGGGACCTTGCAAGATTCCAGACTTACTCTGTCATACTCCCAAGGCAGGTCGTAGTATCTCAATGTCTCCGGGGCCAGATAGCTTTTATGCACTTTGGGGTAGACTGGCGCTCTTGGTGGCTGGGTATAATTCGAAGGTCGATCGGATCTGTTCACGTCCGCCTTGAACTTATTCATCTTGTCTTTGTCGACCATAATCTCAATCGTCTGCTCTGTGTAGCCCAGGTCTCGAAGCCTCCTGCTCATTTCTCGCTGAAACTTCAGCTCTTCCAGTTCACTCTCCAATGCTTTGATACTTTGAGCAACATCTGCTGATGGCACTGGTTCCGGACTTCCAAGCGTCGGCTCTTCATCTTCAAGATCCTGACGTTTGCCAGCCTCGGAATCTGGCTGTGCGTCTTCTTTCTCTGACTCTGCGTCAACGACAGTGGCCTGATGGCGTCTCTGCTCCTTCTTGGCATTGATTCTCTCGAGGAATGTTGTAGCAGCAGCCTGCCTTTTCAAGTTGTCAGATTGTTCCTCTTTCAGCCCATGTCGAAGCACGCCCACGACTTTCTGCTTCATTGCATGCGGATCCCTAGGCCTTTTCCTATAGTAGGCCAACTGTGGCTCGGACGCTGAAACGTTGTCCTCGTCTCTGAAGGCATATTTTCCACCTGGGTAATCTGCATACTCGGGAATGTCTTTGATCTGCAAAATGGGTCGAGACGACTTCTGTGGTGCGGATTTTCTAGCTTTTGGTACATGTACGTTGGGAGTCGAGACAGGTTCGGATCTGGCGCGAGATTTCTTGTAATCATCTGCCCGCTTCACGACATCTGGTACACTGGTAGTCGTCTTCTCGTTTACGGGAGGAGTACCTTGGTTCTGAGGTTCTTGCGATCGCGGCGCGCGACTCTGCCGAACGGCACCATATCTCAGTGAAGGCGGCAAGTTGGACCCATACAGCTTCTGAAGCTCAGATGGGCCTTCGCGTCCATAGCGGTCTCCATAGCTGCTGGCCATCTCCACTCGCCAAGGAGATCGATATAAGTCGTGCTAAGTATGTTTGGAAGCAATTGATTATGCTGCGCAAAATGTTGAACATTGCGCAGGCGATCAAAGAATGGTGCGGCTGAGGCGCATACTTACTTCTTGGCGGCTAAGGACCATCGGCCTCTCTTTTGGGGGCCAGTTCGAAGGAACTAGTCTCTAGACATCGTCGTGAAGAGTCTTCAGCTGCAGCAACATGGTCTGTTCGCGGGCCCAAAGACTTGGTGGCCCTCAAACTGTTGTGCGGCGGTCAGAGCATATTCCCCTTCAGGCGATCCTGCTATCTTGCGTGGGGAGAATGTTGTTACTGCTGCTGTGAGTGATACATGATCATGTGAGACTGATAAGCTCAAGTAAGGAGCTTGAGCGTGCTCCACGATGCATATAGGCAGTGTACGGAGATGTGGAAGGGAAAGGTGTGGTGCTGTTCGCGATTTGGCTTCAAAGTCGTCAATGCCAAGCATTCAGGGCAGAGCTCGTTGGAAACTCTATTCACTCTTGGTCGGAACCACCGGCGCATCGGTATACATTATTTCCATTTCATTCTATCTATGCAATCGTATATCATGTATGCTATCGTATCATGCCATGCAACCTTCGCTATGCAAGAATTGCAAATGCCATTCATAAAGCAAGAACGCCAAATACCAATGCTGCGAAGCAAGCTCCCGAAGACACCAGGGTTCGGGAAGCTGCTCCTGTATTCATGCTCGAAGGTTCCGCTGTCGTGCTGGAGCTTGCACGAGAGGTTGAGGACGAAGTCATGCCTGAGCTTGCACTGGATGAGGTAGTCGTCACGCCAATGGTCGTAGCAGTACTTCCAGTTCCGAGCACGACTCGTCCAGATGATGCGATGCTAACGACCTGGGTACCGATAGTCATGGCTGAGCCACCTGCTGTCAGAGTTGTAGTCTTTCCGGCATCGATAATGACTACGCCACTTGTGCCTGGTAAGTCTGAGAAGGTGTACGTTTCCGATCCGATCTGAGCGACCTCTACGCCTGGAGCTGCGGTTTCTTGCGAAAGGTCGATGGTGGTTGCTGAGCTGCCTGTACCGAAAGCCACGAAGCCGGAAGAACCAATGCTTACGACATGACCTCCCAATGTGCCAACATTGGTACCAGCGGCAAGAGTTGTTGTGGTGTCATCGTTGACTGCGACAACGCCACTTGTGCCTCCGAGAGCAGATAAGGTGAAAGTCTGAGATCCGATTGTTGCTACAGTCTGTCGAGGAGCAGCGATGCCAGGATCGAGTGTCGCCGCGGAGCTACCAGTGCCGATCACGAGACCTCCATTTGAAGCGATACTAGCCACCTGGTTTCCGATTGTGATGGGATCAGCTCCCGCATTTATGGTCTGCGTGTTGCCGCCTTGCGCTACGACGACAGCGCCACTACTTCCTGAAATTTGAGATACGGTATAAGCCTGGGATCCGACCGTAGCTACTGTATTGGGATAAGAGTCTGGCGCAGGCTGGCTTTGTCCAGGTTCGCCACCCAGCACAGAAGTCAGCTGGCCGCCAATGTTTACAGTGGACTGTGGTACATCAGAAGAGACGTGTGGAATCGTTGGACCATCACCGTCAGTCGTCGTCGGAAGATTGTCCGGAACTCCAGTAGGCGTAGGCGTTGTCGCAGCTGGACCAGAAGCAGGAGTCGCTGGTTCTGATGTCGGCTTTGAAGTGTCGCTAGTGTGTGTTGGACCATATGGCACACTTGGCCCCTTCGCGGATGAGACTTGCGTAAGAGCGATAGGAGGATCATAGACACCGCGAATGTCTCCCCAGCAGCTCGACCAAGCTGGCTGCATGCTCTGTAGAAGTGGCGTAGGCACAACGAGAATTGGTTTATAGGCGTAGGTAGTGGGGCAGGTGACGTTCCCGCAGCCATGATTCCGAACATAAGTCTGGCACCAAGGCTGAGAGGAGTAGATACTATAAGCCGGAGATGGCAGGTCCTGCACGGTAAATGGAGCAGTGCCGGTCCAGACCTGAGTGGGACGGAAGTGTGCATCGCAGGGTATGGTTCCAGCATATACACTTGAGAGCGGCTGATCTGTGGGAATCGCCAAAATGGTATTGCTGATGACAGTGCCAGTAGTGCCACAAGCATTCTCGGCATACAGACTCTGGTACGAGATGTATAACGTGGGAGAGGTAAAGGTCGTTCCCAGTGTCTCTACAGTGACTGGCGCAGTGGGTTGCGGTGCAGCGCTTGCAGGCGAGCCTCCACTACCGGCGGCTGGTGTAGGCGTTGCTTCAGGCCAGTATATAAGCTGAACTGTGCCACCAGTGACAGCACATCTTCCGCAGCCAAGCGTGCAGCCCAGCGCAGATCCAAGAGTGGAGGATGTAGGCCAGTACCAAGATGTGCTGAGACCGTTATAATTTCCGAGCGTGCCCTGGTTGAAGAAGAATGCATCGTTCGAGGGCTGGAAAATGTAATTTTCGTCCATTTGGTAGTTGTCTCGTACCGACTGACATAGCGAACTGCTGATCGAAGCGACCGTGCATACCGGCTTGCTTTGAGCGGATGTCCCGATCGATACAGAATATGCGCTGACGACGGACGAGTATGAGGTTGCACATGGTGGCACCGTGTTCTGATTGTTGAGAAAGCCTGCATCGATGTCGCAATGTGGCGGAGGAGTCGGTGATGGGATGAGCTGTGTAGTAATCCAGTTCTCCCAAGACGATTGACAGTCCGGCACAACAGACGGGAGTGTACAAGTCGGCTTCGGCGGCACACTGACGGTAGCGTTTGGCGCAACAGTAGCATAAGAGGTGTAGGTCCATGTCCATGTGCTCGTGCTAGCAGGCTCGGAGGACTGCGTGTAGACGTAGCTAGATGTCGATAAGATGGTTTGAGTAGATATAGTAAAGCCACCGTTTACGATCGGAATCTCCGTGTCAATCGTGGTGATGTATGTGGACGTCGTCAATGGCTGTGCGCTGAATGCTTCTTCGTTGGTCGAGGTGAAGGTTGTCACTGGTGTCGAAGACGGCGTATAGCTGTAGTTTGACAGTAAAGAGGCACGACTCGCAGTCCAATACTGCTGCCATGACGCGTAGCAATCTGTCGGGCTTGAGAGGCCAGTTGCCGCTGCTGCAGTGCTGTTTGTGGTTGACGAAGGATGCACTGTCGTATTTGCAACCTCAATATCACCATTTGCAAGCTTTGTTGCTGTGAATACTGTTCCGTCTACTGTGACAAGTCCTGTAGCTACCGGTTGTGTGCCAGGTGCGCTCGAGGAGATTCCAAGTCCAGCAGCAACATAATCACCAACTGCGGAAGATGCTACGAATGTCAGCACATCTCCATACCACATTCTGCGGGATACTCACAATCAGCTCGCACTAAACGCGCCTCAGCAAGTAATGTTAGCGAGAGTATAGCAGCGAGCATGATGCGCGCCTGCTGAATGAATGTCACTGCCAAACAACCACTCCAACGCCTTCAAAGATATGCGAGAAGAGAAAATGGACTGTCACAGAGGAAGAAGAAGACGACGCCACGACCTACATGACTGAATCCTACACGCTTCCGCATCCTTCGGCGTCGCCATGCGCAGCAACATGAAAGTCGATGGCACTTGCGGCTGAAGGAGGCTGAAGTCGAGCGATGCTCAAACAAGGATATGGACCTGTCGATCATCTCAGTCAAGCTCGGCAAGGTTTTAAGCGAAGCTTACTCAGTAAAAGCTTGGCCAGATGAGATCTCCTTGAGACGCGTGCCTCCGCCTGTTTCCATTCAAAGAGAATACGAATCCTTCGAAGCCAACATCAGGGCAAGCAAGCCGGACCTACTCCAGGGCATCGCTGTCTTGTACCCAGGAGCGTCAAAGCGATGCCTTTCAGCGCGCTCTATGAACGATGGCCATCTCTTTTGCTCTCAACATCGCCGTACCATGCTTATGCTCCTGCGGAACAGGAACCGCAATACGAGGTCGACTTCGAGCGAGCGATACCACACATGACCCGACTAGATGACGACGGGAGGAGGACGATATGATGGCGATGTTGAACAGTGACGACCAGCAAACTAGGATGCGGTTGCCAGGACGTGATGAAGATCCCGCTGCGGCGACCACCTTGATTCGTAGATGGCTTGCCCTCGAGCAAATGACCAGCGGTGTCATGATGCCACGGTAAGATGAGACAAGTAGACCACCATTTGCTGACCGCCGTCAGCATTGTACTCTTGTTTTGAATGAGGGGGCTAACTCTCTTTCCACTTCCGCTAGCAGAAAGATCTTATATACGTCGGTGACAGACCCGATGAACACAGAGTAGAAGCCGATATCGCGACTCGCACACGCTGAGAATTTCTCGAGTTGGTTCGCGATTCGGCACTTGCAGGCAAATTATGGTGCACTTCTGAAAATACCACTGGAGATCTCTGCTTAGGGCCCTATACAAGACGAAGGCATTGCCGAATACCAAATCAGGACTATGCCCAGGCCTCACCATGGAAGCAGCAACGAAGCACACTCCTAGAGCGCCTGCCTTTGCGTCCAATGGGCAAGCCAGCATGGGACAATATTCGGCCAGACCTTGGATATCACCGTTCCTCCTTCAAGATCTGTACGATACAACAAGATCATGATGCCGACTCTAAAGGCATGGCATTCACGTGACAGACGATGTCTGTTGATCACATTTCACTCACGGCGCTCAAGAAGGCAGCGCTACCATTGAACCAAATGCGATTAGCGGGCAATTGCACGGCATGCTCCTGCGATGTCGTGGTCTCTCCGAATATACTGGACCAGATTCCAACTCAGAACTGGCATAAAGGACCAGAGCGATTCTGCCACATTTAACGACTATTGCTCTCCGTTCTCTGCTTCTGAGCATCTCATGAACCGCATGGATCCCTGCACATGAGCTCTGCACATGATGTTGCCTCAGCAACGTGCTTATCAGTGGCCACTGACGCGTGACGCTGCTTCAACGTCATGGGTCTCGAGTGCAGCTCAGCGACGTGGGATTGCCATCAGGACTCTCAAAAACGAGGCGGACGGCATAGGTGGTCTGGTGTTGGAGAGAGGCAATGTTAATGCATGCTCTGATTCCGAGCGATCTTTTTATCACATCAGCTGGTAGTGTATGAGCTCTGCGAGGGTATTCTGTTGGAAGCTCGGAGAGCCCAGCCTTGACGCGTGACGCTTGCCCAACGTCATGGCATATCACTTTCAGCTCCGCGAGCTCAAGCGACCATCAAGACCACAAAAGCGACGATGGTAGCATGGACGACCTAGAGTCGCGGAGGCGGTGATGCATGTATCTTCTCCTTGTTGGAAAATCAACTCCGTCTTGTATGCGGCATCTGCGCCCCTGTAGTCGTGGCTGGAAGGTTTTCAGGAGTAGCTTATCGCAGAGTGAGTAGAACTGAGCGTACTCACTTTTCTTCTTGACGCGTTCTTGCCTACCGGCCACCGCCAGACGCGTCGCTCCCATAAAGCCCCGTCGCTCCCTCCCTTTCCTCTTCTCTTCCTTCTACTACACTTTCCAAACATAACGGTTTTCGAACTTTTGAGCGACCACAACCACCATAGAGTTTCGCACCTGCCGCGCACGAGCCAAAAGAACTTGAAACAGCGGCCCGCAGTTTCCCTGCATACCTAGCGCACCTGCCCAAGATGGTGTAGAGCACCACTCGTGTCGCAGGCGCGATCGCGCAGCTGCCACCACAAGCTGCGACCCGTTTAACGGGTCTTCACTTTTTCACGATGGAAAGGGAGGAACCTTTCACCATGCCTTCCTCGCCGTCGCTGGCTCCCGTCGCTCCTGCCTCCAAGGACGACGACTCCAGCTTGTCGTCGCTCCGCATGCCGTCGATGACCACGCTCCGAAGCTCACAATCGGCATACTCAATGACCAGATCGGAGATGGAGTCAACCACACCTCGCGCACTCTCCCCAGAGCAAAAAGCCTACCGCGAGTATGAAGCCGATCTCGACAATGCACTCGACACCGCGCTTAGCAAGCGAGTCGCCAGCATCCAAGTGCCAGACAATGTCGCGGAGTCGTTCCGTCTGAGCACCAGCAACATCTCGCCAGACCGCCGCCCAGCATCATCCGGCGGCTACGGCGACGCATACCACCAGAAGCCACCGCGTAGAACGCTCACGCTGAAGGAGCAAAATGCCAAGACCGATGCTCTCACCAAAGAGAACTTCGACCTCAAGCTCAAGATCCACTACCTGAGCGAAGCACTCCACAAGCACTCCGAGGAAGGCGTCGACGAGTTGATAGCAACGAACGTCCAGCTGCAGACGGATCTGGCAAATGAGCGCAAAGACGCCAGTGCCCTGCGCAAGAAGCTCCGCGAGTATGAGACTCGCTTCCGAGAGATTGGGGAAGAGCTGGCAGAGGCACGCCAAAACACCACTACTACGGCAAGTCGCGATGACGACGACAATCCGACATTACAAGCCCAGATGCATGAGGAGATCCTCTACTTGCATCAGAAGAATGACCGATTGGAGGAGACGGTCACCACGTTGAGGGAGGAGGTTATGAGCAAGGAGCAGGAAAAGCGCAAGATGGCAGAGCACATGCGCGGAATGGCAGGCAAGCGTGGGGAGGAGACCACTGGCTTGCGTGAGATGGAGGAGATGTGGCAGGATCTGCTGAATGCAGAGACCGGACGACGCGAACAGGCAGAGGAGGAGATTGCCAAGCTTCGCAACGAGCTGACTGCGCTACGTCTTGAGAAGGCATCACCAGCGCCGACTCGGGTTGCCGACAAGCTGAAGGCACCAAGGAGACGAAGCCGCATGGACGAACTCAATAGCGTTACCTCCGACATTGAGGACGACATCGCGAATGGCGTTAGAGTCGCCATAGACGATCCCGTTCTGACAGATCTCCGACGAGAACTGGAGCTGCAGAAGCACGAAGCTGAAGAATTGCGACGCAATCTTGCAGCGCAAACAAGCATGTTAACATCACGCAATCGAGAGCGTGAAATGCTACAAACACAAGTCGAAGACCTCAAGCTTATGACACGAAAGAGCGATGGCGGCGCTCGATCACTAGCTGGCGAGAGCATCTTTGACCGGTCTGTCTCCCGGGCGCATCAGCATCACCAGCGGGCGCATTCACGGTTGAGCGACCACACTGCCGTTACCGAAGCAGAGCGCGAGGAATGGCACAAGAAAGAGGGTGAGCTCCGCGACGTCAACGCAGAGCACCGACTCAAATACCAAGAACTGGAGCGAAAACACAACACCTACCTCAACTATGTCGATATCCTTGAGCAAGACTATCAACAGATGGAGGAGGAGTTGAACAGCTTCCAGGATGATGTCGTCACGATCTCCAAGGAGCGTGACGAGCTTCTGAAGTTGAATCAGGAGCAAGAGGCAGAGATCGCCACCATTAGGGAGGAGGCCCTCGATGAGATTGCCGGCTTGGAGCAAGAGCGCGACAAACTCAATGGGAAACTTGAAGATCTCAGAGATAAGCTGGACAGAACATCGATGCGATTGCAGACGACTGTCGACGGCTACAAAGGCCTACAAGGCGAACTTCGCGATCTCACTGCCCGCGTCATTGACCTTGAAGATGTCAAGGCCATCAATGAGCGCACTATCGCCAATCTGGAGAAACAGATGACTGAGGCGGAAGAAGAAATCACGAAATGGGATCAGAAGTGCAGCGAGCTGGATCAGAAGAATCGCAAGCTCGAGATTGCCGAAGAAAGTCTCCACTCTGAAATAACCTTCTTGAGACAGGAGCAGGAGGGCGATAAGATCAAGATTGGAGAGCTTGAAGGCGCACTCAATGCAGCCCACCAGACCATCCAAGACGAGCAAGAGAAGTCTCGAGAGATGGAAGAAACTATGGAGGAAGAACGCCGACAGCGCGACGTCCTCGAAAACCAGTCGAAGGAGGAAGTCCAGAAAGTGCTGGACGAACTCAACTCTGACAACACTAAGACCAAAGACGAGGTTCGCCGACTTCGAAGAGCGCTGTCTGCCAAAGAAGTCGAGGCAACAAGCGAAAAGCAAAAGCTTGATCAGCTCGAACAAAGCCTGCGCAGCGTCTTGGGTGACCCAAGAGGCACCAAGCAGAGCTTACTGGCCGACATCGAGAAATTGCAGCGTGATCTGGACACGACTGCCAGCGAACTCGACAGAGCCAAGATGGACCTTTCAGACAAGGAACGTCTACTCAGACACCGAGATGGTCTGCTGGAAAGCACCAGCCTTGAGAGCAGAAGACTCTCCGACCTACTCGAGAAAGAACGCAATGGACGCAAGCATGACCTCGAACAATTCGAGAAGTCATCGCGTGGGCAAGCCTCGCATATGCGCGCCATTGCGCAACACGAGTCCAGATACCTGGAACTCGAAACAGTCCTCACACAAGAGAGACGCAGCAAGACGGCGCTGGAACAGAAGTACCGCGACCAGTCTTACGAAATGTGTAACCTGTTGCTTGCGGTGTGGAACAGACTTTCCACCATTTGCGGCGCCGATTGGGCTCAGAACAACAGCCTGATCAATGGAGAAATACCATCCATCGACACGATTGGTCAGAACCTGCCAGCGTTCAACAAGAATCTGATCAACGCGATCAAGACCTTGGAAGCACTCTTTGGCAGCTTCAAGTCCCGCATCCGTAGCATCGAGAAGGATCTCTGGAGAGACTACCAGACCCTCGAGCACAACCTCGAAATGCGCGCCAGACGCATGGACAATCTCGAACACGCAGTCATCGAAACCCAGCAGCGTATCGAGGAAGAAGCCAGAGCGCAAGCAGCACAACAGCAGCAGCAGCGCCCAGAAACACAACGCTCCTCCAGCGGAAAAATCCTCAAGGGTTCCGACGAGATCTCGAAATTAAAGAGCGAAATCAAGCTCCTTAAGACCGAGCTCAAATTCCATCGCCAACACCCTTCCGCCCTGGCACAGCAAATGCTCAACCAGCAAGCGCAAATGAATCCAGAACTCATGCGCGCCGGTAGCAGCAGTGGTTCCACTAAGAACGGACAATCCCCTGCGCGTCAAGTCATGGCGCATCTCCTCCGCCATCACTCTACCAGCGCTGTAGAACAGCTGCAGTATCATGAGGAAAATGGTTCTCCTACGCGCTCTCCCCAGCAAATCGTAGTTTCGCAGCAGCCGATGGAACCTTCGGAGGCACGATGGCTGCATCGTCTCAAGGAGTTGGAAAGGCGGCTAAAGGCTGAGAGGGAGGCAAGGTTGCTGGATCGCCAGGGAGCGAGGCGGAGATTGGAGGAAGAGCGCGTGGAGAATGAGTCGCTCCGCGCGGAATTGGAGCGTGAGAGGCAGCGCTACGAGGTGGAGGGCGCAGAGGAGGGTGATGCGGAGGAGTGATTTGGAGAGGTGAACGACTTGTATACCTATGATACCCTCACCTAATGTATTAATATCACCTCCAAACTCCGGTGTCACCTCCCTTCTGAGCGCGTCACGTATGTTTTGAGGTGTTTTGGGGTTTTTGGAATGGTGGAGTTCAGCTAATGTAAAGAGCTCGAAGCTCACATTTTAGGTGCCTTTTTGGCCTGTAATTCCGCCTTGTTAGCCTGTTCTGAGCCCTTGAGGTAGGTTCTCGAGTGCTCTGAGGTGCTTGAAATGTTGGAGTTGGGCTGCTTCGAATAGTAGAGTCAGGCTGGTGTGGATCTACAATTCCTCACATTTTGGGTGCTTTTTAGGATTTGACTCCGCATTCTTCGCCTGTTCTGAGGTCTTTGTGTTGTTTTGAGAGGCTGAGAGGTGTTGAGTCGAGGCGATGTGATGACTGGACAGCTCACATTCCGGGTGGTTTTTCGACTTCGACTCCGCCCTTTCCGCCCGGTCTGAGCCCTCGATGTCGGTTTTTGGGCGTTTTGAGGTACTTGAGATGGAGGAGCTAAGGTGATGTAGACTGCTAAACTCTCACATTTCGGGTGGTTTTTGGTCTCCGACTCCGCCAACTCAACCTGTTCTAAGCCCTTAGTGTCGGTTCTCGAGGGTTTCGACACTCTTGAAGTGTAGGAGTTGGCATACGTATGCCTCGCCTTCTAGGCGATTTCCCGAGGTCATGCGCCTATTCTAAGGGCTTGATATCAGTTCTCGGATGTTTTGACGCTCTTGAAGTGGCAGAGTTGAGCCACGCATTCCAAATATTTGGGACGATTTCTCGAGGTTGACTCCGCGTAGAAGACAGATTGGAGGTCTTGTGGTCGGTTTACAAGTATCTTGACGCTCTCGACTCGGCGGAGTTCATTCCTACAGGCTCCCATTTGAGGCAATTTCGCAAGGCGTTCGGTCCTTAACTCCACTCTTTCCAACTGCTTAAAGCTCTTCAGGTTTGTGCTCGAGCCCTTTCGTCCGAGAGAAACAGCTGAGTTAGGATGATTTGAGCACATAGAGACTATCACGTCTTCGACGATTTTGTGGGTTTTTGGGCTTCAACTCCGGCTTCTCCTCCTGTTCTAAGCCCTTCACGTCAGTTCTCGGACCCTCTCGCTCTAGAGATGCAGCTGAGTTGATGACCTGGTAGCCCATACCTTAGACAATTTCTCGAGGATTCTAGATATTGACTCTGCATAGAGCATGGGTCGGAGGCCTGTAGGTCGCTTCTCGAACCCTCTCGCCTTTCAGGTACGGCTGAGTTAGCCCGATATAGTCTGATAAATCCTTATAATTTTGGACCTGGTCCCAGAAATTTGTTGCGTCTGACTCTGCGTGGACATTAGCTCTGAGGTCCTAACGCCAATTATCGGATGCTTTGGCGCAGGCAAACAGGCGGAGTCAGGTCAATTGTAGGCACCTAGGATGTCACATTTTGGGCTACCCTTAGAGGCTCTGGGCTCGCGACTCTGCGCGGAAGATGGTTCTGAGCCCTCGATAATAGTTCTAGAGTGTTTTGACCTCCTTTCAAGATATGGGGTTGAGTCGTTTCGAAGTCTCGAAACCTGGAAAGTTTGGACAGTTCCTGCGTCTCGCTCCGCGCGAAGTGCGAGTTCCATGGGCTCCAGATCTGTTCTCGTACTATCTTGCTCTCGAGACACAGGTAAATTGAGCTCGTGTGGACCTTCCTACCCTCACATTTTGAACACGTTTTGTGCGACTCCAAGTAATCTCTGGCCTTCGACTCCGGGTAGACAGTATGTTGGAGGTCTTGATAGCGGTCCTAAAATGTCTTTGCCTCCTGCCCAAGACTGAGCTATACCCGATTCAGCGGTCTAGAGTCTCACACTCCAGTGATTCTCTGTCTCTCCCTCCTCATCTACGCGAGCGCTGTGGGCTTTCCGTTGCTTCTCGACTGTGTTGATCTCTTTTCCGAAACGGGAGTTGTGGCGATATGACCATGTCGGACCTCACGATATGGACGAGTTTTCGGGTATCTCGGGCCCTGAATTCCGGACAGAATAGTGAATCTATGCCCTCGAAATCATTTCTCGGGGCTCCTGGCTGGGTAAGAGAGCTGAAGTTGAGCCGAGTTGAAGCGCCTAAAACCTCGATCTTGGATATTTGCGAAGTGGTTTGTGCTTGCCTCTCCAATATACGGCAGGTTCGACGCTCTTCGCATCATTTCTCCAGCTTTCGGCTAATCAGATGGAGCTCGAGTTGCGCCAATGTGAACGCCAGCAACCTCTGGTACTGGGCGGGGTTTGACCAAGTCTGCACTTGCCTCTCCATGTCACAGCTACCTCGAAGCTACTCGAGTCACTTCTCAGACCATCATGCGCAAGACAGCCATGAAGTCGCCAGATGAGCTTCGCGTTTGGGAAGAACATGGCAAGAAGGTCGCCGAGGCCAAGGCTTTGGATGAGCAGGAAGAAACCGATCTTGGGGAGATTCCCGACGGATTCATGGAGAGTGTCGTAGCTGAAGTCTGGCCGAAGTAAGTGTCGAGAAGCTCACGTTCCTCGATGCGCGTAGCTGCGGCTCCGAGCTTGAAGTGCTAGGAAGGAGTCGGCGTTGGTGCTCGAGTAGTCAATCTAGTAGGCCGAAGCTGAGTGGGAGGGATGTGAAAATGGATAGCTCACATCTGAGACAATCTTTGACCTTCTTAGGCTCGGTCTCGACTCCGATCCAGCTCCTGGGATGCTCGGGAAATGAAGCCAAGGCCTTGTACACCATGCTTATGCGGAGTGTGGTAGCTGAATCCAAGTTGGAGTGAGTACGTAGCTGCTCACATTCTAGACGGAATTCAAGGTCCCTCCGCGCTAGAACTTTTTCGAAGGTACTCGCGTCAGCTCTTGATTACTCTAGCCTGTGAGGAAGGTTTAAGAGAGAGCTTAAGGCGAGCATTCGCAGTGCTCACTTCTCGAACGGGCTTCGAGTTTTCTTTTCACTGCTTTCGCACCATCGAGGGCGTTGACCTCCGTTCTCGAGGCATCTGCAACACTCGAAATGCTGGAATCCAGCGTTTGAAGGCTCATGGCTTAGCCTTTCTCTCTGCGCTGCTATGGTCTCGAAGGCATCTACCTCAGTTCTCGAGCCAGCTGCAGCGCTCGGATTGCTGGAGATAAGTCTGCGAGGCCTGGCATCACAGTCGATTTCCGCCCTGACCATTGCCCGCTCTCCATGACACATGCATCCCAAAGACAGTCGCATCGGTCCTCGTGACATATAAAGCGCGCAAAATGCCAGAGTTGAGCAAACAGAAGCTCATATCTTGGCCGATCTTCTCCTTTCTCTCAACGTTACGGCTTTCTTGAAGGAGCTCATGTTGCTTCTCGAGACATTTCCGCCACTTGAGATGCTAGGGTCGGCGCCAGGCGAAGCCTGTATAAGCTCACACTTTGTCCGATTTCCAAGCCGCTCTTCCATTGTTGCTCCTAGTCGTAGCTAGCTTGAAGGCGCTAGCGTGGACTCTTGCATCTTTGCTATTAGCAAAAGCCGGGGCTGGGCCCAAAGAGCACTTGTGGAACCATTGCATCCTGGACAGGTTCAATACCATCGGGAGCCTGATATTTGTGGTGGAACGGCCTCGGAAGCACTTAGATGATTGCTCGAGTCTCCTCGGCTGCATGGATCTATACAGTCGAGCTCACGTAAAGCCAAAATTCGGTTGATGTCAAACTCGATGGTCCGCAGTTCCGTCATATGGATGCTTCTGAGGCAGCAGGGCAAGTTCAGAAGGCTCATTACCCGCTCGAACTGCCAAAGTCGAGCTGGCTTATAGGCATCGGCGTCAATTCATGTCAATCGCCTTGGAGCCTCGGGACAGATTCCCGCTCCGTACTGCGCCTACATCGAAGGCTGAGGCTTCTGGAATCTTTCTAATACTCGAAGGGAGCTCTGGTAGAGCTCAGATGAGATCCCGAGCCAAATTGTTTCGAAGCTATTTCCATCCTTGGGGTCATAGATTTGAGTCCTCGAACGCAATGGGACAGGGCTTCAAGGCATCTGTAGTCCGCAAGACGTCTCAGCCACTTTCAGATAACTGGCCCATGACGGCATCATGCTCGATGCCATCGGATTCGGCTCTCACATTCAGAGCTCAAGTGCGTGTAGCAGAATCGCCGTGTTGACACTCTCGAGAGTTTGATATGCGCTCTCGACTTTTCGGCCGGCTGGATCCGGGCAAAAGCACGCGGCGGAGTTCTCGAAAGGTAGACAGTTTCACAAAGACGTTACTGGCAATTCCAACGCCTCTCTCTCAAAAGCATCGCTTTCCTGAATGTCTCCCGCACCTCCCTCACGAAAAGTTCAGGAACCTCCCAAGCAGCGAAATGACCACCTCTTTCCACCTCTCTCCAATGCACAATATTATCATAATATCTCTCGCCCCACTTCTTCGGGGCAGTCACCAGGTCACCAGGAAAGATGCTCACGCCCACAGGAATCTTGATCGGTAATGCGGTGTTGTCAGTTTTAGCTTCCCAATAGAGCCTCACAGAACTCGCGCCTGAGTTTGAAAGCCAGTACAGCATGATATTGTCCAAGATCTCGTCATAGGAGAGGAGATCGTGGAATCCGACAGGATTGCCCGAGTTGCCGGCATGTTGAGTCCAGGCCCAAAGCTTCTCGTAGATCCAGCTTGCGAGACCGATGGGTGAGTCGGAGAGACTGTAAGAGAGAGTCTGTGGTCGCGTGGCTTGTTGCAGAAAGTAACCGTAACCATTATTTTCGAAGTGGGTGCTCTTCTTCAATGCAGCAATTTCCTCGGGTGTGACGCCCTCACTTTTAGCTTTGGATGTCTCAATCTCATGCGCGGCATTGAAGAATGCGGTGTTCATGTGCACTGCGAGCAGACTCTCGGGCGGATCGCTGCTTGCCATCTCAGCGATAATGTCTGCACCCCAATCTCCACCCTGCGCCACCCATCCTTGTTTGTCATAGCCGAGTTCTGCCATGAGATTCACGAAAACTTTCGAGATGTGGGAGAAATTGCAGCCTATGTAGTCGGGCTGAGATGACCATGCATAGCCTGGCAAAGCTGGGATGACGAGATGAAACGCATCGTCTTCTTCCCCGCCGTATCTTGTGGGATCAGCAAGAGGGCCAATGACTTTGTGAAATTCCAGCACAGAGCCGGGCCAGCCGTGGACCATGAGCATTGGAGTGGCGTTGTTATGCTTGGATCTTATATGCATGAAATATACTCGATCTGATTTATTGTCGATCGTGGAAGTGTAGGTGAATTGAGGGTGTTTGTTGAACCAAGACTCGCATTTTCGCCAGTCGTATTTGGATGACCAATACTTATGCATTTCCTTCGTTGCTTGCAAGGGGATGACTTGAAGATGGCTTGCCGATCCGTCCTGGGCTTTGACTGTCTCTCTTGGTGGCCACCGGACGATACCAAGACGATTCCGCAAGTCTTCTAATTGTGCATCTGCTATTGCAAGCATAAAAGGCTTAATCGCAGATTCATTCGACATCTCTACTGCGAATGTGCGGGTCTTGGCGGCCAGAGACACTGTTGTCGAGCGTGAGCACAACCACTACCAAATGAACCTTTACACCGGTATAAACTAGTCAAAGACAGGACATGAGCTCCATCTTTTGGGTGATGGGACCAAGCTTCGTTTGAGCCGAGGTCTAACTGTTGCCGTTCTTGGTCAGCAATAATCAAGACAGTCACTATGGTCTTCGCCTGCTCATGAGTGCTGCGATTCTTTCGAAGTTTTTCTTACAGGTACAAGTCAGATTGACCACTTTCGTATTGGCCGCCTACCATGCGCACGATTCACGAGGAATGAAGCGTGAGCAAGTCAGTGGCATTCTGCTCTCGCGACATAAATGCTTGATCGAGGCACTCGAACCGCTTATCATCTCTTTTTTCAACGTTCGAGCATTGGGCCGCTGACTGGCGCTGGTCTGTGCCAGGAAGTACAGGGCACAAATTTCCTGTTCGGTAATATTTTCGCGGACTTTATCCATCCTCTTTCGAAGGCCTCTCGAGCTACGTGTTCACCGAATTCAAGATCCTTCAACTGGCAATTGGAAGTGGTCCAGGAGGCTGCATCAAGCTCAAGTCCGCTTCCCTCAGCTCAAAGCCTCGTTCATTGACGACCAACCTGCGCCCTGCCAAGGTGCCAAAAATACGGATCTTTGTGCGTCGCCAACCGTTCCAACTCCAGCAAAAGCTCGGCTCAAATCTTCCGTCGACATTCCGCCAAGCGGAGGTACAGCTTGAGCTGCGGTATTCAAAGCCATGTCGGCGGCGTGAGTCTCGCCAGACAGTTCAGAAAGCTGAGACCAAGCCTGTGGGTCGTTAGGCTTCAGGAGGATGGCTGATTGCGCTTCGCTGTCAACTGAGCCATCGGTAGACAAGGATGAAAGAGCAGAGAGCAGGAATTCAAGGCCAGCCAAGTCCTTGGCTGACACTGAGTCCTTCGTCCTGAGACTGAGCAGATCATCCTGCACCGCGCTTGTCGTATCAGTGTCGTCGTCTAAAGCTGCGATGGTACCAAGAAGTGTTACAGCTCCAATATGCTCTGGGAACTTGCCGACTGCTTCGAATAACTGCTCTCTCGCAACATCCTTCTCGGCTTGGCCGCCTTGTGCCCAAAGCACCTGCACTAGCGAGCACACTACATCAGGGTCGTTCTCACTTTCGATCAGCGCAGCTTTGAACATGTTGACGCTCTCGCCGACTTCGTGCAGATAGTACTGTGCAAGGCCGGCTGTGAGGTGGCAAGAGAGTCGGAGCTTCCGTCTTGCATCTGCATCTAAGCCGCTACTATCGGCATCAGATGAGAGATCAAGAGCGGTGGCTGCATTCTCTACTGCGTCGGCAAATTGTGATGCAGCTAGTTGATTTCTTGCAAGGTCTGACTTGGAAAGTGCGAACCGTGCCAGCGCATTGAGTGACTCAGAAGCCTCGTATTCTGCCTCTGCGCTCTCACATAACTTGACCAGGGTCTCAATAGCACCAATATTGTCGCCCACTCGCTCGAGAAAGAGAGCTGTCAGGTGTCGGTAGGGCAGATCCTTGGGCAGCTGGGTTCCAAGCTGTTCAAGCGCGAAGATTGGCTGAATCAGTTTTGTGAGGTCATTTGACGTGGCATCGGCCGAGAGCAATTGATCAAAGCTCGATATAGTGTACTGTCGTTTGGTGATGAAAGAGGCTGAGTCCGAGATCTCGAACGCATGTGTGAAATGATTGAGGGCTTCCCGCACGTCTCCAGTTACGAGAGCGATCATGCCTTCTCCAACCCATGCATGCGCATAGTCTGGATCGGTGCTTTGAGCGCGTCCAAATGATTGGTGCGCCAGCTCGACATCATTCTGCAGAAGGTAAAGAACACCAAGATTTGCCCATACCTTGGCATTCAACTCGTTCAGATGCAACGACCTAACGAAGGAGTGCTGTGCCACTTTTGGGTTTAGTGTCGTTGTAACGATGCCAAGTGCGTTCCAGAGCTCTGAATTGCCCGCCTCGAGCTCAATGGCCCGTTTGAAGCATCTGACTGCCGTTGTGAGATACTTCTTGCCAGACTTCGAGTCGCTACAAGCGTATGTTCGCTGCTCCATCCATCCCAGGTTGTACCATGCGACAGCTTGCGCATGTATGTCGTGGGAACTAGCATGAATCGCGCGCTTGTATGCAAGGATCGATACGACCAGCGGATCTGAGGGCACAGCAGCCGCAGTACCATTCAGCCCATCTTTGTCTAGAGCACCCAAAGAGACCCTGTCGATGTCCGAAAGAAGCTCATACATTTGTTGATCGGCGGAGCGATCCAAGAGACCATCTCGAATCTTCTCAGTCGGAAAGTCGTCTGAGGCGCTCTGAACCCACGAGAATACTGAACACGCATCTCCAACAGCCTTCCACAAGTTAAAGGCATTGGGCATATCTTTGGCAATCTCGATGGCAACATCGATAGCATCGGTTGCGCATTCGATAGCCTGTCCAAAAAGTCCAGTCTCCACGCACCGTCCCGCATGCTCTACTTGATTCTGCAGCAGCGAAACGAGAACGCCAAACTCCGATGGCCTTTCTGTAAGCACGCTTCGTAGTCCCGATGCAGCTTCATCGTAATCGCCTAGCTCTCTGTGTACATTGGCCAGCATATATTTAGCGAACCACGTCTCTCCACTGACTTTCATCTTGATCTCGTCATGAGGCTCCAAGGCGTAGTTGAAAGTGCGCAGGGCGGAGTTGTAGCGACCGGAATTGTGGTAACTCTCGCCAAGGCCGACGTAGGATTGGTAGTCGTCTGGACTGATCCTCAAAGCTGCAAGAAATGATACAATTGCCTGTTGATACTCCTGCTTGTTCATTTGAACGACACCCAGAGCAGAGTATGGCCAGCTCAGTCCTTTCTTCTTCGAGCCAGGAGGCGGTCTTGCCCGACCAGAATCGACAACACGCTGAGAAATGACCTCCACGATGTCCCAGTCACCTTGATCTGCAAAAGACTTGGCTAAGCGCTCAGCGGCTTCGACTTCGCTCGAGGAAAGCTCGAATGCCTTCTGAAAACATTGCCGGGCGCGCTTCTTGTCCTTCGCGTAGTCGGCATAGTAGTAGCCAAGGCTCGTGTACGCAGGCGCAAAATTTACATTTGTCTTGATCGCGGCCAGAAAGCGACTGTAAGCGCCATTGCGATCTCGTCGAGCGATCTTTGATGCATCCACTTCCCACAAACATATACCGGTGCGATACAATGTGAGTGCTCTAAGATCTCGCGCTCTGGGATCATCCGCTTTGATCATTTGCAAGAAGTCGTCCAATTCGGTTAGTGCATGTGAGTAATCACCGCTCAGCGCCCTACACCAAGCAAGCTCTGTACCGACACGGACATTACCTTTGTCCTCATTCAGTGCGCGTGTTAGGAAGTCTACAGCGTCCTGGTAATCTTCCGTTTCCTCGAAGATGAGTCCAAGCCCTATCAAAGCTGATGTGAATTTTGACTTTCGAGCCAAGATATCCTCAAAAAGTCGTCGTGCTTCAGCGTGATTTCGGGGCGCTTGGTAGTGCACCAACGCCGTGCCTAGCACAGCGCTGATGGCGTCCCTCGTGTTCTGCAGAGTAAGACCGATCCTGCTGGACTCTGATGCTAGCGCTTTCAAACCAGCTCTTGCCGTGTCTGCAGCACTCTCATGCTCATCAAGATATAAGTAGTAGTCCGATACGAGGCGATATGCGAAGGGCGACTTTTCAGCGGCAGGTAAACCTTCCGTAAACAAGAGGAGACGGTCCTCAGGGCTGATGTCGACCACCGAGTCTTCATCTTCATCTTCCTTGGGAAGAGCTGGGAAGGGCGACAGCTCACTTGTAAGCCACCCGCGCAAGATTTTTGATAGACCGGCCTCTGGAAACGAGCGCACATATTCTCGCAAGATACCGGCATCCAGATCCTTCAAATCGTCCACATCTCGAGACTCCAGAACTAGATCCCAGGCGAGGCGAAAATGGTGGTGTATAATGACCATGCCTTCAGCAAGGTCGAGAACCTGATTGAGTTTGGCAGCCTTATTGTCAAGAGGAAGCACAACTAAGTGGTCATAAGCTCTTTGAAGCAACTTCTCCTCGTATTGCCTTCGAACTTCGTCATCCTGAGACCAATCGATGATCTGTTGATAAAGACCTTCAAGGTCGCTTTTCGCGTACACGTCTCGCTTGACTTCTAAGGTGACCTGGCCAACCCTAGCACCGATCCTCGTTCGCTTTTCACTGATTTCCTTGGAGATAAGCTGTGTCTCTTCCAACTCAGTGATCTCGGCAAGCCGTGTGAGCGTGTGCGATGCATGGGGAATGCGACCTTCTAGAGCCTCGTAGATAGGGCCTCCCGGAAGCAGGACCTCGAGCACACGTTTCTTTTGTTTTGCAGTGCCATGAAGCTTCGTAAATTCCGTAAGCTTATCTATGGTCGACTGTGCCCGGTGCTTGTCATCAGCGGCTGCGAAAATCTCTGCCACCTTGACTGAGGCATCGCGATATTCGTCCAGTCGTGCCGAACCCTGAGCCTCATAGACGCTGAGCAGGCCTTGCCATGCTTGCGAGTCGTCTGGCTTGGCATCGGCGGCTGAGCGATAATGTTTCGCCGCTTCATCGTATTTCTTCTGTAATTCAAGTGCTCGTGCCAGGAATAGCTTTGCGAAGTGGTTGGAGGGATCCGAGGACAAGACTGAATTTGCTTGCTCGATGGCCTGGTCATATTGTTTGTTGTCTAAGGCGGTTTTCGCCGCCTTCAAGGCCGCTTTGGTAGACATCGTTCTTCATTTGGCCTGGATTCGAGACTTTATGCTATGATAGCATCTCAAAGGCGAAACTAATTTGTAGAGGGGCAGAAGGTGAGGTTTCAAGACTGCAAATTTGGTGCTGTTTCGATGTCGATGTCAAACGTCACGAAGGCAGGAGATCAAGGTTTGCTTGGCAGAAGGCACGCACGGACTGGCGCGATCGCGTCCACGTCTTTCTTACCTCCAGAGTCCAGACGGGAACATCACCATTCATCACGATGGACTCAGACTGGACAGCCTCGGCGCTGTTCTCGCCTTCAAAAGCGAGAGCACAGCAGGCGCAGGCAAAAGACTGGGCGGCCGTTGATGCATGGATTTGCAGAAAATATGGCTCGCGACTACCACCCTTCGAAAGGAACGAGGACACACTTCAAGCTCTGTTGACTTTGGCCAACCTCAATGAAAGCGCGGATGAGCAACGCAACCAAATCGATAAGATCGAGAAAGCGGCTTTGCAGTCCTTGACGAAGCGCAACGGCAATGTCAGTGACGAGATCCTGCATAGTTTACAGGCAGAATTGGCAAATGAGACGCATATAGACACGCTGGCCGAGACGACGGTTGCCCTAGACAGTCCCAATGTCGACATTGCTACTATTGGCAAAGAACTCATAGACTTAAACTCGGCGCAGTTTGAGATGCAGCAGCAAATTCGAAACGCGCAGTGCCAGCTGGCAAACCTGAAATCTGAGCAGGCCCACCTCCAGACCCTCCTCAATGAGCTTCACGGAGATGCTTTCCAGACTCCGTTAGACACAAGTCATCTCACAAATGACTGGATCAAGAGCACCAAGACTCTCAGGGCTAAGGTGGCTGAATATGAGGAGCGTCTAAGCGCGAACAGGCCTACAACCTCGTCCAACGGCAGTTTCGAATACACACAGCAGCGCATTCGAGACATCGAAAAGCAGAGATCACACCTGTCAAGCCTGGAAGCTGAGTTGAGTGCCTTTCGAGACCTTCCCTCGGACGCCAAGTCTGCTCGAGCGAAGTTAGAGGAAGCTCGAGATCACCTGAGAAAGCAGACCGCGAAGAGAGATCGCCTATTCGAGAGCTTAGTCGAGACTTGATGGGACCGATGTCTGCTTTTCTGCCGATACCGAATGTCTAAGCCAGAGAAGCAGCGAATGCTGTAATATCGCCACCAACGAGATCCGGTGCTTCGATACAATGCCAATGACCAACACCATCATAGACCTTAAGTTCCTTCTTGCTGCTACCAAGATGGTCATGGATATACTGCACCCCTTCCAACGGCGCACTCTGATCTTCCTTTCCTGCCAAAAGCAAGACCGGCGTCTTAATCTTCTCAAACCCAGGATCCTTCATGTTGACGATAGCGTCACAATGACTTGCGTAAGACTTCGGCTCCTGGTTGAGTATCAATTCTCGAATCGTTGCCCACATCAATGGTGTACTCTTCGACCCTGTCGCAGATTTTGGGACAGTGTTTGCCAGCGGCTCCATGCCATCTGTCACATTGGTCAATCGGATGGTTCAAAGTTCGAAATACGAAACTCACGAGTTGTCACGGTCTCGATTCGTGAGGTGAACATCTCTGGCTTGACGCTGCTTGGGTTTACTGGCCCGATTGCGACGATACCCGCCACTCTATCAGGGTGCCTCGCAGCGACGGTTAGCGCCATTGGACCTCCCATCGAATGGCCTGCCACAATTGCTTTCGGGATCTTCAGGTAATCCATCAAAGCAACAACATCCTCTGCCAACTCCTCTATGCTGAGCTTTTCGCCTTGTGACTTTGACTTTGCTGCGCCATAGCTGCTTAGTGCCACAACACGATGTCCATAAAGATACGGCATGACAGGCACATAGTAATTCTGCGAGCTACCGAGGCCGTGTATGGTCACGATCGGTAGCTTGTTTTCCTGAGCATTGTATCCAAGTTCGGTATTCTCCACGTACTGGACAGTGTGGCCAGTGGAAAGCTTGGCGAAAGGCATGTTTTTATGAAAGCTGATGAAGCTGACGAAGCTGATGGCAGTTCTCACAATGGACAGTGAAGTTGTTCGATAATTGATTGTGAGATGACTTTCTTCGACAATATTCTGAAGAGTTGTGTTGGTCCCGGCCCGAGCTCCGCTGCTTCCATCGGATCGGAGCAAGTCTTTCTCTTTACGTCACCATCGGAATGAACTCGAGCGGAACTTGAACTTGCGACTGCATGAATGAGCATCAGAAGAATACCATCAATGCTGGAGGACACGAGTAAAGAGGCATGAATTCGTCAACTCATTCACTATTGCCTAAAAATGCTCACAACCGCGATGGCGTCAATCTGATCGCTTACCTTTCCGCCGAGCTTGGGTAGCCCAACAAGGATGTACCGAAGTTCACTGGTGGGAACATCTGAGGCATGTGCAAGAGCAACTTCCCAGACAATGCAGAAGAATTATGGTACTACGACAGCTTACGTGCGATTGAATGTTCTGAGGTGTTCCGCACCCTGTCCCTTTGACTCGAGACGGTGCTCTTTGGAAAAAGACTAGCAACAAACCATTCCGGCTGAAGTCAACGCGACATTATCGTGCCAACTGCATGTCACACGTGCCGTGGGCCTTTCCACAATCTTGGTATATCCTACAATTGGTCGGGAGAACTTTCAAAGCAAGCGGATGAGAAGGTGAAGCGGTGAATGCAACGTTGTGCGACTTGTGGGAGCGTTTCTCCGCAGACTTCTCCGCAAACCCCAAGAAAGATCTGCATATGATCGTGTGGCGGCCATCTGCTCCAACGGCCGACTTGCCCGAATTCATAGGCCGTGTAAAGGAACAGGATCTGCATGATGTTGATCTTTGGAAGGTAGCGACTTGTGTTTCATTATTCTAGCTTTCTCACTTCTGTTGTCCTTTGACGAGTCGTATCTTTGTCACAGAATTCCAGCAGCACAATCAAGATGGCAGAAAAGCCAGAGGTCATGTACACAGAGAACGCCTCCATAGCAAGAGACAAGGGAGATGTGATCCACTCTGAAGACGCTAGCGATGACTCTCCAGTCAGTAACAGAACATACACCCAAACCGATGAAAGAAATTGACAGTTCCCAGAGTCAACACGACCATGATGTCTCCAAAGCCGAGTCAGGCGGCTTCATCGAAGACAAAACCCGCGCTCGCAAACTCGTTCGAAAAATGGACCTCCACATCCTCCCTCTCTGCGCCTGGCTCTACCTACTCAACTACCTCGACAGAGGCAATATCGGAAACTCCAAAGTCTTGAATTCGGAAACAGGCGACTCTCTCATCCAGCAAACCAACATGACGAACACGAATTACGCAGTAGCAGTCTCATTGTTCTCGCTAGCATACTTTCTTTTCGAAGTGCCTTCGAATTGGATCATGAAGAGATACGTACGACCGAGTGTTTGGCTTGCGACGCTTCTGGGTTGTTGGGGAGTTTTCACGTTGGGATTTGCCGGTGTGCAGAATTATGCGCAGGTTGTTGTGTTGAGGTTCTTCATTGGTGTTTTCGTAAGTCGGACGCCCTACTGTATGGTACAGGCGGAACTGACCTGGCTTTTCAGGAAGCTGGATTCTTTCCAGCAATCGTGTATCTCATCACATTTTGGTATCCGGTCGAAGAAAGGTCCGTACGTATTGCGTTTGTGCTGGCTTCAGCCACTGCTGCTGGAGCTTTTGGAGGCTGCATTGCTTATGGGGTTGGACATTTAAATGGCGACGGTGGCCTTGAAGGGTTTCGATGGCTATTCATTATTGAAGGGCTGATTACCATTGTTATGGTTCTTCCGGTATTGTTCCTCTTGCCCGACTATCCCTCTACTGCCAAGTTCCTGAGCGAAGACGATAAGAAATATGTGCAAGACCGCATAGCTGTCAAGGGCGGCGGGTATACGAAGGAGAAGTCGTCAAGACAGGAGATCTTGACGACCGCTTTCAGTCCTAGGATGTTGGCACACTACTTCGCATATGTAAGTTCTGATGTGTTGTCGCTTTTTGAAATTGCTGATTATGATATAGGCTTGCGACTGCGTACCGCTCGGTTCTTTGACTTTCTTCACGCCCACGATTGTGAGCGGTCTTGGCTACACCTCGATCAAAGCACAGCTCATGACTGTGCCGCCGTGGGTCGTCGGCTACTTCTTCTGCCTGTTCCTTGGCTGGTCTGCGGACCGTCATAATGCTCGAGGCTGGCACATTATGGGCTCTTCGATTTTAGGCGGCGTTGGTTGGCTGACTGCTGGACTTTTGCCGGCTGATGCTTACACAGCACGGTATGGCTGTTTGATGTTGTGCGCTTGTGGTGCGTTTCCGTCCACAGGACCACTTTCAGCCTGGGTGACATGTAATGTGCCTGCGATTGCTTGCATGGGGATCGCAACGGCTATGAACAATAGCATGGCTGGTATCTCGCAGATTATCGCTCAGTGGATCTGGATCCCCGCTGAGGCGGAGCGAGGATATCCCACTGGCAATTTTGTTTGCGCTGGTTGCAGTTTCGCTACCGTCTTGCTTGCGCTTGGCATGAGGTTGAATTATGGCAGGATGAACAAGATGGGAATCCGAGATGCCAAGGGCAACGAGAGAACCTGGTTGCTGTAGATGGGGCTATTTAGAAGCGGTCAGTCTAAGAGTCGCGTCTGCATAAAGGTAGACATTAGTAGCGGATTAGAGACGCATCAAATTCGTACTCGAACTTCACGAGCCATATGGTTCCTCCAAGGCAAATGGCAGGCCCAAACTCCTCCTTCGAAGATCCTGATGCAGGCATTTCGAAGGTCCATCAATCCTGGCGAGGTCACTGAGAATGGTATTGCTCAGCGGAGCAACCACCCTTTGCAAAGCGAGACGTCCAATTGCGATGCATAGGAGTCACATATGTACTTATTTCCCGTGCAAGCCAAGTACTGCTCGCTGTAGCTCTGATCTCGCCTCATCGCTTCGGCCTGCTCCCAGCCGCGCGTGAAGCACGTCAGTCCCCTCATGTGTGTCGCCATACAAGGCGCTCAATCACAAGCCCGGTCCCATTGCCTCTTACATGGTTGACACAATTGACATGCAGGTGGAAGCACGTCAAACGCTGATCATCACATTCGTGGAGGTATATATGAGGTCTCAATGCCGCTTCTATTGCTTTGTTCCGTAGCTCTTTCAACTCCCGCATTATTGGCGTCGATCTCCTGGCAAGTCTGCTGCTCCAGCGTTGTCACTGCGATTGTGAGGAGGCATGCTGCGTCGGCTATATTGGCATGGCTGATATGGACCTCTTTCGTGTTCGATGGCCCAATGGCTTGCTTGTTGATCATCGAAGAGTCCTTTGACAACGACTTGCCACAGCGAGGAACCGAAGCAAAACTGTCGGCCCATCGCTGTGATGAGACGGCGAGCTGAGTGGGGGACACTCACCCTGGCTCTACAGACTTGGCCCGAGCGCTGATGGCGAGATCGGTAGAACAAAGATATATAGGTCAGTGATGACAGAGCACGTCCTAGAAATTAGTAGGAGATTTCGATCAACAATCATTGCTCAGATTCGTTCCACATCATGGCACCAGCATTGACAGAAGCTGCTCCAGTTACACCTCATGTCCTGGCAAGCAAGCCAGTCAGCAAGGCTATATTCCCGGATGGCTATAAAACCTCTGGTCAACATGCTCCCGTATACGATTTGATTAGACCGTATGACAAGTTTCCAAAAGAGATCACTGGTCAGACTGTATGGAAGGCCGAAGACTATCGCAAAAACCCCGAGAGATGGACTCATGCCTTCAGTGATGAGGAGATTGCCGAGCTCGGCGCGGCGGCAGATGCGTACATCG
Organism: Pseudocercospora fuligena; assembly: GCA_014298035.1. Lineage (NCBI taxonomy): Eukaryota > Fungi > Ascomycota > Dothideomycetes > Mycosphaerellales > Mycosphaerellaceae > Pseudocercospora > Pseudocercospora fuligena. The sequence goes on from JABCIY010000003.1 coordinate 477,834, forward strand.
CTTCGGGCAAGCCTTTGACTGCCATTTCGAAGGATTTGTTTCCGCTGCCAAAGCTTGCTTCATTTTTCGGTGCTGTACGGAACGAGATTGTGAACGGAAAAGGTTTCATACTTTTCAAAGGGGTTCCAGTACAGGAATGGAGTCTGCAAAAGTCTGCTGTAAGTGTTCTTTGATGCTCGGAGAGATCTTGAAGTCAGCTGATGTCAATCCAGACTGCATACATGGGACTGGGAGCGTACTTCGGCTACTTTGTCAGTCAGAATGGCAGAGGGCATGTCCTGGGCCATGTGAAAGATCTTGGTGAAGACCCAACCCAGAAGGATCGAGTGCGAATCTACAGAACGAATGCCAAGTGAGTCGATGGATGCCTTCGCTAGTCGCAACAAAGCAGTGCTAATAGCTTCAAGGCAGTATTTTCACACTGACGGAGCTGACCTGGTCGGCCTGCTTTGCATCGCCAAAGCCCTGGAAGGAGGCGAGTCCGATATCGTGTCTACGCATCATGTTTTCAACACACTGCAGAAAGAACGTCCCGATGTTGTCCAAACCCTCGTGACTCCGAACTGGTATTTCGATCGCAAGGGCGAAGTTAGCGAAGGTCAGGAACAGTGGTACAGGTCGGCGATTGTCTTCATGGAAAATGATGCAAATGGCCGAGTATGGGCACGCTTCGATCCAAACAATGTCACGTCTCTCGCTCGCTTCAACTCTGGACCAGATGCCAAGATTCCGCCTCTCTCGGAAGAGCAAAAGGAAGCATTGAAGGTCTTTGAGGAGACTTGCACCAGGCTGGCCCTACACATGATTTTAGATCCTGGCGACATCCAGCTCATCACGAATACGCATGTCTTCCACGCTCGGACTGCATATAAGGACTATCCCCCAGGCTCCGTAGACGAGCAGGGTCGGCCGAGAGTGCGGAGACATTTGATGCGGCTCTGGCTTGCTGTTCCTGAGGATGAGGGAGGCTTCAAGTTACCGTTCCATGATAGCAACGAGAAGAAGAGAGGGGGCATACAGGTGAATGACAATGCACCTCATTGTCCACTTGATGCCGAATGAGTTGATGTGCTGTGTTGGGTTATTGGACTTTGGCGATGCTGATGGAAAGGAAGCAAGTTGTTGTTCGACTGCAGAAAGGTGGAGGAAAGTTAGTGCAGGGTTGTTGGGAGGGACGAACCTTAATCTGGCTAGCTCTGCCGCGCTGCAAGTCGCATCTCAAAATCCGAGCAGTTTTCACGTTGTCGCGACAATCTATGCGCTCTCACGATTACTCCTTCTCTATTCCGACGCCTCAAGGAGCGGTGTCCAGGCACGCGCACACGCGGCCAGTGCGAAAGTGGGCCCGATCTGCTTCAATAACTGATACCGCAGTCCTCTGGAACACCTTATCCTTTCTTTGCCGATGAGCCGCAACGCCCTCTTCTCTTCATCAACCGTGGTCGAGCCTTGATGGCAGACACCAAGAACGGGATAGTCAAGCCCAGACTAACTACTAGGTATGTATCTGATCAACACTGACACTACTGCCCGGATCATACGACGCGCGTAACATGTCGAGAGGCAGTGACTGTACCGCGCGAAATGCGTGCCAAAGCTACCGGCCAGCCGTTTGCTATGAGCATCAAAAATTCTCTAACAAATGAATAGGTCCCGGCTGGGATGTGAGACTTGCAGGGCAAGGAAAGTCCGCTGTGATGAGCGACCTGGAAGGTGAGTGTCTTGCTCGTGGAAGCAGTCCTTATTGACTTTGGGCTGATTCAGCCAGGTGCTACAATTGCGAACGGCTCGGTCTTTCATGCGCCCCCTCTGGGAGGAGCGTGTCTGGAGAGGCCGTGACGCCACAGCAGACTCCCGATCTGAATGGGGCCTCTGGGCTCAAACGGAAACGGACGTACAGATCATGTACTGAATGTCGAGGATCGAAAACAAGGTATGCGCTGGCACGACAGTCCAGAGTCTGTTATGACTGACCGAAGGCGAGCAGATGCTCTGGCCACAAACCAATCTGTGCAAGGTGCAACGACAAATCTTTACAATGTCGATATGAAGACGATTCTGAACCAGCTTGGAAGCAGCGGGTCGCACACTCGTCTACTGTTTCCGAGAAGCAATCACCATCTATTGAATCAGGTCTCGCAGACAGCGAGCTAACGCCGGAGAGCCGACCAAGTCCAAGCAAGAGACCGGACGCAACTCCAGTGGGCAATCTTGGTCTTGCATCACCTGGACTGACCCATACGCCCACGACCTCGATCATCGATGACTTGCATTGGCTTATCGCGCCGCATCTGCCTGATCATGGACGAGCTCGGGTCTTGGTAGAGCGGTACTTCGCCAATGTGCACCACCTCAGATGTTTTGCCTTTCTTCATAAGCCCTCTTTCCTGCAGAAGCTCGACAGCGATTCTTCGCGGAACCATGACGGAAATCCACTGCTGCACATTGTGTGTGCTCTGGGCGCTTTATTCTATGCCGTAGAATATGAGACGTCCAGAAATACAATACTACATATCAACCCCTTGGACGCCGGAAAGCAATGGGCTCACCACGCTCAGAACCTTATCTTGGCAAGACTTGATCGAATCTCGGTCGAGAACCTGATGGCTGCAGTCCTGCTACATGACTACGAAATCCGCATGGGACACTATTCCAATGCCTTCATGCTAAGCGCAATCACGGCACGTATGGCCCAAGCTTTACAAATCAACCTTGAGCACTCCACCGATGTCCTCTGCCGTGAAGGCGGGAATGCACCTTCTGCTAGTGTCAAGGAGTCACGCAGACGACTGATGTGGTGTTGCTACATTACCGACTCTTTGGTTGGAAGCGGGATCGACCAGCTCACACTCATTGACGAAGATGACATAAAGGTCCAGCTTCCGTGCAACGAGCGGAATTTTGTGCTCGAAGAGCCCTGCATCACGGAGACGCTTGAAGAAGGGCAGATGCTGAAGTTCCTGCCAGTGGAAGTACTTCCGACATATCCTCAGGTATATTTACATTCCCAGGCATCACAAGGAAGCGCTGAAACATGTCTAACATAGGGACAGGACTGTATGGGTATGACGGCTTTCTACATTCGGCACATTGCGATGCGTCGAAAAGTGCTCAAGTAGGTGACCAAGACTCAATGCAGCAATGATAAGCTGACAATAGCTCAGATACATCAAGCACCTCGATACTGCCAAGATGCCTTGGTTTCCAGATTCCGAGTTCGCTCAACTCGATCGAGAGTTGCGCCATTGGTACGACACGCTGCCCGCAAATCTGCAATTCACTCCCACCACACTCTATATCCGTCAAGAGACATCACAAGTCGGTGCGCTATGCGCATTACATTACGCTTACCATCAGACGATGTGCGACCTCTATCGCGTCGGTGCGCCTGGACTTTACAAGCTACGAGCGCCCTTCGACTTTCCACCCGAGCAGGGCGAGTTCCTAAGCCATCTACAGAGTACATTATTTGATCACGCCAGAAGTCTCGCCACTATCATGGCTGAAGCTCTCCGACATGGTCCTCACGCAATTGCTGACTCGTGGCTGCCAACCATCCTTTACGACTCTTGCAAGATAATGCTCTACTACCTCACACAGCTTGTCGACCCCGCCGCGGAGAGCAGCAAAGTCTTGCTGGCCGAGACCATTCCTCACGTTCAGAACAATGTCAAGGCTTTGCAGATCATGCGTTCGATGTATGCTGATGCAGCACCACTTTCGAAGGCCGCCAATGCCATGGTTGAGAAAGTCGGCATTGAGATATCCAATGCCACGAGAAACCCCAACTTCATTCAGGAAGATCCGTATTCGAACAATGAAGCCGATGATCATGATACTGCGGGCTCTGCGCCTGGGACGCCTGCGCAAAGCGCGCCTGACTACATCCTCAACCCTCTATCAATATATCGCCTGGCCAGAAAATCCATCCCGGAAAAGCATGCTCCAGAGACTATGCCGCAACCAGCAGTTTCCACCACTCCTTCGTTTATCCGACCTTCACCAGCTCGCTCCGTGCCATCAGGGCTGCCGTACTCGGTACCGAACAACGCGCGGGACGAGAGTCACTTGGCACCAGAGTTGCGATCAGATGCGATGCCACAGTCAGACCAGATCAACTTTGACGAGCTTCAATCTCTCTTCACAAGTGATCCTACAGGCTGGACTTGGCAGCCGGCCGAGACTGCCGTAGGCTCACGCAATGAATCTAGTGGTTTGCCGCCATGGGAGTCGCAGGCATTGGAAGTAGGACTAGACGCCTGGCTGCCAACATTTTCACTCGAGCCTCAGGGATGAATCAGCAATCCAGGCCTTCTCGCGCAGATAGGCTGCCAGGCGTTGCGGCCATGAACGCCTGTGGCGCTATACGAATGGCCTCTCACTTGCACTTCGGAAGGAACACCGAATTTTCGGAGCCATGCCAGCTGCTGCTCTAGACGAAGGCGGCGGCGGCGGACGTGCCACCGACAGTGACATCTCTACTTGGAAGATTATCTTGGTTCTATCATTCGTTGTCGGAGATGCTATCTTTTGCATTGGCGTCGACCCGCTGAAGACACTTGATGTGACTCTCCTCACCGAAGTCCGATAAAGATGTCCTCGCATTCGCCGGCTCGTTCTCAATGCAAACTAGAACACATGACGATCATCAGTCTTGATTGAATGGAGGGCGAAGTGGAAGACGGTACATCCTGTACATGGCATTGTGACCAGCATGTTGGACACAACTGCCGCAAACAGCGTATGTGACTCGCAAGGCTTCGCGAAGCCACTCAACGGAGGCGATGCCGCTAGTTTGTGAGGAAATGTTGGTACGGGGCAACGTCCGAGGCTGCCCCACTTCGCCTTGCATCCGGGGCCAGCTGCAATCTGACAACAATTCTGGCGCATTTGGCAGATCACTTTGGTTGACCGCTGATCACCTGCACAGAATACATTGCTGCACGTAGCCGCTCAGCACACCAACTGGACGATAATCACATCAGCAGCTCTGCGGGAAATGTCTCACCTTGGTCCCAAAGTCCAACTCCATCAACCCCCTCGCTCTCGCTTGGAACCCGCCGAAGTGGCACATCGACGGGACATGCAACAAGAAGAGAGAAAGCACACTCTAAGTACCTTGCATATCTTCACATCTTCACATACTCTAGCGTCGGGTGGGTTGCGGCGAAATCAACGATCTGGCGAATGCAGCAAACCGGTTGGCAACTGATCAATGCACAAGAGCTGATCCTTGGTGCAGCCACGCGTTCCCATTAGCCAGGATAGAGCCCGTTCGGAAGATATGATTCTGCAATGGCGCAAGCGACTTCTTCTCATCCGCACAAGCTGCTTTACTCATCAAAACTCCTCAACTTGTCTCCACGTGCGAGCGGCAATCGGTCTACATCGGCTATGCAACTTGACGAGATCCAAATTGAGCCAGAATGCTGCTAACTACGGCCCAAAACTTTGAGGTTCCTGAAGGATCGTTCTAGCTCGAACGATGCTCTAGCTTACTACCACCGTTCCACTTGGTAATAGTTCAAAGACGCACATTGGCCGAGAGACTAGGTAGGGCTGGTCAATATACCAGGGTTACTGCTTGGAGACCATTTAGAGCGACGGGCCCTGCTAGGATAAGATCTACAACAATCCCGCTGAGAGTGATGCCACCCAGAGAGTGTGTAATGATGAGACCACGCTTTGCATAGATTGACAATAGACCAGTGGCTAAAGACGGGTCTCCAGTAGGCTAACGGTGCTAACTATCGCGAGGCCACGGTCGCACTCAAAAGCAGCTTGCCAGTCAGGCCACTGTACAGCCTGTCTATTTTCATTCTGCCATCGGCAACTTGGAGCAGACTACTACTCCTCTTTCGATCCCATATACATTTCAGATCGTGCAACCCAGCCAGACTTGTGTGACTGTGCCTCACTACTCGAGACACCCCACTAGACATGATTTCAGAGCCTGTCTATATGCCAAGCGGTCATTGGCAGCAACCTGGAATGATCCCGGGTCAACAATGGGGATACCCTGAGCCCCAGCACACGACAAACCACGTTTACAGCAATGGCGTGAACCACCAGCAGCACTTGTACTCTCCTTCGTTGCCTTACACTGCACAATTTACACCGACAGGAATGGGACACCAGAACATCTACCTTCGAGGACTCGGTATGGAGAGCTCAAGACCATTGCCAGATCGGAATGGCTACCAGAACGGCCATGCATACCCTCCATCAGGATACCAGCCCTTTCATAGCGGTTACGCTGGCGGACCGCAAATTTTGCATCAGCCTAAGCAGCCACCGAACATGGCATATCCTTATGGCGTCCATACACACTTTCCATCCGGCCCTGCGATGAACGGCACTCACGTAGATTACAGCCATCCCGCGACACCACTTACACCAATGGTAAGTACTCTAGACGTCTACCTCGCAGATGAAGTACACCACGAGCCTAGAGTAGCCTACGATCGGAAGTCGAGATTGACACGCCATCGTCGATATCATCTCGCGTTGCCTCGGGAGCATGCTGAGCTACATTAATGAACTGTACTTTCATCGAACCAAAGAGCTGACATTCTCATCAACTCAGTCAGGTCCATCGCCGCACTCATCATCTCTTGTCCCCTTCCCTCCGTCCCCTCTCTTGTCACGAAGAGGACCACCTCGCAAACCCAAACGCTCGGGCCACGCTGTCTGGGTCGGCAACATTCCTCTCGGCGCATCAATCGAAGCATTGAAAGACCACTTCTCTCGCGACGCAACCAATGAAATCGAAAGCGTCTTCCTCATGTCCAAGTCAAACTGCGCCTTCGTCAACTATCGCACGAAAGAAGCTTGTGAAGCCGCCGTGGAACGCTTCAATCACTCCCTCTTCGGAAGCGTCAGATTACTATGCCGCCTGAGACGAGATACCCAAAATCGAAGTCGCGACGAAGAATCTACATCACCGGCCCCTGCTCCACCTAGTTCAGATCGCAGTGACTCAGTCCTTGAGTCTAACAATGATGTCGATGGTTTGAGCGAACAGATCGCTGGTCTTGATATCGATCAAGCTCACCATCCCGAACAAGTCGATGGAGAGAACACCACACCTCCCCGCCACCTCCAAGACCGCTACTTCATCCTCAAATCCCTCACAAAAGAAGACCTAAACGAATCCTTGCAAAAAGGTACTTGGGAAACTCAACCCCATAATCAAACACTTCTCGATTCAGCATTTCGCGAAGCTCAGCGCAGCGGCAAGAATGTCTTTCTTATATTTTCGGTTAATAAATCTGGAGAATATTTTGGTTTTGCGAGGATGATTGGGTCGCCTTTTGATATCAAGTCCCAGCCAAGTTCTTCGTCGATGGCTAGCAGTCATGGGGAGCGACATGTCGAAGGTCTTCGTATCCACAAAACTCCGGCTACGAGTACCGCTCCGAAGGGACAGATTGTTGATGATCAGGCGAGGGGAACGCTTTTTTGGGAAGCGCAGAGACGAGCGTCAGCCTCGTCCTCATCTTCTCCTCCTGACGCTGATGATAATTTTCTGGATAATGAACGATCTCGACCTTTTCAAATTGAATGGCAGAGTGTCAGGAGGGTTACATTTCAAAGAACCAAAGGAATGAAAAATTCTTGGAATTCGGGGAAAGATGTTAAGGTTGCGAGGGATGGGACGGAGATTGAGACGGAGGTGGGCAAGAAGATTTTGGAGTTGTTTTTTGAGGATGTGGGTGGGAGGGGGGATTCGAGTATTGTGGATGGAACGAATGGGTTGGGAAGGCGGTGAGGTGGTATTGATTGAGAGGTATGGTAGGAGTCATTGGCTATTGTGATTATTGATGGGGATGGGGGTTATGATGGATATGATTGTATGGATTCCATGGGGATTGATTGGCAGTAAAGGCTGAAATGTGCATTCAGGGAGAATGAGTGATGTGTATACCAGAATGCAAGGCCGTGCACTGGAGTGCAACAATGGCAGACTTCTGATCGTGTCAGACCTCTTGATGTCCTTCTCAACGCCATCCTGTCATCCGCATACGAAAGGGGCCGATTTTGCTTCGAACCAGGCGGAGCTGTGTCCTGTAGGCCCACCTTATATGAAGATTTCTTCAACCCGTACTGGTAGTTTTTTCAGCAATGTGCGCCAACTTCATGCTTGACGCAAGTCTTCAAGCATGGGCCTCATGCTATTGTGCAGAGCGGGAGCAAGAAAGTCACGTTTGTTCCTTTCATCCGCACGCGAGGCGGGCCATCTTTGCCTTGGAGTAGGCGGAGCTGTGTCCTATAGGCAGATATCATGAGCAAACTTTGACGGTCTCTGACAACCATGGTCCGTCTAGACTCTTGACAAGGAGATGCTCGGCAGCATACGTGAAGGCTCTCCTCGAAGCAGAACTCAGCCTCATCCACTCTGGCGCCAAAGCGGTTTGGCATGTGAAGACGTGGGCTTCGGATATGGCTACAGTCCAAGAGCATCTACACTGTCCTCCAGTGGCAGCGTCTCTTGATGTGTCATGCTATAGATCAGTCAGACTACTTGGAACGGACCTCGAACAGCCCAAGGGTCTTGGTCTCGTGCAAGCTCGGGCATTTTGGTTGCTTTCCTGAAGTCCATGTATGTAGCAGCGAATATATCATTCTCCGAGGTTTATGCTATAGTCATGGCGCCGAAGTCTGATAGAAGACCAGTGAGTGCATGTGCAGAACAGCATGTTATGCCAGAAAGTGAGAAAGCAGTGGAAAATTGATGTTCTTGTTGATAAATGTGAAGTTGAAAGGTCGCTGGCGTTACCGACCTTGGAAATAAGGTTTCGGCTGCCACTCCAGCAACTGGCTCCACAACGACTTCAATCTCCCGCCTCTTGCAGCTTGCTTGCTGGCACCGCGCACCCGGCATAGCACTCAAGACTCCCCGCCGCTCTATTCTTCAGCCAAACCGACCGACCGACATACTACCAGTACCTCTGACCTTTCAAGGAGTCACTGTCACTCATTTTCTTTCATGCAGCGCCGGGCTAGGACGGACAGCGAACAGCAATAGCAGGCCCGAGACTTGGTGCGAGGCTGGCGCCCAGGTCAGCTTCATACATACGGACTTGTCTGCCGCAATCGCATGGAGGCAATAGCAGCTTCCGCCGCGGCGGCGGTAGCAGGTCCGTCCAGCACATCCGAGGTTTCAACACCGGCATATGAAGACGACTCCCGCCATGGCCATTTCGCGATCTCCACCTCGCAAATACCCAAAGCTACGCCGACCACATCTCCTCTAGGCGCTGGCAGTACCTCTCCAGAAGTCGGTATGAAGGACGCGAAGAGCATCGGCACACGCTTCCATGAAGATTGCCATGAGACGGATCTGGCAAGTCCTCGGTTGCGCTCCAGTCGCATGTTCAAAGGCAAAGGCAAGGAAGCTGTAGCGATCGAGAAGGAGAAGAAGAAGCCCTTGCGACTGCTGGACCTCCCTGTGGATATTCTCAAGGATATAATCAAGGAAGTCACGCATACGAACGATCTCACGTCGCTCGCGCTCTGCCATAGTGCCCTTCATCGCCTGACAACTCCCCATATATATTCCCGCTTCGACATCGTGTGGCCAGATAGCAGTACACACGCGGAACCACGATCTGGCGTTGATGCGCTCACCTATGGTCTGGCCACGCTGGTCATGGCAGAAGAGATATTTGGGGAATCTCCCACTCAGCGCCAACATGCGGAGAACAATCGCTTTACGCCTGCTGGCAGTGGGATAGCCACAGATATGCAAGTGCGAAGAAGACGGGGTAATCATTATGCGCAATTCACGCGCAAGTTTTCGTTGGGAAATGGACCGGCCGACTGGGTACAAGAATATTTGATCAGCAAAGAAGGAGGGAAAATGCTGGGTACTTTGGTCGCTTTGGCAGTGGCGCGGATGCGATCGCTGGAGACGTTCATCTGGGATATGCCAACAGGTATACTGCGAGACGTGTGGATCGCGCTTTCCTCCCTAGGTGACCGTGACGATGCCAACTCCTGTAGATTGGAAAAGGTCTGGGTCCGATGGCATAACAACTCATCAGCAGATGACGCGAACCCGATGCCTCCCCCGCCTCCGCCGATCAACATGCTTGCCGTACCTCCGCCTCCTTTGCAGACGCCGAGCTCAATCGCAGCACCACCACAGATCCACCCAGCGGCTCTTGACCGCGTAGAGCATCCCTCGTTCTCAGTCCTGCCTGCACTGAAGAGTCTGAGCGTTCTAGACATTGACGAATTGGCATATCTGGACGAGATGGCCGTGCTTGTGGGAAAGTCCCTGCACAAGCTTAAAGAGCTTCGTGTCGGAATCGCAAGACATGCTTTGACGAAAGACTGGGTCACTGTCTGGGAAGGCGATTCACTACAGCAAGTAGATCCAGACTACCCAACAGCAGGCTCCCTCACAATCGGCGAAAAGCGTTTGGGAGGTGTCCTGGGCATCCTCACGGGCTTCGTGACGGATATGAGGAAGCCAAGGATCGTGCTCCCAGATCGGACGAGACGCAGACGCACAACAAGCCGAATCAGTCAGCCTGCAGAGCCGCCAGCTGTTGACGCTGCTGTGACTTCGACAAATGACGCCGCGGTCGACAGCTCGGAAATCACAAGCTTGCGAGACGTGATTTCCGAGTTGCCCGGCAACGAGCCAGAATCTCCGCTGTCATATCCGGATGCAGCCTCGCCGACAGCCGTTGAAAGCCTGATCACTGACGCTCCGCTTCCGGACACCATCAACGATGACATCCCTTTGGTGAGTGGGGCACTTCCCGATCCTCCCGCCTTGGACTCATCAAACACTGCTGAAGAAGTAGTCGCTGCTGGGTTGCAGCAGACCGAGCGCACGCCGCGACTGGGAAATCTATTGCAGCTTGAGAGCCTTGAGCTTGAGCGTGTCCCGATCTCTGTCCCAGTACTGCAAAAGGGCATCGACTGGACACGCCTCACAGCACTTACGCTGCTGAATTGTCCCAACCACGAGCAACTCTGGAAAACGCTGCGTCGGCACTTCGCGCCCACGCCGAAGTCTCCTACTTATCCACATCCAAGGCGGACGTCGACAGCCTCTCCTAAGAAGGGAAGCAAGTCGAGCATTCCAGCTGATGCTGAACTGGAATTCCGACTCAGACTAAAGAAGGTGCACACTAATACTGTGTCACCAGCCCTGGTGTCCTTCCTTAAGGAGACACTGGCACCAAACAGCCTGGAAGTCCTGTTTCTGCAGGAGGCTCGGACCCATTCGTCGTCGGTGCCTATCGAAACTATCTTCCGAGGACCGCTTCGCAGACATCGCAACAGTCTCAAAAAGGTCTTGATCGACAGTTCTGAGAAAGGACCGGATGGAATGCCAAATGGTACGAGCAGATGGCGGAAGTGGATGTTGACACGCGACATACTTTCATTCATCTGCAGCGGCAAAATGCCTGCTTTGCGAGAGCTGGGTATGGCTATCGATTACCGAGATTGGGTAAGCAATGCGCACGGCTAGATACTTTGGGCTGTTCACTGACTCTGCTCACAGCACTTCTTTCTTCAACACCTGCCGTCGATACCGCATCTCAGATCACTCTACTTGCCATTCTTGGCTGATCACGTGCACGGTGCAAATCTGGACCCTCGGGAACTCGCTCTCCAGATCGTTGACATTGTTGCGCTTCGGCCTGAAGTTGAGCTATGCTACATGGGAATCGCCAACAAGTGTTTTGAAATTCTCGAGAACAAGCGTGACACTGAGGGACGTAGCACAGAGTCTGCATTGGGCATCCACCCCAGTGCTGTCATCGATCCAGACATTGTTGGAAGCGACGATGAAGAGGATGAAGACGAGGATCACGATGGCGAAGCAGACATGGAAATGTCTGATGATGATCCTGAGGACGAGACCGAGAGCGACGAAGATGACCTCGACGACGACACGAACTCTGAAATGTCCTCCGCGGAGACCAGAAACACGGCTCGATTGCGATTGCGCGAAATTTTATTCTACGATGATAAGGTAGCGATCTTCAAGGCGCGGCACGGGAGACTGTAGATGAGACTCCGCTCCTGCCGCAAGTAACATGATTCATATATGGAGGATGAGCGATGAGCATGAGGCCAGCAATGGAGCTGGATAGGCGTTCTTTGCAATGGTAAATGATATCCCGGTCTGCGGCTACGGCAGAATGCATATTGTACTGATGAGAGATGGGTTCTTTTTGGATATTGGATGTTGTATGACTAGCTAGTAGCATGTACTACTTTCGCGATGTGGTTGCTTGCGTGCAGGGATACCTTGTGCTCTCGCTTTGCACGTGAACGGAGGCGTTTCGAAACACAAACTTACTCACAAGCAGGGAACTGTCCACGGCAAGCTCCGGATCGCATTACTTCCTTGGTTTCGTTGGCGTTGACATCAGTAGACCCAGACGACCTCACTTCTGCAGGACACTCAGCAAAGGCTGGCTCGCCAAATCACGACTTCCGCTATTTGGGACGCACAAACTCAAGGCGCACTGCGCTGGGTCACGAGCCAGCTCCGGTTCCTGCATCGGTATCACACAAGCTCCACGAAGCTACACGAAGCGTCGTAAGCTACTTGGCGTTGCGAAGGCGTGCGACTTCACTTCACCGGACGACCGACTGTTGTGTTTCAACAACAGCAAGACGAACAGGAATCTCGCCACATCGCAACGAAGAGCGAAGGAGCAGTGCACTAGGGAAGCGCCACCGCTCGAACGCGAAGGCGGTTGCCTCAGACGGCATTGGCCACTTGCGAATACCTACCTTGTTCACAGAGGTGTGCCACGCGACATCGAATGTTCTTAAAAGAACATTCGACCTGAAGTAGAATCTGCTTCGGCTCTCCACGAACCTCCTGGAACTTCAGCTCACCTGTAATAAAGCTTCGTCATGACTTCAACCTTGAACTCAACCGCTTCCCCTCCATTGAGTCACTCGAATGGCGAGTTGACCATTGCTATTCTTCCTCTTACCGGCACGACTGTCACAGCAACCGCTGTCCCTCTCACGACAGGGCTAGCAGTTGTCGACGGCACGACCATCGCCTTTCGCTCAGATGGCATCACTCTTTCCGACGGCCAAGTCTTCAGCTTGGGATTCGATGGCCTAGTCGACAGCTCAACCACTGCAAAGTGGACCAGCGTAAGCATACCTACCACACTCCCCGAAGCCCATCAAGATCTTCGAAGAAGACAAGATACCGAAGAAGCTTCGACACCAAAAGATCAACCAATCCAGGTCTCAGAACCGCAGACCTCCTCAGTACCGCCAAATAGCCCAACGAATGCATACTCGAGCACTGCGATCACCGGCTTGAGCTCGCCATCTCCGAGCTCGTATACTGGTCCTGGTGGCACTGAAGGCTTCACGCAGACCACCGGTCTGGAGAGTAGTAGATCCATCACGCTGACGGGCACGGCTACTTCGCAGGTCACGGCTTCGATTACGATTAGTAGCGAGACTACTTTGAGTAGCATTACTGGGACCGAGACAGTCACAAGCAGCGCAACACAATCTGGACCGAGTGCAACTTCTAGTGCTGGAGCTGGAGGCGTTGTCCAGCGGCAATTGAGCATTGAAGGATGGATGGTTGTTGTCCTGGGCCTGCTTGCCATCTTTGGCGGCTTTATTGGCTTGTGAGCTGTGCTACTGTGCTCCAGCTCGACGTGCGCTTCTAATTATCACCTGTTATAACGACAACTCCTCTATGGTCCTTGCATCTTGCCCACTACTTTCACATGTGCCGACTTCACTCGCATGTACCGACCATTCTAACATGCGCCAAATTTTCAGGCATGTGCTGGGATGCATGAGCTTGAGCGAAGCGATTGAGAAGCTGCACAGGTCATTCTTAAACTCACGTTCGCCACTCTGTATTCACTTGCACGATCGACGGTCTTCAGCGGTATCCACTATCAGCACGCTCTGGGCGATGAGTGAATACACTCGAACCACAAGCAGACCGTCCCGATCGACTGAGACGGCTGGACCGTCTCCCGTACGCCGACCTTTCTAGCTTGTGCCGAGGCTTCTGGAATGTGCTCTGCTGCAAGAGTTGTGGTGGAGTCGCAGCCAAGTTGCACGAGTCACTATTAGACTCACTTCCACTACTCTATATTCACTTCCACTACTCTATATTCCCTTACACGGCCGACTATCTCCACCACACTCCACTGCGAGCACACTGGGGACGATGTGTAAATATACTGGAATTAAAAAAGGACTGTCCTAATCGAGTCACATGGCTAGACTCTATCTTGTATACCGACCTTTCTAGCATGTGCCAACCTTTCTGGCATGTGCTCTGATGCCATAGCTATGGTGGAGCCGCCGTTGTCAAGCTGCACGTGCGGTCCCAAAGCTCACATTCACGACTTTATACTTCCATGTGCGACCAACCTCTTGAGCGAAGCCCATCACCAGTGCTCATCTAGGGACGCGACTACCCAGATGCACCTCGCCTTAGACATCGCTGAGAAGCTCATCGAGGAAAATTAAGACAAATCCAAATCGAGACACTGCATTCTTGGTGGGTGCATTAAAGTCCTTCAAGAGCTACAAAAGGATAGAAATTCTTCTTGCGCGCCAACGTGTTGATCAAGAGATGCAAAATTGCGCTGAGCATGATCAACAACGAACACCTGCAGGAGGCACACCTCCCAAAGAAGATGGCAGATGCAGGAAAAGTGAGCAAGCCGTTGCCCAGCTGCATGTGCCGCTCTTAAGCTCACATCCGCCGCTTCGTATTTGCCCGTGCGACTGATTCCCTGCAGCGGAAACCACAGCCGTGAGGTGATGCAGGCGAAGTGAGAACGCCGTTGCCAAGCTGCACGTGCCGTTTTGAAGCTCACTTTCGCCACTCCATATTTTCTTGCGCGACTGAGCATTTTCTGCGAAATCCATCACCACAACGCTCTGCCCAGCATGGCGAGCTACACCAAGAGAGCCACAACTGGCGACCAGAGCCTCCGCCTCCAAGTCACACTTCCTCACCGCGACAACGATCCCTTCGCACGTGCTTATACAGATCAAGCAACTCGTGCTACAAGCATCACTACCGGCAGAACTGCGACACTGGGAAGCAAGACATCTCCAACTGGCTTTCTCGACCTGTCCAGAGAATTGCGCGACAATATATACGAACTTGCTGTAGTCGAAGGAGGAGAGGATAGGAGTCAAATCATCGAAGGCGCATCAACGCACGGAATCGAGTCAAATGCCATGGTCAACGATGTCTGCTCCCTGGGTCGAGTCTCCAAGCAAGTTCGTCGCGAAGCATTGGAGACGTATTTCAGGTACAATCGCTTCATCATCGGCAGCATCAAGGCATACAAGAACGGCAACTGGCTGGGATGGCCATCGAACAAGAAAATGGCCTATCTCCTGAAGCGCTTGACGCATTTCGAGATCTCATTTCAGGGCTTGCCAGGCGTATACGTCGAACAGCAGAATGATGGAACTTGGGAGGGTGAATGGGACGAGACTGACTGGAGCTTTCTTCGCTCGGAGAACGACGAGGTCTCGGACGACATTATTGAGGATGTATGCCAGGCTACGGAGAAGCGTCTTGACATGCTTCTAGTGGCTTTAAAAGAGGATCGCGAGCGCATCCCAGAGGCTATCAAGCAATTTAAGAATGACGTTCTCCTGGTGTATACTGAAGCTAAGCAGCGGGCGAGGGATGAGTAGCTTGGAACTTGAGGCATGGATTGTGGATCCTTGGGAAAGTGGTACGGCGAGACCTGAAACGTTCGAGAAGAAGCACCTTAAGAGAGAAGTTCTCTTTTGCGAACAGAAAGGCATACAGAAGCATACGTGAGCAAGAAAGTGCACGATGTGGGAACGGACTTTGAGACGACTATTTGCCGATCGAGACAGCAAAGGCCAAATTTGTGCGTCACTGAGGACGAGCATTTGAGGTTCATTCTACTATTTTGTGTTTGAGCAAATGACATGGTGATGGAGAATCAGTCTGCACGCATAGCTTCTGGATTTCATTATCTGCTTGCTAGAACGGCCGACATTGATCTTTTGTACCATTGAGGGACAGAGTGGCGTGGTAGCTGGGATGAGCGTGGATCTATTTCATCAGAACCGCACAGAACGTCATCGCGAATGCAAACAGTCAATCTCATTCCACCAGCCTCGCTTGTCGACATCTGGTCCGCTTCCGTGCAACATTCATTGCTCGTGCATAACGCTCCTTGTCCCTCATCCGCTCTCATGTCACAGACCAGTACCCTGGACACCTCAAACGTGCCTCAGCGTAATACTCGTCCTCAATTTGCCGCACCTCCTTGTGCAATGCCCGAAGCGCCTTCTCTCCAATCCCCTTGCAAGACCTCTCTCGCGGAACATCCATCAGACACTTCAGGAGACGCTCGCGTGCCGCGTATGCGCCTCTAGGTTCGATCGACCATTTGCCATCTGTATAGCTCAAATCGAAGGCCATATACCCGACGGGGGGCCGCATGCGAAGGCGCGTGACGTGACGAAGCAGCACCGGGCAAGGGCAGCAGATTTTTGGATCATCTGGACGCAGAGGCGACCAGTCAAGGTCGAACATAAATTTGTTCTTTTTGATGTACACAGCAAGGGCATCCTCGCGGATCTTGGAGGAAACAAACATCAGGTTGTGAATGGTGCTGCTGCCTTTTTCTTCCGCAATCGCGCAGCGACTCCACCAGATATCTTGGCCCAGGCAGGTGTCGACCTCCCTATCTTTTGTGAGGGCGTTTTCTAGGATCTGATCTTGAAGTTCTTGCGCGAGGTGCAGGAAGCCGGTCTTGTTTGGCAGGCGGGCATCGATTCGTGGAGGCGGGCTCGCCGCGACTTGTGCCCAGGTCGGCATCGTGGCGAGGCTGATGTTTACTCGCGGTGTAACTCTTCAAGATGTGAAAAGGTTGAAGTGATTCCGAAAAGTTGACGGAGCTCTTGTGCCGCAAAGCGCCGTTGCCAAGCCGCATGTGAAGGAAGTTGGCATGTGCTTCGATTCCGCCGCTCAAAGCGGACAGTATCACATGCATGAGCGGTATCGAGTAGACGCATGTGAGACTCTCTCACCTCGGGCCGCATGCCACTGTGGCCTGATAGAACAGTCCATCCATTCAGCAGTCTAACAACTTTCTCTTCATCTACGCCAACATTGCCAGCGCTTCCAATACAGTCCTTAGCCTCGACATCATTCCAAGTCGAGCGTTCAAGATCAACCGCGACCACCTGTCACGCCCATCACTCCTTTACCAGGACGACACCACAAAACACCACCATGCATCCCACTGAGATGTTCTACCTTCCCTCAACCGGCCCTCAGTCTCGAATCCAAGAACAGCGGCGGACCCGAATACTTCAGCGGACCCGAACCTATCAGCAGACACCAACAAGCAACGGCAGCACCAACTTCCTCTCTCTCCCTCAAGAGCTACGCGATATGATCCTAAGCCTCGTACTCCTCGAATCTCCAGATAAGACTCAAGAGCTGTGCCTCACCCATCGCCACAAGAATCGAGCAGCATGCGACATCAACTACGTCAGATTTTCTCCTGAGCGCCTCATTTTCAGCGCCCTCATTCTGGTCTCTCGTCAAGTCCGCGCTGACGCACTCAAGATGTGGACAGACAACATGAGCCTCACATGCTGGATGCCGGTATCTGCCATGGATTCAAAGGATGTGGGCATGAGAGGCAAAATCGAGCCGTATTGTGTGTGCCCACTTCTTCTCCGATACGCGACCAAGCTTCAGATTAGGCGTGGTGATAGGGAGCGTCCGGCAATGTTCAATATCTCGCTTGCCGATAGTACAGAGTCTTGGGAGATCGAGCGGGAGCCCGCAACCTGGGAATCGGAGGAGATGAGGAAGAAGGCGGATGAGTGGTTGGAGATGTTTCAGAAGGTGCTGCAGGATCGGAAAGCCAAGGGTAGATTCTCGAAGAAGACGCTTAAGAAGCTGTGGGAGTGTCTGGAGCCGGTTAGCGAATATTCTACGCAGGCAATTCGGGCCAGAAAGATCCGTGACCACGCGCGCATGTTGCGAGGAAAGCAAACGTGAACGAGCATCGGCCGACAACCGCATCGTACGTCGTGAGGAGGGCAACTGACGTCCTAAAGGCAACGTCGTATCAGCATCAGCAAATCAGCAAATCAGCACCGGCACATCAACAGTATCATTGTGTCTCCTCCAGCACATTTCTATCTACACCTTCCTATCAGAATACCAGCATCAGCATATCAGCTTCAGCATACCAGCAACACGGTGCAGCATGAAGTCGCAGACCTTATCTCTTCACCTTCGCAGCATTATCGAGGCACTCTTCGGTAGCCTGGAATCTCTGGAGAAGCGAGCTAAAGGTCTTCGGCTCAATTAATTGTATTTCCGGGCATTTGGCTTGCACCAGGCGCACTTTGTATTCTTATTTCTGTTGTAGCGAGCAAATTGCGTTTAAAGCAGCAAGCTGAGGGCAAACAAGCGCCTAGCAACATATCAGCAAGACTTAAGGCGTTTCTGACAGTTTGAAGAATGACAACTTGCCTTTAAGATCTTTCCTATCTCTCGTATACTCAACAAGAGTATTTCCAATATTAAGCGTGTTGGATATGGTTCGCGAAGTGAATCGCACAAAATGCCAAGACCTAGGTGAATGCTCCTGAGGACAACTTAAACAACTTTTTTTCGTCCTCATTCGCAACATGGTAAACATAACGCCTTCATTCCGACTCTTGCTCGCTTTTCTTGTTGTCGAATAACAACATTGTCGAACCCACTTCGCCATCAAATATCACTGTCGCCGCATCGGTACACAAGTAACAACAACTGACCAGGAAGCCATCATGTCAGAAGCCACCACAATGTCTTCATCTGCAGACTTCCCACAGGCTATCGACGAGAAGAAGACCGGCTTCATCGATCTGCCTCGCGAACTTCGGGACCAGATTTACGAATTCGCGCTCGTCGAGCCACCCAGTATTCGAGGCCACACCCAACCACAAGAAATCTGTCTGACTCACAACACCGACGGCCGCGGTGGTTGTGACACCACGCACGCGACCCATTCTGATGGCAGAGAGAACTTCCAAGCCCTCGTCCAGGTATCGCACATGGTCCGCCGCGAAGCAATCGAGATGCTTTCAAAGAACGTCAAATTCTCCTGCTGGATGCCACTGAGCGGTTACGGGAAGAACCGCATTCGAGTGCAGCAAGTGGATGGGTGTGTTTGTCCAGTACTACTTCGACACGGCACCAAACTCCACGTTCGTCGTGGAGATCAGGTGATACCTCAGGCGTTCGACATCGCGATCGTTGATGGCGTGTGGCAGGTGAAGCCAGATGGTCACGGTGTGCCATCGAAGATCGTGAAGGATTGGATCCAGACCTTGCAGCAACTTTTGGAGGGTTGCGACGTGCGAGGCGGATTCTCGAAGGAGAAGCTGATGGTGCTGCGCACGTGCCTAGTTCGCGCGGACCGGATCATCAATAAGGCGCCCAAATCGTCTCTGCGGCGGTGAGTCGTATGCGGACGGTCGCATAGCATGCCCAAGGTATTGTAATGAGAAGCGAAACTGAACGGCTCTTGCCTCTATCGATGGCGTTTTGAAATTTGGTCCGGCACTGGCATCGCATGAAGTCCGGATCCTACACTGTTCTGGCCGATGCTGCATCTGGAGTGAAGAGCGAGGACGCTGGTATAGGGACGAGATAAAGCGCATCCTGGTAGCGGCAATGGCTGTGTATGGAGTATAGCAGGACCAGTGCTGATGTTTCATCATGCAAAGAGTTAGACAGGGCTCAATCAAAGGTCCAAACTCGAACGTACCTTGAACTTGTATCTCCCATTCTCGAACTCGCCTCTGCAACTGCACAACAACTGTGAGCATCACATCTACTCCGCGTAAGCTTGGTCTCAAGCATCTTGTGGAGCGGGTGCCTTTCTCATGCTGCATTGTGGTCTACACACAGCTCCTCCACATTGCTTAAATGTAGTATGCTGGCTCTTCCTGAGTGGCTGGTACCAGAAATCCCTCCTCCTTCTGGTTACTCTCAGCATTTCCCACAACTGCATCCGAGCCGGTCTCGATCCCTGCTTTGGGATCTTCCTGCGAAAGACTGCGCTACATCTTCGATTTGATATCCTCTAGCAGCTTCTTGAGCTTTTCCATGTCGCCTGTGCGAGGAAAGTCAGCACCGTCGCTCCGTCATGGAACACGAAATTGAGGCTGTGGTCTGCGATTTGACGACCACAGACGATGCCATTCGGCGGAGTTGCTCACCTTTCTGCGTCGGCCAGCCAATCTGCAACCCTTCTTGCTCATTTGGCTTCGGAATGACGTGAAAGTGGACGTGATCGACTTCTTGGTGTGCTAGACGGCCATTATTCTGTAGGATATTGTAGTTTTCTGCCAAGAAATCTTGTTAGCGAATTGGATCCAAAAAAGTGATGATGGTCACATACCTGAGCCGACTGCTTTAGCAATCTTCTTCGCAACCGGCAGCACTTCTGAGAGATCTTCGTCTGGAATGTCGAGGAGCTTGGCGCCATGGTACTTAGGGATCACGAGCTGAAGGGGAATCGGTCAGTCACTCCTCGCGCTATTTTCGTCAAAACAGGCGAGGTTGCCATTGTGAGCACGGCTCATAGTTTGAGGCAGAGTTGAAGCAAGATTCGGGGTCGAATTGGACATCAAGGTGTGTGGGGATAGCACATACTGCGTGACCTTGTCTGCCGCAGATCTTCGTTAGTCTTGAGCTTCAATTGTATGCTATATGAGCCAAGTAATGGTAAGTACTCACGAGAGAGGGCCAATATCGAGGAAGGCGAGGGTCTTTTCGCTCTCGAAGAGCTTCATGGACGGAATATCGCCTGGTCAAAGTCAGTGTTGGCTGTTCATCTCATATTCACTGCCAGGAATTTGGCTGTTAATCATCTAGAGTTGGCCTGTGAAGACACTCGCTCCAGTAAGGCACTCCGATATGAGCTTCTGTCTGCGATATGAAGACCAGAGCAATCGCTGAAAGGCGGAGTTGAGATGACTTGCGAAGAGATGCCACAAGTCGATACATACCCTTGATGATCTTGCAGAAGATGCAGTTGGCGGCCATATTGTCTCTCTTCAACGTCGTATCTGTGAGATTAGTGTAGACTGCCTATACAGATTCATTTGCTGTTCCTTCACATGCTGGAGGGGCAGTGGCATTGGAGCTCGGCCAATGACGGCAAGCGCAGAACGGAGGAGCGGAGCGGGACGGCGGAGCCAAGTCCGACTTCCGCCGCATCTCTTTCTCGTCGCTGCCTACTACACTCCCCTACACCAGCACAGTGCATGGACATCACAGTACCACAGAGTGGCGACATCGATACCGACGACTTCAAAATCAAAGGAGCCGCGACCTCACAGCCCACGCCGGCCAGCAAGCCACAGGAGTCCTGCACAATATGCCTTGAAATCATCACAGAACGCGCAGTGGCTACGCCCTGCAACCACCTAAGCTTCGACTTCTTATGCCTAGTGTCATGGCTACAAGAGCAGTCAACATGTCCGCTATGCAAAGCGGAAGTCAAGGAAGTGCAGTATGACTGGCGGAGTCCTTACGACTACAAGACATACCATGTTCCGCCGAAAGAGCTGAAGAAGGCATCGACAGCCCAAGGACCGTCAAGAAGGCGAATACCCTTTCGCAGACGAGCGCAGCCTCATATACCGCCTCCGAGCGATGACCTAGAAAGGCGAAGCAAAGTTTATCGAGATCAATCGTATTCTTTACGAGTCGGCGCGAATCGTATATCGCAGTACCGGGATTTTACTGTGCAGGATTTCGCTACGTCGGCAGAACTGCAGTCGAGAGCGAAGACGTTTTTACGGAGAGAGCTGCAGGTCTTTACATTTCTTGACAATAATCCAAGAGCTGGGAATCGTGGATTTCTGATGGAGTATATCGTTGCTGTGCTGAAGTCGAATGAGTTGAGGGGAGCGGATGGGAAAGCAGAGGAATTGCTAGCAGATTTCCTAGGACGTGATAATACGCGACTTTTGCTGCATGAGTTGGAGGCTTGGTTGAGAAGTCCGTACACGAGACTAGAGGATTGGGATAAGCATGTACAGTATGCTAGCGTATCTCAGAGAACCACGAAAGCCGGAGGCAGTTGAGGGCACGGGTTGAAACCTGTGCCGCGATGAACATTGCGAACATCGACCACGATCACCGTTTTCCCCACCGCGTCCGGTGCTCACGATTCCACTGACTCTCCGAGTCATGCCGCCACTCTTCGCTGCTGCTTTTCTGCTGACCATGACCATGAGAAATCTTGGTACCCTTGATGACTTCAGCATCTCGGATGTAAGTGGAACCAAACGTCCCTTCGAATGTGGTTCCATGGTCGCCGAAGGTGATTTGAAACACTTTCTCATCCGCTGTGCTTTCAATTTGTCCTTCGCCAGTCTCCCGACCTCGCCATACGTAATTGCATGTGGGGTTGGATTTCGGGTAAATACTCAAATGGTAAACATTGGCATGGGAATTACTCGGATAGGAAGAGGCTTACTCGGATGGGACACATTGGCTTAAGAATTACTTAGATGGGAATTATTGGTATCGGATAGGAATCATTAGCATAGGAATTACTCAGATGGTATTATACCATTTCTATAGCTATCGCAATTCCTATTTCTGTAGCTATCGCAATTCCTATCTCTTCAAATACTTCGTGCCCAAATTCTAGGATCCCTAAATTTTCGAAAAACGAGATTTTCGCATTTCCAAAATTCCGCATCCTCGCAATCCTCTGATTAACTGAATTGATATCTGGATCCTTTCTGGACCTGAGAATTTCTAGCTCTTATATTCTGATGCCTGCGGAATTTGATGCCTGCGGAATTTGATGCCTACGGATTCTGATGCCTACGGATTCTGATGCCTTCAGATTCTCATGCCTTCAGATTCTCATGCCTTCAGATTCTCATACCTTCAGATTCTTATACCTTCAGATTCTGATGCCTACGGATTCGGATTCTAATGGTTTCAGATTCAGACAGGTACGGTTTCTAATAGCGACAGATTTTGATGGCTACAGATTTTGATGGCTACAGATTTTGATAGCTACAGATTTTTATAGCTTCATAATTTGATAGCTACAGAAACGCGAAAAGCGAATTTCTATATTCTATGCTTTGTCTACTAGACACAGAAATGCTATTCGTGTAAGAAAGCGTGCTAATGTTTACTATCCTAGTAATTCCTATGCTAATAAGCTTGCCAATGTCCTGAAATCTTCCTATTTGAGAAATGCCAGCTAATGTTGCCAATCCAGTCCTATCCCAGTAATTCCTATGCCAATGTTTACCATTTGAGTATTTACCCGGGTTGGATTTGATGTTGAACAATGTGCCGGTCAATTGCTGAGGCCACATGCGCATGACTCCTTCCAAGATCGAGAAATTGAAACTAGCGCAGAACTTCGGCATATCTGGTCGTCGTGCTGCGGGCGCTTTCGAGACACGTGGTTGAGGATCGTAGTAGTCTTGCTCATCTTCTGAATCTTCTGAGTCTTCGCTGTATGGCCTGCCATTGGAGTCGAATGCAAAGTCGTCGCGAAAGATCTCCATACTGAGTTCGGCAGGTTCCTCGCTGGTGTAGTGTGCAAGCGTGTCGCAATGCACTTCCCAAACACCAGTAATGTCCCAGTCTTGCATCTCCTTCGCCTTAGCGAGAAGGGCCCGTCGCTTTTCGATTTTCTCTTCTTTCTCCGCAAGAAGAGCAGCCTGTCGTTCGGCCTCTTCCCGTTGCTCGGCTAGTTCTTGCTGGCGTTGGTCATGCGCAGCTCTCTCCGCCAGCTTTGTCGCCGTGGCGGCTACTGCTGTTGCGTGGCCAATCACTGTCAATCTGGACCAAGCGTTGAACAGTTCGAAGCGGTCGACCATACTGTTCGGTGCTTTGACGATTTGACACGCCAGACCAAATTTTGTGGCGGCATCTACAAGATCTTTCGAGGCCGCTTTGATGATCATGCTCGATTGCCTGATGCCGTTATTGAGTTCCAAATGCTCCTTCAGGGCTCGATATGCATCGATCCTAGCCTTCTCGTCAAGCGATGTTTCTGGATCATGCCAGTGACGCTCGTTCTCCTCGGCCTGTAGCTTCTGACCTTGCAAATCGAGCAAGTGTTTGATTCTGTCATGTTCAAGCTTGAATCCTGCATCTCTCGCCTTGTCGCGATTTCTGACGCGATCACGAAGTTCTTCGATCCTTCCAGTAGTCTTGAGTCCCCGGAACGAGCATTGCGCTTTCCAATATTGGACATTTTGTGGAGGCACTTTGGGTTGTCGTTTGGCAATCTCGCCCTTCTTCGTCTTTACCAAAGGCGGACAGTACTGATCGACATTTTGGTCATAGTTGTGACCGTAACGGAAGATCTGACTCTGCAGTCTGCTATACTCTTCTGACGCCATGATTGTGGTTGTGAAATAGAGGAGGGAAAGGAGTTGGCCGGAACTTAAACTTGGGAAGTTAGTCTGAGGTGGGGCCAAAATGATCTGTGCCCTTGATATGGCTCCGTGCACAGCTTGGCTGGATTCTAGCATCGTCTCCTCGATTAAAGAAGTGCATGCAGCTTGCTGGCCGAGTTCGTGACCTCGAATGAAAGGCAAAACGCATTTGACAGGCCTTTGAGAAGCTCACTAGGTGAAATTTCCGTACGGCCAAGTAGTTTGCTCTGCGTGTTGCCTATCATCAGTAAGCACTGCTCTTTTCAAAGATACACACATTGCAGACTGCGCGCTCACTGCTCCTTGACATCAACCATGGCGGTAGATGAAATACCAAACATATACATTATCGGCGCTTCCAGCACGGGAAAGACGACTTTAGTCAATGCGCTTCACGAGCACTACTCTCAGCAGACGGATCTGTCTCCGCCGGCCGTGGTCGCGGAGACAGCTCGTCCTATACTGCACAAGTTCAGCTTCCGACGAGAAGACTACTTCGGCTCACCTGACAAAACATCGAAACTTCAGAGCGCTATTCTCGAAGCGCAGTGTCGGGCTGAAAAAAGTCAGAACACTTGGTATATCTCCGATCGGTCTGCCATTGACCCAATAGTGTATTCGCGAATCTTTGTCGGAGATGCCGATGTTGATGTTCAGAAAGCGTCAGCAAGCTGGAAAGCACTAGAACCAAGAATGAGAGCTGGGACGGTCTTGTTGTGCGAAGCTCCAAGCCCATGGCTTGACGATGATGGCATCCGATGGGTGCCGAGTGCCGCAGAAGATTGGGTCCTGCATGATGCGATGTTTCGGAAAGAGCTGAGCAACGCCGGCCTGGAATACAAGATCGTGCCAAAGGAAGTCACTGATATCAAAGATCGGGTCAAGATCGCAGTCGAAGCTCATGCCTGCAAGCTCGCCGAGCTAGATCAGGCCAGGAAGAAGCAGAGCAAGGTGGTAGTGTATTTGCAGTCCTGCACATCGCTTTAGTGGCTCAGAGAAGAGCAAACCATGCGCCCTGCTTGCGAGAAGACCTAACGCATGAAAACCCTGAATGTCAAGTCATTAGATCGCCTAGGACTCATCGCAATGTGCGAGACATCTGTTTTCACGTAACATCCCCCGGTCTTGCTCGAGCATCTCATCCTTAGCTCTTCATCTCCTGTGCGCAGCATCACGACATTGACAGTCCCTTAGCGTATGTCATGTTTGGCTGCATGGTCGGATCTCGCGCGCTGCTCATGGCGCAGGCACTTTGCTTCACAGGAATATCATTCACATCATAAGACGAAATCTGAAGCATTTGCTCAGCCTGTTGTGTAATAGGCCTCGTGCTGTCCGTGTCCGATGCTATCGCGGTGTGGTGATTAATTTCGTCCATGCTGTGTGGTTCCCTTGCTCTTGCAATGAATCTCATGGCCTTTTATTCACGAGATCTTCTTTCTTAAAGTGAATGCCTTTCCTGACGCTTCTGGATCTGTGCGACAGATGTGGTCGAACAAGTTGTAGGAGGTATCGCAACGTGAAAACAGCTGCCACGAAGCTCGTCCTTGACTTCGTTCAACGCCTGATCCTTGTCAGCCAAGCTTGCCCTCAACAGGCATCTATACCCGATATCAAAATCTCGGCCGGATCTCGAAGCTACTGTAGCACGCCATCCCACCAGTTCACAATGGCGCCTCTGCCGCGTCGTGCATCGCCAATACATACAAGAATGCTTAAGCATGCATTCTCCCTCGGCGACAGAATCTTCGCCGCTCTTGGGAAGCCGAGATCCAAACATGCACGACAATATCATGACCGCCAATGGCAAAGGCGAAGCCGTCATCGAAGTCGATCAGGATGCAGCAGGACCTTCACGATCTGGAGACCATGAAGCAGATTTCGTGACCACGAATGAGGATCGGGATCTGAGTCGTGGACTCCATCAACGACATATCTCACTCATTGCGATAGCAGGAGCTATCGGGACGGGACTTTTCCTTGGACTTGGTTCTTCGATTCAGACTGGAGGACCTTTGGGAGCTTTGCTTGGCTATCTCACTGTTGGACTGATTGTTTGTGCTGTTCAATTTGCCTTGGGAGAAGTCACTGCACTCCTGCCGGTCACTGGGTCCTTTGTGCGACATGCCGAATTTCTAGTAGACCCGGCAATGGGCTTTGCCATTGGGTGGAATATCGTAAGAAAGCAGAGCTACGTTCTACAACTCCTTCTAATCAATTCGTAGGTCTATGGCAATTGGCTATCTATTCCAGCTGAAATCTCGGCCATTTGTGTTTTGTTTCAGTATTGGACTGATATTAATTCGAGCGTCTGGATCATTCTCGTGATCTTGATGACCTTTATTGTAGGCATCTCGCTGATCCGCGTATATGGTAAGCAGACAATGCGAACATCGAGCACACCCTGTTCTAGCTGATCATATTCAAGGCGAGGTCGAGTTCTGGTTCGCGTTGCTCAAAATCGCCTTCATTATCTTTCTGATCATCCTCGGGCTGGTCATCTCCCTTGGTGGTGTTCCCGGCGTCGAACGTCTTGGTTTCCACTATTGGAAGACTCCCGGACCATTCGTCGAATACATCGGAACTGGTTCCTGGGGCAAATTCCTTGGGTATTGGGCTTGCATGAGTTCTGCTGTGTTCTCTTTCGCTGGCACGGAATCTGTTGCCATGGCCGCTGCCGAGACTCGAAACCCCAGACAAGCTATTCCAAGAGCTTGCAAACGTGTCTTCTTTCGTGTAGCAGTGTTTTATCTTCTGGCTGTCCTGGTTGTGGGAATGCTCGTGGCCAGCGACGATCCTCGCCTCGATGATCAATCGGGAACAGCAGCTCAATCGCCATTCGTGATTGCTGCATCCGCTGCCGGTATCAAAGCTATCCCATCAGTCGTCAACGCTGTGGTGATCACCTCTGCCTGGTCCTCCTCAAATCAGGCGCTGCTCGCTGGAACCCGAGTACTCTACGCGCTTGCGCTGAAAAAGCAAGCGCCAAAAGTCTTGTTGCGCACGACTTCATGGGGCGTGCCATATGTTTGTGTTATGGTGCAGACGACTTTCATGTTCCTCGCATTCATGACTCTGAGCTCTGGCGCATTGACTGTCTTCTACTGGTTCGTCGACCTCACGGCTTGCGGTGTCCTCATCAGCTGGATCTCCATTCTCATCAATCATAAGCGTCTTATGCTTGCGATGAAGAAACAGGCAATTCCATACTCAGCTCTTCCATGGCATAATGCTTGGACCAGATACTCTACGCCGGTCGCATTGTTCCTCTCAGTCGTCATTTTGTTCACGTCTGGCTTCTCCAACTTCACTAGAGGAAACTGGTCATCATCAGGCTTCGTGTCCAGCTACCTCGACATACCATTAGTCCTCGCGGCATTCCTGCTCTGGAAGTTCTTCAAAGGGACCAGACTTGTCAATCTTGCTGACATCCCGCTGAGGGAAGCTCTGGACGAGATCGAAAGAAAGCCAGAAGAGCCAGAGCCGAGGCCCAAAGGGTGGCTAAGATGGGTGGCCTTTATATGGGACTGAGCTAATATACATCGACAGTTGAAAAATTGCATTCAGGACCGCATCAATCATTCACTCAGACCAGCTGACGGTGATCGTGTCATTCCCAACCGTTCTGCGACCTGCAGTCGATCTATGCTTCCGCCAAACAGCTTGCTATTCTGCTTCCTCGTGTACGCCATGACTGATGCCGGTGCATTGCCCATGGGACTGTTAGGGTCATCCGGATCATCGACTTCCCAGAATGGCTTCTCTTCGATTACCTGCTCGTGCGCTTCAATCGGAGGCTCGCTTTCTTCGCTGGCTTTTCGAGCCATATCCTCGCGAAACTCCTGCTCCGCCAGGTAGATCAGTTCTCCAACATTTGGGTCAGACGAGTCCTTGACGGCTTCCACAACCTCATTCGCCACGTCTCTACCGAATTCTTCTCCGTACCAGTACTGCTCTCCTAGTGGATTGAGAAAGACGCCCCACCACATCACCGCAAGCAAAGAGATTTGGTCGCCTTCTTTGATCGCTTGAATGAAATCATCACCAGCAAGTGACAGCCATGCGAGCACGAATCCTCGATGCTTTATCTCGCCGCAGGTCGAGAAGTGATACTCCAGCCACCACAGCGCGTTCTTGCTTGACAGATATCGTCTGTCCTCGGGCAGAGGCTCTACTGGTCCAGGACTGGAATATCCTTCATCCGATACTGGTGCCCTCGACTCATTCATCTGAGTAAGAATTTGTATAGCTCTTGCCGCTCTCGGACTGTATCCTTGCTTAGGAAGCCGCATCATGTCCGGGATCTTGCCGAACAACCTGTGCTCCTTGATACACTCCGGGCGTCTGAGCATGACGACTGTGATCCCTCTGACCAGCTCGAAATGGATGATCGTATTCTGTATCATACCCTCTTTCAGCAACGGCTGCGTTGACGAGGCAAGGGCCAGCACCATAAGGATGATTGAGCAATACAAAAGCGCATCGTGAGCCTCCACATCGTCCATCATAGTCTCTTCAAGGTCACTACGGAACTTCTTGAATGCGATGGTCTGGTAATCCAGGGCGGCACTAAGATGTTGTGGTGCCTCATGAGGTCTATCGTACGCCAAGTGGAAAGACGCCAAAGCGAACATACTATTCAGCAAGAAGTCGTACTTCATCGCAATCTCCGGCATTGTATTCCTCCATATCTCTCGATCGTCGGCAATCTCGGAGACCATCGTTTCGCAAGTTACTGTTGACCACCGATGCATAAGTCGAAGCTCCGGGATGTGTCTGGAAGTCGACATTGACGATATCGAGCTACTGATAGCCGAGATATCCGAACTGGTTGCATGAGACTTGCCATTACTGGACGCAGGAGAGGCAACATGGTGAGAGACAGTAGCCGGCGGAAAGCTGCAGTCTGTGCCTCTGATCTTGCAGTTCGTGCATGGCGGTCCACTCTCATCACCTGTGCGGCCACTCAGTGATCAGCCTGGCACCTCTCAGAAGGTTGATGCCGTCCAGTGCTTGGCTAGACTTACACTTTACCCGGCGTTTCTTGCAGGTATAGCACCCGTTCCGTGACTTGAGATGCGACCTGCGTGGAGCCATGTTGCCCACGTGTAGCTACCCTGTTGAGCACGGCCACTACCACACCAATGCCCCTTCAGATGACCTAGCCTGATACTAGCCGAGTGCTTCGCTCACAATCTTGGTACAACTGAGAAGGTGGAGAAGCTATGTTGATACCACGCGTAATCGTATATGTCAGGGCCGTGTGTTGCAGGTGGTACGATCTTTTCTACTGATCGAAATGCAGTCAGGTACAAAACGTGAACGCATATACGAAAACGAAAGTTCAGCACATATATCAAGAACGGACAAAGCTCAGCCGCACGACATTGTGGTTCACACTTGGCACCCGGCTTTCACCTACTGCAAGCCTTAGCCCCGATCGAATTCGCATTGTGGCGGTCCGACCAATCAGAGCCGATAACGAGTACGAAAGTGGATCCAGGGCAGGATCCTGGCAGTTATGAGCCATCTCGCGTCACATCCTTTTGCGAATACCATACAACACCAAGACGACCATGAGGTCGCCAATGCCACGATACTCAGCTCGATGACGAAAGTGCGTAAACATGTCCCGTCGGCGAGGAATTGTATATCAGGAGTGGTTGCAATGGCGGAAGTCCAAAGCAATCAGCACGTTCATCAATTCACTACAGCACCATGAGTACAACATTTCGCAAAATCACCAAGTTTCTCTACCTAGCTTCAGCAGCAGCTCTGCCAGCTGCGAAGTCCGATACCTCAAGCATCGAATGGGGACCATGCAATCAGACTGAAGTCAATACGACCGGAACTGCACCAGCACAATGCGGTACTCTACCTGTTCCCCTTGACTACACAGACACCTCATCGGACAAAACACTCGATCTACAACTCGTCAATATTCCAGCGACAATTGAGCCGTGCAAAGGCAGCATTCAATTCAACTTAGGCGGACCGGGAGCCACTACACGACAAGATCTGGCGACTTTCGGCTATTCGTTCCTCAACCTGACTGGAGGTCAATACAACATCGTTGGTTTTGATCCGAGAGGTACCGGCAACACTCTACCATTCTCCTGTGTCGTCACGGAGCTCGAAGCGCAGATGTTGCTTCAAAGGTTCACGCAAGGCGGGAACGCTTCTGACACAGCTCTCGACACAACATGGGCCGGTGCAGACCTCACTGCAGCTATGTGTAAACGCAACGGCAACGATACTGGGAGTCTGATCGGCACTGCATTGACTGCGAGAGATCTCATCAGCGTCGTCGACGCTCTTGGCGAAGATGGAATGCTGAGATTCTGGGGTCTCTCCTACGGCACAACCCTCGGCGCAACCGTAGCCTCAATGTTCCCTGACCGCATCGACAAAATCATTCTCGACGGCGTCCAAAACCCCCACGAATACTACCACGCTTTAGCAGACTTTGAAGAATGGACTCAAACCGATTACGTCTTCTCCAGTATTTTTACATCCTGCGTTGAAGCAGGACCAGAGACCTGCCTCCTTGCATCACTCAACAAGACTGCGACGGAACTGGAGAACATGTACTGGAATTTTCTCTACGATCTGAAATACAACCCCATCCCGATCGAAGACGCAGATACGATAGTCGACTACGCAACTGTCAAATCCTTCGTGATCAACCTCCTATACTCCATCGATGGATGGCCAGCGTTCACGGACATTCTATTAGCGATCTTCACTGCAAAATCGGAAAAGGATGTTGCTACTGCTTTGAGCAGCATGATTCTCGCCGGAGGTTCCTCATCATCCACAAGTACATCTCTCGTCGAACAAACCATTGGCCTAAGTTCTTGGGCAGGAATCCATTGCGGCGACCGCTTCCCTCGTACAGAAAATATCTCAGACACGCTCGACGTCTATCACGAATTGACGAATATCAGTCATACTTTCGGAGACGTACTCATTACGAGGGAAATGACGTGCGCGAGATGGGAGTTCGAGGCGAAAGAACGATATTCTGGAAACTTTACGGCCAATCTACCAAACTCGCCGATGTTGTTGATTGGAAATACCGGAGATGCTTTCACGCCTATCAAATCTGCGTATAATGTGAGTAGCGGGTTTGAAGGTAGCGGAGTTCTTGAAATCGAAGGTTTCGGACATGCGAGTCTTTCTGTTCCGAGCTCTTGTACGTTGGAACATGTCTCAAACTATTGGAAGGATGGGATTTTGCCGGAGAAAGGGACGAGGTGTGAGGTTGAAGCGAAACCTTGGGGGAATGTGACTTGGGCGGATATTTTCTCGAAGAAGGCTAAAACCGGTACGGAGTAGAGCTCCTATATAGGCCTCCTAGCATAAACGAACAAATGCTCACACGAAAAATTCTCTTCTTCACCACAAAGTCCAGCTTCCACAGCATTCGGCAAGAAAATCTCACTTTCATGTCTCTCAACAGTAAACCCAGCAGCACTGATCGAATTCAGATTATCGTGTGTGTCCAGACCAGAAGCGACCTCATTTCTCCCCAGCCATTTACAAGGGACCAAATTCCCTGCGAGAGGTACTGTGCCGAAGACAAATAATCCGCCTGTAACAATCTTGTCAGACAGCAAACCTCTGGATAGGACTGATCTTACCTGGTTTCAACCAACGATAAACCCGTATAAAGAACCCCCGTATATCATCCTGCGTGACATCGGCTATCAAACTGAAATACGCCACGACGCAATCTGCTGCTTCTTCACTGGGATGTGGTTCCCAAGTCCGTAGATCAGCTTCTATGAATTTTGCTTTTGGGACTTGCTCCCTAGCTATAGCGAGCATGACGGGAGAGTTATCGATGCCTGTGACTTCCATTCCAGCTTCGACTAGAGTGCTTGCCGTAGGTTTTCCAGTTCCAGACCCGACATCGTAGACTTTGGAGCCCGTTGGAAGGTTTGCGATTAGCCATTGGAGAGAGCGAGCGTGGGCTTCGTCGTTGGCGTAAGCCGTTTGATAGCCCGCCGCGACGTCGTTGTGGATTTCTATTGATGTTAAGAGTTGGGTTTCGGGCGTTGATTCAATTGCGAAGACTGATTCCTCCATTGCGAAAGGCTGAGAAGATCTTTCGAAGGGGTAATGCCTACGTTGTCCTTTTACTTAAATGCACTGCTCTACCTACCTTGCGCTTGTCCGGTCTCACAAAACGCGTGAGGGGCATGTTCATGCGGTGTAACATCTGGAGAGTGTCGGCTTTGTCGCAGCTACACGACATCTCTCCTTGGCGCATTGAGCACTGGTGCATGAATTGGCAGTGGCGTGTCTGATAGGCTGATCTTTACCACAGGTCTCTTGTCCGTTGCAGGTGACAAATGTTCCAACACCACAACTTCCAGTGTCGCATAGTCTGAGGACCAGATTGGGGCAAGGCACTTCTGCTCATGGAGCCTGCATAGTGTCTAGGCGCCTTGAGAGGCGAATGTAGCAGGACGCCATGCACTTCACGCCAAAAGAAGCACATAGCGCGCACTGTGGAGCTGAGAAGGGCTTGCGCGCAATCGCAGAGCCAAAGTGTGTCTGTTGTCTGCTTGATACGTTAGCAGAATTGACGTTTGCTGCAACACTAAGCATTGATGGCATAATGGTGCAATGTTCAGTTTTTAACATTAGAACACTTCGTCAGCATAGTCTGTGTACATATACTAGGCACGGCTTCAAGTATTGATCCTCGCCGGTGCGAATGCTTGGCTTGCTTTCTCACCTCACCTTACCACTTCCAGACGGCCGGTCCAAATGTCTCGTTTCCAGAGACAGTCTTCCTCACGGCCGCACCCTCATAGTCCACAGTATTGATCACGTTGACGCCCCACCAAGAAGCCATGGTGCCACCTGGCAACTGCACGCAGAAGAAGATTATGATGGCGCAGATAGCAAGACCGACATCGAAGGCAGCGGATGTGATGTAGTTGTACTCCATCCACCAACCACGGTAGCGGTTGCGGATGAACTTGTTGAAGACCCAGCCAACGGAGCAATAGGCCAACTAAAAGAGAAGAATGTCAGTAAGCGGGAATCTGGTCGAAGAAAGGATGAGTGGACTTACAATGTTCATAGCACTGTACGGCGGCACATAACCCATACTCGAGAACATGAGTGGCGCATTCATCTTCTTGAAAATCGACTTCTTTGGGAACGCACGAGCCAGGCCATAGAAGACGAACGGCAAGAAGAAGCCGATGAGCCAGAACCATTGCAGGTTGGTGTAGATGGCGCCAGAGGAGAAGATGTGCTTTGGACCAATCGCTCCCCAGATGACAGATGCATTGTAGAAAGTCTTGATGTAAGCGCAAGTGAAATTGTTGGCAGCTTCGGAAGTGCAGATGCCTTTGATGGCACCCAGTGCCCACTGTACAGCTCCGAGCTGGCAGAGACATGACCAGATTGTCGCGACAAGTTGGGCCGTGAACAGCGATCTCTGGGGTACGTGCATATAATGGCCGAGCTTCAGATCTTGACAGAAGTAAAGCGCTTGAGTCATGATGATATAGCCAAAGGTCTTGAACATCATCATGGCAATTGGGTGACCAGGCTGTAAGTATCCAATGATGAATTCGGTGAACACGTTCAGGCCCAATTGAATGTTGGTCATCGCTTGAATCATGCCGATTGGAATAGTCCAGGCGACCGCAATGACGAGGGCGAGTACGACAGATGAGGCCTTCATCGCTGTAGGGTATGCACAGGCTGATGCAAAGGCAAACCCAACCATAACAGCAAAAAGCACCATGTACCACCAGGTTGGGACGGTCTTGTAGGATCGCATGATCTTCATGTGAACATCGTCAAGCTCTCCTTTTGAGGCCTTCCAGCGACGCCAAATTTCCTTTCCGTGATAGAGATAAGTGTGGCTAACCAGGGCGGAGATAGTGGCGAACGAGACTCCGTATGTCAAGGCGAAAGATGTGGACAGGAACAATGGCGAATAGCTCTCGTAAGCCTGTGGGTCGACAACATGCTCTGGTGTCAGAATCCGCGAGGTGTTGTAAGTGCTTCCGGTATTATCGGTGATACCGTTCTGACTGATCGGCAGGTAGTCTGCATACCAGGTGCCCGTATAATGAAGTGCTGGTGTAACAATCCATAGAAGAAACACGATTCCAACAGCTATGTTGCTGATCGCGTGCCAAGGTGCGATCAGTGGGCTGTTATAGAACGAGTTGATCTGAGCCCAGTCAAGGGTGAAACCAGTAAAGGGAAAGCCAAGCGAGATTCCGGTAGTTTGACCAAACAATTGGTTCACGATTACGCTGTTAGGCTTGATCCAGGTCACCCAAGCAAAATAGCTGAAAGCCGGAATGATGAATTCTGGAAGCCATGACCACACGAACATGGCTATACCGATGTACATGAACCATCTGTACCGAGAAATGGACCAGCCGTTGGTTTTGGATGGGTCGGCAGGCTTCTGATCGTGTAGCGCATACATGAAAGCAACGTTGACAAGGGCCGACGGCCAGATCATAGCAGCTGGCTCCACCAGCCATTTGCGCACCATACCTGCGAGTCCAAAGCCCAAGCATTGCGTGGAGAATGCAAAGAGGATATTGAAGCCCCATCCAAAGTCCGAGATGTGGTAGAACTTCTGGAGAGAGACCACAGTGTCAACGAAGTAGCCCGTGCCACCTCCAAAGGCAGCGTTAGCCATGGCCACGATAATGACGTGCTCTTTCACGTTGAATGGTCCAGGGTTCAGATTGGCCTTGAGTCCGAGGAAGGAGAATTCGCGATTAGGCATAACCTTTGCCCAGCCAACTCCCAGAGGATAAGCCACGAGCTGGACGACATATGGCGGAATGTTAATGATGGGATAGCGTAAGAAGAACAATCCATTGACACCAGACACGATGGTGGTCAGAATCAATCCAATCGTCCATGCGCGAATCGTACTGGTTGGCACAGGTTCGTCCGTATTACGTACGACAGCGCGAACCTGAGAGGGAGATTAGTTAGCAGCATTCGTGTGGGAATGGTATAATGCCACGAACCTCAGGATATGGAGAGTCATTGATCATCTCATCCACCAGGATTGCCTCGCCCTTGCGGTCGTGCTGCTGAGTCGCATCCTTGATGGCGTCAAGCGCGACATCAGGCAAGTTGGGATCAAACGAATGTTCTTCTTTGAAAACGCTCAGACGCCGATTAGCCTCAACCTCTGAAAGGTTTCGAATTGCTTCGCCATGGTCTGATTTCTTGTGACCAGAGAATGTGGCATCGAGTTTGGCATCTACTGCTGCTGCGGAGCTGCCTTCGCCTAGATCGCTCAGTTCGGTAGTGGTTGTGGTGATGTGATCCGAGGTGGTAGTCCGCTTGAAGCCAAACCGCTTCATACCGCTCTTCTCGCCCGCCATGATGGAGGTCGACTCTCTGAAGACAGAAGGAAAGAGCTGTGTAACCTAGCACCTTGCGCGGAGGGGTCAGACTGGTCATTTCTACATCGCTGCTAGGGCTACCACCGGGCCCTGACCCCAGATCTCGTGTCCGGCAGCCATGCTACAAAGCACTTGTGCGGCACAATAGACCTGTAAGGAATAATGTGGAACCTTGTAGTTGCATTGGACCACGAATCCGTACCGCGTGTGTACCACGATAGCGCCAGAGCGTCCGCGGCCTTCCTCTTGCAGCCTAGTGCTTAAGATAAGGTCGCGTGTTTGATTGAACAAGCAACACAAGCTTGCGAAGACATTGGCAAGCGCGTGCGGGGACCGCCACAAGACGGCAACTTGTCAATCATGCTGCATGATAGGCAACATATCAAGTAATTGATCCAGACGAGGCGTCCCGCTATCACCAGTAACAAGCGTCGGCGAAGCCGAACTAGCCAGATAATCATCTCTGCCCGGCGTCCAGATCTCGCACCTGGTTGCCCTCGTGTTGGTCCAGGATGAACGAAGGAGCATGGTGCAGGGTCGTAAAGTCAACGTTGCATGCGGTCGCCGGCCAGGATTGTAAGAAGCAGTATTGGAGCACCACCGAAAATCGCAGATGTGACACCATATACCAGCCACGAGATTGCCGCGGGCACGATAGTGCCGACTGTGTTGTGGCGAGCAGCAATTTCGGCGGCGAGGCCATGACTTCCTTCAGAGTATCATCGTCCGATTGGTCTGTTTGGAGCCGGACAGCAGTCCGTTCATTTGCTTGGCAGAGTCAATCCACACTTCCCCTCGTTCGATGATTCCAAACTAGAAGGAGCCTCTTCGTGGTCCATCTCATTGCTATCAGAAACTGATCTTGCATCGCTTCCAAGTCACTCGCAGAGCTGACTTGCTACGCCAGCCACCACATCCGAAGAAGTGCTCATCTGAGTCGAGTCGCCCAGGAGCCCGGCGCGAACCTGGGTCTTTCGTGCCAAGGCTGGTCAAGTGCTCCAAGGTCCCTCGGTCTGTCATCCGCAATTGCTCAGGCTGGTCCGGATCAGAGCCATTGATCTTCTCTTCCTCTTCGAATGCATCCCAGCATTGAATGTTGCTGTGCTCTAAGTATGAGCCACTGTTTCCCAATCAACATCAGGAGTGGCCTTGAAGGCACATTGGTGGTCTGCGAAGAATTTCTAACTCGACGAAGAAATCTGCGCTGGTATGTCGAAAAATTAGGACGCACTGGAACTCCATTGACGGCTTCTGTGAGGGTGACATGAGGTGTCGTAAGAGTAGTGCTAATGAAAGTGGTTTGCCCTATATGTCGTGCTTACCGGAGTTCGGAGTTGAAGGATGCTCAGATGCGAACGCGAACCACTGTCGAAACCTCCCATATGCTAGCTTTTGACGATCAAGAAGACTAGAGCTACACGTTCCACCAATACGGGCAGTCAATTCGAGATCGCGAATCGGGTCCGTTGCTAGGTCGAAACTTCGGGCGCCTCGAAACAAACAAGGTGATGGACCCTCCAGCAAGAGCCAAAAGTGTTAGAAGCTGCGATTCACTATTCTGGCGACGAAAAAGGCGCCCGAAAAGCCCAAGTCATGAGCCCTGCAAGCTGTAGGATGATTAGGCACCTTGCTTCCTACGATGTCGCGTATTCCTTGGAGGCACTGACAATCATTAGAGCCCTCTAAGTCAGCATCATCATCTATCTATACATGAAAGTACCAGATCTTGTTGATGACTGATCGATGTCCTAGATCCACCTTTGCTCTTTCCAGGGTTTCGATGGGTTGTAGATCGATGGTAAGCGTATGGCGGAGGGAAAAGGGAGACGAGTTGGATTAAAACCGAAATCTTTGAGCAGAGGAGACAGATGTACAGCCGCCACGTTCAACGCCAATGAAGGGATTGTGATGCGGTAGTGGGGGCTGTCTCCATGCGGACTTTCTGTGGATGGCAGGCGGCGGAAAAACTTGCTCATTGAAGCGAGGAAGGCGCCCACGAAATGGGAAAAGGGACAAAAGATCAGTGTCCGGCCTGGACTACATCCTGAAGATATGAGCGAAGCACGATCATATCATTTATAGATTAGATGCAGCAATGGATGTTGAGATGCTTCCGCCAAGACAATCAAGTGCATGTGCATTGGAGGCTGCTGGCGGCCACGTCAAAGTGACTCACTATGACCATTGGCAGCCGATACTTTTGTAACCGCGCGTATGATAGCTTCATATGATAGATCAAGTGACTTGAGAGGCTATTAGAATGGAGGAAACACAAGAGAATGAAGCCATAATGGTAGTGGTAGTTTGCTGCTTTCCAGACCTGTGGATGATTGATCATCCGGCTTGGCGCTAAGATTGAGCGACGACGTCTTCTCCACCTTCTCTCATCCTGGAAGATATCACAATGCCTTGACTCTTGTGTTTCACAGACATCAGGCATACTTGGACTCATTCCATCTAGGTCCATTGGACTCCAGACGCCTGACTCTGTCGCGAGTCCGAGAACGTGGCGACTCGGCACTTTCTGACGACGTCAGATCAGATAATGAGAGCATGTCTCCGCGGAGCAGAATGTTGTCAACCCTCTGGCACTTGGACCGTAACTACTGAGCACGATCGATCACTGAACCTCTGATTCTCACGATCATGATGGGAACCTCATGGCATGTCACTACGATGACCAGACTGAGCCACCACATTGGTTGGTTTATGGTCCAAGCCAGAGCCGCTGACTATTCAGATAGAAGTGACAGTCCACGTAGGTACAAGTAGTAAGTTAAAGAACTGACAACAGGACCCAATACCTCCATGACCTAGGACAACTACTCACGAAATCAAACATGCCTCCCACAATCCACCTCGTCCGCCACGCCCAAGGCCACCACAACGTCGCCAAAAACGGCGAAGCAATCCACGACCCTTTCCTCACAGACGAAGGCATCGAACAAGCAAAAACCCTCTGCAAAAATTTCCCTCACCACGATGACATCGACATGCTCATGGCAAGTCCCATGAAACGTACAATCCAAACCTGTCAAGTCGGATTCGAACCCGCCGTAAAACGAGGGCATAAAATCCTCCTCATGCCTTTAGCTCAAGAAAGTTCAGACGAGCCCATGGACACAGGCTCTACCAAAGAAGAACTTCAAGAAACATTCGGAGATTTGATTGATACAGATCGTTTAGATCTCTTCCCATACTGGCATACGAATAAAGGACAATTCGCAGTAGATGGCGAAACTTTGATTTCAAGGGCTAGGAAATTGAGACAGACGTTGAAGAAGAGGGAAGAGAAGAATATTGCGATTGTCAGTCATGGGTCTTTTGCGCATTTTATTGTTGGGAATGTGGATGAGGAGGGGAATCAGAATACTAGGATGTGGGAGAATACGGAGTGTAGGAGTTTTACGTTTTTGGATGAGGAGGAAATTGAGGGAGAGGATGAAGATGCGAGGCTGGTGGAGACGGAAGAGTCGATTCAGAGGAGGCCGAAGTTGGAGAAGGAGGGGCATGGGTATGTGCTTGCGGCGGATGGGAAGAGGAGGGATTCGGTTGGGCAGGAGACGAAGTGAGATGGTGATTCGATAGAAAAAATTGGTCATGAAGGTCAGGTTTTTTCTTTGGTAAGGTTAATTCCTGGAGCGAAGACAAAGTAAAGCGATCACTTTTCCACATATTACCATTCCCACTACTTTCCAAACCGAGAACTAAGCCGCTGTATATCTATGCTTCAAATCTCGCCATCATCCTCATCTTCTTCGACCCTTGAGCACCAGTAAGAATCTGGGTAGTATCCTATTCCCATTTCGTCAGCAAATCACATCCCAGCCCATCTCAATCTCAGTATCGAAAATCAACTTACACATCCCCCACCACTCGGAGCACACTGACTCCCACCCTCACTTGGCGTCTTGCAATTCGAGATAGCATAACGATCATACTTCTTATTCGGCTTATAATAAAGGTCTATAACCGGATTTCCGCTAGGATCTTTGAGAAACGTGACTTGAACATCACTGCAACCCCCAACATCTTGTGTTCCGCTGGGATTGTCGTAGTTTTGTTGACAGGTACCTGAGAATGCTACGTTGCCGTTGCAGCCGTTGAAGTCGGAGACATCGACGAGGCAGCTGGGAATGCAGCAGCCCATGCTGCCGGTGCAGGAGGCGGCGGTGCCGGAGTCGGAGAGGCCGAGGGAGCTGGCGTTGATCTGGGGGAGGTGTTAGTGTGGTGTGGTAAGATGTTTTCTTTCGAGGAGTCATGAAGGTAGGGGAGGGGAGTGATTGACCAGAGACGGGAGCATGGCAGCTGCCAGAGCCGCGAGGGTCATCCTGACAGAAGGCATTGTGAGGTCGTTATTCAAGGCTGTGCTTGAGAGTGCTGAAGTGATGTTGAGATGAGGTCCTTGAAAGAGGTTCGATGACAGGTATTTATGTTTTCAGGAGTCTCGCCAGCTGCGTCTCATGCCTGCCATGCGACAACAGGATATGACCTCATGCTCGACGCTTCGGTGTATTGGGAAAAGTGTTGGACCAGAGCTTTGGCTTGGCTATCGGTGATCTTCTGCACGGGTATACGAGTTCGAGCGCACCACAAGTCTGTTTGCGGAGCAGTCATTGGGTCCGCTATCCTATACTGTGGTCAACGCCGGTATACGCTTGAGTGAGGT
Organism: Pseudocercospora fuligena; assembly: GCA_014298035.1. Taxonomy (NCBI): domain Eukaryota; kingdom Fungi; phylum Ascomycota; class Dothideomycetes; order Mycosphaerellales; family Mycosphaerellaceae; genus Pseudocercospora; species Pseudocercospora fuligena. Next base: position 518,394 of record JABCIY010000003.1, read on the forward strand.
CAAGCTACTAGGAGGAGCACTAAGCATAACACAAGGTGGTAGGATTGAATATGGCGGATGTTGGTCCACGTGCAGTAGGAGCGGCCGAAAGGTGTCGATGCATTCTCAATCTGGTATGGCTCAGTGCTCTCATGTTTACTACGATGAAGTAGTTGCAGTATGTCAATCTAAGACTGGTCAGCTCCCGAGCTCCTTAGCCTGTTCTGTACAGCTGAAGTAAACATAGATGTCTTCACCTGCCTCTCTAGCTACGCGCCACATTGTTGTGTTTCTCCGAACTAGTGTCGGATAGCGCTGCCTTCTCGCTTGCGGCAATGAGTAGTATGGACGTGGTTCATATGAGATGACTGTACGGCTTGGCTAAGCTTAGAACTCTGATCGACAGGTCCGTACAGCGAAGGGAATGCACCGCACGTGGCAAACTCGCCCCAACTCTAGGCTGATCCCCAGATGTGTGAGTATGGAGTATCACTCGCGCCTGTTGCCTCTGAACCACGTTGTGTTAGGATTGCCTTGCTGGGGCCAGTCCCAGTATGAGGCCTAAGCCGATGACCTTGTTCCCGATACACAGGTATTCTTGCACTGTGGCCAACGTGAGCAACATTTCGGGCGATTCTGGGGATCGACGTCTTGGAGGCATGGTCATTCGTCTGGTCCGGTACAACAAGTACACGCCGTCTCTGGTTAAAGCCTGGTTGCTCGTCCCGTGTACGTAAGATGGTGGAAAGGTAGCGTTGAGCTTTCCCTCAAGCACAGCAAGATCTTCGCTCACTTTGAGCAGGCGTCTTGGCTGCAGAGAGCGACGGCGGACGCTTAGTCAACTCGCAAGGCTTCTGCCATCGCTCGAATTCTTGCGAAGCGTCATAGGTAGCGGACGGTTGCACGACTGTCCGCGTTTCGCGTGTCTCGATGATCAGCAAATGCTCCGAAGGTGATTCAAAGAATGGCACTATGAAGCTTCGTAACAGCACAAGGAAAATTTCATGAGCGCATAATCCAGCAGTCGGATAGGCGAAGAGCAATGTCCACGATGAATGTGTGTAAGGTCGAAAGATGATGATGGATGTGTAAGGCTGAGGAATGGATCTCGGAAGGAAGTGTTGTAGGGTTGTACCCTACCCTTGCTTCTCCACAAGCTTTGGCGCTAAACTTGGACCCTGCAAAAGTCTACCTCGTTGATGAACATTTTCCTACACAAAATTGCAGACGATCGCTTCGCATAATCACCGTAATGGCCGATTACGATTCTGACTCGTCCATTGGCGACGACATCGAGACAAACGTCCTTCTTGGCTATGCCTCGAAAGAGCCCACGAGCGACGACTTCAGCCAGCTTGGCGGCCATCCGGTACGCAGAACAGACGAACGTACATAAGAAAGAGCTTGGCTAAGAGAAGGATGTCTAGATCTGGATCGATGGCAAGACTGCGCCAGACGGCGCGCTCGCGAAATGCAAAGTGTGCAATTCATACATGAGTCTGCTGCTTCAGCTTCATGCCGATCTGCCTGATCATTTCCCTGGACATGAGCGAAAGCTATATCTGTGGGCATGTAGACGCAAGGCATGCAGACGGAAAGAGGGCAGCGTAAGAGGCTTCCGAGGAACTAGACAGAGCAAAGTCGATGCAGCAGCAAGTGCAGCTCAAGAGAAGAAGGCAGCTCAACCCACTGCGCCAGCACAAGTCCAAACGGGGTTGGGAGAATCGCTATTCGGCGTGGCTAAGTCCAACACGAGCACTTCAGCGAACCCATTCGCATCGCCGTCTGCAAATGGCGCTTCCTCGAATCCATTCGCCAGCGCCTCAAGCGTCGCAGCAAAGCCACCCCAAAAGCCCGAGACAAGCGAATCTCTCCCACAAACCTTCGCAGAGAAAGCCAAGATCTCAACACCTTCAGACGCACCTATTCTCGACTCTCAATCTCCAGGTCCTCAAGAACCATGGCCAGAGAAATCCGCCTTCCCCTCTGCCTACCCTTCATACTACCTCGACGCCGACAAAGAATACATCGACCCGGAACCACCCACTCAACCAGCAACGCAAAACATCCGAGTCGACAACGACGCAGGTGAAGGCAGTAGTAACCAAGAACTCTTCGAAAGCAGCATGGACAAAACGTTCCAAAAATTTGCGGACCGACTTTCTCAAAACCCTGAACAGATCTTACGGTATGAATATTCTGGTCAACCACTTCTTTACAGTAGGTCTGATGCTGTGGGCAAACTTCTTGATCCCGCACACGCGAATGAGAAAGTCAAAACGACTGCTACGGGTAAGATACCTAGGTGTAAGAATTGTGGTGCTGAGAGGGTGTTTGAGATGCAGTTGACTCCGCATGCGATTACGGAGTTGGAGGCTGAAGAGGAGGGGTTGGATGGGATGGATTGGGGCACGATTTCTTTTGGTGTGTGTGGGAAGGATTGTCAGCAGAAGGGGGTTAAGAATGGGGAGGTTGGGTATGTGGAGGAGTGGGTTGGTGTGCAGTGGGAGGAGTTGGCGAAGCAGAAGTAAAGCAGCGGTCCGAAGACGCAAAGTGTTGGCCAGTAGGCTGTTTGGTTGAGGTTCTGAGCTGGCAAGCTGAGCATGATACCACTTTGGCGAAAGCAAAGAAATCTGTCGCGATTTCGACGAGTTTTCATTCCAGCATAGCTCATTCATGCAAGTACATAAGAGCGGGTATCAAGCCCCATCGCTCACTCATGGCCACGCCAAAACTCTGGCGCTTTTATGCCCCCATCCTCCCATACCCATCCCTAAAACGCCACGCTAGCAAAAATGCATGTAGTAGTGAGTGCCCCAGTCCATGCTTAACCTCAAGCAGGCTGCTCATAAGCCCTCTTAACCATCCTCCCAAACTGTCCAAAATTCACCGTCTCCCTCTGCACCACAGACCGTGCCTCATTCTCCTTATTCAAAGGAACCTTAACCTGATCCCCCTCAATATACCATCCACAAACCTCCTTGACAAAATTCTCGAATTTCGCTCCCGAGACATTCAACCATCCCTCCAGCACCTCTCGTCCAACTTGCTGCATGCATTGAGATACAACCACAGCGATCCGAATTCTCATCGTATCTTCGAAGCCCACGACATCGGCGCAGAGATCTGAGTAGAGGTCGTCGGATTCGAACGTATCCCAGAAATCTCGGTATTGGGCGTTGTTTAATTGGTCGTGGAGTTTGGAGAGGTGTTGGACTGCTTCGGTTAAGGAGCCGGAGGGTTGTTTGTCGGTTGTTGTTTGGAGGACGTATGGTGGGAGGAGGGCGAGGGCGAGGGAGAAGTCGGGAGAGGGGAAGACTGTGAGGGATTTTACGAGGATGTTGGTTGTTGTTTCGGCGTGGGAGAGGTGCGGGTTGAATTGGTATCTATAGAGAGCGAGTGATGTTAGTGTGCTGCGATCTCATGTGGTGGTTTTTGAGCTTGGCAGAGGATATGGATTTCTTGTTCAGATAGAGCTAATATACAATCGCTTCATGCAACTCGGGTTCATTCGAGTTGTCGGGTAATAGGAAACGTTTTGATGTTTGTTCATCACTTGATTTTTGCGCGCGTTATGGTGATGGTGTTGGACTCACAATTTCAGTAATGCCAAATTCGCGTAGCAGTCGTATGTCTGGTTTTCGCACTGTTGCGCGACGTATTCCTGGAAGACTGTCGTGGTCTCTGGGTTGTAGCGATCCAGCCCATTGAGGATCTGGTCCATCGACTCTGGCCGCTCGGGGCACTGGTCGAATGCGAAAGGCATGGCGGCGGTGTTATGGTATGGGTTTTGTGTGGAGGTGTTGTTCGAATGTCGAGGTTGAAATTGTGTGCCCGCAGAGGGTCCGACTTTTGTCAAAAGTCGTGGCCATCACACCTTCTGGCAAGGAGGCCAGCTTCCCGATTGCCATCTCGAGCATCATCATATCAACAAACATCATTCACTATTTCAGGCCAGACATCATACAAGAGAGCATTAAGAGCTGAGCCGGCGCAACTAGCTTGTGGCCATACTCTCGTGCGACACCGTGGCACAGCATTCGTTTGCATTCTGTACGATCTGAGAAGCAACGGAGAGCATTACCCATAGCCTCGAGGACAAGAACCTGTGTCTTGGGCAAAGCTGCAGTCACTCCCAATAGAAGCTACGATCGGTTGTCACATGGATTCGTCACCGGCTTCGATGCCTCCGACTGGAGGCAAGCCATTATTGCTAAGCCTACCTCAAGAACTACGAGACCTAATCATGGAATACATCATACTCAAGCCGGAGAACACAATAACGATGCTCCCCAATTTCAACTGCCACAAGAACGAGATCTCAGCTCGGCCGCCTTCGATATGTAGCGTCAACCAACAATTACGCCACGAAAACCTTCCCAAATTCTACTCCGACAACACATTTACCGCTCAGCTTGACAATAAGGAAGACCTCGAGACCGCGGTAACTTGGCTAGCTGCGCTCGGAGACCAGAACGTTCGTCATCTCCAGAAATTGTCGCTTTGCGGATGGACTCGAGTCCCGTTTGGCCATATGGTTAGCCGGAGGTGGCTGAATGTGACCTTGGATCTAAAGAAAGGTGTGATGGATGTACGCCAGATGGATGCGGATCTTGCTGCCGATGATCTTTATTGTCGAGTCAATACGACGATCGAGGAGCTCAAGGCTAGTTTCGCGAAGCTTGTGGAGGTGAGGTCCGGATTGCCTTGGGATGTGCGAAGCTTGAGGGAGATTATGGAGGGATTCAATATGCTCTGTACTGGTTACTGAAAGATTGCCGACAATGCTTGCGAATCGACAAATGCATTTGTCATCATAGACACCAGATGCTGTGAGTGATGTTGAACCTAAAGACATGTCTTTGCTCAACAGACCTTGCAGATGTCGTGCTTGAGTTAGGTGACTGATTAGGTCGAGGGGTATGACAATTCAACCTCTGACGAATGTTGTCTTGCGGACGCTTTGAACACACATAAGAGCATTCAACTTTGCCTTCATTCTGGCGAAGCACCTGACTCCGACTTGACCACCGTCCATGACGAAGCATTGGGTCCAGACGTCCAACCCTTTGCATCATTCGGCATATCGGAAACCTCAGTGGCGCTTGACGAGGGAGGAACAGTCTCCGAAGACTGCCAGTACGTTTTCCTGGTAGGCTCTGGCGAGGAATCCACCTCAAAATTCTCCGTCTTTATCCTCTCCCGCGGCGTACCTTCATGAAGCTCGACGTAGCGTAGCCCATCGCGGTACGTGCGGACGATCTGGCCGCTTCTCCTGAGTACGTCCTCCTTACATGGGCCAAACACGACCCAGATATCATATTCCCTCTCTCCAGGAGGTGACTGCGCAAATTCGCTTTGGCTTCCGATCTCAGTGGCATCGTAGGTCAGGCCATATCGACTACAAAAGGCCCTGATCTTGAAACGTCGCCGTCTATCAAGCCGAACTTCCTGCTGGATCTCCAGAGCCTCGAAAGCCAGACGACGTAAATCAAGCTCTGCCTTCTTCTCAGGCGTGTCAGCCAACAGCCATGTCGTGTCTTCGACCTCCGGTATCATAATGGGACATTGATGATCCTTCTTGCGGTCTCTCTCGGCGAGTTGTGCCTGAGAAACCTCAATCGACCACGAACCAGGTAATCCACGCAGTTCACACTGTGCTCTCCACCAGTGTTCAGATCTGTGGTTCGTGCCCGGCAGTACCGTGCCGCGATACCAGTCTAGTCTATCTGGATTCGGGTCGTATCTCTCTCATTCCCGGTTGTAGAACCGCTTCTCGGCCGCGATATTCTTCGGAGATATCGTCATGGCTCATGTTGGCAATCATGTTGTGAAGGTCACTGAACACATGTCGGCAAGCTTCCGCACACTTCGCTGAGGACGATGTCTTTAGACAAGCCTCAAGACGTGGCTCATCAGTGCTGGGTTCATCCATGCTAGTCAATATTGAAGCCACAAAGTCTATCGACATTGCATGGGAGCAGAACTCATCGCAGAGATGGTGTAGCAAGTCATTGATTCCTGTTGCAACATACAGCTTTCTGGCTGTCGAAACATGGTTGCCTTCGACCTCGATGTCAAATGTCGACCTTTTTGCTTACCACTGCTGCTTTTGGCCATCCCAACCCCAAAGATGTCCGCCATGGGACTCTTTTGTTGCGACATCGATGACCTTCTTCATGCCACTTACGGAGTCATCAATTGGGAGCGGCGCCATATCTCCAACCCCGAGTGCTCTAGCACCATTGTTACCCATATCGGTCTGGACCCATCTGTAATTATGGTCAGCATTTACACGGCTCGATAGCGAGGGTATGAATCTGAATTACCCAGGATCCGTGACGAAGGCAGTAATCTTGTCCTCTTCGCCATCCATGCGCTTCGTCAACCAGTGCACTGCAGCCTTAGTTGGACCATAAGCCGCGTTCGGAATTGAATGCTGCTTTCTGAAGCTCTTGTCAGCGGCAGCTCAATAGCAACGATTTTCACAGCAGGGAAACATACTCCAACCAGCCTGCACTGCTACCCATGGTGATGAACTTGGGCTTCTCGGCCTTGTTCAACAAGTCTCGAGTCGCTTGATACAAGCTCACCACACCATAGACGTTTGGAACCAGATGATCCTGCATGTCCTTGGCCTCCAAGTCCTTCACAGCTAGGAATTTGTAGCTGACACCGGCATTCGCGATCACAATGTCGATATGCTGGATCCCTTCGCTCTGGAGCTCTCGAACAGCATTGAAGGCATCCTCAGTCACCGAAGCATCGAGCTTGACGATGATGACTTTGCTTCCTGGTCCCGTTGGCAGATCTTGCAGCTCCTTAGCAGTCGTCGGATTTGGAGCTCGATTCGCTGCAATGACAGTGTGATTTGGCTGTGCGAGGTACTTCTCAAGCAGACCTCTGCCAAGACCTCTGTTCGCTCCTGAGATGAGTACGATAATGTTGCTGCCTGTCATTGTTCCTTTGTCGATTCGCTTAAACCTGGGATTGCATTTTGTACTGCGAGATATCGAGCTTTTGAAGTCCTTCGTTTGGAACAGGCAATCGCTCTATGCCACTTCCTGAAGGATTTTAATTTGGTTATACCATTGGATCGGAGATAAACGGCTTTGAATCTGTCCGCAAAGAACTGCAGCTGGAAATCTGATTGTGGCCAATGTCTGCTTAGCCCATCGATGCGGCGTAGTGCGAAGATCGCCTTTGCTTCTGACGAATGGAGCTTTTCTGACAAGGCGACTTTCTGACATGGATTTCTGACGCCGGAGACATTTATAATCCCGGATGTCGGCTACCATGAGTCAGCAACGCCAGCGACATTGGCCTTGCACTACATCAAAAGCATTCATGCTACAGACATCGACCACCTTGAGCGCACGAAACGGGGAACAGAAGGTCTGTCATGCCGACAGCTCTTCAGAAATGTCGACACCGGGGTTATGCTGCGCAATCTCTACGAAGAATATGCTACCCAGCTATACTCACAACCACTCACGGCCAACCCCAGATCGTCCCTCTGACACATGAGTCTTGAACTGCTTCTTTATCTGCGTTGACGAAGGTTGAAATCGCAGACTCCTGCTCGATCCACGCCAAGTCGAATTTGAAGACGAAACATCGCATTGGTTCCCGTGCGAAGGCTTGCGAGACAGCATGTTAAAAACCATTTGTCCAGTTGAGTTAGATGGGAGCGTCAAGGCGATCTATCGCATGCGTGACAGTGGTAAGCATGGTCACTGGACGATCGGCCCGGGACCGATTTATCCGCCAAGCACGATGCTTGCCTTGGATCGGTAAAGTCATGTGCCGCAGCATGGGAGTGAACTTGCCTTCAGTGACACACAACATATCATGGCAGGACTGTCCAACAATTCTCACCGGAAGCAATTTCACATCGCGAAATACAGAAGTATTGAGACTACCTGGACAACACAATGGAGACTGTGCCCACGACGAATCGCCTCATCCTGATCATTGGAGCAGGCGTGGCTGGGCTTGCCCTAGCCCAAGGACTCCATAAGCATGGCATACCATTTCGCATCTATGAGCGTTACCCGCAGTCCAGCACTGCACATGGGCACCGCTTCAGATGTTCTCATTTGGCGGTAGAGCAACTGAAAAGTGTCCTTTCGCCAAAACTCCAGCAGCTCCTCGAAGATACGATCCCAATAGCAGATGATTCGATGCCACAATACACAGATTGTCGCGAACTGAGCCTGAAGACGTATCCCCATCTCGATTCGCCTCCTATAAGCATTGCAGCCGATCGATCTTGGCTACAGACCATACTCGCAACAGGCATCGAGGGCTGCATCCAGTACGATAGGGACTTCAAAGAATATCATGTCAATGATGCCGGGTCCGTCACAGCACTCTTCTGCGATGGCAGTGCGGCTACTGGAAAAATTTTGATTGGGGCAGACGGGGCCAGAAGCAAGGTGCGCAAACAGCTCCAGCCAGAACGACGACTTCTAGATCTGAACAGATGGGGACTTTGGGGGCGTACTCCGCTCACACCCATCGTGGATCAAAGATTCTCCGAGAAACTGCTACCATGGTGTCTGGCTCACGATAGAGCGGCCAATCTCTTCGCCATGCAAGGACCGCAGGTATGGTCTGAGGAAGCGAAGAAGATTTGGGAGCCTCGACAGCCGCCGATACAAGACTACATCTTCTGGGCATTCTCGACTGAGCCGCCATCTGTAGAACCACAGACTACTTCGGAGAAAGCTGAACATGTGGCAAGAATTACTAAGACTTGGCATCCTGATCTAAAAGTGCTCTTCTCACATGGCGCTTATGATTTGACTGGAGCGAATCGTCTGTTTTCCAGCAAGCCTGATATTGAGCTAGAGCATGCCGACCATCAAGGTAAAGTTCTCTTGCTGGGAGACGCAGCACACGTGATGAGTCCAAGTAAGCATTCCCAGGAGTGGTGAGCAGGCTTACGAGGTACGAACGGCTGACCTTCTGTGACCAGTGGCTGGATCTGGAGGCTCCACAGCTATCATCAATGCCGTCGACTTGGCCGACACTATCGGTAATCAAGGCATCGCGGCCCCAGTGCTCCAAGCATGGACCCGCAGAATGAGTGCCAGAGCTAAAGAAAGAATCGAGTACTCCCTGAAGCAGGGCAAATTTTTCATGAATGCCAAAGACTGGTGGGAATATCGCGAAGTCGAGATCTGAGTTTTTCCTCGCATTGACTTTGTTTGGAAAAGCGCTGGAAAGAAAATACAGGTTACATCGCCGTGGTCCGACAAAGCGCGACTCAGCAGCTGGGTCAGGCTGTCTCTGTTTGCTCTCTGCATGCAGAGGTCCAAATACGGACCTCTTCCTTTTCGAAAACTGGATTCAGAACATGCCGGTCACATCCGTGGCCAGGAAGCCATACGATCGTTCGACAATCGACGCCAAGCCTCGCAACAAGCATGGGTGCTCAGGTAGTTCAAGAGCGAGTACATATAATGCGCCTTGCTGAACATGGCGAAACTTCAGGCCGAGAGACTTGTCATATGCCACTCAACGATGTTGTGCATAGCCATTTCTACTATATGCGTTGTTCCTGGTCCCTGAAGTCCTCTGCTGCGCCAACCCAGAACCCTGCTTTCCATGCACTTCCAAAACCTTAATTGACATCAAGTCAGCATCTTGACAGCCTTTTACTCGTACACGATTCCTATCTCGGTATTAGAGATCTGACGACACACCGCCCGCTATCCAGCCATCTGGTTCAACCGCCATTGACCGGAGGCTTTCGACAAGCTATCCACGAGCAACCTGGCTGTGCGGTTTCCAGAATGGTTGTAGATGGCAGGTACTCACGCCCTCCGACGACACCTATGTATCTTCTTCGAGCAACTCCGGAGGCTCTTCAAGAGTCATGAGACTGAAATAGTAATCCTTTGAGTTCCGTTTTCCTCAATGTTCCTGGATCTGTCCATGCGTGATGGAGCAATGCGGCACACGATCTGGCCGCGGGATACACGGTCGATGGAAGGCTGGAAGAGTGAATAGAACTTCTATAAGAATGGCCTGAAGGGCCACTTTCGAGCTAGTCATCCAGACATCTCCAGCATTCAACAGGTTCCAGACAAGGCATTAGACAGCACGTCTTCTCCACCAGCAAATCAGCCTCATCTAAAACCAGTACTCCATTCATCAACATGCAATTCTCCCACATCATCACTGCTCTCGCCGCTCTGGCTCTCACCAATGCCGCTGCAGTGCCTGAACCTGTTCTTTCTGGAGCAGACCCAAGCCCAGAGGTAAGGCTCCAGTGCTTAATATAAGCACGAACTACATACTAATGTACGCAGGCTCTCGCAGCACTCGAAGCACGAGGCGTCGCAGCCGCAGACCAAGTAGCTTCCGCCAAAGCTGCTCTGCAGAAGCACTGCGGCGGTGGCGGCTACGCCTGGGGTGGATGCACATCTTGCTACAACTCTTGTGCTTGTGGGTACGCAGCAGGAGCTGGTATTGGTGTTAACATTCTGGGACTTATTGGTATTGGTATTGGTGCTGGTAGTGCGGGTGTTGGACCTTGCTACTAGGTGATGCGGTGATGTGGTGATGTGCGAAGATGGCGATGAGGCGATTACTGGACATGACTGCCCACAGCATTGGGCAGAGACTGAGATAAAAAGCAGCTATAAGTTGACCAGATAAATAGCAGTAGCAGAGCTTAGATGATATACGATCCTTATGAATGAAAGTTTTGAGTGATATCTTCAGAGATCAATCTGACGCTCAGTGAGTTCTTCGACAGTTGCATGTATTCTATCTGCCCCTCGAGACACTTCCAGTCATGCATGAGAAGCTTCTCTCTCGGTCACCTTCGTCCGAGCAGTCATTACTTACATCCAGCTTCCAGCATCCCCAGTCCACCACCGCCAAGGCTGACCTCAAAACCTGCCTGACACTCCAGTTTTCCCGCCGTCCACATAGCCAAGCCAGAATTATACTCCCAGAAAGCCTTCATGACTTTCTTCTGCATCGTATCAACGAACCAGATACTGATCGAAGTAACCAGATATGGCGCGCCAGGAGGACCCGAGGCGTTGATATGCAGTAATAGTCTCACAATTATGAGAGATGACAATATCGTGGAAATGACAAGGAGGAAGAGGTTTGATGTGATCGATATACGCTTGTCGGGTTGTGTAATGGGTTGAGTTGAGCTGGAAAGATGTTAGAGGGATGGGAGGGGAGATGATTTAGGAGAGGCTTCGCACGGGGGTTTGGAATTGAAAGGAGTCGCTGTCGGAATAGGCGACCAGGTTTTTGTGGAGATATTTCTCTGCTATTTTTTCCCAGCTGGCATAAGTTAGTGGTGGGCTTGTGTTGGAGTGAAGGGGAGTACCCTTTGACTTTGCCGAGAATGTCTTTGTATGCTTGGACGGAGATGTCGACATCATTGTCTGTAAGACAGCGATTCGGTTTTGCTGTGGTCCAGGTAGTAAGGATGCAGAAAATGTAGGTGATTGGGAGGAGGAGCATCGTGACAAGCGAGCTAATCGATAGGACAAAAGCTTACAGTCAGGACTGCTCCAGATCGAGGGAACAACTCTACTTGAATCCGAAGCCGGGAGGTAGCTTTCTACTTGATCGAGCTTTGCCATCCTCAAAGATGTATCACAAACTAGCTGCAAGCCAAGGAAGACCAGCAGTGTATTTAGCGAGCTCATGCTGCAGTCAGACCACCACACTCGACATGATCCCAGAGAGCTCGAGTTGCTGCAACATAGATAGCAGTTGAAATCTTTGAATAGACAGAGCATGTATCGCATGTATTGTTCGTAGGAGTTACTGTGAGTCTCGCTTTCTCGCCTGCTTGAATCTCTAACGCCGGTTGGAAATCACCTATGCCAGCAGCAATTTATAGTCCTACGCGCTGTTTTCCAAGCTCTTTGAAACTTCAACGAGCCCGTCATTCTCGCAGAGGAAACGAAACGTGGCGGATGCCAGATATGCATCTCATACTGTCGTCTTGAAAGTATTCAATGATGAGAAGGTCGAATTCGTCGAAGACAGTGAGAGAAGGAGCGAGTGAAAGTCGAAGACAGGAGAGGCTGGCGAGCTTTCAGAGTTTCGGTCTCGTATCGAAAGGTCTTGGCGTCCATCTCGCGTGTCCTCCACTTTGATCCGAAGATCGCGTGTTGACTTTGACCACGAAGTTCGTGATGACAGGAGCTGCACTCTTACGCATTTTCAATGGCGTCTAAGCAATCCTTCCTGCTCGATGGCTGGGAAAGAGTTCGAGATCCTTACGATGTTGTCTGGCGACCCGACAGGGGCATTGCTACGAGGATCCGAGTAGAGGAGGCGCGACCACAGGAGGCATCACCACTCTTCGCCTTACCTGCAGAGGTGAGGCTACTCATCTTCGAACACGTTGTGGGTTATGGTCTCGTTCATCTTCGCGAGCGCGACTGCGAGAAGCATGAGAACTGGAGTACGATCAGACGATACAAAGAGTTCAACTCGACCTGCGGCTCAGAAGAGTTTCGCTCGAACCCAGGCGCGCAGTTTCGTTTTGTCGACTTTCCCACCAAAATTACCTACTCTACTTGTCAAAAACCTCGAAATTGGGAACAGCGCTATGCTTTGAGCCAGAGAGCAGCCACAATACCCGAGGAGTGCTTCCGCCTGAGTGGGCTTCTGGTAGACTTTAGCTCAGATGAAGTGTTGACAGAGTACACGAGATGCCACAATCAGTGCGTTTGCCAAGCTCTCCGGGACTTCCAGTTACGCGATTACGGAAAGGGCTGCAGCAGCTTCCATACCGAGTCACTGAGGAGCAGTGGCTGCACAGCGTGTCAAGCATTGTATGAACGGGCGACGGCAATTCACGGGCAGGCACCGGAAGGCTTGAAAAGCTTGCATGCGAGTTCCGGTATTGATTTGCGCTTCCTTCTTGCATGCCGCCAGGCGTACAAGGAAGCCTGGCATCTTCCTTTCCTGCAGTATGCATATGACTTTCCGGATCGCGATGACTCCTTAGAAGGCTTTGCTCAAAGGCTTCTTTATCCATATCAAAGGAAGCTCATCCATACTGTCCATATCAGGAACTGGTCTCGATGGACACGGTATGATCGAGAAGACAAGCAAATACCTGTTCATTTACTTCCCGGACTGCGGAAACTGCAGTTGACTTTTTTGGACGATTGGGCATTGTTCCCTGAGTTAGGAGCTTATGATGACCTGATAAAAACGAAACAGTTAGAGTCAGTCGAAGTAATCAATAAATATGACAGGCGAGACAAGGTTGATTTGAGGCTGAAAAATCGCGAGTACGCTGCGTTTGTAGAGGACGTGTTGCTTGAGAGATGACATGGAACTATGCGTCTCATATGACAGCGAAATCTGAGAAGCTACTTCCATCTCATAACACTCAGATTACGAGACAAGAATCAAACCAACGGTTTGGATCACTCCATAATGCCTAAACGGATCCTCGGCCATTCTTTCGGCTCATCGGAGTCGTCTACTCAGAGCTCCGACCTCGCCGCCTTCGATCTCATACGATTAGCTTAGACCCCACCAGCGTTTTGAGACGTCTTCCAGAGAGGATCGAATGGATCTCACAAGGTAGAGGAGACATCGATCACGCCACGAGCACTGACGGTATCGTAATGGCAGAGCAGCCACGCTCCGACGACAAATTACAACCCGCCACTATATCACCTTTCTTACGACTGCCGCTGGAACTACGCGAGGCAATCTACCACTACGTCTTAGGCCACCAAACAATACACATCAACCGCCAATTCTGCAGCTCACGACATGGCGACCTTGGTGTAACAATCTGCCGTCTACCCTCAAACGACTGGTCCAACGCCTACGACTTGAGCCAATCCTCAGGCAAAGACCATCGCGGCCTCTTCAAACCCGAATCTCAAGGCAGTATTCGAAACCACACATCAAAACATCTCGACTGCAGCTTCGTAGCCAAAGGTCCAGCGACAGGCATAAATCTCTTACATGTCTGTCGACAATTCTATCGAGATACTTCTACCATGCCTTACAGTACTTCGATTTTCTGGTTCAACGACGAATTCGCTATGGAGACTTTTGTTATGGAGGGTTTAACGATGAGGCAGAGGGAAGCTATTACGCATATCCAAGTCGGCTTGAGTGTCAGAGCAGGCATGAATTTCGCGAGATGTCTTCAATCAATGCCGAATCTCAAGAAACTTGAGTTGAATGTTGCGTATCTAAATGGGGATCTTTCCACGCCTTGGTTGCAGGCCGGTGCACCTGAGCCGGATGATGATTTAGTATTCCCGGTAAAGCTGAGAGCTAGAGTAGAAGTTATCGCGGGTTTTGATAAGGGAGGACAGATTGATCTTGGGAGAGCGGTGAGACGAAGGGTGGCGGCGAGATTGGAGGACTTTTTGCAGGGGAGGCCTGTGGATGATGGGGCGGGTGTGCCTAAAGGGAGTGGCGATCGATCTATGTCGACTTGGAGGTTTTTGTTGAGGAATGGTTGCAGTATTTGAAAGTACTGGAAACTGAGAGAACAGTCCATCCGGTGAACAGAACCTCTATGCGGCGGGCAATGTCTCTCGGAGGCGACCAGACCTTGCAATTGTCCAAGTCTCTAATTGGAAATGCCCAAATTTCTTCAACAGACATTAATCATATCACAAGACGATGCTAAGGTAACTCAACCATTTCCCCCTTACTGCCGCCACCTATTTTCGGCTTCACATCCTTCTCCTCTATCTTCCCACAAGAATCCAATTCAAAGCGTCTCTGACTCTCGCCGTACATTTCGTGAACCACAACCTCAGTCGCGCTCAACTCCGAATAAGACGCGGTGGTCTCAGAAGAATACTCACTCCTACTCTTCTCAACTCCCCATATCGCATTCTGGTGTCTCCGTCTCCTCCTTCTCCTTATCCACAAAGCCACCATCCCAACCAAAACCACACTTCCTAAGACAACACCTACAGCCACACCAACATAATCTCTGGTTCTGAGACCACTTCTACCTTCAGTGTTCCCAGCAGTGTGGTCAAGGGCTCGAATAGCAAAAATTTGCTCCTCAACGCCAGCCTCGAATCTCGCTTGACTAAGATTAAATTCCTTCCTCTCATAATCCGCAGAAAGATACGCTGCTTGTAAAAAGGCTCGACCAAGCGTATATTTTGTTGAGGAATTTGCTCGTTTGAGGGGAAAAAAGTACCTCATATCCACCCCAGCAGGGGAGAGCTTCCGAATGCATCGTATTTTATCTCTTGCAAAGACACGATCAAGTCTCGAGAGACGTTTCCGGAAAATGGAAATGTCACGGTAGTGTTTGAGTCGAAACGAGAGGTGTCATAACCGCCTAGTGTCAAACTTCCAAAAGAATTCGAGGGAAACGAGCCTGCAGTGTATCCCCAGGAAAGACTCCCAATATGTCCTTCATCTTTGAGTGTTCGTAGTAGATTCGGGACTTCTCGGCTGGGATCAGAACAGTTGAAATTTATGGGACTTATTCCCAGAGATCCAAGCCAGAAGTGTTCCTGTGTTGAGAGTCCCCCAATGAGTTGACTTTGTATCGCTACCGAACCTGGGGATGGGAGGCTGATGGTGTCGAAACCATAGTGAGCATTGTTTGCGAGACCGAGTTGGGACTCTGCGGGGAGGTCCATTTGGTAGAAGCCGCCGTTTCGGAGACGTTCTAGGCTCCATGTTGTGGATTCGTTGCTGGGGAAGCTGTTGCCACGGGACGAGGCGCAGGATGTGAGGTTCTGACAGCCTTGGGGGAGAATGACAAACGTTGCGCTTCCGCCGTGGGCGGAGGTTGAGGGAAGGAGGTGGACAGTTTGTTTGTTCTGGACTTCGTCAGGCAAGAAAATGCGACATTTGAGTTGGAATATATTGTACCTGGACTTCCGATCTTTATTTCAAAAGTCGACCATTTTCCATCGTTGCCTTGCCATTGCCGACTTGGTGTCAGGGAGAGCACGTCGTCGTTCGAGGCGCGGACGAGATCGATTACCGCGAGGGCAACGAAGCTTCTCAAGAACCACAACATGTTGACTCTGGCGAGTTTATCGCATCGATAGCATTCAGTGATAGCATCGTAGTCTTGGACAGCGGAGTTTTGTTCGGAGAACCGAAGCTTTCTGGAACCTGGGCCCGAAGGATTGTTCAGCTCCTGCAAAGTGAAGTTACTGTGCGACAAACACACCCAGTGATCCTGAGTGCGCCGCCTGTTTCGAGAAACATTCTCCTTGTCCTTTCCCAGTTCCTGGTACATGCCAAGTTGTATATCAGCTTGGCGACTCGGACAATGGTCAAAATCGAGAAGTAGCTGAACACAATACGGTGACCACCTTTCTGCATAAAGTATGCGAATGCGAGTTGGCGGCTTCAAACCAGTTCGATGTCCACAATTTTGGCATTATGATGCGTCTTTAGGTATTGAGCATCTGGCGGTTTCCTTCGTGGCTCGCCTTTGGGTGCATTGATTGTGTATGCTGGCTCATTCTCACCTGGCGTGAGCTTTGTCCAATCAATTCTTGGATCCCAGAAGGATGATTCTCCTGTCCGAGCATTTGTGTAGTAAGGTACATGGATGCCGGACTCGCTACTGTAGCGCGGTTTTAAGACCATGTTGTCTGGCAGTGGGCCAAGAAGAGCTTCGCCCCAATTGTACCCGTGCATGAAACAACTGCCGACAAGCTGATGATGACCTTTCATAGACGCAGACAATCTGAAGATGAGCAGACTTCCGCATCCCGGAACGGCAGCGATGAGATCGCCGGGTCGAGTCGTTCGCGCGCCCACTCCCACATAACCATCCTTTGTGAATATGAACGGTATCTGCGTCGTTTGGAAGGAGTGAACGGCACTCTGAAAGACACGCAGCGAATCGGGGTCTTGAACATCAATGTACACAGGCAGGCTGCCATCTGCGACAATAGCCTTGCAAAAGACCAGGATGTCCTGCTGATGTTTCTCCAGCTTCTCAGTAGAGGCCCTGAGCCAGACAAGAACGCTGCAGAATGCTCTTGCGAAAGCGTCGAGATGGTCATCAGTCCATGCATACGCTCTTTTGAACAATAGCTTGGAAAGAGAGCCAACTGCTTGTGGCAAGCTTTCCTGAGTCGGATTGCCCGTCGGCTCAAGCGACTCGACTTCACTGATTTCCCCAGCAAATGCTCCCTTGATGCTTAGAATGTCCTGACTTGTGAAGTGTACGTCGCTGCGCATTGCGTGCGAAGCTGCGCGTTGTAGGCTAAGGTCTAAGCGTGGGAAGTCCACATTCCAATCAGGCATCCACGATGGTCCTCCCATTGGAGACAGCTGACAAAGTCCAGCTCGATATAGGAATTGCAGATTGCCATAGTATTTTGCGTACTGGATGCAGATGGATCTGAATAATTCCAGTGGCTCCGGATAGTCTGTTGGAATAGTCTTGACGAACTCAGCGCTGGCCGTGAGCTTGAGCGTACCAAGACAGCCGTAGATTTTATCCTGGACTCGTTGACATCGGGACTCGCGGGAGCGTCCCAACGTCTCCAGAACGCTGATTGATTCCTTCTCCAGTGTTAACATGACGAGGCGAAGCTGCTCGATGTTGTGGTCGTGATTAGGGTGCCTTGTATCGAAGCCTTTGGCGGCAATGACTTGCACAGCATTGCGCAGACTGTTGAGAGAAATGGCAGCAGATCGGCACATGACAATACTGTGCTCTGAGGCTGCGAATGCTTCTTGTTTCACCCATACTCGGATGAACCAAGGTCTCTCCAGAATTGCAAGGACCGCTCTATGCTCTCTGCTGGTATGTGAGAAGCCTTGTTCCCAGTTGCGCAGGAGCCATTCGCTCTGAGTCGTGTTTCCATGTAAGACTGGTGGAAATGTCTTCCGATCATATATAGAGCCGTCACCAATAGCTTTCAAGAAGGCCAGACCAAAAGTGCTATCATCCGCTTCCGAGCCTAGCCAAATGATCACTCGAGAAGCTGCGTAGTATACTTCATGCATCATGGGTATCTGCCAGCTCTTCTCAAGTCTGGCTTGGTCGCTGGCATCATCTTGATTGATACAGATAGCGTCTATCCAGAGTGTTCGATTTCGATCAGGTAAACGTAGAGTCTGCAGGATCGTGAATAAATTCTGAAAAATCTCCAGGTACTCCACTCCTCGGGCTGTTCGTACAGTGATGGCCCTTCGTGGCTGTGTATCGCTTCCCCAAGTGTATGACAGCGCCTCGTAGTCTGCAGAAGAGCGAGCGCCAGGTCGTGTGGCTTCTGCATGAATATCCCGGACACTAATGCTGATCACGAGGTCGTCCTCTGGCTCGCCATGATGAAGAGTGACGACTCGAATTTGCTTCTCGTCTGTAATAGGCTTCGATAGTGATTCGTACTGGTAAGGAGGCACCTGCTTCGTGAAAGGCATTGCTGCCATGTTGTTATGCTGAAGAGATCAAGTGCCACCAGCTGAACCGGCCACGTTAAGTAGTGATCCCTTCGTAGCTGAAGCTTCCAGCCAACCCCAGACATTTTAGAATGCGCCAGCCGAAGACCTTAAGCGATATACGCGAGCGACTGGGGTCCACCGAGTGTTGAGTGAGAAGTACCATTAGGCGTATGCTTATGCTGTCCGGGAATTTTGCTAATGAAGGCAGCATAATCACCCTCCTTGGGCCACCAATCGCAATGGTCAATCAATGTTTTCCCATGCTTTCAAACCAGGTCGATAAGGCAAAATCAGCCAGTATTCTGCACCTTTTGGTATTCGTGCCGGTACTGCTTTCCTCTCTTCACATGCCAGACTTCGTCACTATTCGCCATTCCATCTCCTCGCAGCTCAGTGGTCCAGCCTTTGATGCCTTCTCGCTCTTCTTCAGTGAACGTCATACCGAACCACTCCTGTAGGCCTGCAATGCGCTCCTCTTCGGTCTTGCAATCCTTGACGATACTCGTCTTGCCACCCAAGTTCTCCTTGATAATGCCATTCACAAGCATTCGCTTGCCATAGATTTCTTGGTCGCCTGCATGTGCTCCGTCACCAGGGTCTCTCACCTTGGGCCGGCGCAAGAACTTAACGATGATCGCGGTGAATGTTTGAAAGCTTTCTGGATGTGATCCAGTGTACCAGTTGAGATTATGGAAGTCGGGCTCCATCGCTTCGTACTCTGTGAATGCGTAGAAGCTGTTCCAGTCTTGTTCTTTGCTGTTGCGGTACTGGTAGATCCAGTGTTTCGTCTCTGGAGTTCTGAGAAGTTGCATTGGGATATGGTCGCGCCAGAGGCGAATCTCTTGATTCCCTAGATTGACTTGAGGCTGGTCGTGGACGAGCGGTACAGGTGCAGTCGCACAATCGCCACCAAAACCCACGTCTACACTCCACTTGCTTCCATCAGAAAGCATCACGATGATCACAAGGTGCACCCTTGTCTCCTTAGCAAAGTTCGTCAATACTTGGGAAGACAACTTACCAGCCACTGTAATCTCCCTGCGGCACTCCATCGACCCGATGCCTAATACGAACTGGTGCCAAATACGATGGAAATCCTAGGCGTCTCAGGATGTGATGATAGAAGATAGTGTTTTCCATGCAGTATCCTCCCCTTCCACGAGCATTGCCAACAGTCTTCTGGAATGTTCCTTGGGGCTTGATCTGGATGGTATGCGTTAGATTGTAGTGCAAAGACAAGTTCTCATATGGTATCGTAGAGATCATGTGGATATGTAGCTGGGTCAACAGATGGATATCTTTCGCAGCATCTCCAGAATATCGTTGCATGTACAAAGGATGTCCTGGTCCGATGCCGATGTAGGTCAGGTAATTAGAAAGCTGAGCTTCGCTGAATACCCCGGGGATTGCCATCTTGAAAGTTGCTGTGGTTAGAAGCTGAAGAAGAGACGCCTACCTGGGCTTATACGCAGCTGCGAGGTCGCGCCGTTCGTGGTATCATCCCGTACAGCCATACACCGCAGATCTTCTTACCAGATTAAATTCTCTTCACCGGCCGCTTGATCTTTCAGCCGGTGTGACAACTGTGTTACAGGAACATGAATGTCTGTTTAGGGGCAGAGATTGTGAACGCGAGGTAGCCGATATCGGAGTAGCACAAGTGCATATTTCTGCCATCGCATCAATTGTCATTGCCATAGAAGTCAGTTTCGAGCATTCGATAGAAGAGCTAGAATGGAATGGATGCATATGCTGGCCTGACATGTGAAAATGAGGAAGAGGAGGTGAATGAAAGGGAGAGGCCTGGCCATTTTGCCGATCTTCGGCCTTTCAAGCTCGATGCAGGCATGCTCCACCGAGATCTGTCGCTGACGTTCACGAGTCCAGATTAACTTTCGATCAACATTGATTGGCCGAGACCAGCAAGGAAAGTGAAGTGTTTGGTTCCTGTATCGCATACAAACTATCTCCCTCATAGACACTGCCACAGCGACCTCTTCATTGAACGATCGCTGAATACTGTCAGTGAAGAATTGTCCAAGACTTTAATCATCCACAATGAGCTCCAAGCAGGTTGCTCGAGCAGCAACCAAGGCAGCGAAACCATCAAATGGCACACGAAATGCTTCAAGGCTTGCCCAGCAGGTCGAGCGGGTGGCCGCATTATCCTACCAAGCTCGCGCGACGAGGAAGCAGACCCAACTTCGAAGATCGATATTCGCCGTAGTGGCAGCCGGCGGTCTTGCCACAGCATCCCAATTCTACATCAACAATGGCAATTTTGTGCGACAAGGTCACGCCGAAGCCCCGGAGAAGGAAGAGAATCCGTTGGTCTTTGAGGAGAGTCGGAAGAAGAAATCAAACAGCTTGGAAGAGAACCGAGATATGATCTCCAGCCAGCATCATCAGGTGAAGCGCAGTTGGGAGAAGCCTGGCGTTTATGCATGGGGAAGCAATAGCGGGCGTGTTGTGGCGCCAGACAGCGACGAGAGAGTAATTAAGACGCCGAGGAGGATACCATACTTCGACGGTATGCTTCTGCGAGATATCAAGCTGGATCGCAACTTTGGCGCAGCAATCGACGAAAGAGGTGATTTGATACAGTGGGGCGTGGGATATGCTGCAGATGTGAAGACACCAGTCAGAACGCTCGAAGGCAAGGACTTGACAAGCTTATCCATTTCAAAAGATCGGATCTTGGGTTTGTCGAAGAATGGCAATGTATACAGCATTCCTGCCTCCGCCGAAGACCAGGCCAACGACCCACAGCCACAAGAGTCAAGCTGGGTCCCATTCTGGAGTGGAAAGAGCAAGATTGCATACCGTAATATCACACCTCAGAATCTCAGTCGAGGCGAGAAGATATCAGCTGTGTCTTCTGGTTTAGAGCACGCTTTGCTACTCACTAGCAAAGGTCGCGTCTTCTCAGCTGCTTCAGCTTCAGATGTCTTCCCGAGCCGCGGCCAGCTTGGAGTGCCGGGCTTGACATGGCTTACCAGACCAGAAGGCGCATTCGATCAGCCTCACGAGATCACCACCCTACGAGGCTTCAACATCGCCAAGGTAGCCTGTGGTGACCACCACTCGCTAGCATTAGACTCAGAAGGACGAGTCTTCGCTTGGGGTGACAATGCCTCTGGCCAACTCGGCTTCGACTACAACCCAGAATCCATGATCGTGGATGCACCATCATTACTTCCTCTACAGAAGCTTTACTCCGGCAAGTCACAGACACCGAAGATCACGCACGTTGCAGCAGGAGGCGAGAACAGCTACATCACAGTAGACGCGACTCGTGTGGCATCACCCAAAGACGACGGGTTGGACCCACGAACGCAGCTACAGATCGGCAGAGTAACGGCGGATACCTTCGCCTTCGGTTCCGGCATCAGAGGTGCCCTCGCAAACAGCAGATGGACGCACGTGCAATCAACACCAAGCAAAATCCCCTCCCTATCCGGCCTCTTCGAATACGACGAAAAGACCAACAGCACGGTTCCAATCCGATTACAACACCTCTCCGTAGGCAGCACCCACGCAGCAGCCGTCATGCAAAACATCACCTACACCGACGCAAGCCAGCACACTAGCAACGACGACACGAATTGGGGTGCCGACATCGTATTCTGGGGAGGAAACGAGCATTACCAACTTGGCACTGGCAAGCGCAACAACATGTCTGAACCTACATACCTGCAGCCTTTGGATATGGAGGCTGAGGTTAAGAGAGCGAGGAAATCAAGTGGTGCGAAAGAGGAGCATAGATTTCATATCACACCTAGAGCGTATGCGACGCTTGGAGATGGTAGAAGGAGGTGGGTTGAGCAGAGGGTGGAGTGTGGTAGGCATTGTACTGCTGTGTATAGTGGGACAGGGTGAAGAAGAAGAAGACTTTGTGGGTTTAGCGTTGTGTTATTTTAGTTGTATATTGTAGATAGTGGACTGATGAGTAGGAGAAATCTAAGCTCGCTTGAAGAAGTCGCCTTTCTGGATTTTCTTTGTAACGAGGCCGAGAGCTGTGATGCGCGACGAATGAGGAAGAAGCTGCGAGGGAGCGTGAGCGGACCCAAGACCTGGGCCAGGCGAGCGTAACGGTCATGGGTCCAAAGTAAAAAGTGCAACAGCAATCCTGCGGGAGTCGCATGGTTGTCTGTACTTGTCGCTGTTACTTTTATGCGCTAGGATTACTTTTGTCGTCTCGTGCTCGGTTTGACGTATCGGCTAGGCGCCAGCGCTGAAGAAGAAGATAAAAGCTAGGTTGCGGCGGTGGCGACAGCGACGTAACGATGTGAGTGATTGCGGCCGGTTGCGATTGGACAGTGATGAGTTTCCTGGACGATAGCTGCGGTGTGCCGGCAAAGAGACTGCGTCGACGTGGACAAGGTCAGGCTGTGGTGGCGACGACGACAAGGCAATGACGATGTGTGCGCCGCGTGAGCCAAACCAGTCGGCGACAGTGATGGCACAAAGGCAGTGGCATTCATAACAGCTACGAACATATCTACGCTACGAAGATCCTCTGGGCTCCAGTACACTGGTAGGACATACCACTGTATCTGATGCCCTCCTCTTGCGTCCTTTTGGGAATACATACCGCGTTACCCTCAGACCGTGCCACCGCCCTTGGCTTGCACTGACTGGCCTCTGCCAGCAGCTGCCCCAACTCGAGTTGAAACCGAGTGATAGCATCCATCGATACAACGCTTCTCAGCTCGCAGGGTTGAGGTGAAAAGGGCCCAGCCACCGGACGGCCTCACCGAGAGGGTGGTATGGATTTGTGAGTTTTCATGATGGGGGTGCAAAGGGGGTGCTTGTCCGGCGGCCACAATACCCAGGCTTTCGATTCGATTCGTCCAGAAGTCCAGACCACAAACACCGGCTGGGTGAGGTAGAATGTGGATTTGTCGACATGCGAATGGGCCAAAACCTTACCAAATCCTCGAGGGCTTAAGAGTTCTCGCTTCGCCTGTCATCTCGCGTACCCAGTTTACCTCGTCTCGCCCTCTCGCCCCTCCACTCTGTGCCAAACGGCCCAATGCACTATGGGGTTTTTGCCTAGGCTTCTTACGCTTCGCCAGACTCAAGCACGGTTTCGACGCTGTGAAGGATATTCTGGTCGTGGCCTATTTGCCCTGCGGTGAGCCCTCACCATCCACAATCAAGGGACTGGTTCGTGCTCCGTCTACTAGAGATCCATGCACCATCATCGGCGGTTAACCGTCAAGCACAGGAGGCCGGCCAGCCCAACGCTTCTCGACAAAGCAGTGGCGTTATCCGTAACCTTTCGACGTCTATCCGCTTGAGGGTTTTCTTCTCACCATTGAGTACCGACCCCTTATGAACCACCGAGGAACGCCGGCGACCAACGACACGGCTCCTGTCAGTGAAGAGAATACTGCAATGGTGCGGTCAATGCTGGACCGCCCTCGACTCCAAATCCGGACCTCCGCCCTTTTTCGGTCAACCGCAGCAAAGGCTTTCGTCGGCGTTAGGCCTTTCTTCGAATGGCTCGGCGCCCGCGTATGGTCCAGCGGGATGGTGACGGAGGGTTTGTGGTTAGGTCACGACCCTGTGTCGAGTGAGAGATGGTGACGATCTGCCTGCAGCGACGCGAAGACGCCTAAGCGAGAAAGCACACATCAGTCACCGCACCATTTTGCACCGCCGTTCCAGCTCCAGTGATTTTTGTTGATCGATCGGTCGGCTCGGTCGGAACCTCGAATCGGTGGTTCGCGCTCGTGGTGGTGCTTATGGGCTGTGGTGGCCGCCGGACGTAGTGGAAAGAAAAAGGAAGAGTTTGGCGGCGGAGGGGAAGGTCTTATATGTGCGTGCGCAAGCTCACTTGGCGCTAGTGTTTCAGAGCACTGCCTGCTAACGGTTGACGGCTAGGTGACGTTTTTGCTCTTGCGTGCCTGCCGTTTTGGAGGAAAAAGTGGGGCTGATGGAAGTGAAGTGAAGTGAGGTCGCAAAGGTCGCTCACCGCTACTCAGACAATAGGATGATGTAGAGGCTATGTATAATCGTCATAGGATGGACATCTCTTCAAGAATTGGAGGTGAAGATTGAAGAAGTGGGAAACGGTGCAGAGCGCACTGACTAGGTGAGCAGCAGTCGCCTTCACGCTTCACTTACTTGTGAGCTTGAAGAAGCTGCACATCGTTCCTTTTGACAATAGCAGAGTATGAATACTATGAGAATCCTCTGGACCAAAAACTCGTGACTATAGGAGAAGGGGGTGGATATTCAGGCGGAAACGGCCAGAGGCACTGACCATGTCGACTTTCCGCTTCACTTCACGATCCTACTGCGACTTCCACAAAGCGGAAAGAGCCCTTGATTACCTGGTGTGGCTCATCGCAGTATATGTATGCCGGAGACGGAAGATTGCTAAGCGATGGGAGGAGTGGATTGGAGAGGAGGTCGTCACGAATACTGAGAAATGTACGAAGGAGACCAAAGTGAGCCAATGCTAATGGTGAGGATGGAGAAGTTGATTGTGAGAGAACTTTGTCACAGCTCAAAAGTTCAACTCATGCTCTGTGGCTGTGACATAGTATGAGAGCTCACAGTCTCTTTGACAAAGTCACTTCGACAAGCACAACCGCCGATCGAGAACGGCCAAGCGGGGGCTCTCCGTGCTGAGCTCGGAGGCGCAAGGACCTCTCAGCAGGATGAGCGTGTAGAGACTACGGAAAGAAATGGTCAAAGCGCATTGGGCACATCGTTTCAAATCATATATCTCAATTCTTGCTATCATCCCATTTGACATCAACCGTCTGCCTCAAAATGATCTTATCACTCCCATCACTAATCGTACTCTCAGCCTCCGTGATATTATCCGGATGCACGACCGAGCTGGTCGTCATGACTCCATCAGCACGGAACAACCTTGAAGTTCTCTGCTCACCATAGCTATCCCTTTGGCTATCTTTCCTCTGCCTCTTCTCCAAATGCCTACTCCCGACACTACCCAAAACATACGAATCACTCTGACTTCCTCCTTTTGTTGATGAAGGGTCGATCTGATCTGCTGTCGTCCTTAAGTAGCCTGTTTCGAAGTTCTTGAGGAAGAGGTGCATGCATGGAATTGTTGCGGCCATTAGAGAGTAATGCATCTCGATTGTGGTGTAGACGGTGGGTGTAAGGTATTCCCAGAACACGTCGATTGTTCGTTCGTCGGGATTTTCGCTGCCTTTGATAATGGAGACGACGGCCAGGATTCGGAGGAGTGTCAGTACACTCGCACTGCAGAGATTTGTCAGTACATTTGGCATGGTCGATCCGCAATTGTCAATACATACGGTATTCGGAATGCGAAACCAATGACAATCGTAAGTTTCGAGGAAAGCTTCATCTGCAGATTCCAGACCAGGTATATTGGCAGTAGAAACAATGCCACCTCGATGATGAAGCTGACTGTCCCAACTCCAATCCAGCCGCTTTTAGGTCCAAGTCTGAAGTTTGATCGAATGACACCGGTGCCGACAGTACTTGTGACGCCCCACAGGATGATGAAGGCTGTGATAATGCGTGCAGCAAGCACATGCCTCTTGAAGCTCGAAAGTCGCAAGATGAGCAGCGACACCGCGAGCTTCGATCCTGTCAAAGCCATGATGGATAGGATGTCACTTGCTAGAATTGACTGGGTCATGCTCCGTTAGCATTGTTCCTACACGATGAATATCACAATATCGCTCACCTGTTCAAGCGATGTCTTCAACTCGAGAGACTTGGCATTGAACTTCCGTCCAAGACCATACTTGATGGCTTGAAACACGGCAATGTTTTGCCCAAATGCCAGCAGCTGAAAAAACGTGAGTTCAAATCGGTCTTTAGCTGGACTACATTCGTGCTCACACTCCCGATAATGATAGCCCAATCGTCCCCGCCGATCAACTGTCTCCAAGGCCATCTGATGTAGAGTCTGCATGCGAGAAACATGAACATGCCCACAAGCATCAAGCTCGCTGCAATCGACAGAAGCGGGCCATGATTGTCATCCGTGATGGCTGTGCTCCACGGAGGAGCAGCAGTAGCCATTGCTTGCTATCTCGCTCTCAGTCTCTAGTTGTCCGTCGTTCAATGCGTCGATCGAGTATCCGCAGGAGCAGACCCGCTGAATTAATGCTTTTCTAAATTCGTAGATGTCGTCAAAGCCGTCCAGCGTGCTGCATCACAAACTTGGAAAATGAGCACGCGCGGCCGCTTGCTCCAAAATTGTGAACATGATGTTGAGCTTCCGGCGTAATTCCCAAGCAAGATCTCACCATTCCTTCCAGATGCCGACGAGCGACGTGCGAAGCGACAGATAGCGAATGTTGGCATTGCTGGCGGGTGGAGTTGAGAGCAAATCCGCGTCTCAACGATCGACAGTAGTAGCATTACTGCAATTGGCAAGACGAATGGCATTTTGTGGTTGGTATTGTAAGGGTTGATGTCGTCGAGGCTAAGCATTGATCCGAATAAGATCCGAGACCGGGGACTGCGGATAAACCATACAAGACCCTGGAGATGATCTGGGTAAAGCTAGGCAAGACTTGAAAGTGATCAAGCTCCGAGACCTGCTTGCTGTAGCGTGCTGCGACCACTTCGTGCAGAACACGCGATATCATTAGTGGCGCGGCGTTCAGCATGGACTGGTGCGGTCTCGTCTCGTGTTGTGCCAGGCATGTAAGGTGGGATGGGATCGATCTTCAACGTTGTCTCCTCTTCCTTCACGCTCGAAGAGATTCGAGGACAGACTGGTCGGTATGGCCTCCTCAGAATTTGAGCTGAAGAGCGGCCAGCATGTCTCAATCCAAGGAGCTGCTCATGATGACGAGTTCACCGGTCCAGACAGCACCTACGCTGATCAGCAAGATATGCGACGTCTTGGAAAGAAGCAAGAGCTGCGAAGAAACTTCCGATTCACCAGTATTCTGGGGTTCGTTGCTGTCGCGATGGGAACATGGGAGGTCACGCTCAGTGCGACGGCGGCCGGCTTGACGAACGGTGGTACAGGCGGCATGATCTGGATGTTCGTGGGGAGCTTCGTCTGTTTCGGAACTATTGTGCTTTCCTTGGCCGAAATGAGCAGTATGGCGCCCACAGCAGGAGGGCAGTATCATGTATGTCCTGATCGAGTTCCGCATCTTCACGGGTAGAAAAAACTGCTGACTTGGTGCTCGCAGTGGGCTTCGGAGTTCTCGCCAAGGAGATATCAGAAGTTCATCTCTTATATTGCAGGCTGGATGAGCACACTGTCCTGGCAATGTGGTACCTGCTCGGGAATGTTCTTGCTTGGCACCCAGATTCAAGGTCTCATTGCCATCACACATGAGGACTACTCTCCTCAGCATTGGCAAGGATACCTTTTCGTCATTCTCATGGTCAGCTTAGGCTTGCTGTTGAACACCTGGGGAGCAAAGCAGTTGCCACTTGTCGAAGGCATCATCCTTGTGCTGCACATCTTCGGATTCGCGACAGTGCTGATAGTGCTTTGGATATTGAGCCCAAAGAACAGCGCATACGAGGTCTTCACGACTTTCGAGAACTCGGGCGGCTGGTCGAGCATTGGATTGAGTATGCTTGTTGGTCAAGTGACCTCGATCTATGGCCTCATCGGATCAGACGGAGCGGCACATATGGCAGAAGAGACCAAAGACGCCAGTATCATTGTGCCAAGATGCATGATTTGGTCGTACCTGCTTAACGTCAGCATGGGCTTCGCAATGCTTGTCACGTACTGCTTCTGCCTTACCGACGTCGAAGCGGCTCTTGATTCGGACAGTGGGTTCCCATATATCTACGTCTTCCAGAGCGGAACGGGGTCCACTGGCGGCGCTGTGGGCCTTACGACTGTCATCATCGTTCTTGGTCTAGCTGGAGCAACATCGTTCTTCGCTTCGACCTCTCGACAGACTTTTGCATTTGCGCGCGATAAGGGCTTGCCAGGATACAATTGGATCGGTGCTGTAAATCCAAAACTCATGATTCCGCTCAATGCCATCCTGGTCACATATGGATTCACGATTCTCCTATCACTGATCAATCTGGGGAGCACTATTGCCTTGTAAGTCAGCAGTCAACCATCTCGAGCCGTCTTTACTGACAATGTCATAGCAATGCGATAATTTCCCTCCAGCTTCTGGCTCTCATGTCGACGTACGCAATCTCGATCGGCGCAATTGCCTTGAAGAGACTTCGTGGGGAGCCATTGCCTCACAGTCGCTGGTCGCTGGGTCGCTTCGGTCTGCCGATTAACTGCTTCGCATTCCTGTATAGCTGCTTTGCTATGATTTGGGTATGCTTTCCTGTCTCGACGCCGGTAGCACCTGACAGCATGAATTACG
The DNA here is from genome assembly GCA_014298035.1 of Pseudocercospora fuligena. NCBI lineage: Eukaryota > Fungi > Ascomycota > Dothideomycetes > Mycosphaerellales > Mycosphaerellaceae > Pseudocercospora > Pseudocercospora fuligena. The sequence continues at coordinate 547,124 of JABCIY010000003.1, forward strand.
CCATCGTGATGTTCACTGGTGTGTTCATCATAGCTTTGATATACTATTTTGTGCAAGGCCGGCATGTATACCAAGGCCCGGTGGTTTACGTGCAGAGGAGGCAGTCAGAGGGCACGTTCTGAGCAGAACCTTGCGAAATCCCCCGGTCCAGTAGCTAGCTTAGACAGTCAACCAGGCTCCGGTGTTACTGCAATTCTCTGAGATCACAAAAGTCCCTCATTCATGTGAAGTCATTTGGATGAAGGTGCCAAGATCTGTGCTCGAGCAATAACAAGCATCGTCATCGTTCGACAGGTGATTTCCGAACTCTGCTAGCCGTTCGCACGAGACTAGCTGAAGCAAACTGTGCGTATAGACTGTCTCATATTCGTCGCTGTCGCCTAACCCTGGAAGTTCAAGGCGGTGAAGTCGAGAAGAAGAAGAAAAGGAGAAGGTTTGTCAAGGTCGAAGTCTGTTCATGATGAGTAATCCAATCGCGTCTTCCTCCCTGGACGCGTCTGGTACTCAATGTTGCGAGCAATAGCATACACGACACCGACTTCCAATATGTCGACTAGGTCCTCTGAAAACAGCATTGTGTCTCTGGGTGCTGAATACACTGGTCACGACGAGTATGACACGACCGGTCTTTCTGCTCTGGCAACCTTGAAGTCGCGCACAAAGTTTCTGGAAGAGCTCTCGCAATATGCCCTGGACGATGACGATGTACTCGACATTTGTGTTTTGACAATAGCCTTTCTTATGGAGTTCATCCTGAGAACCGAACGGGAGAGAATATTGAAAGAGGAGCGGAAGGAGGTACGATGGGACGTGCAGAGAAGAGAACGACTTGTGAGGATGAAGGCCAGACATGGCATTCGATTGCGCCAGATACGGGCTGCACAGGTCAAGCAGCTCTCAGAGCAGCTGCTCCAGGAAACAGCTGCTACTGCAATCGACATGAGTACACCAAGTTGAGCCGATGATGGCTGAACATGCTTCTACAACAGGCGTGGAACGGCTGACTGGTTACGACTATTCGTCAACGCTGTGCTCTTTTACTACCATCGGAATGTATTCACGGCAGATTTGGAGTTATCATTGGAGATTTTCCGGTTTACTTGCAACCAGACCTGGTCCCATGCGCTTCAAAATCTTGAATTCTCGCTCCTTGATCATCATCGGCAGCGTGGCCTCGAGATACGGCTTGTAATAGTCCTTCGCAAGATGTGTTTTGATGAACCATTCTGCGCTGGCATTCCAATTCTCGACCCAGGAAAGGGTGCCTGGATTTTCTGGATCCTGGGTAATATCCGTCAGAATTGCCTTTTCTAGGTGGAGCAACGGCCTACCTGAAAGACTTCAAAATACACGCATTCTGGCGTTGCGACTGTTTCGTCGAAAGCAGGCTTGAATGCTGCCAGGAATTTGTCGACGTCTTCTGGCTTGATGAAGACCGTGACGTGGAGGCTGAAGGACGAGAGCTGTGGGACTTCAAAGTCGAGAGACATGGCTGCCGAAAGAATGAATGTCAGCACTGAATCGCATGAAGATGATGAGCTTGGCCACTTTGTAGCTATGCCAAGATGCAGTCTCAGCTGCCAAGGCTCGCTCAAGACGCAGGAGCTCGCTACAGAGACATCGTTCTCGGTGAATTTGAGATCGCCGAGTTATGCAGCTAGCAATCAACAGTGTGCACCAACGAGGCGGAGACTACTGGGAGCTGACAACCACATCACTGCATATGGCAGTTACTATCTTGGATGGCGAGCCTGATTGTCTCAAGCCTGCGGCCTTGGCCCCTGTCATCCACGATGATTCTCTGCAATCAAAGGCTCCATTCGTCGAGTCAGGACTTCTATCTACTCTTGAGCCACCTTCAGCTTCTTGCCTACCTCGTACTCCAGATGTCCAAAGAATGTTGGTCGCCAAGTTTCGGAATCAACAAGCCAACAACGCAGTGTTTCCATGAGTACCTCGTGCCAAAAGTCAAGCTGCTCAGCTTCATCCGTTATCGCCATATCGACCTTGCTCGATAGAGCAGACTTGTGAGTCTTGGCGTCTTCCTTTTCTTCTTCGGAACCCAGCATGCAGACCACATTGGAGTAGTCTCGCATAACGAAAGCCCTCTTGTCATCGCCAAAGAGACCCCTGATATAAAGGCCGTAAATGACATCGTACAGCGTGCTTCCATCTGATTTATATGGCCAGAGATGGCCTTCGTTCTCTGGATCGCCGCTCGACAGGTTCTCCGCGATTGAAGCGTCTGCTTCGAAAAGCTCGGAAAGGCAGTCATCCGGCTCTTCGGTCTCAATCCAATCGATGACAGAAGTGAGAAGCAGACACTTGATAGCGACTTTTGTCGGCTCTGGACCTGCGCCCATAGCGGTGACGAATCTAGCAAGGCTGGGATCATTGACAGAGAAGCCTTTGAGATGAGCGACATCAGCTGATTTGAGCTGATCTGGGGCATCGAAAAGCCGCCGAAGGAAGTCTTGCAAATTGGTAATGGGACCGCTCTCGAAGTCATCAGCGTCGTCGCCTCCATCCAGGTCCTCCACATCATCATCTTGTTCGGACTCATCCACCTTGTCTTGTGCAGCTCGCTGAGTGCTGATCAAGAACATGTCTTGGTAGTCATCATCCAGGGTTTGACCTTGGGCCTGTGCCCAATTCTCCAAAGCCTTCTGCGCTCGAACGTACCATTTGCGGTTCGGGAATTTCGGAGCAGCTGGAATCTGGCAGGAATGTGCTGCGCGGAGGTGGTTGAAGATGTACCCACGTTCTCTGACAGTGTTGTCTTGACAGCCCACCACAGGGCAACTGGCGTGATTGTTGCCGTGGACTCGTAGTCTGTGCCTTCGCATTGCAGCAGATGTGGCGTACGGAGCGCTGCAGCCATCAGGACACAGAATTGTCGCATACTCCTTGCGCTCATGGATCTTCTGGACGTGTTCTAGGATCTTATCTGGATGAATGCTTGTTGTTGAGCATTTCTCTCTGGGGCACTGGTACGTCTTGACCTGGCCTTTCATAAAGAACGTCAAATCGCTGAGGAAGTTCTCAACACTGGTTCTCAATGTGGAACCAATACTGCCATCTCCTGGATTTGGATTCTTGAAGGATTTCTTCGGAGCCATGGTGCCTTAAACGATCGAAGATGGCTGAATGAAGCCAAAAATGGTCACAGCAGCACGGCCACTTATACTCTTGCTGTTCTCCGCCTGCTCATGCCTTGCTTTGTCAAGAAGTTTGTTGCACCTTTCTTGCAACATACTGAGCGTTCTGATGCATTGTAGCGGCACGGCAGCAAGCATTACCACTGCAAAGATGTATCTGGAACCATCGAGGCCCACGAAGGAGAGATCGTGGATTCCAGGCGTGTTGCAGCAGTACCTTGCTGTAACCTGCGTCGCGAGAGTGGATAATCAACAAGATTCTCTTCTAGCAAGGCTCGGTATATCACCTACCTATACACAGCCGTCAGCGAAGAACAAGACCGTCCTGACATCTGATTCGGTTGGCTCGGGCTCTTCGCATCGTTGTGCAGATTGTTCATGCACTAGATCATGCTTGCATCCTGGAGCAGGTTACAGCTCGCATGCGGGTCCGCAGCAGCGCGGCAATGTCTTAATGTTGTGGCGCAACAAGATGGATCTTGTTGAGGTACGCACGCTCTACGCTCGCGCAGCAGCATGGCTAGGTGCACAAATGAGGCAAAGCACTCGAACAGCGTTCGTCCGATCACAGGAATTGTGCAGTGCCGATCAGTGCTAGGCGTGGTATACGAGCTACAAGGCAAGCAGGAAGTGGCCATGCGTGTCCAAGCTCAGGAAGGTGTAATCAGTCATGCCGCAGCAAAGCTCCACCGCAATACAGGATTTCTGCTTGAGCATTCATCTTCATGGACCTTTCAAAATCGAGATGCTCACGATTGTTATTTCTGGTGGTCGGCTCACGATCATCAGTAGCAACTTGCAGGCACGACCAATACCACCGGGCTGAACGACATAGTCGTCTCACCCAATGGACTTACCGCTATCAACATTCAGTATGGCAACGACCTTTCGACAAATACATCGATGACTTCGCTGTTGGCGATGGACTTAAGTACCAAACTTTCCAAAGACTGTTCCATTTCACTCAACCACCACAATATTTCTGGTCGCCGGATGGGTCCATTTACTACTACATTCATGCCGAGAATAGAGCGACACTGCTCAGCGTCATGGTAGCAAGGCTGGGAAGAATCCGACGATCCGAAGAGATGCCGAGTTGGACTATGCATTGCCAATCAAACGTTGTGAGTGCTTTGAGTGGATGTCGGGAGATGAGTTTTGCGGCTTTCACATGCCAATATTTCTGATCAAGGCAAGTGTCAGTGCTTCATATACTGACTTCAACCTCGATAATCTCGACAATCATTCTCGGCTCAATGGTACAGCGTGCAAATAGCAAGCCAAAAAGACAGCAGCCTCATCAACGATCCAGATGGACCTCGATTGTTGAAGAGTCGCGCGTCAGAAAGTCCTTTGAGTCAAGGGTGATTGTTGTTTTTGCCTAGCACCTTTCACTTTTCAATATCTATTACTGTACTCGGACTCCATGCTCCGACTTTCACTTTTGACGCTTGTCACATGCGCTTATAGCGTATAAAAGCAAACTCATACCTCGCTCTCTTCGACAATCATCATTGGCTCAACGGTATGGCGTCTCAGTCGTCGAGTGGTCGATGCCGCGCCAGATGATCAGCTTCAACAATCAGACCAGGTGCTCAAACAGCCTGTCTCGAATGTTGGTGAAAGCCATGACCATTGAGCTGATGGCGATTGTCAAAATTTTGCAAAAGCCGGCCGCCCCACAAGCAACTACATATACTCAACGAAACCACTTTGCTCTCGAAGATCATCATTAGCTCAATGGTACGGCGTGTAAGTCATCGAGCAATCGGTGCTTCGTTAAGTCCACAGCTTCTTTGCTTATCGAGGCTTTCTGGCAGCCTCTGCATCGATGGGTGTGGATTTTGACTGTTGAGCTGATGGCGATTGTCAACATTTTGCTCTCCTTTTTGTAGAAGCCGGCCGCCTCACCAGCCACTACATATACAAAACGACTCTATTCCGCACTCGACAATCATCATTAGCTCAACGGTACGGCGTGTAAGTCGTCGAGCAATCGATGCTCCGCCAGCTGACCAACTTTGACCACTACTACAGGAATTTGACAGGCCTGCGTCCGGCGAAGTGGTAGTCGGGTTGCTATTGAGCTGATGGCGATTGTCAATACCTTTTGTTTTTGCTCTCGTGACCGAAGAAGATCCTATGAACGATCAAAGAATGCCGCATCCTCGACAATTATTATCGCGTCAAATCGATCTCTCATCAACGACAGGTCATCGTTGCGCTAAGGGCGTATGTTTTCGCTTTTGGTTACTCAAATCGATGACAGTATATATACTACAACTAAGTCTAAGCTTTCAACAATCATTCTCAGCTCGTTGGTAGCTCAGTCTGCAAGGCGTCCGTTGATACGGCGCATGATTGAGAAGGGCAGCCTAAGTCTCCATTGAGATCCAAAGGGCCCCATTCCGGCGAAGGCCTTGCCCGGTATCGTTGAGCTAAGGGCGATTGTTTCTGCCCTTTTTTGCTTGATCATCACACGAGATTGGAGTATAAATACTGATCACTTTCCTTGGAGTCTCGAACATCATTCTTAGCTCGATTTAGCTTAGTCTGTAAGGCGTCCGTTTATACGGCGCTTGATTGAGAGGGACCTTTGAATTCCCATCGAGGTCGAAACGACCTACATGTGGCTGTTCATCTTCCCTGGTGCCATTGAGCTGAGGGCGATTGTTTTGCTTTTTACTTAGCCAACATACGAGACGAGAGCATAAATGGTTATAAAGACTGCGAGGCTTTCAACAATTATTCTCAGCTCGATGCAGCTCAGTCTGTAAGGCGTTGTTCATTCAAATGGCGCATGATTGAGATAAGGCCTCCGAGTTGCCTATTGAGGTCAAAAAGACCTCCTTGAGTAGTGGCTCGAGATCCTGATATCGTTGAGCTGAGGGCGATTGTTCTGCTTTTGGCTCATCAATTTTTGATTCTCATTCAAGCAAGATATCGTTCTCGTGACGTGATCATGACTTTCAGACATCCCATGAACTCTCAAGCGCACCAGCTTCCACTTCCTCTCACTCCTCATCTCCCCCATTAGCTGTTCTAGGCCTTCTCGCCTCCTCCTCACTCATCATCCTGCCACCCTCAACAAATTCCGTCCCATACCTCAAATCAGAAGGACACAAATACGAAGGTCTCTGCAACCCCAAAAAGTAGCAAGTCGAAAAAGCCTTCCGAAACTGATTGAACGTATTCACCCAAGACCTGACACGGCCACTCATCGTTGTTGCATCCATGACATGCAGACCATCGACTTCAGCAAGGGCAGCAGTCGTATTAACAAGACCACCACAATTCCTCGCGATCACATCTGGCGTAAAGTCGAGCAACTGATGAGGCGAAGTAAAAAGCAAATGCCTGACGCCTTCCAATTGCTTCATATTCGGATCGATGACATTGTCAAGCAGTTTCGAAGATCGGCGGAGGACCAAGCATTTGACTTGCTTTGGATAGCGTTTGGCGATGTCGACGTATGCGGAGAGCTGGCCAGGAGTGGAGTCGTCGCCCATGAGAATGTACTGGCGGTTGGGGAATGTGTTCATGAGGCGCTCAATACCTGCGACTCGGGAAATGGTTGCGTTGACTAAACTCCAGGGACGGAAGTCGAAGGAGCCTAGCGGATAGTGATCCAGAAGGGCGGTGTATGCGGAATGCGACATTTCTGGGGCATCGGTTGAATAGTGGAAGTGGAGATCCTCGATATCGCTTTCTCTCCATCTTCTGAAGACTTCGGGCATGTTGAGCCATGGCTGGAAGGGATGTACGTAGGTGTAAAGACAGAGCCGCTTGAGATTCCAGCCCTCGGATTTCTTGAGGACATCGTCGAGGTCAGAGAGGATTGTGATGCCGCGATCGTTCAGGGGAATAATCTTGAAGGATTTTGTGGCCGATGGTATAGTCGACTTTAGGTTGAGAGGCGGATCACAGCCATCCACACGAAGTTGGGTAGCACTGTAGTCCAGCTGAAGCCCAGGAGGCAAGTCAATGAACGCATCGAAATGGCCGTAGAGATTGGTCGTGGTCCAGCTTTTGAACGCAGTGTCGTTCGCGATGATCGAAATTCCTGCTCCAGCGACAGAATGTGCGACGTATTCTCTTGACATCGCGGCCGGCGATGCAGGTGGCAGAAGTCGATCCCCACCAGTCAACATCAGGAAATTACGAAGCGTCTCACGGCGGTATGACCAGGATGAGCGACAATTGTCCAAAGCGTAGGCGAAGCCGGAGATGCGAAGCCTTCGTGGCTCTGTGGCAGACTGATTCAATCGCATATACTGCCCCCAAGTCGCAATCTCAAGTGCCTTGAAGTCATTATCATGAAGCTTATCAGGGCAAGAAACGTCCCCAATATTGTGAACTTTTCGTGACAGAAAATGGCGGAGCGGTGCGGTGGCGGCTTGTAGAAAGGTGCTGCGTTCGAGCTTGCCGCATTTGATCTGGAAGGGTGCTTCGGCGGCGACAGCACCGCAGAGGAGTAAAAGTACCCAGATCATGGTGGAAGTTGGGTGTATCGTGGAAGGGAGAAATGGTTGCCTTTCTAGCATGGGGCTCGTGAAAGGTTCGATTTCTAGTTTGCAAAAAAGTTGATGCAGAATGCAGTCGCGAATCAAATGGTTCATGAGCGAAGGACGATTGGCAGTCGCGACCACACTCACAACGGTTCGCTTGTCAGTTCGAGAATCGCGCAAGTCTACAGCAGTCAGCAGGATTCGAATGGCAAGTCGGTCAGCAGTCGAGACTGGAATATCTGCACAAGAATGAGAAAACGAGAGGGCTATGATTGCCATTGAGCGAAGTATGTATCAACCACGCAGTCGCGGAGACATTGCAGCCTAAGCCACAATCCTTTGCTCAACCTGTCTCCCAAAAAAAGCTTTTTTGCTGTTCTTCTTTCTACCAGTTCATCTTCCTTTCGCTCCTCTGCCGCCGGCATAGTGATTCGTGTATCCTTGTCAAGTCGAATGTTGTTGTCGTGCCCAAGCGAAAGAGTAGTCGCAAAGAAAGTGTTCCAGACTGATCCGGCATCTCCTGAGTGAGTGAAGAAGATGTGATCAACAAGGTCAATGTGACGAGCCAAAATTGTAGCGCTCGAGGAACGAGTAAAGTATGGCAGCTTCGTCTCAGGCAGAAGCTGTTACTGGATGTTGTCAAGATGTAGGTCCTGTGGGTCGGCAAGACCAAGAAAGATTTGTGGTCATGATACCTTGATACAAGTCGCGTGATCGTAAATGCTGTGTTGTGAAAGGTGTATGTGTGTCGTCTAGCACTCGGCTAGTAGTTGATCGACAGGATAAGTGTGTCGAAGAGTCGTCTCCGAAAGGAAAAAGGAGGTAGCGATGCAGTCGTCAAGGGCCAAGAATCCCTCAGGCCGTCGAGAACCGCCGCTCATGTCGAAACGTAAATACCGGAACGAAAGAACCGGGTATATCATCAGTCATGCCCATTAGTCAACGCCGAAAGTTGGCACGCCGGCCAACGGTTCATCCCTTTCTGGTCTGAACTCCCACCCAAACGCCATTCGATACTGCTACAGATTGCGCTAGATTGGTCGATATGCGACTCAGGATTTCTATGCCTGAGCCGCTGGCGGACCAGCTGGAGCCATCTGCTGCTGATTGGGCCGCTGCTGGTAGCCGCCTTGTCTCTGTTGGCCTTGGAAGCCATTTTGGTCGTAACGTTGACCGCCACCACCACCGCGTCCTCCTCGATAGCCACCTCGGCCACCGCGATATCCACCAGTGGTACGGTTGGCAGGATTTTGCAAGTCCTGTCCATTGCCCTGCTGTCTGCCTGGTTGTTGTTGAATTTGCTTCTGCTGTGGAGCAGTGTTGATTGGTCTGGGAATGTTCTCTGGTGCATCGTAAACGTAAAGCTTCTTGTCAATTGAAGCGGGGATGGGCTGGATCTCGGTGCCAAGTTCTTGCTCGATGCGATAGAGATTGAAGCGATCATCCCAGTTGATCAAGTTAATAGCTAGACCAAGATGGCCAAAACGACCGGAACGACCGATACGGTGGAGGTAGGTTTCCGCATTCTTCGGGAAGTCGAAGTTGATAACAACATTGACAGCCTGGATATCGATACCACGGGTGAGGAGATCTGAACATACAAGATTGCGCATGGCCCCATTGCGGAAGTCGTGGAAGACGCGGTTTCGATGCTGTTGCAGCATCTTTGCGTGAGAGTAGAAGCATGAGTAGCCAAGTTCTGTGATCTTCTTGGCGAGGAGCTCCACTCGAGTCGTGCTGTTGCAAAAGATGATGGACTGGTTGATCTGGAGACGGCTGAAGAGGGTGTTGAGGCAGTGCACCTTCTGCTTCTCCTCAACAAAAGCGTAGTATTGGGTGATACCGCGGAGTGTGAGCTCGTCCATGAGGTTAATTTCGTGTGGGTCAGTCATGTGCTTGTCCTTGAAATCCTTCACCACAACTGGGAAGGTGGCAGAGAACAACATGACCTGGCGATCCTTGGGGTGAAACTTGAGCAGCTGCTCGATAGTGACAGTAAATTCTGGAGACAGAAGCTTGTCTGCCTCGTCCATGACGAAAGTCTTGGCTTCTGAAAGATCGGCAACACCCTTTCCTGCCAGATCCAAAATACGACCAGGAGTTCCAACAACAATGTGTACAGCGTCATTCAATCGGATAATGTCATCGCGAAGACCAGTACCACCGGTGGTGACCATGACATTAATGCCAAGGTGCTTTCCAAGGGTCTTGCATACTTGAGAGGTTTGAAGTGCCAATTCTCGCGTGGGCACAAGGAGAAGGGCCTGAATTTTGTCTGATTTCGGGTTTATGCGTTCGAGATTAGGGATGACAAAGGCGGCTGTCTTTCCTGTGCCGTTCTTCGCTCGGGCTAGGATGTCGCGTCCAGTCAATGCCACGGGTATGGTCTCTTCTTGAATTGGTGAGGGCTTCTCGTATCCAGCTTCATATATGCCCATCAAGAGTTCTCGCTTGAGGTAGAAGTCCTCAAATTCTAAGCCCTTTGTCGCCGTCACGTCCTCGGTCTGCTGTCGCCCATCTTTCGGAGGTGCCTTGAGGCCCTGCTTGTAGTCGCCGGCTGGTGATTCATCGTTGAGCGTAGTGCTCTCGAGCTTGTCTGCAAGCCCTGACGCCATTGCGTGGGTGTTTTTGTGTGCGGCCTCGTGGAGGTAGTGAGGTGGAGTTTACTGCCCGGCGCCGATTCAGCTGTATGGGCTGGAGGTGTATTCGGAGTCCGTGAACACAAAGAGCTCAAGACGAGCAGCGCCTGAGAAGGTGCTCGCTGTCGTTCGATAGAGGTATGCCGCAGTCGGCAGGTGCGCTTCTCGTTCGCTTACTGCCTGCTCTTGTAGAGACAGGTGAGATATCTGGTGCGCAGAATTCAGTGAGCTTTCCTGGTCTCAGCCCAATCGCAATGTGTGTTCACGGAGGTGTGGCAGAGGCAATGGCTGGTCGATTGGCAATCGAACGCGTCGCGTTGTTGTGTAGTGTTTGAGCGTGGGGGCTGGGCCAGAGTGGTGCGTTCTGGTGTTGTTGTTGCGAGGTTTGGTGGTTAGATGAAGTCTCCAGTAGTCGCAGAGCTGTTTCAGCATTAGTCTCAGGTGCACAGACTGCCTTGGTACGCTATTCCCCTTCGGGGGCTTTACCGAAAGCAGTCTAAGAAAGTATCTAGGGGTTCTAGTAGATAGAACTTAGCTCTATAATTAATATTATTAAAACATATAAAAATAGGTGTTTCTAAATAGTCTAATAGTATCTAATAATATAACTAATAGATAGAATAGTAGAAAAGTATCTCTCTATAGTAGAAATTAATATTAAAGATATAAAAAGGTACTAGTATATCTAGTAATTAGATTTAAGTAGAGAGTAGTATATTTCTATAAAAATAATACTTTTTAAAAGCTTAGATAGCTTTTAGATAGATTAGGAATATATAGTCTAAGCTAGAAAGTTAAGAAATTAAATACTAGAAGTATATACTCTAAGCTAGAAAATTAAGAAATTAAATACTATAAACTCTAGAATAGTAAACCTAGAAGCTCTAAATACCTATTAGTCGCTCTTAGTATTACTATATATCGAGGCTATATCGCTAGAACTATTATACTAATAGTCTAGCTTATTAGTATCTTCTCTAGTCTAATCTAGCTTATACTTCTTAATAAGGGCTAAGTAGTCTTAAGAAGCCTTATTAAAAGTATACTTAAGGTATCTAAGGACTCTAAGGCTACTATTATCTAAATTAATAGCTATAGAAACTATTATTATTAAAGTATACTCCTTCTAGTACTAGACTAAGAAGTCTAGTAGGTTAATAAAACCTATCTCTCTTAGATAGAGAATAGATACTAGATCTACTAGAGTTAGTAGATATAGTAGATCGTATATATAATTAAGATTAGTAGTAGAGATAGTATCTAATAAGCTAGATATATTAAAGGGCGCGACTAGTATCCTTATAAACCTATCCTTTTACTTAGTCTTAGAGTTATACTTATAGCTACTTAGAGCCGTATATCTAATCTTTAGGATACCGAAGATAGTAGAATTAGAGTATCTAGTAATACTATCTAGGTTTATATAGTTTAGATAGCTATACTTCTAGATAAAGTCTATCTTCTCCTTATTATTATCTAGCTTCTTAGCTATTCGGATATAAGAGTACTCGATAAAGAGATTATTCTTTAGCTCTATCTTAGTACTATAGACTATATAGTAGGCTTTAGATATTATCTAGTCTTAATAGTAGAGATCGCCTATAGGATCTACTATAGATATATAGTAGCCCTAGTAGTAATATATTACTAGATAAGCTAGATAGTAGACTAAGATATAGATCTTAAAGGTAGTACTCTAACTAGAGACGAAGATACTAGCTAGTAGAGTAGAGTAAGGCTTAATCTTATAATTATTATCTAATATCTAATAGACGTTAGCGATCGTCTAATTAAGCTTTAGACTATTCGGACTAGGCTTCGGAAGTATAGTATTTAGCGCCTTAATAGTCTAAATACTAATCTAGCGGTTTCGATAGCTCTACTAGACTCTAATCTAGTACTTATAGAACTCGTAGTACTCGTCCTTATCGTTAAAGCTAATAGTCGCTATACTAAACTAGTTATTCTAGATAGTATTAAAGAGCTATACCTAGTTCTTATTTTTTATCTTTTTACTACTATCTAGATTAAGTAGATAGACTAGCTTAACTAGAAGGACGTATATAGCTACTAGAGTAGCTAGAATAGCTATAGAAGAGGAAGCCTTTAGAGGTATAGTAATAACTTACTAGTAATAGATTAGCTTATCTCTAGAAAAGTTAAAGTAGACTAAGCCGTTAGATAGGCCTTTAGGTAGCTTAAACTTATAGATAGAAGTAGAGATACTTTAAAAACTTAAAGTCTTAAAGAAGTAATAGGTACTAGTATAACTAGAGTACTACTAAAGGTTCTAAAGAGAATATAAAGATATAGAGGCTAGAAGGATAGTCTAAAGTAGTATCTAAGAAGGCTAATAGTAACTAACTATACTAAAGGTTAGTTAGTAGTAGTAGAAAGAAGAGAAGGTTAATAATCGAGTTTAAAGTTCCTTAAGAATACTAGTACTATATCTAACCGCTTAACCGGTAAGATAGCTTCTAGATAGCGGTAGTAGAGTAGAAGGATAGTATAACGTATCTAGATAAGCTTTAAGCTATTAGAAGGATTAGATAGTAGTATATATATATATATATATCTAATTAAGACTAGTAAAGAGATAAGTAAAGGATCTAGCGGAAGGTACTAGTAACGATCTAAAGATAATCTAGGCTCGCTAAAAGTACTAGCGACGATAAAATAATAGATAGGTTTACTAGATAGTAGTAGGGTATTTACCCTAAGAAGAGTAGGTTATTAGGGAATAATTATTAAAAGTCTAGAGATTTAGATAGTCGACTAAAAGCTCTCTATAAAACCTAGTTCTTCTAAGAAATCTTCTTTTAGTTTATATAGTTCTACCTCTTTATTTTAATTAAGATCGCTTCTATCGTTTACTAGTCCTATTAGACTAGATATAAGCTCGGTCTCTATAAAGTACTCTAGACTAGAGTTATCTAGTAGATCTAGAAGGATATCTTCGATATTATAAAGTATCTAATTAGGCCTAATAAGTCTCTCGTACTACTAGACGATATTTTTATTAAATCTATCTAATCTAGATATACTATTAACCTCCTTTATAAGATTCGTAATACTAGTTATAATTAAATCTATAGTATAGAAAGGAAACTCCTAATCTTCTAGAATCTAGAGTCTAGTCTAGAGTATTTTCTAATATAGGATATTTACTAGATCGTAGATTTCCTCTATAGCCTTTTATAAGGCGTATTTTATATCCGTTCTCTTACTAAATCTAGCCTCTATCTAGTTATATAGATAGCTAGTAAAATTAGCTAGAAGGATATATTCTTCTAGGTTCTACTTAATACTAAATACTCTATTCTATCTAGAATTTAGTAGATTCTTTAGAAATAGGTTTAGCTATTTATTAGCTCGATTAATCTTAAACTAGCTATCTTCTCTCTCTATAAAATTAATTAACCTATTAGCTAGAATTGCCCTCTAGAGCTACTAATCTACTACTAGACTATCTAATAACTATTTTATCTATAGTATAATAAAAGTATAGTTCTTAATAATCTAGTATAGAAGATAAGGATATAGCGGTCGATAATATATCTAAGAAGGCTAATATTAGTATACTTAATAGTATAGTATAGTAGTTAATATATCTTAGTAATCTAGAGGAACCTAATATTCGTCTAGTACTTCTCGTTACCTTATAGATCTAGATACTATATAGGCTTCCTCTTCTTCTTCTTCTTCTTCTTCTTCTTCTTCTTCTTCTTCTCTAGCTTATTAGATATATATCTAATAGGCTATTAGTAGTACTTCGCTTTAGCTAAGTCTTCTATAGGATCGACTATCTAGAAGATCTAAGCTACCTTAGAAAATACTACTTTATATATCTTATTAACTAGACGAAGGAAGAATTCTATATTATATTAGTCTAGAAGCTTACTAACTTCTTCTCTAGATATATTCTAAATATCTAAGATTTTATATAGGAATACTAGTATTCGAGCTATAAAGCTATCTATTACTAGATACTCTAGATAGCTATATAGTAGCTAGAAGAAAGGATAGATCTTCCTTTCTATTAACTTATAATAAATAGAAAGTATAGATTTACTTTCTATACTATCTAGTCTATCGAAGTTATTATAGATAGCCTATATTAGATATATTTTTAGATAGAAGAGTTCCGGTATTAATAGTAGCTAGATCGACTTATTAAATTCGTCGTTATTCTATATAGTATCTTTCTAAAAGACTCGTATATTCTAAATAGATTTCTAATCGCTATAAACTAGTCTAATGTATCTAGACTAGTTATATAGTAGAATATTATATTCGTTATTAAGTAAGCGGTAGTAAAGAACTTTAGTACTTCTAGTTACTTTAGCCTATCTAGTACGTTCGTCTATAGCTCCTCTACTATTTCTAGTATAGGTTTCTTTATAGCCTCTAGTTTTTTTAGCTTCTCTAGTCTATCTAGTATAGTTATCTATAGCTCCTCTATCCTTTCTAGCTAGAATTTCTTTATAGCCTCTAGCTTCCTTAGCTTCTCTAGCTTATTTAGTCTAAACTTCCTCTAGTACTTTACTATATCTAGTATTCGAAGCTTTAGATCCTCTAGTCTATCTAGTCTTAGCTCTCTAAGCTACTCTTTCTATTCTAATAGCTTAACTTTTAGCTACTCTTCTACTTCTAGTTCTAGATTAGCTAGATACTTTAGCTACTATAGCTCTTACTCTATCCTCTTTTTTAACTTACTTAGTTATATTCTTTAGATATAGCTAGTTTTCTAGAATATATTCTAGAATCCTATATATTCTATTATATAATCCCTCGTTTTTAAATACTAACTATAAAGATATATAAACGGATTTTTAGGGCTTTAGTCGATCGATAATAGATATCTAAAGGAATTCTAATATCTTAGACTAATCTAGATCCTCGCTATAGAGCTTATATATCCTTATAATCGCTTCCTAGTAGACCTAGTAATACTAGAAGTAATAAAGTACTTAGAGATCTTTATAGTAATATCGTCGTATTTATTCCTATCTATACTAAGAATATAGTATAACTAGAGCTTCTAGTCCTTATATAGTATATCGATAGATAAGCTAGATTATAGTATTTTAATAGATTTAAATAGCTTTCTAGTCGTAAAGTATATTAGATTATCCTTCTAATTATATCTATATTCTCTAGATTATATATAATAGTCGTAGTTATTAAATACGATATAATAGCTCGGGTCCTAGCTAAACTAGGTAATCTAGCGCTTTACTAGATTATATAGCTTCTTATTTATAGTATAAATCGTCTACGGAAGTATATAGATTCTTAGATCCGCTAGTATACTTAAGATACGACGTTTCGTATCCTATAACTAGAGATATATACTAATCTAGTATAGTATTATATTTATAGATCGCGTACTAATATATCTAGTAAGTATAGATATAAGTATAACTATCTTTCTATTAATTATCTATACTAATACTATCTAGCGTATCTAAAGGATACTATAGAAGAATCTATTTATCTAGGATATATAAGACTCTATAGCCTTCTATATAGACTAATAGTTTAGATCTTTAGATAGTATCTCGTAATTCTAGTAGCTAAACTCTTACTAGTAGTATTAAACGGCGTCTATAATCGTCTAAGTATATATTAGCTCGCCTATCTTTATTTAGTTACTTAGTAACCGTATTTCTTTCCTTAGGATATTCTAATAGAGCTAGGTTCTATCTAAAATCTATACTACTACTCGTTTCGCTATTTCTAGATTCTAAAGAATATTCGCTAACTTCCTAGCTCTTATAGACGTTATCTCCGCTTACTAGAAGAGATCTAGAGTCTTTTCTATATAGATATACTATTTAATAAAATCTAATATTATTAGATTTATCTAAGTAGTCTATCTAACGAGCTCGTCTATCTTCTAGCGAAGCGATCGACTAATAATCTCTCTATTTTTCCTAGTTTTACTAGTATATCGATAGGCCGGTATCTAGACTAGTCTAGTAGCGTTTATAGTCGATTCGATAGACTTTATAATATAGAAAGTAGACGGCTATATCTATATACTCTAGTAGTATCTAGATTACTCTAGAACCTATATCTAGGATATTTTTACTAGTATATAGTATATTATAATATTACTAGGAAACGTCTAAGGTTACTAGATTACTAAGAAGCTAGTCTTAGTAAATAATAATATTACTAGTTAACTTAAACTATTAAAATAAATAATATTAGTATTAGTAAAGCGCTTAGACTTCGTAGATAGTATTAAAAAAGTATTCTCTATATAGGAAATAAGGAAATTATATCTAATAAGCTATCCGGTATACTAGAAAATATATTAGTAAGCGATATATTTCTAGACGATCTATAAATCTATTTAGACTATTTATATACTACTAGATCTAATCTAATACTAGAGGGACATCTAATTCCCTTTTCTTCTTCTTCTATTTAAACTAACTATCTATATAGCTTCTTCTAGCTCGACTAGTAGGTTTCTAGGCGACTTTTATAGTATTAGAGATAATACTTTTCGCTTTCTTTCTCTCTAAGTATTTAGTATAATATCTATAAATACTAGCTATAGTATTAGTAGTCTAACTTTATACTAAGATTTCGAAGATCTAGCTAGCGATCGAACTAGTATTAATAAAGATATAGTTAGGTCTAAATAGAATAATAGCTCGCTTCCTTATAATTAGGAGCTTTATTTAGATATAATCTAGCGCGATATAGATAGTCTAGCTACGACTAGTAACTTATCTACCTTATCTCTTTCTATCTACTTTATAGCTCGCTCTATCTCTCTTTTAGCTTCTCTAGTAGCTCTAATTCTTTTAGCTTCTTCTTTCTACTATCTCCGAAAGCTAATTATAAGATATCTAGTAGTCCCTAGGCTCTATAGTAGCTTATATAATATTATTTAGGTAGTCTAGAACTATCGCTTCTATAATAGCTTTCTTAACTATTCTATCGAATCTAGAATAGTTAGAGAAGGATCTATACTATATTCTTATATAAGCTAATCTAGGATTCTATATAGAACGATCGAGCCTAGAATAGCTAGAAAGACTAAATCCTTCTAGACGGTTCTAGTCTATTTAGACTCCTAGCTAATTAGCTTAGTTTTAATATTCTTCTTTAATAGTATAAAATCGATATAAATATCTAGTATACTAGCCTACTACTAGATATAGAGTATTACTAGTATTCGATCTAGGGAGTAGATATTATAATATATTTATACTAGCTAATCTAGCTCCTAGTTGAATATCTAAAGGATAATCTTATACTAGTAGTCCCTAGATCTAGTATTAATAAAGTATCGAAGAGTATATTCTAGTATAGCTCGCTTATCTAACTATAACCTCTAGCGCTTATTAGCTATTTTAGATAGCTTAGCTTATATCGAGGGCTTATCCTATAAGATCTCCTATATATATACTAGACTAGATCGACTAGATAGCCTTACTTAGGTTTTAGACTCGCTCTAGCCTAAAGTCTAATCTTCGATTAGTAGAATAAATACTTCTTTACTATAACGATTAGATATCCTAACTATACGCCTAGCTCGCTAGAATATCGTTCTTATACTACTATTTCTAAGTAATTAATACTATATAATTCGCTTATAATCTAGAATATCTATCCTAAGCCCTAAAGCTTTAATAGTAAATAGAATATAAATCTAGAAGTCTAGCTACTAGAATTCCTATATAATATTCGCCTAAGTTCGCCTAGCTATTCTACTATAGTAGATACGATAAATCTAATAGAGCTATCGAGTACTAAACTTACCTAGCTATCTATATTAAATAAACTAGTATATCTAATCGGTAGTAGTACCTAGACTAGACTAGCTATTAATAAAAACGATAGTCTTCTATAACTACTAGAGTACTACTAGACTATTATTAAATATAATTCTCTTAGTTAACTAATTTAATATACTATAATATATAAAACTACTATTAGGAATTATATAGACTCTTATTAGAATCTCTAGACGATTAATCGAATACTATAGTATATATATCCTTTTAGTAACTCGAAATCTAGCTCTATCTCTAGTATATCTAAGTATTATCGGGTCTAGTATCGCTAAGTAGCTAAATATCTTTACTAAGCTTCTTACTAGACTCTTTAGCTATTTTAGTTAAGTATATTCCTTTCGAAATATACTATCCTCTATATCCTATTACTATATAAGATAAAATTTATCTATAGCTATTAGTCTTAGTATCTAGCGAAACCTAGGCTTATTCTAAAGCTTCCTAAACTAGTTCTAGAGTACTATTTCTAGACTAAGTATAATATAAGTAAATTTCCCTATATAGAGGTCTTTCTAGTCTCGTCTAGAGAGTATAGCTTTAGTATCTAATATAAATAAGAGTAGATTTCTACTAAGTCGCTAGATACGTTTAGACTACTCTAGACTAATCTAATTTAATAGTAAAATAATAATTACTATCCTCTATATTATTAATAGCTATATCTAGAATACTAGACTCTTTCTAGCTAATATCTTTATAATCTAAATAGTATTAATAATCTTATAGATAAGCTAATATAGTATCTCTATCTACTCTACTCTTAGTACGAATAGATATATCTAGCGATATACTAGCCTAATTAGACGCTCTTTACTCGATCCTACTATTAGTTTCTAGATAATACCTTCGATTCTCTTTAACTAGATATACTTCTAGAGCTCCTTCCGGATCTTTAGAAAGGTCTAGCCTTTAGCTAGACGGAATAGCTAGTCTTATATATTAGCTAAGAATAGTTCGATTCTATTACTCTCTACTAAGGCCTAGTCGATCTAGTTATTACTAATACTAAGAGTAGATCGAATATTATAATAACGAACCTTCTTCTAAAAGATCTAATATACTAACTAATATCTCTTAACCTCTACTATATTATTATCTATATATACTAAAGTATCGCGTATTTAATTATATAGATATTATCTATATTCCTAGTCTATTATAGTATCTAGTCTACTAAAAAGTATCTATAGCTCTATCTAATCGCTCTATTTATTATTAGAATATATAGTCTAGTTAGTAACCTAGTAAGAGATACTAAGATAGGCTAGATTATATAATTATAATTATATAACTAATCTAAGCTAACACCTTTTAGATTTAGCCCTAACCTATAGAAAACAATAATATACTTACTATTCCTACTTTGGCCTCTACTACTCCTTATAGCTTCTATTATACTTTATAATCTATTTATACCTATCGGCCCTCCTTAGCTCGATAGGTTATAAGCCCGGGTTTGTAACTATAAGGTAGAAGACTAAAGTAGTATAGGTTACTCCTAAACCTATAAGTCTAGTCCTAGAAGGAAGAGGCAAAATAGGAGAGGGAGACTCGAGGTAGACCTATATATATTATATAAAGAAGCTCTATATATATAAGCTATAAAAGAACCTAGTAAGGCATACTTGCTTAAAGCGTATTAGATCGCTTAGAGTATAAAGGGAATAGATAAGCCTAGGTCTTAAGTACTATTAGATAAGCCTTAGATTTAGTACTTAGTACTACTAATACCCTAACCTATAGGTTATAATAGTTAGGAAGGACTTAAGGAAGTTATTAGCCCTATAGAGTAGGAATCTATACTAAGTTTTTAGTAACCTTTAAAACTAAGAGGCTTAGTAGAGCTAGGGATCTATAACTAAGGAAGATAGCTATCTAGAAACTATTATTTTTAGACTAAAGAAAGAGCTTGTTTCTAGAGTTTATTTAGATTTAATTTATAGAAGAAATTATAGATTAAGAAGGAGGAGTTAGTAAAAGAAGGGCTATACTAATCTTAATAAGAGAGAATTATAAATTATAGTTTAAGATAATTAGGATATACCTAATAAAGCTAAAGGTTAAATAGGTACTAAATAAAACAGTCCTTAGTATCCTAATATCTATACTATCTAAGTATATCTTAATAATATTATTAGAATTACTATACTAGTTAATTAGAAGAGTAAGTTATAAGGTTTATAATATAATAGTATTATATAAAATGTTTATCTATATTTTAGAAGATAACTAGGATAAATATTAAGAGCTTAAATATATAAGATATCTATAGATATAGGTAAAAGGAAAATATAAGAGGAAGCTTTAGATAATAGGAAGAAGCTTACTCTAATAGTATATTAATTTTAGTATAGAAGAAGGCTAAACAGTTAATAAAGTATAGTAAAGCCTAAGTAGTATAGCTAGGAAGGTAGTATTAATCTCTCTATAGTTTAAGGAAATTAAGACTAAGGAGAGAAGGATTTAATAGCTTCTAGTAGCCCTTCTAGAATTATTTAGTACTATTAAGGATAGAATAGATCTAAGATAGGACCTAAGCCTATAAGATATTCTTAGTATCCTAAGAGAAAAATAGGAATAGATAATAAGATAGGAGATAGCTATATTTACTAAGAAAAGAAATTAGATAGGTAGGGATTTATTATATTTCCTATATAAAGGAAAGTACTAGATTAGAGAATACCCTAACCTAGATAAGGTAAAAGTAGCTATTAAGCTAAAGTAGAGCTATAGAATAGTAAAGAAATAATCCCTATCTAGAGCTAGGAGGGGATCTTTACTAAACAAAGAGCAACTTAAAGAAATAGTAAAGAAACTAAGCCTAAGAATATAATCCCTAGAAAAGAGGACTAGGAAACTATCTTCTAAAAAGGCCTATATAGTATAAGATATAGAGGTACCCTCTAAACTATCTTCTCCCTCTAAGAAGGAAGATATAGATAAGGTAGCTTATTTAACTATTAAAGCAAAAGGCAAGTATAGGCTATCTAAATAGCTACTTAACTCTTATACTTCTACCTATATAACTAACTAGGAATTACTCTTTAGAGATATAAAACCTCTTAAAAGGAAGAAGTAGATTAAGGTTAGAGATAGCTATCTAATAGCTATATATATTAGAAGTATAGTTATAGATAGGAGGAGAGGAAAACAGATTATATTAAAAGGTATTCTCTTTATACCTAGGCTTAGAGTTAATCTTATTTCTTAGAACTAATTTAGTAAGTAGTTTAGTATTTAACTACTAAAATTTATACTTTATTTACCTAATAGGAAGCTAGTTATCTAGATAAGGCTTTTAGGAGGAGTACTATTTATTAAAGAAATTAGCTAAGACCTAGATAAACTTATATACTAGTATATTTCCTAGGATTTAATAAAAAATAATACCTATACCTTTATAGCCTAGACTAATTAGGATTAGTAGGAGCTATAGTATAGAAGAGTTAGATACTTTAGAGAAGGACTTCTAAGAGACTTTTATAAAGTTACTAACCTAAAGGAAAAAATTCCTATCCCTATAAGATACTAGCTCTATAGAGTATATTCTTTAGCTAAAATAAAGAAATATAGAGGAAAGGAAATAGAGAGAAAGCTAACTAGACTTTCCCTTATTTTAATTAATATCTATAAACCTTTACCTATCTTAAGGCTAGGTTTTAAATAGTAGCTTAAGATTATTAATAACTTCTTAAAAAAGAAATAGGTATTCCTATTAAAGTTAAGAGAAGATATAGTAGATATACTATAGGAATAGAAAAGAAAAGCTAAACTATAATTAGGGAATCCGCTTTAGGTAGTAAGAAGTAATAGGGTAAGAGAATTACTTATATTATTTAAGTAGTAGGAGAAGGAATCTAGAATCTCCTACTATATAACTAAAGTATATAACTCAATCTAAAATAGAGTTATAGAAAGGTTAATCTAGATATCTAAGGAATATATTAGGACAATACTTAAGGAATCAAATATACTAGTTAAATTCTAGCTAGAAGTATTAGATACCTATACTATTATAAGAAATGCCCTTCTAAATAGGCTAGATATAGATAGACTTAAGGTTTTACCTAATAAAGCCTTTACTAGAAAGAAACCTTCTATATTATACTTTAAGGTTTAGGGATATAGAGTAGTTATATATATAGATACTAAATCTTAGCTAGTTAGGATAAGGTTAGACAAACTAATAAATAGAGGAAAGGATACTATATTTATTAGATATATACCTAATATATCTAAGATATAGCTATTCTAGGAGCCTAATATAAAGGCTATAAGAGTATATAATAATACTATCTAGTTTAAGGATAAGAAAGGAAGGGATATAACTTTAAATATTCCTAGACTTAACTAGCTAAGCTATACTCTAGCTAGAAACCTAGTTAGTAGACTAGTAAGAAAGGAGAAACTAGATCTAAAACTACTATAAGTTTAGCTACCTCTACTACTAAAGGATAAGGACTAATATTAGGTAATAGATAATCTAGAAAAAGAAAAAGAAAAACATAAATAGTAGGCTCTAAATTAGAGCTAAGAGGAACCTTAGTAAGACAACTAGAATATCTATACTTAGGAGGAGAATTTAAAGAGAAGAAGATTAATCTTTAATAAAGGGTTAAGAGAAGAAAGAGTTTATAGTATAATTATAAGATTAACTATATAGAAGAGACTAAGAGAATTAGAGGATAATAATTTCCCTAAGGCTAAATATTATAGAGCCTTTATCTACCTAATAAAAGATCTAGATCTAAGTATAGATTAGGTAGATAAACTTCTAGAGTATATTTATAAGGTTATATTCCCTACTTTTATACTAGGGATTATATAAAGATAGGAGGTTCTAATTCTAAGAACCTACTAAGAGGCAATATAAGATCTAAAATAGGGTTGTATATAGGAAGAGGCAATCTAGAAAGAACTAATTATACTTAGAAGTAACTATATCTAGGATTAGGTAGTTCTACTAAAAGGAGTAAACCTAGTTACCTTAAAATAGATATTTAATATAAAGAGACTAATTAGTAGAGTAATTAATAAGTTTAAAGTAAGACTAGTTATAAGGGGATTTTCTTAAAAGTTTAGGGTAGACTTCTAAGAGACATTTATACTAATAGTTAGGTATAATATACTTAGGGTATTTATAGCTACTATATATAAAAAAGATCTAGAACTATACTAAGTAGATATAAACAATACATTTACTAAGAGTATCCTATAAGAAGATATCTTTATAATTCCCCTACTAGGTATAGAAATCCTATAAGGTATAGCTCTAAAAATTCTAAGGAGCTTATATAGCCTAAAACAAGTAGTAAGAGACTAGAATAAGCTATATATCTTAAAGCTAGAGAAAATAGGATTCTACTAGTTAGAGGTAGACCTATATTTACTTATCTATAAAGGAAGGAACCTAATAGTTTTAACTTATATAGATAATATTCCTATTATAGTACTAAAGCTAGAAGATATTCTTTAGTTTAAGAAGGAACTAAGTAAGGTATTTAAAATCAAAGACCTAGGTAAACTAACTAAAATTCTTAGAATAAAGCTTACTAGAGATAGAAAGAATAGTACTCTAAAGCTAGACTAAGAGTACTATATCTAGGAAAACCTTACAAAGTTTAGAATAACTAAAGAAATAGCTTACCTAACCTTATTACTACTTAATAGCTATAAAAGTCTAAGGAAATCTAACTTAGAGGAAGAAAGGTATAATAAGACTAAGTACTAAAGTTAGAATAGTATATAGATATAGCTAATAACTATAATAAGACCTAATATTGCTTTTACTCTTAGGAGACTTAGATTATATATATTAGATCTATCTAAGAGATATCTAAAAGCACTTAGGAAACTAGCTAAGTACCTAAGATTATTCCTAAGCCTAGGTTTAATATTTAGGAGGGGAGGAGGAAAGCTAATAGGATATTTAGACTCTAATTATATAATAGATAAGGCTAATAGAGTCTTAATCCTTAGAAGTATCTTCTTTCTCTATAGGTTACTAGTTTCTTAGATAAGTAAGAAGTAAAAGTTAGTTACTATATTAACTATAGAAGCTAAGTATATAGTAATAAATATATATATAAAGCAATCTTAGTTCCTAGTAGTACTCCTAAGGGAGATAGACTATATATAGTTAGTAGGAGAATGTTTATTTTAACTATTAATTAAAGGAAATTCTAATATAGTAAATAAAATTAGTGTTAGAATATACAGTCCAGTTGGTAACCTGGCAACGGATGCCAAGGCAGACTGGATTACATGATAATGGTCATGTGACTAGTCCAAGCTGACACCTTTCAGGTTCAGCTCCAACCTGTAGATAACAACAACACACTTGCTGTTCCTACTTTGGCCCCTACTACTCCTTGTAGCTTCTGTTGCACTTTATGATCCATTTATACCTGTCGGCCCTCCTCAGCTCGACAGGTTATGAGCCCGGGTTTGCAACTACAAGGTAGAAGACCAAAGCAGTACAGGTTACTCCTAAACCTATAAGTCCAGTCCTAGAAGGAAGAGGCAAAACAGGAGAGGGAGACTCGAGGTAGACCCACACACATTACACAAAGAAGCTCTGTGTATATAAGCTGTGAAAGAACCTAGTGAGGCACACTTGCTTGAAGCGTGTTGGATCGCTTAGAGTGTAAAGGGAACAGATAAGCCTGGGTCTTGAGCACCATTAGATAAGCCTCAGATTCAGCACTCAGTACTGCCAATACCCTGACCTGTAGGTTGTGACAGTTAGGAAGGACTTGAGGAAGTCATTGGCCCTACAGAGCAGGAATCTGTACCAAGTTTTCAGTAACCTTCAAAACTGAGAGGCTTAGCAGAGCCAGGGATCTGCAACCAAGGAAGACAGCTATCCAGAAACTGTCATTTTCAGACTGAAGAAAGAGCTTGTTTCTGGAGTTTGTTTGGATTTGATTTACAGAAGAAATCATGGATCAAGAAGGAGGAATTGGCAAAAGAAGGGCTGCACCAATCTTGACAAGAGAGAATCATGAATTATGGTTCAAGATAATCAGGATGCACCTGATAAAGCTGAAGGTTGAATGGGTACTGGATGAAACAGTCCTTAGCACCCTAGCATCTACACCATCTGAGCATGTCTCAACAACATCATCAGAATCACTGGACTGGTCAATCAGAAGAGCAAGTTACAAGGTTCACAATGCAACAGCATTGTATGAAATGTTCATCTGCATTTCAGAAGATGACCAGGGTGAATGTCAAGAGCTTGAACATGCAAGGCATCTGTGGATGTGGGCAAAAGGAAAATATGAGAGGAAGCTTCAGGCAACAGGAAGAAGCTTGCTCCAACAGTACACCAATTTCAGCATGGAAGAAGGCCAAACAGTTGATGAAGCATGGCAAAGCCTGAGCAGCATAGCTAGGAAGGCAGTGTCAATCTCTCCACAGTTTAAGGAAATCAAGACTGAGGAGAGAAGGATTCAACAGCTTCTGGCAGCCCTTCCAGAATCATTCAGCACCATCAGGGATGGAATAGATCTGAGACAGGACCTAAGCCCACAAGATATTCTTGGTGTCCTGAGAGAAAAACAGGAACAGATGACAAGACAGGAGACAGCTATGTTTGCCAAGAAAAGAAATCAGGCAGGTGGGGATTCATTATGTTTCCTGTGTGAAGGAAAGCACTGGATCAGAGAATGCCCCAACCTGGACAAGGCAAAAGCAGCTGTCAAGCCAAAGCAGAGCTACAGGGTAGCAAAGAAACAATCCCCATCTAGAGCTAGGAGGGGATCTTCACCAGACAAAGAGCAACTCAAAGAAATGGTGAAGAAACTGAGCCTGAAGATACAATCCCTAGAAAAGAGATCTAGGAAGCCATCTTCCAAGAAAGCCTATGCAGCACAAGATGCAGAGGCATCCTCTGAATCATCTCCTCCACCTGAGGAAGAAGATATTGATGAGGTAGCTCATTCAACTGTGGAGGCAAAAGGCAAGTACAAGCTATCTGAATGGCTGCTTGACTCTTGTGCTTCTGCCCACATGACTGACCAAGAATCACTCTTCAGAGACCTGAAGCCTCTCGAGAGGAAAAAGTGGATCAAGGTTGGGGGTGGCTACTTGACAGCTACACATGTTGGGAATGCAGTAATGGGTGGAAGGAAAGGCAAACAGATTGTATTGAAAGGTGTTCTCTTTGTACCTGGGCTTGGAGTCAATCTTGTTTCTTGGAACCAATTCAGCAAGCAGTTCGGTGTTCAACCACCAAAATTCACACTTCATTCACCTGATGGAAGGCCAGTTGTCCAGACAAGGCTTTCAGGAGGAGTACCATTCATTGAAGAAATCAGCCAAGACCTGGATGAACTTGCATACATATGCATTCCCAGGATTCAGTGAATGAAAATGCCTGTGCATTTGCAGCTCAGACTGACCAGGATCAGTGGGAGCTGTGGCATAGAAGAGTTGGACACTTTGGAGAAGGACTAGTAAGAGACCTTCACAAAGTAACTGACCTGAAGGACAAAAATTCCTGTCCCTGCAAAGCATCAGCCTTGTAGAGTGTGTTCTCTAGCCAAGATGAAGAAACACAGAGGCAAGGAGACTGAGAGGAAGCCTGCCAGGCTCTCCCTTGTTTCAATTGATATCTGTGGACCATTGCCTGTTTCAAGGCTTGGTTTCAAATGGTGGCTTGAGATTGTTGACAACTTCTCAAGAAAGAAGTGGACCAGTCCACTAAAATCAAGAGAAGATGCAGCAGACACCTGCAGGAATGGAAAAGAAAAGCTGAACTGCAATCAGGGAATCAGCTTCAGGCAGTAAGAAGTGATGGAGCAAGGGAATTGCTTTCGTTACTTAAGCAGTGGGAGAAAGAATCTGGAATCTCCTACCACACAACTGAGGCATACAACTCAATCCAAAATGGAGTTGTAGAAAGGTCAATCCAGACATCTGAAGAACATGTTAGGGCCATGCTTGAAGATTCAAATATGCCAGTTGAATTCTGGCCAGAAGCATTGGATGCCTGTACTGTTATAAGAAATGCCCTACCAAATGGGCCAGATTTTGATGGATTCAAAGTTTCACCTGATGAAGCTTTCACTGGAAAGAGACCTTCTGTATCACACTTCAGGGTTTGGGGATGCAAAGCAGTTGTGTATATGGATGCCAAATCTCAGCCAATTGGGATGAGATCAGACAAGCTAATGAACAGGGGAAAGAATGCTGTGTTCATTGGATATGTGCCTGATACATCCAAGATGTGGCTGTTCTGGGAGCCTGACATGAAGGCTATAAGGGCTCACAACAATGCTGTCTGGTTTGAGAATGAGAAAGGAGGGGATATGACCTTGAATGTTCCCAGACTCAACCAGCCAAGCCAAGCCCCAGCAAGAAACCCAGTTGGCAGACCAAGAAAGGAGAAACTGGATCTGAAACCATTACATGTTCAACTGCCTCCACCACCAAAGGACATTAAGCAATATCAGGTGATAGCTGATCCAGAAGAAGAAAACAAGAATGAAAAACAGCAGGCTCCTAATCAGAGCCAAGAGAAACCTCAGCAAGACAACCAGAATGTCCAGGCTCAGGAGGGGAATTCAAAGAGAAGAAGATCAATTTCTGATGAAGGGTTAAGAGAAGAAAGAGTTCATAGTATGACCACAAGATCAACTATGCAGAAAAGACCAAGAGAATCAGAGGATGAAGAACTCCCTGAAGCAAAACATCACAGAGCCTTTATCTGTATGATGAAAGACCTGGATCCAAGTATGAACTGGACAGAAGAACTTCTAGGGTGTGTCTATGAGGTTGCATTCCCTGCTTTTGCACCAGGGATTGCACAAAGACAGGAGGTTCCAATTCCAAGAACCTACCAAGAGGCAATACAAGATCCAAAATGGGGTCACATGTGGGAAGAGGCAATCCAGAAAGAGCTGATTGCACTTGGAAGCAACCATACCTGGGATCAGGTAGTTCCACCAAAAGGAGCAAACCTGGTTACCTCAAAATGGGTGTTTGATGTGAAGAGACTAATCAGTGGAGCAATTGACAAGTTCAAAGCAAGACTGGTTGCAAGGGGTTTTTCCCAGAAATTTGGGGTAGATTTTCAGGAGACATTTGCACCAACAGTAAGGCATGACACACTCAGGGTGTTTATGGCTGCTGTATGTGAGAAAGACCTGGAATTGCACCAAGTGGATGTGAACAATGCATTCACTGAAAGTACCCTACAGGAAGATATCTTCATGATTCCCCCACCAGGAGTGGAAATCCCACAAGGTATGGCTCTGAAAATCCTGAGGAGCTTGTATGGCCTGAAACAAGCAGCAAGAGACTGGAACAAGCTATGTGTCTCAAAGCTGGAGAAAATGGGGTTTTACCAATCAGAGGTAGACCCATGCTTGCTCATTCACAAGGGCAGGAACCTGATGGTTTTAACCCATGTGGATGACATTCCCATTGCAGCACCAAAACTGGAAGATGTTCTCTGGTTCAAGAAAGAACTGGGCAAGGTGTTCAAAATCAAAGACCTGGGTGAACCAACCAAAATTCTTGGGATGAAGCTTACCAGAGACAGAAAGAATGGTACTCTGAAGCTTGACCAAGAACATTATATCCAGGAAAGCCTTGCAAAGTTTGGAATGACCAAAGAAATGGCCCACCCAACCTTGTCACCTCTTGACAACTATGAGAGTCTGAGGAAATCTGACTTAGATGAAGAGAGATGTGACAAGACAGAGTACCAAAGCCAAAATGGTACATGGATGTGGCCAATGACCATGACAAGACCTGACATTGCTTTTGCCCTTGGAAGACTTGGATCATATGCATCAGATCCATCCAAGAGACACCTAAAAGCACTCAGGAAACTGGCTAGATACCTGAGATCATTCCCAAGCCTGGGTTTGATGTTCAGAAGGGGAGGAGGAAAGCTGATTGGATATTCAGACTCTGATTATGCAATGGACAAAGCTGATAGAGTCTCAATCCTTGGAAGCATCTTCTTTCTCTGTGGATCACCAGTTTCTTGGATGAGTAAGAAGCAAAAGTCAGTTGCTACATCAACTATGGAAGCTGAGTACATGGCAATGAATGCATGTGCAAAGCAATCTCAGTTCCTTGCAGCACTCCTAAGGGAGATGGACTGTGCATGGTTAGTGGGAGAATGTTCATTTCAACCACTGATCAAAGGAAATTCTGATACAGTGAATGAAATCAGACCTGTTCAGATTATGGGTGACAACCAGGCAGCTTTGACTCTTGTCAAAGATGCTCATACCCATGAGAGATCAAAACATATTGATATTAGCTTCAACAAGGTCAGAAATCTTTGGTGGCAAAGAAAGATTGCAGTGGAATACACTCCAACAAAAGAGATGGTAGCTGATGGCCTGACTAAGCCAAAGACAGGGCCACAGTTCCAGCAATTCATAAGGCAATTACAACTTGCATAAAAGGCAACAAAAGTGCCTGCTCAAAGGCGATCAACGCCGTTGAGCAAACAAGATACCAGGCCTGAGAATTGAACTCAGCAGATTGGATACACTGTGCCAATCTGGAAGCCATTGCACCTGATTGGCTGACCTGGAATCTTTCCTGAATATGAATGCAAGCAGGATACAGTGGTTCAAAAGGAAAGACAAAAGAATGTGATAGAAACAGATCATTGGGATTTGTTCTACCACATTGATTCCAGATCAAGGAATTGAACCTTGCTGGTTGGATACACTGTGCCAACCAGGAGACCACTGCATCTGATTGGCTGATTGAAATTCTGAATTGCATATGTTTGTTCGGATTGGACTCAGAGACCAACTGTTCTGAGTGGGAGTGTTAGAATATACAGTCCAGTTGGTAACCTGGCAACGGATGCCAAGGCAGACTGGATTACATGATAATGGTCATGTGACTAGTCCAAGCTGACACCTTTCAGGTTCAGCTCCAACCTGTAGATAACAACAACACACTTGCTGTTCCTACTTTGGCCCCTACTACTCCTTGTAGCTTCTGTTGCACTTTATGATCCATTTATACCTGTCGGCCCTCCTCAGCTCGACAATTAGACCTATTTAGATTAGGGGAGACAACTAAGTAGCTTTAACTTTAGTTAAAGATACTTATACCTATAAGAGATTAAAACATATTAATATTAGCTTTAATAAAGTTAGAAATCTTTAGTAGTAAAGGAAAATTATAGTAGAATATACTCTAATAAAAGAGATAGTAGCTAATAGCCTAACTAAGCTAAAGATAGGGCTATAGTTCTAGGAATTTATTAGACAATTACAACTTATATAATAGTAAAAGGATCTGCCTATATATACTTAATATATAAATAGGTACGATCGATACTAGGCCTAAGAATTGAACTTAGTAGATTAGATATACTATACTAATCTAGAAGCCATTATACCTAACTAGATAATAGAAATTCTTAATTAAATTTATACCTTTAGATTAGATTTAAGGACTAACTATCCTAAGTAGGAGTATTAGAATATATAGTCTAGTTAGTAACCTAGTAAGAGATACTAAGACAGGCTAGATTATATAATTACAATTATATAACTAATCTAAGCTAACACCTTTTAGATTTAGCCCTAACCTATAGAAAATAATAATATACTTACTATTCCTACTTTAGCCCCTACTACTCCTTATAGCTTCTATTATACTTTATAATCTATTTATACCTATCGGCCCTCCTTAGCTCGATATTTATTACTATTATCGAGATACTATACTAGTATAGCTAGATCGCTATCTAATATATTGCTTAGTAGATCCTTATTATTAGAATCGATTAAAATAGGCCCTAATATATCTTTTTCTAAATAGTATTTATCTAGCGGCTCTAACTCTTTTCTCTTACTCTTCTAATATCTAGTATTATTCTTCGATATTACTAGATAAGTCTAATTAATCTATACTAACTCTAGTATATATACCGATATTACTAATTCTTCTCGAAACGATAACTAATATATAATAGTAGTATATATTCTTTATTTCTAAAATAGTATTTAAAAAAAAGAAAAATATTAGTTTATAGATAATCTTAGTAGCTTTCGAATATATCTAGTAGTATCTAGATTAGTTTAGGTAGATAGACTACTTATAGTCTAGTAGATTTATATATAAATCGATATATTATAACTAGATAGCTTTTAGATCTTCTAGATAATATATATTCGCGAAATTTATTAATATTTTATTAGAAGCTTATAGTAGATATTAAATAGAGTAGATTATATAAAATAATTTCTTTAGATAGTATATCGTCGTTATCTAGTAGCTATCTAGCCGTTCCTAAAGCTAGATTATATAATAGTATAAAACGCGCCTAAAGCTAAGATATATCTACTAGACGTACTAGATACTTCCTTAGACCTCCTCTAGTAGGAGGAGCCCGCGGAGCGCTTGATTAGCTCCCTACGCGAGGTGGTCTGAGCGTCCCCTGAGACTATTTCAGCATCACTTCGAAGATCAAGCCAAGACGCCAAGATGCCCCACTTTTAGCTGGACTTCGAGCGCCTTCGACCTCGACCTACCAAGACTTCATAAACATCAACAAGACACGCATCTGGTTTTGGCATTAGCGGGAGTTCTGTTCTCTTCTGATTCATTGTGGCGCGACAACTCCGAGCTGCTATCCTTCGAGCGGACGCCTGGTCATTTTCGGCGTCTTGTATTACCTACTACTGCATAGCCGGGTGTACTCCTCTTTGGAACGATAATCTTCATCGGTACTCTTCATCACGACCTGACTTTCTCAATCTCAAAATGCCGTCTCTTCTGGCTCCGAAAGCCGCTCAGTCCTGTCTTATTGGCATCCGACGAAGCATACAACCAGCAACGCGGCAGTCTGTACCATCTCGCCTCAGCCGGACCTTCTTCTCATCATCATCAAGAAGAAATCACCAACTCCATCAAATACTCAGAAACAAGAAAGTATCCTTCTTCTCTCAATCCACATCTTGGACCTACAGACCGCAACAACCAAGAACATCCGCCTTCCTTCGCTCCTACCACAGTCATTTCACCCCTTCCTCTTACACCTCAATAAACCGCCTCCTCTGGACCCTCATAGCCCTAAACACCGCAGTCTTCGGAACCTGGTTCTACGCCAACAACACATCCAACAACCGCCTAAAAATCTTCCTCTACAAGAACTTCACCTTGAAATCCTCTGACCTCAAAGAAGGACGTTACCATACCCTCCTCACCTCCGCATTCTCTCACATGGAGCTCTCACACTTTATCTTCAACATGTTCGGTCTCAATGCATTCGGAAGTGTAATCAAATTCATCCCAGGCGTTAACACATTCCACGTACTGGGATTGGTAGTTGGAAGTGCGTTGGCCTCAAGTGCAGCATTTTTATATCATAATACAGCTTCTGGTACGGGGACGAGAAGGCTTAATGACTGGAACTGGAAGACGCAGACCCAGACGATAAAGACGGCTTTAGGAGCCAGTGGGGCTGTAATGGGTCTGGCAGCTACGGCGACATGTTTGGCACCTATGTCTGGCATGATGATATTTCCATTACCCTTCGCGATGCCGCTTTTTGTTTTGACGGGAGCATATGTAGGTCTGGACTATTACTATTTGAATTCTGGAAAGACGAGGACTGGACACGCGGCGCATTTGGGAGGGTTCGCTTTTGGGACGGTGTTTTATTTGGCGTACTTGAGGAGGTTTGGTGGGGTGTGGAGGTTGATCGCACGGAGATGAGGAGAACCGGAACGACTCTTCTATAAGCTGGGTTGAGGGGTTAAGAAACAGTCATGTTTGAAGGGAAATCCCGTGGAATTTGGGGGCATGCAGACCATGTAGCCGATGAGATGACCACTATTCTCTAACCTGCAGAAGGTAGGCAAAGGGCTATGGTATATTCATAATCTACCTACAGAGCCGAATCTCGACTCATGAAACGGGTGTCCTCAGCTCATTTCCAAGAGTCGAACAGCAATATCCTCCAACCTCGCCGAACAGTATCGACGCCAGCTGTTCCGCTCCCAATTACTGCACAATACAGCCGCGCTCCTACCACGACCAAGTCTTCATGACATTGAGTTCGGGGCCGTCGTAGACACTAGATGCGGGAAGATCGCGAATTAGCATTCTGTGACGCTCACAGCAAAGTCAGAAACGAGCAATGCGATGTGGGTATAATGATGCCAAACAAGCAAGTCCAGAAAGACAGAGCGAACTGGTCCATGAAAAGCAGACGGCCTCTCCAGAGCACTGGTCAAGAAAACTCACTGTCTTCCCTCCCGATGCTTAAGCTCACCGACGCGTTCGGCCAGATCACTTGCATCAGTAAAGACATGCCAAAGATTGTGATCCAGACCTTCGAACGCTTTCTGGAAACGCTCGCTACTGTTCTTGGTTTGTTCGTCCATCTCTGCGATACCTTCGACTTTGCGAATATAGATGGCTTTGATCCAGCCAGGGAAGCTGCGGGCGATCTCGCCGTAGGATTCTGGGTCTTTCTGGGTGGAGTCGCCGATGCATACAATTCGACGGTGTGGGAACCAGGAATGGATCTTCTTCATGCGGTCGACTTTGTATTCTGCGGTCATAATTAGCACTTGGGTCTTGCTTCAGCCCCACTTTCGTTCCAACTTACCCTGAGTATCTTGATTTAGGGATGCAATGAGACCGCCGAGATTTTGCCAGGAAGCATCGCGTAGGATGATGGTGCCTTGTGGGTAGTGGGCTTCTCGGAATTGACGGAGGAAAGGATAGAGATTGTAAGGTGATGCAGAAAGATAGAAGAATGGAGGGTTTTGCAGGGTCGATTGGATGTGGCTGTAAAGTGCTGGCATGCCAGGGACTGGTGTAGGGTTTTCCACAATGAAGGTCTCGTGGAGAATACCGAGCGGGGATGGAGTCTGGGTGATTTTGATGGTGTCGTCAATGTCCGAGATCACTGCCCAGCCTCGCTCTTCTGCAGGAAGTGTGACGCTTGGAATACCGAAGGGTGGCGGAAGATTGATAGCATTAGAGACGAACGGCGACAGCTGCTGGGTTGGCGAGAAGTGCAGCTGATGGAGACCAGAGCTGATGCCAGAGTAGTTCGATGGTCCGAGGGTCTGCTGTTCTTTGCCATCGATACTGATGCGAAGGGTACGTTTTGGCAAGACTGTATCAGCAAATGGCTGAACGCGCTCGGCAATGCGCTTCTTCGTGGCGATATCCTCGTCGCTGACTTGTAGCTCGTGAGCGATGTGCGACACGATTCGCGACACGTCCTTTCCAGAACCCTTAATGAAGTAGCATGCAACAAACTCTACTTCCCATCCACTACCACCTCGCACTGGCTGAGGCTTGCTCCCATCTTCGCTGATCCTGCTCGGCTGGGTTTTCTTCGCAGGCTCAATCTCCGCTAAATCTGGTCGCTTGTCTCCTGGTTGTGGCGTGCGGAAGGCAGTGTTGTCTAGGATCCACACATTATGTAGAGCAGGATCCACAGGCTCCGGCTTCGTCCATGGAAAGACGATAGGAAATCGATCAAATAGGTCAGGCATTGAATGGCGTAGATCTTCCGGTACTTCTGGTGAGAATGGCGCGTCGTGATCTATGGTCGAGCTTTGCAGAGCATCGACGGCAGTCCGCCTGCCTACGGCGGCGACTTCGCTTAAGAAGTTCATCTTGACTGTGTGCCTGCTGGTTGCGCGTGATTCTTCTTGCCTTCGTCGCCAAGCGTTCTGACCGAATCCGTCTGACGTTCGCTGTGCAGTGAGAAGAGGCGGATGTGAGATCAAGCAAGCATCCGTCTCAAACAGTCATCGGTACTGTGCGACCTGAAGTGTCAGCAGAAACGTGAAATTCTAGTCATCAACAAAGGAAATTCGAGCACGAGGTGAGGTCCACGAGTTGCGAAAGTGGCGGGAAGCCTGCAGCTCTCGTGCATGAGGCACAAGACCGCGTATCTTGGCTTCCATCGCCTCCATTCACGCGTTGTATCGATCTTGGAGTGACCATCTTCCTTAAGGAGTTGTATTTAAATATTTGAGACGCGTTGTTATGAGTGTAATCTATCGAAGCGAGAAAGATGCAGGACGCGTTCAGGCAGGTCGTTACGCAGTCAGACTTGGATCTTCGCTATGCAAAGTCCCGGGCTGTGGAGACAGGAGTGCATAAATTCTCGTTGTGAGAGTCATGTGATCGTTAGGGTTGTGTCGAGGACGGCGACGTTACCGATTTCGTTTGTTGTCCTTCAACTTGTGGTCATACCATCCTTCGTCTGATTGAAGATTGTTTGTGTGTTTTGAGCGTCATTAGATGAGCGTGGCAGAAGATATCGTCAATCGGCCGAATTATGTATATTTCCAAAATCGGACTTTTCGAAAGCAATAAGCTCAGCATGACAATGTCTTGCCTATCTTCTGGCTTACATGGACACACAACTGAAAATATCGTCGGCAGGGCTAATGGAAGAGCGGAGCAAACACGATAACCAGACTGCAAGAGATTACGTTCAGTAGAGTGAGTTCGGATGTCCTGGATGGACGATGAAACAGCATCCATGTCATCATTCATTGGTATCTATACTGTACCGCTCTCTTCTATGCTTCAAACCTTCGGTCGATCCACCCGTAGTACTTTGATATACGTCACTTCCTGGCAAGCAGACTGTGCCCACCCATCTCCTTAGGCTGCTCGATGCCCATCAGATCAAGCAGAGTCGGTGCGACATCCCCGAGCACACCAATGTCCTTCTTCAGGCTCGTGCCCTCAGGAGCGTTAGCCATCACGAAAGGCACTCGGTTCGTGGTGTGAGAGGTCTTTGGTGTCTTCTCCTCTGTCAACATCTCCTCAGCATTGCCGTGATCGGAAGTGATGAAGAGTGTGTAGCCGTGCTTCTTGCAGGCTTCGTAGACAACACCGATCGCCTTATCAGTCTCAGCGACACCCTGTACTGCCGCGTCGTAGACACCAGTGTGGCCGACCATGTCAGGAGGAGCAAAGTTGTTCATGACGAACTCGTACTTGCCATCAGCGATTCGCTCAGCCATGCGCTCAGCAACACCCATGGCGCTCATCTTCGGTGCTTGGTCATATGTGGCCACGCTCTTTGGAGAGTCAATGAGTTCGCGGTCTTCGCCATCGAACTGCACCTCGACGCCTCCGTTGAAGAAGAAGGTGACGTGTGCATACTTTTCCGTCTCGGCGATGTGGCTTTGCTTGCAACCCTTCTGGCTCAACCAGTCAGCCAAAACGTTGTCCATGACTTGAGGTGCAAATGCGACAGGCAAGTTGAAGTCGGTCTTGTAGCGCGTCATGGTCGTGATCTGGATGTTCTTAGGGTATGGGAAGTCTGGCTTTGGCGAACGGTCCTGGTCTCCAAGCAGCTGAGTCACTTCTCTTACACGATCGGAGCGGTAGTTGAAGAAGAAGAGCGTGTCGTCGTCCTTGACGCGAGCGTCCTTGCCGTTGACAATAACAGGCTTCAGGAACTCATCGTGCTCGCCAGCATCGTAACGCTTCTGAAAGGTAGCGACTGGATCATCTGTCTCCTCTCCCTCACCAGTGACCATTCCCTTCATGCCAACCTCCACACGATCCCAGCGCTTGTCACGGTCCATGACATAATATCGGCCGACGATGGTCGCAAGCTTGCCAATTCCCTGCTCTTTCGTGAAAGCCAAAAGATCTTCGAGATGTCCCTTGCCGCTCTTTGGGTCGGTATCGCGCCCGTCACCAAAGAAGTGAATGTAGACCTGTGGCACGCCAATCTCCTTGGCGACCTTCAGCAGCGACTTCAAGTGGTTAATATGCGAGTGGACACCTCCATCACTGACAAGACCGCACAGGTGCAGACGTCCGTTGCCCTCCTTCGCCCTCTTGAAGCTCTTGACCACATTCTCGACCTTGTTCATCTCTCCGTTCTTGATAGTCTGGTCGATTCGGACCACATCTTGCCATACCACACGTCCTGCACCAATGTTCAAGTGGCCGACCTCAGAGTTGCCCATAAGGCCCTCTGGAAGACCGACTGCGAGCGACGAGGCATCGAGCTCGGTGTAGCCTTGCGCGTATTTGCTGTCCTTCTTTGCGAACTCGTCCATCCATGGTGTCTCGGCGTTAAGGATGGCATTGCCCTCGGGGGGACTCTGTTCAGACGGAATACCCCATCCGTCGATGCAGATGAGGGCGACCTTCTGCTTGACCTGGACCATGATGGGCGGAGACGATACTGTGCTGAAAGTACCGTGATGGCCTGTCTTACCCCTCGATAGCAAGAAATAGAGTTCACAGCACTTTTGCAAAGTTGTGTCTTTTGCTTCGATTTATTCGAGTCTTGCTATAGTCGTCCGACTCGACCTGGTATAATTTGTTGTTTTGTTATCGTTAATTGTTATCTGCCAGTCAACACGGAGACCGACAAAATTATTCACAGCACTACTTCCACCTCAACCGGCGACTCTCGGCCTCACCAAACAGCCCACTTTGCTTCTGCAGAGCTCCAAGGCTCGAGCGTCATCGGCGGCAGGGATCATCTGCAGGCACACCCGTCTGCGCCCGCGTCACATGCTTGTTGATAGACGCGACTAACATTTGAGCTGATTGTCATCAAGTAGACATACCGTCTCATCGCGGTCGAGGTCGATATTCGCGATGGCGCAGAAGCAGCCGATCAAGACGACGACGAACGCCGACGCGACTTCGAAATCGATGCTCAACCTGCCGTCACCTCAAGCCTTTGATATCCTGCCACTGCTGCACGAATATCTCGCACAAGTCGACGCGCATTTCAATCAAGACGTGCCGCCTGATGAGAGTGCACATGATGAAGGCGCAGATGATATCGGCGCAACATATGGAGGCGAAAAGGGCAAGCCTCTGAACCCGAAAGAGCTTCCAGCTAAAGTGTCGGACGTCAAGCAGAGAATCAGACAAGCCCAGCGAGAGCTCGAGAAGTTGCCTGACATGGATCGAACTGTCGAGGAGCAAGAGGAAGAGATCCAAGAATTGCAGGATAGGATCCGGCGACAGCGAGAAATGCTGCGGGGCCTTGCTTCGTTCGCGAGGACCATGGAGGAGAGGCTGCCTTGAATGATGAGGATCAATATGATATATGAAGCTCACGCTTGGTTATCGAGCACTTCAGTATGCTGTTACCAAGGCTGAGGACATAAGGACGTACCAAAAAAGATCGGATTGCACATCTCCACCCTGAGGACATCGAGCACTCTCGCAGACTATAGAAATTACAGCCAGCCCTTCGTTACGATGGATCACCAACACCAACAATCGAAATCAATACGAAGTCGGCGAAATGTTACACGAAGCCAGCAAAATGATGACCTTGACATCTTACCACGCGACACGCCACAAGCATGTCGACCCTACGTTCCCCTTCGACGGGACCGACATCTACAAAGCTTTCCAAAAGGAGGGCTATCCAGTCAAATGGCTGCGCGGCACTACTGCCTTCACGTTAGGAGGCGTGGTCATCCAAGCACCTCACAAGGAGGTCACCTGTATCAGCCTATCGAAAGATAAGGCCGAGCTCGCATATGTCAAGACCATTCTGCGAGGCGTCAGACATCGCATGGCAACGCAGAAGAAACTAGCCGACCTCGCTGCGAAGCGTGCAGAGGAGAAGCGGAGCAAATTCGACATTCAGGCATTTCTACGTCGAAGGCGAAATCCAAAGCAGGACCCGCCAAACGACCGCGTGCCGCTCCTGGACGGAATACAAGACGTCTACACCAACGCCTCAAAAGCCAGACTCGAGTTTGAGCTGGCCATTGAGAAATTGCACATTCAGCAGCAAGAATTGGAGGAAGACGTTCCCGAAATCTGGCGTACTGAAGACGACATTCGGGAGGAACAGCTTCTCGAAAAAGTCCGCACGGCCTGGCAAGAGCGCAAACAGCAAGCTGAAACTCGACTCGCAAACCCTGAGCTCGTCAAAGCTTCTGATGCCGCCTTCGAAGATTTTAGAGAAGACATGATCAAGCTATCCAGACCTCATGCAAAAGTCGAGGCTTGGCTTGATGGGTGCGATAAGGATTTGGAGGCTGGGCTTTCGCTAGAACAACAAGGCTGGCCGACGGAGCCTTACCGGCCAGCTTCACCACTTGCGGTACATGCGCATGACTCGAAATTCTCTTCGCAGGAACAGCTTGTCAAGGAGGTTGTCTGAGTGGTGGCAGAGAGGGCGAAATTTTGCGTCTAGGAAGTATCGAGATTCTTGTGTCGTAGTAATGATGGGCAATTTTGCAAGAAAATGTGAAAAATTGTCCAACTTATCTCGCATACGTGTTGCAGCCTCGATATGGGACTGTGTGCTCTTACAGGTTTCCAACGTCTAGATTTTTGGGAAGTGGCTAGAAATCACACATGTATTATCCGCGTCCAGACTTTCCATGTGAACATGGTCTTTCGTAGTCCAGCACTCTGATCAAGCTTTACACACTTTTCGATGCACGGATCTCGCTTTGGCTTTCAAGGCAGCGTGCGCGAGCTCACGAGCGAGCTGTCGCATTCATGCTTTCTTTGACACCCGGTTAAAACTTTGTGCTTGTTGTTGCTTTTCCTTCTTTCCTTGCTCTTGCCCTGTCGACCATATCGTTCGTGTTGGTCGCTTTACGAGTACTGGCATGCGCATAATGATCGATCACTATTGTGGCATTGCAGAAGCTGTGTCCTGGTCCTATGCTGTTCGTGAGTGTCTTCCAAATCCTACCCGCTTTCCTGTAAGATGAGACTTGCAACGAGGACGAGGAAAGTAGTATGCCCTACACTCTTCCTACATCTAGGAACTGCTCCCAGGCGTCCCGCGCGTCGCGTATTCTTTACAATTGTCTTTGTGCCATGACGAAGACCTGCATATGTGTGGAAGATCCACTACACGTGGCAATATAGTGTTGAGAAACAAGCCTGGATCACACTGTACGATGTTCGTCCTCGGAAGCCGGATGTGAGACGCTTCCACATCCGAATCTTTCACACTTCTCTCCCAAAATTTTGACTTTCCCACCGCTCAGATGAAGCCTTGGCCTACGACGGTCGGCACGGCTGTTTCTTCACGCCAATTCGGCTACGGTTCGAGCAAACATGTTCTATCGGTGCAGATTCACAAGCATTACTCCGTCTCCGTGCTGCGCTTTCGCGCCGTCACCGACGTCACTTTCCTGCTGACTGGGCTGACTGAGCACTGGCAGAACGATACCCAACCTCTATTCGTCCAGAGCACGAACACGATCCTACATGTGCCACGTTCTCACATGCACAACTTCAGCTCGGGATCTGGTACCGTGAACCAAATCGTTATGCACAAAACCAATTGTGCTGATCCACTGGCGCATCTCCTATTCGAATCGGCAAACGCGAGAAAAACTGCTTCAAACTCAACGCTATAGGCACGATGTATTCGGCATGCCGCGGACGCGCAAAGTGCTTGTTTGCAGCCTCATACGTTTCGTGCAGGCTGCACATGCAATTTTTCGGTGCAGGAGCCCGACTGCTTGGACACCATTTCATGAAGCCCTACCTGGACTGGAAAGGCTGGGTCGCCCAGGAAAAACTCTAAGCTCCATGCTTAATTGGTTCTCGTGAGGCGGGGAGATGATGTTTTGCTCAAAGCTGTTTGGCAGCTCTGTGGCACATTGGTAGGCTCAACGCTTGGTCTCGGATCCTGTGAGCACAGAGTTATGAAAGGCAGAGGTAAGCCCATGTTTTTTCAATGATCTTCACGAGTCACAGTTTTTGCGACATCCTTTCGTACTTGGACAGTCAGCTTCTTTGGCAGGGCATCGGATTCGGCGGCCCCGGCCCTAGCACATCTGGCCTTCCGGTTCGCGTCTGGGATAGCTGGTTGTGATCGGCGTTGACCTGTCCGACTTGCGTTGTGCTTGACCTGCCAAGCTGCCCTTTTGGTGGCCTGAGTTGACCGTCTCGGATAGGCATTGCCTGCGCCTTTCGTGAACGGAACGCGGGTACTCCTGGCCTCAGTACAGTACCGTTACTCCTGTGACGAAGCACGGTCTGGGTGCGATTACGGACGTGACAGAGGTTCTAGCCGCAAGGTTGAATCATAGTACTAAGCAACTATGTCGTCAACAAACAAGGACTTTGAGGACCATGCTCCCAATATAACAACGCCAGCCTCCGGTCCTACAGTTCCAGATTACGACCCATCTAGGCTGCAAGGCATTTTCGACATCCCCACAGAGCACCAAGGCGAGGCCTTTGAAGACAGAATGGAGTCCACCGACGCCACTGTCAGTCACAGCCAGAGCCAAGGAGAGTCAAGGACCACAAGCACAACTTTGACAAACTCTTCATCAAATCAACAGACCACCAATGTCAGCCCAAATGCTCCCATTGAGCATCACTACATCACAGAGGAAGGGCGAGAAGCCGCAGAAGACCCAATGGAGGTCGAGGCCTACGAGAAGGATCGAAAATATAGCGACCCATCAACATCGAGCGATGAACGCTTTGAACCCATTAACGCGAATGACGAAGGCGTGCTGCGACGACTAGCGAGTTCTATGCGCTCACAATCATACTATGGCGATCGACGACCTAGTTTGGCTGCCACGGAAGCACAGGACGAGGAGCTGGAGCGAAAAGGCACACTTGAAGGCCTAGAGCTGACCGACGAAGTGTTTGATCCAAAGTCGCCTAAATTCGACCTGTACAAATGGGTTCGCATGACTCTGCGTCTTTTCGACGAAGAGGGCATCAAATTCAAGCGAGCTGGAATCACCTTCAAGAATGTCAACGTGAGTGGTACAGGAGCAGCTCTCAACCTCCAAAAGAATGTCGGCAGCATGTTCATGACACCGCTCCGACTTGGCGAAGTTTTCAATCTGAAGAAGACGCCTCGACACATCCTCCACGACTTCAATGGCATCATGAAGAGTGGTGAGCTACTCATTGTTCTTGGTCGACCTGGCTCTGGTTGCAGTACCTTCCTCAAAACCATCACTGGCCAAATGCATGGACTGAATCTCGACGAGGGCTCGGAAATTCACTACAACGGCATTCCTCAAAAGCAGATGATCAAAGAATTCAAGGGAGAGGTCATCTACAACCAAGAAGTTGACAAGCACTTCCCGCATCTGACTGTTGGTGAGACACTTGAACACGCTGCAGCTCTCAGAACGCCACAACATCGTCCACTCGATGTCAAGCGGCAGGAGGTTGTCAAGCACGTCACACAGGTAGTTATGGCTGTATACGGGTTGTCACACACTTACAACACCAAAGTCGGAAACGATTTCGTCCGAGGTGTTTCGGGAGGAGAACGGAAGCGTGTATCCATCGCGGAGATGGCACTCGCCGGCTCTGCATTGGCTGCATGGGACAATTCCACTCGTGGTCTCGATTCGGCGACCGCATTGACCTTCGTGAAGTCGCTGAGACTGACCGCAGATCTCGAAGGATCAGCTCATGCTATTGCTATCTACCAGGCAAGTCAGGCCATTTACGATCTTTTTGACAAGGCAGTCGTCCTGTACGAGGGCCGTCAGATCTTCTTCGGCAAGGCTGGCAAGGCCAAGGACTACTTTGAGCGCATGGGCTGGTTCTGTCCACAACGACAAACCACTGGCGACTTTCTTACCTCGATCACCAACCCCGCCGAGCGACAGACGAAGGAGGGCTTCGAACAAAAAGTCCCACGTACGCCTGAAGAGTTTGAACAATACTGGAAGAGCAGCCCAGAATACGCCGAATTGCAGAAGGAGATGGCAGACTACGAGCAGCAATACCCTGTCGGTAGCGGCAGCGAGTTGCAAGCTTTCCGCGAGTACAAGCGCGATGCCCAAGCCAAGCACACCCGACCAAAGTCGCCATACGTCGTCAGTGTTCCAATGCAGATCAAGCTCAACATGAAGCGCTCGTGGCAACGAATCTGGAACGACAAGGCATCGACTTTTACACCCATCATTTCCAACATCATTA
This sequence comes from Pseudocercospora fuligena, assembly GCA_014298035.1. Taxonomy (NCBI): domain Eukaryota; kingdom Fungi; phylum Ascomycota; class Dothideomycetes; order Mycosphaerellales; family Mycosphaerellaceae; genus Pseudocercospora; species Pseudocercospora fuligena. The sequence continues at coordinate 590,152 of JABCIY010000003.1, forward strand.
TGGCTCTCATCATCGGTTCCGTATTCTACCAGACTCCAGACGCGACAGGCGGATTTACTGCCAAGGGCGCAACCCTGTTCTTCGCTATCCTGCTCAATGCTCTTGCTGCTATCTCTGAGATCAACAGCTTGTACGACCAGCGACCGATCGTTGAGAAACACAAGTCTTACGCGTTCTATCACCCGGCCACCGAAGCCGTCGCTGGAATCGTTCTTGACATACCGCTAAAGTTTGCAATGGCGACCGCCTTCAACATCACGCTGTACTTCTTGGCTGGCCTTCGTGTGGACGCAGGAAACTTCTTCTTGTTCTTCCTAATTAATTTTACGTCTATGTTCGTCATGGCTGCCATCTTTCGAACCATGGCCGCCATCACCAAGACGATCTCACAAGCCATGGCCCTTTCTGGTGTCCTCGTTCTCGCGATTGTCATATACACTGGTTTCGTGATTCCGGTCAAGTACATGAAAGATTGGTTTGGCTGGATCAGATGGCTCAACCCAATCTTCTATGCTTTCGAAATCCTCATCGCGAACGAGTTTCACGGACGAAGATTCCCCTGTTCAGAGTTTGTGCCAGCTTACACAGATCTCACTGGACCTACCTTTATCTGTAACACTCGTGGAGCAGTGGCTGGAGAGCTCACTGTTAGTGGAGACGCTTTCATCCAAGCTAGCTACAGCTATACCTACGATCACGTCTGGCGCAACTTTGGTATCTTGTTGGGATTCCTGTTCGGCTTCATGGCTATCTACTTCGTCGCGGTGGAGCTCAACTCCGAAACTACATCAACTGCTGAGGTCCTTGTGTTCAGACGCGGCAATGTACCCAAGTACATGACCGACATGGCCAAGGGCAAGGCAGATGACGAAGAGAGTGGCGCTTCGGGGGCTGTCGCAGAGACTGAGAAGAAAGGAGACGAGGGAGGAGACGTCAATGTCATTCCTGCTCAAACTGACATCTTCACTTGGCGAAACGTCAGCTACGACATCGAGATCAAGGGCGAGCCACGAAGACTGCTTGACGAGGTATCGGGATTTGTTAAGCCTGGTACCTTGACTGCGTTGATGGGAACGTCTGGTGCAGGCAAGACAACTCTTCTTGACGTAAGTTGCTCACCACCTTCAGATTCGGAGACGATACTAACTCGTGTTCTAGGTGTTGGCTCAGCGCACTACTATGGGTGTCGTCACCGGCTCCATGTTCGTCAACGGCGCTCCACTCGACTCCAGTTTCCAGCGTAAGACCGGCTATGTTCAACAGCAAGATTTGCACTTGGAGACTGCTACCGTTCGTGAATCATTGAGGTTTTCTGCAATGCTCCGACAGCCAAAGAGCGTTAGCAAAGCCGAGAAATACGCTTATGTCGAGGATGTCATCAAGATGCTCAACATGGAAGACTTTGCGGAAGCAGTAGTCGGTGTGCCTGGCGAGGGTCTCAATGTCGAACAACGCAAGCTTCTAACGATTGGCGTCGAGCTAGCGGCCAAGCCCAAATTGCTTCTCTTCCTGGACGAACCTACCTCCGGCTTGGACTCACAAAGTTCTTGGGCTATCTGTGCTTTCCTTCGTAAGCTCGCAGACAGCGGACAGGCTGTACTTTGCACGATCCATCAACCTTCTGCGATCTTGTTCCAGGAATTCGACCGACTTTTGTTCCTTCGTAAAGGAGGAAAGACTGTTTACTTTGGCAACATCGGAGAAAACTCGCACACTCTTTTGGACTACTTCGAGCGTAACGGAGCTCGCAAGTGTGACGCCGAAGAGAACCCGGCCGAATACATGCTCGAAGTTGTGGGCGATCAGTCCACAGACTGGTACCAGATCTGGAAGGACAGCCCGGAAGCCGACTCAATTCAGAAGGAAATCGAACAGCTCCACCATGACAAGAAGGATGCGCAGGATCACGACGAAGATGCACACGCCCACGATGAGTTCGCTATGCCCTTCACGGCCCAAGTTGTGGAGGTTACCTACCGTGTCTTCCAGCAGTACTGGAGAATGCCCTCTTACATCCTCGCCAAGATGATCTTGTCTGGTGCCTCTGGCCTCTTCATCGGTTTCTCCTTCTACCAAGCGAACGCTACGTTGCAAGGAATGCAGAACATTGTCTATGCCCTCTTCATGGTCACGACGATCTTTTCTACGATTGTGCAGCAAATCATGCCGCTGTTCGTCACTCAGCGGTCACTGTACGAGGTCCGTGAGCGTCCAAGCAAAGCCTATAGCTGGGTCGCTTTTCTCATCGCCCAGATCGTTGTGGAAATTCCCTATCAGATCATTGCTGGCCTTATCGTCTACGCCTCCTTCTACTACCCAGTCGTCGGCGCTGGCCAGAGCTCCGAACGCCAAGGTCTCGTCCTGCTCCTTTGCGTGGTTTTCTTTATCTACGCATCGACATTCGCACACATGTGTATCGCAGCTCTGCCCGATGCCCAGACCGCTGGTGCTATCGTGACATTCCTCTTCGCCATGTCACTCATCTTCAACGGTGTCATGCAGGCTCCTCAGGCTCTTCCTGGCTTCTGGATCTTCATGTATCGGGTGTCTCCAATGACATACTGGGTATCAGGCATGGCATCCACGATGCTGCACGACCGACAAGTATCCTGCTCACAAGATGAGATCAACCAATTCCAGCCTCCTTCGGGACAGACATGTGGTGCTTACATGCAACCATATCTGCAACAGGCGCCTGGATACCTTCTCAACCCCGATGCTTCTAGCGACTGCCAGTACTGCTCAATCAGTGTGGCTGACACTTTCCTCGCTGGTTCCGAGATCTATTGGTCTGAACGCTGGAGAAACTTCGGTCTCATGTGGGCCTACGTCGCCTTCAACATCGGTGCCGTCGTCGTCCTATACTACTTCTTCCGCGTCAGAACTGGCAGCTTGTTTGGGTTCCTGAAGAAGGGCAAGTCAAAGAAGAGTGCTCCAGCTCAGCCAAGCGAGACTGCTCAAGCCGACGAGAACAACAAGGAAGTCCAGCAGAACGAAAATGTTGAACAGGAGCAAGAGCAGCAGCCAAGACGCAAGAGCATTGTTCGCGCGCCAACTTGGACTGGTGTTGCTTCGACGGCTCAAAACTATGCAAATGATTATATGACTTACAATCTGGGCAGAGTACATACGAATAGGAGGAATGCTCAGATTATCTAGATGGCTTAGATTCTGATTGATTGGCAGCGTTCGAGCGTTCAGCGAGGAGGCATGATGTGAATATTATACAGCATTAATTCCAAAATTCTTTCTTGATTCAGGTCCCTTCTGGGAGTTCGATGTCTCCACATACTCGATCATATCGCACGGACTTTGAGCGTTTGGAGCGCAGCTGAGCGGGTCTCCACGTATAAAACGTTCGAGCTTGAGACCACCTCTTCCACATCAATCACATTGAGAAGAAACCGACCTCAGCGCTCCTCGCCAGCTGCCGGAGTGTTATACACGTAAGTACAATCAAACCACCCCTTGCCAGCATTCTCGAAGCCTGATGATCTATCCAGCATGGCCTCCTCCTCTGGTGCCACCACCTACGCCGGCTTCCTCGACCTTCCTCTCGAGCTACGCCAGGAAATCTACGCACTCGCAGTCGTTGACAAGAGCCAAACTTTACCCCTCGACCATACCCGCTACTCTCACTCCCCTTCCGCTCGGCGCAACGGCTGCTTCTGCAACACACCCTCGAAGTACAAAGTCCTCCGCCTTCTAAACCGCCAAACCCATGGCGAAGTCCAAGACACATTCTTCGGGAACAACTCCTTCTCACTGACTATGCCCAACCTCTCCACTCAAATGCGCACCCACAAATCCCCTCGAGGTCCAGGGGGTTGCGAATGCGATTTCGCGCTCTCGCAAATCCGAAATTTGACTCTAAAGTGGGAGAAGAATTCCTTGTGGAGTAGTGTGGAGATAGAGATGACGAGGAAGGCTGTCGATGATTCTTCTTTGGAATTCACGGCCGAGAGTCACATGGTCGTTTGGGGAGGGCTTAAGGACCCAGAGGGTGTTAAGAAGATGGTTGGAAGAATTGTGAGGGAGGTGCTGAGTAGGCATTTGGGAGAGAGGAAGATTGGGGTTTTTACGTATTCGATGGTGGAGAGGTTGAGGTTGGTTCTGAGGAAGGAGGTGGAGGAGTTGCAGGAAAGGGAGTTTGGTAGGGTTTAGGAGAAGTAGTGCTTGAGAGGAGATGGTTGATGTGTGGGAAATCGTGGAGGATGAGCATTGACATTGGAACGGCACCGAAATCGTGTGAAGATCGCGAAGAACTGCTTCCTGTAAGGCGCGTTCCGTCTTGGATGGTCTGCGAGGCGTGTTGTGTTTATGCGGCAGCATTTTGTTCTTCCTGCCGCTATTGGAACGCTCTTGCCATGTGAGGGACTTGGCATCGGGTTTGCTGGTCGTTTGCTCCGACTTCCTTTCCTGAACTGATTCAACCTTCATATCATGGAATGACCAACATCACATTGCGCCGTAGTCATCACAATTTTCCGGCCAGTGTTTCACCCAATCTCTCACAATCGCTGCCCTCGATTCGCAAAACCTCATCGCAACTGCCATGGCGTCCGACACTTCCCAGGACGCGCGTGCAATTACATCCAGAAAAACCGGCTTTCTCGATCTTCCACAAGAACTTCGCGACGAGATCTATGATCTCGCGCTCGACCATAAGCAGCAGAGCCATTGGCGCATCGGAGTTTTGTCGGACGAGGGCAGCAGCTGCTGCTTCGAACAACTACCAGAGTCATATAAGCTGCTACGAGCGACATGCAGACAGATCTCAATCGAGATACATGACCGATTCTTCCAGACAAGTACTATCCAGATGTATCTGCGGCGTCCGATAGCCGAGATGTCGGCGCAAGATCACAGCGTGAAGGGACTAAGATGCGCAACGTGCGCGATGGCTCTTACACAGATTCGCGACCTGGAGCTCGAAATCGACCTTCCTTACAGGGGAGATGTGGAAATCTGTATTCGAGCGCGGCGCGAGACAAATGTTCAGAATTACGATGTCTGCGTCAACATGTACCACTCAGAAGCCCGCGATGATGACAACGCGAAAGATTTCGGTCAAGTCGATTGTTTGAGCGCCGGGCTAGAGAGCCTGGTTCAAGAATTGGCGGAATCTCATACCGACCAACATCAAACCTTCACGGGCAGGTTGATTGAGAAAATTGGGCGCGCGGCGATTGACGCTGAGCAGCTGTTTTACGATGACTACTTCGAGTTCGTGAGACGTTACAAGCTGGACCAATGCATCACAGACATGGCAAAGTTGCACATCTCATGATTTTCAACAAGTAAGAAGCCTGCTCGATAAGATGGAAAATCAAGATGAGAACTGCACTGGTAAACTGAAATGCTACTAAGCAGCCGCCAAGACATGCACGAAGCTGATCATGTCCTCAGGAACCCTACCAGACATCATGGAAGAGACTTTTGCTGGAAGTAAGATTGTCCTCAGTATCTTAAATTTCTTCGCTTCGATCTGTTATATTCTACGCTCTGAAAGGTCTTCTCTTCTTTCTTCCACACCTCTTCACGATCGAATTCAGCCCCGGCAACTTCACCACTCTGATCAACGTCCTTGCTCAGCAACCATGAAGCTTCTCACGACGATACTGGCTGTGCTCATGGCTGCTCTGGCCATGGCATCGCCACTTTCCAAGTCAACCACCAACAGCCTCAACACAACTCTCGCTACTACAACGCTCATGTCCAACCTCACCAACAAAATGGACAAGCCCAAACAAGACTCCACCTGGGCCGGCGCCATCCAAAAAGGCCGTGGAGTCACCGAAGTTCGCGGCACCATCAACGTCCCTCACGTACATGGCAGCTCTCCCTACTCCGGCCGCGCATGGATCGGCCTCGACAACGCAGAAGATGGTTCCTGCTCCGCCGACGTCCGAGCCGGTATAGTCTGGAGTATTCTCGGGAACGGTACCACAACCTACAACGCCTTCTGGACCTTCAATCCCGGAAAATCTTTACTCCTCGACGCCGGAACCCTCATCGTAGAACCGGGCGACGAAGTAGTATTCGGAATCCAAGCGAAGAACAAATACACAGTCGATATCTGGATGACGAATCAAAGGACTGGAGGTGAGTATTCGCACACAATCGACGGGTTCAAGAAGCAAAAGAATAAGCTGTGTTTGAAACAAGCTGAATGGATACTTGAGAACCCGAGTTCTGGGGGTTTCGAGCCGGAAATTAGGTGGCAAAAGGCTGCGTGGAGGCATAAGGCTGAATATGGTTCGGGTAGTGTCGTGTGGGTCCCAGAGGAAGCGGAGGTGAAGAATATTGTTAAGGATGGGTGGCAGTTGACGACTTGTGGGCTTTTCAAGGAGGAGAATAAGGACACCGACGCGGACTGGGGTATGGGGGTTCAGTGTGGATGTAACTGTTCGTGGTAAAAGGTAGGCGAAGTTAGCACTCACTTGGAATAAATCTCAATTGGAAGTTGTCGCAGAGAAAATTTTCTTGCTACCTCCCAGGCGTCCCAACATTCCCAGCAGGCGGACTCTCCATATTCTCCCTCTGCAACCCACCCGCATCCGTAGGAGCCTCCTTCCTATCAAATCGTCCATAATCCCTCTCAACCCTAACAAGATGCGTCATCTCCTCCGCTCCCTTCTGAACATTCGCATAAGCCTGACTAGCCCTACACTTCACCGCCGCTTTCTTCGTAGCAAAACTTATCAACCAAACAACAGTCTTATCATTAGCATAAGGAGTAATATCAAAAGCTTCATCAAAAATCCCACTGGCTGCAACTAATAACGCCGTCTCAATATGACTTCTTAATCCAGGTTGTTCTCGTACGGAAATCAATTCTTCGTATACGATTAAATATCTTCCGCGTTTGGAGGTTGTCAAAGTGGGATCGTCTTCGGTGTAGTATTCTGAAGGTGGAACGACGGGACCGGAACGTAGACGATAGGATTCTAAAATTCCTTGTTGACGGGATTTGTGTTGGATGCGGAGGTGATCTGGGTTGGTGCGCCAGTTTTGGGCTGAGGTGCAGGATGTGAATTTCGCGAGGGCTAAGTGTTGTTTTTCGTCGGAGGGGGATGTGTAGCCGTTTTCTGAAATGAAGCCGGAGTGGTCTTGGAGGATTGGACGGAGTTTTGTGTAGTATGCTCCTGCTATTACGTTTCTTGAGGCTGGGATTGTTTCTTCGAAGACGGTTATGTACATCTTCTGAGGAGGGTCGAGGTGTAGGCATTTGAGGAGGTGAGGTTGGATCGATGAGATTATCAGATGTTGTTGGAGCTTGTGGCAAGGCTATTTGTTCTTGCGTCGTCTCAAGTTGGCTTGCATGGCATGGAGCCCTTGTCTATGCGCATCGTTGCTCGACAAATCGGTAGGTTGAGTTTGAGTGCGGCTGAAGACGATGTATACTCCATAGGAAAGTGGTGTTAAGTAGTGCTCCCTGCATGGTGAGGCTGGTGACGCCTGAGTAATCAGTGTTTAGGCGACAAGTCATCTGGGGTACAGTTCAGTCCATGCTCGATACTTGGCGGTATGCCAAGGATGAATGTGAGGTGCGGTCCAGCACCCTGGAAAGTTTAGTCTTTCTTCCCCTTGCAAGGAAGATGTCATTCTCAACTTGGCAACGAGCCCGAGCGTGATCGCGTTTTGGAAGCGATCTAGAGCTCGACTTGGCAAATTCGGCGACGATGGGTTGATATGTCCGCCAAGAAGAATATCGAGTCAAGCGCTTCGGCACTGCGCAACAGAACGCGTATGTTCTGCGAGGCAGCCGTCAGTGGCCGCATCTGAAGCATGGTGGCTGAGTTGCAATCTGTCAGGTGTCAGCCCAGGAACTCCGGGTCGGAGTCGCCTACGTTACGTTCCTCGCGATGCGCGTGGTCGTAATTGACACTTCCCTTCGGAGTCCATGCATCCTCGTAAAGGCCAGCGATGGATACGACGGAGATGCCTGGTCCGGAAAATGGCGTCAACACATCCTTCTGAAGTTGCTTTTCGGACAATCCCAGCATCATCAGTAGTAAACCTCAGCAGGCAGGGCAACTGCCAACCACCCAGCAAAGCCTCAATAAACTCTGGCGATCTGAAAACCTTCGAAGGGGAACAACTTTCCTTTGCCGTCGTGATAGTCCGACGTTCTGTCTAGATTTACATCTTCTCGAGGATGCTCCCATCAATGCTTCCTCCACTTCGCTTTCCACATATAACATAACGAAACATGCTGTCCGGCCCTGGTATAGTGCTCGCTAGCAATAACTGATACAAAAAGACAATGCATGCGCTTCATGGCTCGTCGAGAATAGCCAGAGCGCGTGAAAATCCATGACAGCCGTTCCAGACTCCGATAGTGCAAGGAGAATTTGGCGCTCGAAGGCGCAATGCATACGTGATTCGCATCGAAGGCGTATCACAAGAGTTCCACATCCAATCAGTCGCTCGTACAAAGGAAATGAGACAGCAACGTCGTATTGAGGACGCTGTGTCAAAAAAATCAGGTGGCATCAAGAGGCCGCGACCGCTAAGTCGATGTATCGGTCGCATGAAAGCTCAAGAGTGGCACATCCAGTAGTTTGGTGGTCCGCGTCATCCAGGTACTTTTGCGAGAGGAGTTCCTAGCCCCTCTTGATGGCATGACCAAGAGACTCGTCTTCTCTGCTTCCTGGGCTGATGCTCATCGGGCTCGAAGACAGTTGTGTGCTTGCTTGAGGAAGGAGCGGCAACGCTTTGTCCTTGGGAGGGGTCGGAGGTGGTTGTCCACCCCAGCTCAGGCGCTCCTCCAGGCTCCGTCGATCTGTACTACCATCCATCTTGGGCGGCGTTGGTGGAGGGACCTCGCCAATGGATTCCGAAGTCATTTCAGCGTTTCCGAGAACAGCTCGGGCATTCCTCATCTCCTCTCGACTGGGTTCAGGTGTCATTCGAGACGGTGTCCGTGATCCTGCATTGCTGTTGCTTTCGGCAGCCTCACCAATGACAGGCAAAGTAGCAGATTCGGTCTGTTCACCACCTGGGCTCCTAACCGTCATGATTGACCGATCTGGTATCTCCTCTTCATGTGATCCCTTTCGCCTGCTCTTCTCAGCCATGTGCTCGGCGGCTTGTATTACCTTCTCTGTGCCTGGTGGGTTGATCTTGTCGCGGTGGATGTTGATGCCGCCGAGACGCGGGTCGTTGACCGTGCCCTCGATACCCGGCGGTATTTCGACGCCGGCGTCGGCTGCTAAGGCGGTGGACAGGCGTTCCTTTTCGGCGCGTTCTCGAGACATGGTTACACCAGAGATGAATTTGACGAAGCGATCGCCGTATCGTTCGGGAGGAATAGGCGAGATCTGCGCTTCATGACCGCCCATGCCTTTCCAGAAGTGCTCGACTCGCTTTATCAAGTTGTACTGTTGCAATGTTAGAATATATCAATCCCCTCAAAGTGCAATTCTTACTCTGGTCAAGCAATCGATGATGCCCAGGTAGTATATCTCTTCACCAGGCATGTCATCCTCATGTGTTGCTCTGAATCCACCATCATCTGCGTAAAAGTAGATGGTGCTTCGGTGTGCCTCTTCGGGCAGCTTGTCAAGAGTCTGGCTGATCGGAACTGGCCGTTCCTTCTTGACCATGTCTCGCATTTCTTTGACACGTTTTGCGTTCTCCATCTTGCTTGGTGTTCGCGCAAGCTGCTGATTATTTGACTGCTCCTCGTTGCCACCTCCAGGTTGGAAGACTCGTAAGGTCTTGTCGCGCAAGTTCTCTTCGTTTCCACGCTCAAGATCGTGGATGCCCACCAGGAGAGAGTAGTCCATAATTTTAAGCCTGCGAAGTAAAGCCACGTCTTTCTGCATCTGATTGACAAAAGCCTCCTTCTTCGTGGGGCCGAACTCGAGATGCAAATTGCGCCGTAGCCAGTTGAGATCCTTCAGAGTGGCGCGAGGATTCTTCTCCAAGTCCTCTTCTCGGTAGTCGCGTCCAATTGTGCTGCCCTTCAGATCGAATGTTCGATGGATGTCGCGATGCGGAGGGAACAGGTTGTTCATTACCACAAAGTGTATTTTACGCCCATAGGGTATCTTTACGCGATGCAGTCCATAGAATTGTGAAAGAAGAGTGTTGGGGTTCTCGGTGACATGTTCGTAATAGTCCTTCAAGATCTTTCGGAGGAATTTGTGCTCGCCGTGATGGATCGTCTTTATGATGTATTTGTAGTCTCGTGAGAAATAGAAGAATGAGCCGCTTTTTCCAGGCGATCCGAGCTCCGAAAGGATGTACTTAGAAGTCAATGACATGAGATAGTCTGCCGGGTCGATCTTGAAGTTGGCGCGCAGCTTTCGGAACACCCAAGGCGCATAATCCTTGAATTTGAAGTCGTACTTGGAGCTCGGCGTGAGCTCACTGCCGCTAATGTCGAAACTGTGCTTGTGTCTCGCTTCAAAATCTGCGTCCGTGAGATCTCGATCTAGCTTTGCGTTGATTCTGCTAACGCAGCAGCGGATCCCAGTAAGCATATTGTAGGCTGTGACGAAGTTCACGTGGTTCTGGTCCACCTTCGTGCCCACAACGACTCTGTCGTCGTCCGTGTCGGCTCGCTGCTTCTTAGATGCTCGCTTATTTCTAATATGTTCCGCCCATCTTGCTGCATCTTCGTCCTGCGGTATTTCTTCAAGATGCATGTCAGAATGAATGGAGCGTGTTTGTCTCCTCACGAGCTGTAAGGAACCTCGTCTTCGCGTGGGAGTATTTGGTGAGAATCGTCCAGTCGCCGAGACGAGACCATCGGTATTGGTAGGATCGCCTCCATCTTTCGAGGTTCGGGTTTGCACTTTTGGCACTTCCAGCGTGTGACGATGTGTTAGACGGTCTGGTCGGGAGGGAACAGGAGTCAGGCCTCCTGCTGGGTCGAAGGCTGGTGGGGAGGATGCGCGATGGCGTTGCTGCTTCTGAGAACCAAGGCCAGGAGGCTTGAGAAGACCATCGGCACCAGTCTGCGGTGAGCTTTCTACTAACGGCGGCAGTGCAGAGGCCGGAGTCATTGGAACCTGACCGTGGCTTACACTGCGAGCAGGCGTAGCGTGTGTAGGCTCGCCATTGGTCATGCCCACCGGCTTACTCAGAGGACTCCTAGGTGGGCCTGCAGGCTTCCCATTAGGCAGAGCCGTGAAGTAGCCCTCTTCTGCAGCACCGGGTCGTGTTGTGGCTTCCTTTACAGCTTCTCCAGATCTTCTCTCACCACCATCTGACAGGTTGGTAGCACTCAGATTGCTTGCGCTGCGCCGGGATTTCATGCTCAGGGCCACGCTCTTCGCCGAAGGTGCGCGATCACTTCCGGCAGTGCCATTCGGCACGCTGAGAATGCTACCGTCTTTCCCACCATACCCGTCCTTGATACTGCCGTTGGAAAGAATGCCGTTGGCAGCAGGAGTGAGCGGCCATCCGCCCGGCCCAGCGTCTACCGCTGGCGTAGCTTGCTCGGAGTCTCTTCTCGGCTCGGTAGATAGCGGTCTCGTATATGTTGCCGTGGAGGTATTTGTAGTTGCTGTAGTTCCATCTCCGCCCGGAAAGGCGGCTGGCATATCTCTTGCAAGTGTACTACGGACCATGAATATGTGGCCGGCATTGAGCTCGCTGCTTTTCCTGCTCAGCGGAGATGCTGCTGGTGGTTGCGCGGCCGACTCATCCCCGTCGCGGGATCGTAGAGCCAGATTGGTCGCCAGTTCGCTGTCGGCTGGCGGTGCCTGCTGTATAGTCTTCGTCTTCACAGTCGTGGCTGCTCCGTGCTCGTGGAGTCCTTACGTTCGGCAAGAATACCAAGAATAGCTTTCGCGGAGGCTGCGTATGTGCCCAGCCACGAGATGAGATCTGGCTTGGGAGCTCGCTCGCGGGGTCCGAGGAGCACTCTACGGTATGAACAATGCTATACAAGGTCGGGATTCTCGTGTGAAGGCCAGTGGAGGAGAGTTGTAGGTGAACGTGGACCGCCTGGCCTGTTTGTCAGGGCAACATTCGCTTTGCGGTGGAGAGCGTCGCGAAAGAGAGAGGCTTGGTACGCTACGGGCTCATCCGATCAGCCAATCGCACACCGCCGAGGAGACAGCGCGACTTCACCAACAGCGTGTGCCGAGAATCACAACACGACTGGTTCGTCTTCTACCTCTGTACCATCGTCATCGCACACTGAGCTTCATCTTACCAGTGCAGTGAGTGCATTTGGCCTTTGAGTATTCGTATAGCAAAGCTCTGCACATTTGCATCCGCACACATTGTTGAACAATGACACCATCAAGGTCGAGAATGAGCATAATCATGTTGAGGAAATTCATGTCAGACTATGTACCTTCTGTAGCGCTGCATAGTGACATCTCTTGTCGTGAAATCCGTAACGCCATCCAGTGAACACCGATTAATCACAATCCTGGGCCCAGTGCAGCAAAAAACCACATGCCGCAAACCACTTTGGTATCACACACACATCCATAAACCGTCGTATCGACGCCCATACGCCATCAACACTGACGCTACCATTCGCCCGCATGGCCAAATGCATTCAAGTAGATCATCAGATAACAGGTAACGCGGGCGTCAGCGTCCACCTCCGGTGCCAGAAATTACATCATGCCGTAAGAAGAGGAAAGCAGCTTATGCTTTCTTTGGAGTCGCGCTCTTCTTTGGGGTTGCCTTCTTGGCAGCGGCCTTCTTCTTTGGTGCAGTAGTCTTAGCCACGGGTTGTGGTGCCTTGGACTTGGTGACACGTCCAGACTTGGTCTTGCCAAGGACAACAGGTGCCTTGTCCTCAACAGCTGGGGCCTTGTCTAATGTCAGCAGTGAACGGTGAGTGGAACAAACGACGAGTACATACAGCAGCAGGTGTCTTTCGTGCCTTGCCAGTGTTGGCCTTGGTCTTGGTTGCAGTCTTCTTCGCTGCTGGTGCCTTCTTGGTTGTGTTGGCCTTGGTCTTGGTTGCAGTCTTCTTTGCAGCAGGTGCCTTCTTGGTAGCAGCGGTCTTCTTGGCTGCTGGTGCCTTCTTAGCAGCAGCTGGCTTGTCTGTCTTCTTTGCGGCTGGCTTGTCGGCGGTCTTAGTGGCAGCGAGCTTCACCGGGCCGGAGGTACCTGTTGGCGACGGCGAGGTCAGCAAGATGCAGACGAATTGTTGAAGGACAGCAATGTTTGAACGACATCAGTGATGCCGATGGTCTGACGACTTCAAGGACATCAAATGTCGAATCGCAGCATCGATGTTCCGTTGTCGCGATCGTTTGGTTTGACGTACCCTTTGGTCTGAGAAAAGTGCCGTTATCAGAGCCTTTTTGAAGCGCCTTGTTGAACTGGACAGTGAAAGCATTGTCGCTGACGCCAGCAAGGTTATTGTTGGCGAGGACGTATTTCTTAATTGCCTGGCGCCTGTGTGGAAGATGCAATGTCAGCAATTGGTCGAAGTCGAGCCAAGCAACGCGCTTTCCGAAGTCGGTAGCGACAGCGACGGCGAGGTGGTAGATATCACTTACGAAGAACCGCTTCTCTCTTTCAGCTGCATCAGAACACGCGTTAGCAGAGGTTTCAGACCATGCGGATGTTCGTTGCTCGTGTGGTGTGATCGAACGTGCGACACGTCGCAATCTGGCGGTCACCACTGCGAGCAAAACAACTTGCGCCGGGAGTCGTCAACGTACCGAGATAACAGCCTCCTTGATCATGTCTGTCGAGAATACGCGTCAGTAACTGGCGAACACGATAAAAGCTGTCCCAGGTCGCCGCGACAAACATGGCGACCTGAAACTCGAAAGAAGACATACCAAGGTACGAGCTGTGGGTGGCAGCAGCCTTTGGGGCGGCGGTCTTGGTGCCGGTGGAAGCTTTCTTTGGAGGCATTGTGATTATTGTGATCGATTGATGTGATAGTCGAAGAACTGGAGAATCGATTGACGCTACGCTTGGATTAATGTAATTGACGCGTTGTTGTGGTGTTGTGCGAAGATGTCGAGGAACTGACGGAAACGCTGGCACGCGCGAAGGTGGGGAGGTGCGGTTTTATAGCAGTCAAAGCTCCTGCCAAGGATCCTAATCACAACCAAAACACAGGACGCGACTAGGGGCAGAAACAGCCTTGTCCGCACACTCTGCGGCTCTGTGATTCGATTTCTCGAGCTGACACCTCCTCCTCGTTGCTCGTTCCCATCTTCGCGACTCTTTTGATCTTGCTTCTTTCTTTTCGCTTTGCTGTTATGGTGAGCTGGTCAACGCCATCAGCTGATGGAGATACGTCCTCATCGTATCACAACTTTGCATCTGGTCTACTCCTCTCTTGCCTGATTACCTTCTCTACCTTTTTTCAGTATTGCGCAGTGCACCTTGGAAAGACACTGGAGCCTCTACATCATCACTGTCTTCCAGATCGCAGTCATGGTTCTGGCAGTGCGTTCTCGCCACGATCTGGCTGGACGAGTTCGTCCTTCGAAGCATGACTATCACGAATGCTAGGTGACCCAATAATCGCTATGCCGACCACATGATCTGAAGACATCTAAAGAGATCTCAAAACGATAGTGTAACCATTCTGGAAAGCCATTGGCCGCATTGCAAGTCCCAATCGCGACCGGAAGCGCGCGGCAAAAGTCCAGAAGTCCGCACCTCTGTCGCGCAACCTCAAGAAGGACTCTCCGTCGCCTTGAGCAATTCCCATTGCGAGACTCACTCCAGCTCTCGCCGTTGACCGTAATGATTGAAAAGTCAGTCACGCGCCAACTTGACTAGGAAGGTCAGCAGGCAACAAGGTCACATGGCCAATTGCGACGAGCTGTAGCGCCATTCAATGTCCTGTCGCCAGCAAGGTGGTGATCGAGAAGCAGACACAGCAGATGTTCGTGGAAAAGGCAAACGTCTCCGCCTTGTTCACGATTGGGACTTGCTTTGCCTTTTCTAATGTCTTGCTGTCTGGGCGTGAGCCGTCGCGAGATGTGCGTGCGATGAACAGCTGATAACAACTCCAGGCCAGATTCCTTCTCCTCTCACGCAGCCCAACACGAGGATCAACCTTTTCAGCTTCTGTTGGTTACCAGTTCCATCAGGATCCTGTGACATTGAACCGGAAAACACAAGACCTGATCCAGGTCACTAGCGATCACGTCGTTCTCATTCGTTCTGCAGGCGAACAAATTCTGTTTCTACGCAATCCAGATCAGCAGCTCAACACTTCCCAAAGATTCAATCCACTTTCCTCCACCACAACTCAGCAGTATTCCCACCACCACGATCAGATCCAATCCTCAAAAGTTTCCCTTCAATCGTGCTATGCACAGAGTAATTCCTCCTCTGCAGCGTCCCTTGCCAACTCGGTACATTCGCCACAGCCAAAGGTCCATGAAACAGCTGCCCATATGTGGTATTCGGACATGGGAGCTCCCGACTGACTTGATACGGTCCAGCATACCCAAGACTGTGCTTGCCGACCAGAGCCCAATCCGCATCGCTGTCATCTGGCTGGAAAGGAAACGTCAAATTGGGACGCACTTCCGGCTCAGTCGCTGTTATGGTCGCAGACATCCAGCCTGAGGAACTGTATGTGATGAGGCCGACAGGATGTTCGCCGTACGGAGTGCCTTTATTCGGAATTTCTTTGCCGTCTCGGAAGCTGTTCTGGTCAGCGAATCGAATGATGAAGTGATGAGTCTTTGGCTTACGTGGTGGTATTTATGAGCGAATACGTGCCCGCAAGAGCACTGAATATTTCTTCATCTTGGTAAGGGTTCTCACATCCTTTCTTCTCTGGTTGAGGATGAGCGAAGACTATAGAAAGCAGCGACCAGGATGTGAGGAGCATGTGTTGGATCATGTTGACTGTGCTGTTCAACCTAACATGCTCTGAGTATTCCTCTTGTACAATGCGGAGTTATACTGGATTATGTCTTATATCACGATTGAAGCACTATGCCACTATGGGATCGCTTCCCGAAGTGTTGTCTTGTCCTTTTCTATGCACCCTGTTGTCGGAGCCACGGGTACCAGGTCTGTCGTATCTGCCGAAGCCATCGCCGCGGTTGTGCCACAATGGCTGGTATTGTTGTTCTTCGCGTAGCTGTTTCTGAAGGCAGGAAGATGATCGTTGAGACTGAAGGAGTCTGCGGCATCTAGAGGCAGCAAACGAAGAGGTGACTAGGACCTCGATGTTTCTTTTTGTGGTCTTTGTGCGGTCTGATTTCAACAAAATATCGACCGCCTGAGCTCATGGATATGACTTTCATTTCAAGTAGGCATCTTCTTCTATATCGCCAGCAACCAGAGCATAGTCTAATCCTTTCAACGACTTCACATTGCACATTGCGAGCACAAGGACAAGCGCTCATCTCGCTGCGCCAAGACCACATGCCTGAAACCAGTCCGGATTCGTACATGGACCATTGATGCGATATCTACTCAACAGGAGCTGCAGATCGATAATCGACTACATAAAGCTTTTCTTGTCGCATTCGAGTGTAAGCTAGAGCGGAAAGAAAAAGCAAGGGTGGTACACGGGCTGACAGGCAGCGTGAAAATCATCTTGACCGACTTTCGAGCGTTGGGCCAAAAATCGAGCCATTGCAATACAAGAGCAAAAGAGAAAGGTGCCCAGAGAGCTAAGCTCCCTACCTGGTTCGAACAAGTGACCTTAGGATGACTGCAGGAGGCTGCAATCCCACGCTCTACCACTGAGCTAAAGCTGGAAGGCTGTTAGAAGATGTTGCGATGCTGGAATGTGCCAGTGATGCTTACGAGCTGGGCCAGAGTCTTTGCGACTCCTGATTGGTGACTGACAACGCAGAATTATACGTATAACACTCTCCATTGCAAGGTAGACTAAAGAATGGCGGCTTACTGGCGAGGCTAGCCATGAAGTGGGTCCAGATATGACCAAAGTGCCGAATTTAGTCACAGGAATGCTTCGCCGCCTTTCTCAGGTCTGCTTTGACTTGTTCGGCCCTTGACGAGAAGAAATGTGTGTGCATTCGTGGTCATTTGGTCATGACAAGCAATACACAATGCACGGTAGCCATCATACTTCCAAAGCACAGTTTCCGGTACGTGGCGTTATGCAAGGGATGGCTGCTTCGATTGTTGGAACGGCCTGTGCTTTCCAAACTTCAGGGAAGAATCGCTAAGAAGAACGTCGTCAAGATATCTCTTTGGTGAGGTCGATGTGAGCAGCTCTGTCAACAAGTCGAGTTGCTCTTTCCAGACAGGACTTTGTCTGTGCTGTTGGAAGGAAGATTTGACCCTCGCATCGATCGATGGTCTCGCGGGAATGGAACCACTCTTCCAACAGACTCTGGCTATGTCGTCCCGCCAATCTCATCTCCTTAATTCCTCTACTGGCCCTCGCAGGAGCATACGCATCGTTTCAATGTCAATACTCTCAGACATTCAATCACAAAGTTGATTCTGAGAGTCGTCCTCAAATCCTGTGATGCGAGCAAAATATGTCGATCCGCCAGCTGACTTCAAGCTGGCCCGTGCGCCAGAAATGTGGGGTCTTCAGACACCCATCTGTCAGCCGCGCTCCAGATTCAACAGCTCGACCCTGACACTGTCAACAGACCATTTGTCTACGCTGACCAGGCACATTCGCTTCAAGTCATTTCACATACTACGATCCGCAGCCTGCTGAAGCTTGGTGCGCCTATAGCCCGACGCTGCTTTCCAAGTGCCTCCTCTCTTCTAGCACATCATGGCCGCCCGGCAAGCACAAGTCCAGCCTTGCCGGTACAAGACTGGCAAAACACTGGGAGCTGGATCTTACAGCGTGGTGAAAGAATGCGTGCATATTGACACTGGGCGCTATTATGCCGCGAAGGTCATCAACAAGCGACTCATGGCCGGACGGGAACACATGGTTCGAAATGAGATTGCAGTCTTGAAGAGAGTTTCAATGGGACACCAGAACATTTTGACATTGGTTGACTACTTTGAGACTATGAACAACTGTATGCGAGGGCTAGAATCGCAGAAGTTCGAGCTGTGCTGACCTAGCATATCAGTATATCTCGTCACAGATCTCGCACTAGGAGGCGAACTGTTCGATCGCATTTGCCGAAAAGGATCTTACTACGAGTCCGACGCCGCAGACCTCATTCGAGCGACGTTATCCGCCGTTGCATATCTTCACGATCATGGAATTGTGCATCGCGATTTGAAGCCTGAGAATTTGCTTTTCAGAACTCCAGAAGATAACGCCGATCTACTCATTGCAGATTTTGGTCTTTCTCGAATCATGGACGAAGAGCAATTTCATGTCCTGACTACGACCTGCGGTACTCCAGGATATATGGCGCCTGAGATTTTTAAGAAGAGTGGTCATGGCAAGCCAGTCGATGTATGGGCCATTGGAGTCATTACATACTTCTTGCTTTGCGGATATACCCCATTTGATCGCGACAGCAATCTGGAAGAGATGCAGGCGATTTTGGTTGCAGACTACAGCTTTACGCCACTCGAATACTGGCGCGGTGTCAGCTTGACTGCTCGGCAGTTTATCAAGAGATGTCTTACAATTGATCCCACGAAGCGCATGACAGCACATGAAGCGCTTTCGCATGAATGGATAGCAGGGCCGGAAAGTGGTCGCGGCGAGGAGGATCTGCTGCCAACAGTCAAGAAAAATTTCAACGCCAGGAGAACACTCCACAAGGCTATTGACACTGTACGTGCCATCAACCAATTGCGAGCAGGCGGTATGGGTATGATGGACGGTGCATTGGCCATGAATCCAGAACGAGTCAAGCCCAAAGATGAGGACGTGGACATGGCAGATGCTTCCCAGCCATCTACGATAGCCTTTGATCCGCGAAGCCATGCCAAAGGCCAGACGCAGGAGCAAATTGATGAGCAGCAGCGTAGAACACAACAGACAATTGCCGGACTCTGGCAGAGCAAAGTAAATGGACAAGCCACATGAGCGGAGCCGCGACCGGGAATGTCAGCGGCATGCATTTGAGAAGTAATCATCGGACTTGAAGCAGCATCAGTCTGCATTCACTATTTTCTAGAGAGGATCAGCTTTGATTTATGAGGCGAGTTGCTGCACGGCTGTGAACGATCTGATGATGAGTTGAGTATTGACGAGGTGTCACGATCGTGTCTTCCGATACCCGCGAGCTGTATAAACCAGATTTGTTACGACTTTGGTGGCTCAGATGCTTGTGCCACTGCTTAGACCGAAATTACAGTTTGCGTGCACATGGTAAACATGGATTGTACCGATTTCGTCCCTGCTGACGAATTGCTAGTGTCTGTTGGTCGGCAACACATTCCTTCACACGGGTTTTGACACAACAAAAGCATTATTAGACAATGACGAAAGTGACATCGACTCTGCAGTCTGGAGTCTCTGCCCCTCCCGACGTACGGTATGGAAGCACTCCAGAATCCTTCCAGAACCCCATGGGACCTGATGCACCATAGGACCGAATGGTTGTCCACGAGGCATATACTGCTTGCGGCTCTGTGTGGCTTAATAAATCTCCAAGCTATACCACAAACAACGAGTTTCTCCGAGCCTGCAAAGACCGCCCGACGCTGGGTGGCTCCGAGGAGGAACCGCATCTAAAGAACGACTCCAAGAAAGCGACCTTCCCTTTTACAATCATCGCCTGCGAGAGCCCAGACCTTTAGCTTTCTTGTTCCTGGTCCATCGTCTCTCGTGGTTGATCGAAAACCTTCAGTCGGCCCGACCAGTTCTCCCCGCGATTACGGCTGCCATGGGTGGATACCGGGGCTCGCATGGCTGGAGAATACGAACTAGTGCTGCAGAGGTTACCTCATCTCTTCTCGAAATTCTGGTCTGTTTCTAGCGGCATTGAGGAGCTCGTGGTATCCATGATGCCTGCTGTTGTCTTGGAGCTGCATTGGCGGAGATCGTGCAGAAGTACAAATATGCCGGAGGATCCTGGTGAAGTACATTTCATTGTTTCCTAGCACTCCCTGTTTTACCTCTCATTATGCGTTCGATATCCTCAGCGGCAGCATTGCTTGCTGCTGTTCCTTTTGGAAGTGCTCAATGGGGACATCAAGGACAAGGTCAACCACATTATGGCCCTCCACACTACGGACCTGGTAGACCAGGCTGGCAAGGAGGAAAGCCAGGAGGAGGAAACAACGATGGAAACGGAGGACAGAATGGAGGAGGGCAATGCTCAGAGTTGACTGCGGATCAAGTCAGCGCTGGAGGAAATAACTCGCTGTTCACAAGATGGAGACCACAAAGTCACTTCCTCGCTCCAGCTGGCTGGATGAACGATCCTTGCGGAGCTATGTATGACCCGACGAGAGACGAATATCATCTTTCATACCAATGGCACCCAAACCACTTCAACTGGGGCAACATCTCTTGGGGAACAGCTTATAGCAAGGACCTCATCACATGGACCGATCGAAGCGGATGGCAGAACGATGAAGCTAAAATCCTCGGCCCAACCGGCAACGGCAGCTTTCCTCAGGCCTATGCTGGTCTTGGAATTTTCTCTGGTACTGCTCAGCCTGTGAACCTGAAGGGCGAGCAGGATGGCACGCTTCTTGCGTTCTACACATCAGTGAGCTACTTGCCAACCAACTGGCAGATTCACTACGAGCCACACACTGAGAGTCAATCTCTCGCCCTTAGCCACGATGGAGGCAAGACGTGGGAGCAGTACGAGAAGAACCCTATCATCAGTGCAACGACCGAGACCGCACCCATGCACTGGAATGTGACTGGTTTCCGTGACCCCTTCTTCGAGCCGATTCCAGAGCTCGATGCCGTACTCGGTGTGTCTGAGCCACACTACTATGCGGTCTTCGGATCTGGTATCAAGGGTGTAGGTCCAAGAATGCCTCTCTGGACTGCCCCAGCAAAGGACCTTACCAGCTGGACTTTCCTTGGCGCTCTCTGGGAGCCAGCAAAGAATACCTCTGTCGGTCCATTGCTTTCCACTGGAACATATGGCTTCAACTTTGAAGTTTCAGGTTTCTTCCCACTCAAGGACAGCAAGGGCCAAGACCACTGGTACGTCAACATGGGTACCGAGGGCGGCAATGTCTCCTTTCACCAATCTGCTCAATGGGCGCTCTGGAACGAAGGAAAAATCAGCCGTCGCCAGAACGGCAGTGCCGAATTCACTCCCATCTCCGGTGGTGCTGCCGACTGGGGCGTCGGCTACGCCCTCTCCAGCTTCAACGACACCAAGCACAACCGCCGTGTTCAGTACGCATGGTTGAAAGAAGACTACGTCGGAGACGGCGGACTCTTCAGCGTTCCACAACAAGGTTTCCAAGGCTCTCTCTCTCTTCCCCGAGAACTTTTCGTCCACGAAGTAGAAAACGTCCAAGTCACCAGCGAACTCACCTCCGCCAAGAATAGCATTGCCGAAGACGGTGTCGCACGCACGCTCGGTGTTCGCCCACTCTCCGACGTAGTCGCAGGTCTCCGTCAAGGTGCTCAGTCCAAGTCCTACGCTGGAGCTACATACTCAAAATCCACTATCCTTCAACAACAAGCTTCCTCCCACATGGAGCTCAGCACAACAATCACTAACTCCACCGGTGCCGTCGGTATCACCATCGCCGCATCCCCAGATGGTGAGGAGTACACCAACATCATCTACGAACCTTCCAACCACACCATCCTCGTCGAACGTCTCCACAGCAGCAAAATCTTGGGTTTCAATAACGCTACTATTACGGGTTACTTTTATCCTTACACCGTCGATGGAAAGCAGGAAGATATTGACATGAACGTCTTCATCGATGGCTCGATTGCGGAGATCTATATCAATGAACGTTTTTGTCTGAGTGCGAGAATTTACCCGGCTAAGTCTTGCAGTACTGGTTTCGGTGTTTATGTTGGTGAAGGTGCCTCGGCGACTTTTGGTGAGACGAAGGCTTGGATTGGTACGAAGAATGTTTGGCCGCAGCGACCGTTGAATAGTAGTTCGGTGTTGGTTTATGATACGCCTGAGGAGACGAATGATTATGTTTGGTGGCCTGGTAACTAAATGGATGGAAAAGCTTTGTATGAGGTATAAATGCATTATTAGGAAGCATTGGAACTGCTGTTTTTGTACATATCATGCATGACGAGATATGTCCGCATGCTTCTGGTATCGGTTTCATCGCCCTCGTATCACCTCTACGAATCTTTTCGATTCCTCTTGTCTCTGCTTCAGCACTGGACTCTCTCAGCGCTGGAACATTTCTGATCTCGTTCTGTCTAACCAAGAAGTGGTCGCTTGGCAAGTCTCAAGGCTACGTTGATCACACTGGATGTCGCAATAACATGGGCAAGCGTTCGTGGGACGCCGACGTTGAAGACGTAAGCTGGGTAGTGACTTTCCATGCGTCAGTATAACACATTGAAGCAATGAAGCTAGGAAAGACTTACACAAAACACTTAGCAATCACATGGAGACCCAACAGATTGATCAAAGCTTGATCACCTGGAGCAACAGCCTGCGTCAAGGCAGCAGAAATCGCCCAACCTGGGAACATTTCCATCAAATGGTAATGCGCAGAGTGAAGACGCAACGGTAGACCTCTCAAGTTCTTGACTTGCGAACGTGGGTGGTTGTTGTCTCTTCCCTCCTTGTTACCTGCATCGACACCAGCTGCACTGCCTGCTCCGGACAAGGCATATGTGACTGTGGTATAAAGAGCAGCAAGGACCGCGATCTTGCCAGTCTGGGCTACTGAACTTGTGGAGCCAGCAGAGCCTAGGAATGCCACGCTGCTCACGACTCCGTTTACTGCTTTCTCGACGAGACCGTTGGGTTGGGCGATCCAGGATGTGAGTGGGATGGCTGCGAGGAAGAGGCCGCCGAAACCGAACATGGCGAGTCCTGCTGGGTTCTCACTGTGTAATGTTAGCAAGTATGTCTTTGGAATTGGTTCGAATTGTCTCTTACACTCCATCGTCTGCCAGCTGCTTCACCAAGCTGTCCTTGCCATCTTCAGCCTTCGCTTTGGCCCTATCTGGAAAGTCTTTGCCTGACATCTTTACAGTCTATCGTGTCAAGGATTGTGATACAAGCAAAGGAAGCAGAAGAGTAGCTCTGGCATCAACATCATTGTTATCTGGTTTCCTCGGTAATAAGGGTTCATGCTAACTCTGGACCTTTCCCCGCTCATTGAAGTCAATTATTTGAATGGCGTCCAGCACCGTCGTCATCTGGATTTCCCGTTTCGGAGGGACGGCACAGAGAGCTCTGGAGCTTGAGGAAGACACACGTGTGGCAGAGGATTCATGATCGGCTTTTGCTACCGAGCTTGGTGCAGTGACGCTGTGGAACAAATGCTTCTTTTCTGCTCGGGCCGCGATGCGTACCGTGAGCTCTCGCGATCGATGGAGCTAACGGTGGTTCATGAACGCAAGTGCTCGTAGCCCTCCGCAATATGGTTGTTGCAAAGACTTCGATTGTTGACCATCATTCTTTCTTGAGGTGGCCACGTCTTCACAGTGAAGGAATCTCTCGAGAATGGGTTGTCGCCAGAATTGCTCAAGCAGCTTCATACTACCATCGCGCCTCTGCAGCTAAATGAAAAGCTTCACACCGCAGACTTCGCTGGTGATGGACTGGATAAGTAAGAGTCTTGCTCTGCCTTCTCGTAAACCTTCTCGATCTTATCTCTGATGTCTTGTCCACCGGGAGGTCGTGAATCATGGGGCACGGAGAAGAAGTTCGGAGCTGGTCTGTTTCGACAGCGGTGATACCTTGACTGCCCGCCGTTCTTATGCTAGCAATCTTATGTGCTAGCGATACCAGAATAGGACATGCGAATGATGTTGTAGGTGAGATTGTTATCGCATGATGTTCGGTGCAAGGTTGAACAGCGGAGCTGTCTTCGGCACGTGGGAAGTTGTTCGTCGCGTGACAGTTGCCAACGCGTGATGACGAAGTCGGAGCAGGGCAGGGCAGTATGAGTTGGAGATAGGCCTTTTGATTTCTGCCCCCAACACAGCTCATACCTCCAGCTAATACAGGTTACCACTGATCTGCAGATCCGAGCCCAGTGCGTCGAGAAAACAGCGCTTGCTTCTGTTGCTTCTGGACCGAGGGGAAAGATCGCGAAATCCCGGAACGAACACTCGCAGAGCGAAGCTCTACAGCGAACGAAGATACAGACACACAGTGCACACATCTGTTTGGCATACTCCGTATTGCGATTCGAAAAAGCGTGGGTTGAACGCACATAGTATAGAACGCAACCGAGTAGCACAAGATCATACACTACTCCACCAGCTTGCGCCCACATATCTATCGACGGCTATGGCCGATTTCCTCACCAATCTTTGGGAGTCTGTCTTCACGCCAGGCACAACTCCAACTCTACTGGTCGCGACCAATTGTACGTTTGGCGCTCTCCAAGTCCTGCTTCTCAGTCTCCTGGTCGCAACCTATAGCATTCACTTTGCAATCCTGTCCGTACTGTGTGGAGGGCTGTGGTATAGCATCAACTGGTTCGCTGTAGAACTACAAGCCGCACAGAAAGCAGAAGTGGAGGCTGAGCGACTACGTAAGAAGAGACAGCAAGAGAAAGAGTGGTCGGCAGCAGGCGATGCGGCAGATGATGAGGGCGAAGATACGGAGACCGAAGGTGGCATGAGGGAGAGTGTGACAAGCTTGATAGAGCCTGTTGGTGTGTCAAGCAGAGGCGAGCCTGCGAAAGCTGAGATCATAGAAGCATTGCAAGCTGCTGCTCACGCGCCGGTTGGATCGGGCGGTAGTGCTGCGAGTGGAGTACAGCCTGTCGCGGGAGGTATCGAGAGCAGGCAGAGAAGGATAGATGATTCTGACAAGGCTCCGAGCGAATTGAGTACAGATAGCGAGTGGGAGAAGGTTGATGAGGGAAGATAGGTGGTTGTCAATCTGTAGGAGAGATGGGCATAGTGTCATGCGACCACCGAATTCAACGACATTCAATGACTCTACACATGGATATCATTTCCAGAGTGCCATTTAATGGAAGACTCACGGTCCCCTTACTCTGCTTGCAGACCAAAACTGTAGCGAAATGCCGTACTCAGAGACTCACGTGACTTAAGCTTTGACGCTAGCTTCGCCAAAATATCCGACTTCGAGAAGTGAAGAACTGCGATACAGCACCATACAATCCAGCCTCACACCTGTTCCAACGACTCCCGCAACTTTCAAAAACAGTAAAATCCCGAACACGACCTTGCGACTCCGATAAGGCGCGAAAAGACGCGCGATCGCCAAGATGAAGCTCGTCAGGTAAGGCAGCCCGCACGCTTGCTAGCCTTTCCGGCGCAATGCTGAACGAACCGCTTTCAAGGCTACGATCGCAGAGGGCCTGGCTGACAGGCATGGTAGGTTCTTGATGAAATGCACCAACGAGACGGTCACAATCGAACTTAAGACTGGTAAGCACAAGCACTGCAGAATTGTCTGGACAAATCAAGGAAATGATCAACTGACCTTTTCGCAAAAACAGGCACCATTGTCCAAGGCACGATCGCTTCCGTCTCTCCACAAATGAACACCAACTTGCGTAATGCGAAGATGACACCGAAAGGCGGATCACAAATCAGTCTCGATCACATCAGTGTGCGAGGCAGCGAGATCAGATATTTCATCCTTCCAGACAGCTTACCGCTTGACACACTGCTTATTGACGACACACCGAAGCCGAAGAACAAGGCACGGAAGGAACAGGATAAGGGAGCTGGTGGTGGCGGCATGAGAGGAGGACGAGGCGGTCGTGGTGGTGGCCGTGGTGGACCTAGAGGTAGAGGGCGCGGACGGGGCAGAGGATTCTAGGTGCTGGAATCCTCGGGCGAGGCTTGATGAGCTGCGAAGTCGGGTTTAGGGATACCTGGTTTCCTCGCGGACTCGTGGCTCTTGTTCAAAAGCACCCTTGAGTCTCTCGAGCACGGCGCTGGAATGGGAATGGAACCGGCGACACGAAGCGCGAGGCGTTCAACGATTAGGAAAGACAAGACTGGGACGCAAAAAGCGCAAAACTCGATCTTACGACCTTTGAGATGGCTCCCATCGTGCGTTCACATCGCCAAGATCAAAATTTCTGGCAACCTGCCTGACGGTAAGATCAATAGGTAGGGAGGGGAAGCACATGCAGAGCAAGACTGCACTGAACGCATTCTGCTCTTGAGAGCACATGCAAAATGAAATTTGAGCTGCGCTTCCTATCGTTGTCACAAGTGAGGTTGGTCCGAAGCATCTGCATGTGCTAAGTAAAGTTGACTGCGACGCCGTTTCATTCTGTCACAGTCATATTTAGACAAAGTTTGCCACTGATACCGACGCATACAGTCACAACGACTACTACTACATCGCGCTTTCGCAGTGCCCACCACTAGTTACTACGACACCCATCCCGATACCACATTAGTCAAATACCACTTCCACTTAGAAGACCAGAACTCAACCCGGCCACCCGCGAACGACCATGGGCAACCTCACAGAACAGCAGAAGAACCTGCTTTTCAAGGCGCTTTTCTACTGCGTCGACGCAGAACCAAAGGTATAATCCGGCGCATCGCAATGAAGTCCGATTTTCTTACTGACGATGCTTAAGATCAACTACCAGAAGCTCGCCGAGATGGGCGGCTACAAGACCGCTGCCTCCGCGACCACCGCCTACCATAACGCCAGGAAGAATGCGCAGGCCGGCATGGGTGGCGACGTCGCTGACAGCCCAGCCCCAAAGAAGACGAAAGGCGCTGCTGGCAAGAAGCGCGCTGCCTCGACCGACGGCGGAGATGACGAGGAGAATCTCGATGAGACCAAGCCTGCTACAAAGAAGCGAGGAGGCAAGAAGGCGAAGACGGAAAGGATCAAAAGCGAGCCTGAGGATGGTGGTGGAGCTGATGCTATGAACAAGCTTCTCGATGAAGCAGACGATTACGCGAACGGAGGAGCGAGCAATGTGAAGAGCGAGGGAGGCGACGAGGACGAGTTGTGATGCATCGTGTTGCGCCGGATCAAACCCATGGGATTGGGAAGGCCAAGCATTGACATCACAAATGCCTGATATGACTTCATGCTTGCACGAGCAAGCGCTTTGAGACATCTGGCGTTCTGAATACTACTACTACTACTACCACCACATGCGAAGGAATCTGCTCGTAACAATACGAGGCAGGATCACATGCAGTTGCCTATAAAGAGTCTCAAGGCAACAGGGTTTTGCTAGATCGGGAAAAGCGGAAAATGTAGTCATCAAACCACACCATGAACCTCATCTCATTCTTCCACCCTCACTCACTTACAATGCTCTTCCATGAGCAATGGACAGACACTTTGTTTTTCTGTCTCTCACAATTCCATTCATCGCAATCTTACTCTACCTCCCATTAACAACAAATTTCAAAAACTCCACTTCCTCTCTCGGGAAATATATCTGGCTTTTTGATAATTGTATTATTTTATATCTTCTCACGGTTTTGGCTTTATCTTTCGCCGCTTCGGAAAAGTACAAGGATCAGACGAACATTCCATCTGGATCAAAAGAATATCGAAACTCTCCTCCAAGTCTGAGAAAATGGATCCAAACAACCCGCCTCCTCGGCCTCCTATCGGGTTTCTACATCCTCACCCTCCCAATCTTCTACCCAGCCGTCAATCCTTTACTGGACTGCTTATTACGAGTAACAACTTTCTTCTACGGATGCAAACTTCTCCACCTCTCCTTCGCACGACCTCCAAAATTCCTCGCTGGACCCGCTTCTCTGGACTCTTGGCCTGATCGAATAGCTTATATTTGTCTCCTAACTTCACAAACGAGATATTCTGCTTTCGAAGGTATAGCCGTCAAGAAACCTACTCTGGAGGATGGGAAGTGGTGGGAATATGGACCTTTAGCTGTTGTGATTCCATTAACGATTCTTTTCCCGAAAATAGCTGAGTTGAAAGTTCTGAGTGGATTAGTCGTTATACAGCTAGGACTGGAGGCTGTGCATTGGATTTTTCATGGGAATGATTGTGATTCGGGGAAATTGTTTCAGAGACCTTTTGCTTCGAGGACGCTTTCGGAATTTTGGAGTGTTAGGTGGCATCAGGGTGCTCAGCCTTTTTTGATGGGTTTGGGGTATGTTCCTGCGAGAAAGATCACAGAGCGAGTGTCTGGAAGTAAGGACTTTGGGAGAGCGATGGGTGTTCTCGCGGCTTTTGGTTTGAGTGGGATATGGCATGGTTGGTGTGCTATGAGTTTGGTCAAGGAGGAGTTTGCTTGGAGTGTTGGGGTCGGACTTTGGACGGTGTTTGTTTTGCAAGGTGCCGGATGTCTAGCTGAAAAGATGATTTGGGGAAGGAGGCAGGGTGGGTGGGTGCAGAGGGTTTGTGTTTGGGGGTATGCTGTTGAGCTTGGGGCGATCTGGTTTCGGATGGCGGAGGGTAGAAGGGTGGAGATTGATTGGGTTGAGAGGTTGATAAAAGGATAGGGTAGATCTGGTAAACTCGAGCAGCACCCGTGTGTGCTGTGATCCCATGATGTTGCCCAGAGGGCTGCATAATGCAACAAATGCCCAGCCTCATGTCTCCAGCTATGTACAGAGCGCAAAGGTTTGAACAAGCGTTCGCTTTCAGCTGAAAGTGCGGCTTATCCTACGGAGATTCGCTAGCCTTGCCATCCAAGTTCCAACAAGACGCGCACAGCAAGTTCTCCAAGCCTCTTGGTCTCCTCATGATGTCGCCGATCAGCTTGTCCGGTGACCAAAGACCCAATGAATCAGCGCATGCTGCTGCAATGTCCGCATCAAGCCCGATGATGTCTGTGAGGGCACCTCCACTTAGGCTCTCTTGACCATCCTCGTACAACTCGGTCAGATACCATATTTGGCGCTCAAGATAGCGCCCACCTTACAAAAGGCATTGAGCATATCAGGAGTGACCTCAAGTTCGTTGTAGGGATTAAGTCCTTGACTGTCGAGATCTTCCAGCGGTGCTGAGTTTGCGTTGCCACCACCGTCACTAGAGAGCTCTCGATCATTGGCGGTGTCAGAAGGGAGGTCGGCAGCAGCCGATGCATTCTGGCGGCGACTAGCGATGTCTTGCGCCGCGGCGATGACCGTATGATCGAGCGCAATACTCGCAGCCTTGAAGAGCCACTCTGTGCGGTCCTGATCCTCCAGCCTCCTGGCGATACCCTTCCGGAAACCTTCCACCTGCGCGCTGAATCTCTTGCGTTTACCCGGATCTTGCATGTTATCCTCGACATCCCAGAATTGAAGAAATTCCAGAGTTGCCTTAGCATCGTGACCTTTGCGCTTATAGTATGCACGCAACAGTGGCCACAGGATCTTGGCGAAGGCATTGGTCTCGATCTCGGCTGGAAAACGGTCGCTTTTTGAGAACGGATTCCATCCAATTTCGAGCTCGCACAATCGAGGCAGGGTTGCCAGCGACTTTAGTGCGCGACGAAGATCGACGTGCTTCGGCTCCAGCTCGATGACAATGAGGCGGACAAGTTGTTTGTTTGGGCCGATCTGCGCAATCCAATCGCACAAGGTTGGAGCAGTGGCATTGAAAATGTTTTCACCGTATAGAATAGATGTCGCCTCGGCGTGCACGAACCGACATGTGCGCAGAATGTTCGGACAGATAGTGCGTGGCGGCGTCACCTGTTCCTCATGGGGCGAGTAGAGTTCGACTTCATCGTGTTCTTCGTCAGTGGTCGGGACGAGGCGATAGATCTTGTTGCGTAGCTCCGCAGACAAGTCCGCGAACCCGGTGCGCTCCTCATGAGTCGAGTCCGCCATGGTGCTGGGAGTTGTTAGCCAAGGACAAAGGATCGAGATGGGATTCCGTCTTACTGTTCTTATGATAGGTGCCGCACAATCTTTGTGCTCTCGAGTGCTGAAATGCTGCGGTCTAATGATTTCCCGACTTTGCTGTGGAAAGTAGGATGGAAGTCGCGCTATTGCTGAAGGGCGTTTGCAAAGTGGACGTTTCGGCTAATAACGACGTCACCCCGAGCGGAAAGTGAACAGTGAAGAAGACGCACCGCTTCAGTCGTGAATCGAATTGGAGGCGCCAGTTCACCTGCATGAACATGTAGAGATCTCTCTCATGGCTAATTCTTCGATAGGAGACTTTAGCAGTAAAATGGGATATCAACAGAAATTCCCCTCGAACACTTCTTGCTCGTGGTCTTGATCATGGTCGACGCCCGCAGACGAAGGCTAAGGCCACATACTGATGAATAGCCCACTGTCATTCCAATGTTGCACGACACTCCTGGCGGGCAATCGCGTGGCAATTGGAAGGTACATGGCTGATGAGAAGGACATCCATTGCAGTCATAGCAAACTTGCAGCAAGGGCAGGAGCGCTGAGAGTCGAGAAACAGGCCTCAGTATTTCATCAGATGGGTGAGATACTCCTCACTGTCGGCATTCACGTGGATCGCATGCCTGGGGTCTGCAAAGGCTGTCCATGTTCGGCAGTCTCCCACTTCCACAAGTACGGCACTGAAAGTCTTCACCATCCTGTTGCTTGCTTCCAAGGGGCTCGATAGAGGATAGGAAGCAAAGTCGCAATTGCTTTTCCAGCTTGCTATCATAGGATAAAGATGCGCCCTTCCCGTGGTTCTACGGGGATTCGAGAGTGAGCTGAGTTAAGTTCTCTGTTGCAGCAGTATACTTCTCAATCTTGTGATTAGCGCGGCTACAAGAGGAATTGTTATTCCCCAACGAGAGAAGCTCTTCACATTTACGTACCTGAGTATCTGGAAGTATGCCAAGGAAGCGTATTGATCGGGACCTGAATGAAGTCGCCATGATCCTGTCACGGATCTGCGGAAATCGTATCCGGCACAGACCTGGTTGTAATAGGGGCGTACCTTCGATTTGGAGATTTGCTGATCCAATGTCCTCGTAGACTCGTCTGTCATCAAAATCATCTCCGAGGAAAGTGAGAATGCTGGACAGGTCGGAAAGGCCTCGCAAGAGCTTGCTGACGTGTTGTGGCACGGAGATTATTATGCCCTGAGCTTGAAAACACATATCGCATACTCGGGGCCTTCCGAGGCTTGGAGAAGCATTCGCTCTCACAACGAGCGCATACAGCACTCTTTGACGCGTCAAAGTCCTGACCGTTGCTCGCCAGGGGATAAAGTCATCGTCCTCGAACCGGACTGCAACGTGAACGCATCTCCTCTATTCCCCGAAACTGTCAGAGCAACCTCTGAAGCACTGATTCCCACCTTAATTGTGACATCGAGTCAGTTGAACGACGATGAAATTGTTATAGCGTGTACTAAGAAGGACGTGACACTCGGGCGTGAAAGCCTGACGTTGCACGAATCTCGCTCTGCAGCCTTGGAGGCATAATTGATCGTAGCAGTTGTGGTCGGAAGACATACCATCAAGCACGCCTGAGAGGTCGTGTTCGTGTTCTCCAGGCATGATCAGGAGAGGTCCGTTGTCAACGTCTAGAACCATCGCAAGCATGGACAATACGAGATCTCATCTCCAACTGCCGGGGGTGTTGTGTGAATCGGGTGTGATGACTTCTGGCAGTGACGAAGCGGGAAGCGGGCCGCACGGACGGACGGACAGTCCCTGTTTGAGGTTCCATCCTTCGTTTGATGCTGCTGCCAACTTCTTCGCGGAACTCCATTAACCACCTTGCGCGTCCCTTCCACTCTCCGCCTGAATCATACCCTCCTCCTGCCCACTTAACAAGCGCGACGACCACGACAGACACAGTTCGAAGCACCAACCTAAGGCTGAGTATCGGGCAAGAGCAAGAGCCTGAAGAGCTGGACATCTGCATCATCTCGTCTGGGTGATTTTTCCTTGAGCGACCCTGTCATTCACCACTCTCTACCAATACACCACCACTCAATCACCACTACCACCACTGCTGCCTCAACTCCTCCTTGCGATAGCTTTCCAGTCCGCGCACTCGCACTTCCGTCTCACGCCCTCGACACAGCACAGCACGACGCACCACACCATCACCAGTATCCATCACTTGCTTCCGACGCCTGCACACACACACCGCACATCCCGTGTAAATAAGCCAGACAGACAGCGTCAGAATTCAAGAGCTATACATCCACACATCCCGACACTCTTTCCACACTCTGCTTCTCACAGCCATGGCCGAGACGCCACAGGAGACCCCGGTCGCCTCAGTGAAGCGCCCGCTCGAGGAGCCGTCCTCCCCGTCTGGACCGACCGACCAGCCCGAGGCAAAGCGACCAGCACTCGACAAGGTGCTCCAAGAAGATGGCACCCCAGCAGAGACATCCACCGAAGCTGCCCTCCCGACAGAAGCTCCTGCACCTGCCGAAGCTGAAGTGACAGAGACGAAGACAGAAGAAGAAACCGAGCCCGTCGCTGTAAAGAACGAGACCGATGACGCCGACAAGCAAGGTGACACTGTCGTTCCTGACGCGCCTGCCAACGGCGTCCCAGCAGAATCGCCAGCTCCCAATGCACTGCCTCCCAACCCTGCCCCTGCTGCGAATGGACAATCGGACAACCGCGCCTCTGCACCAGCTCCCATGCCCTATCACCAACAGGACGAGTCCAACTGGCTTCATGTTCGTGCCATCATCTCTAGTGCGGAAGCTGCCACGGTCATCGGTAAGGGCGGTGAAAACGTCACCCAGATCCGCCGACTGGCCGGAGCAAAGTGCACCGTCAGCGAGTACACACGCGGTGCAGTTGAGCGCATTCTTACGGTCAGTGGTCACGTGGATGCTGTTGCCAAAGCATTTGGTCTCATCATTCGCACCCTCAATCAAGAGCCTCTCGAGCAAGCCTCCACTCCACAATCCAAGACGTACCCACTTCGTCTTCTCATCCCGCACATCCTTATTGGCTCCATCATCGGCAAGCAGGGTGTTCGCATTCGCGAGATCCAAGAAGCGTCTGGTGCCCGACTTAATGCCTCCGAATCCTGCCTTCCTCTCTCCACCGAGCGCTCTCTTGTCGTCCTTGGTGTTGCAGACGCCGTTCACATTGCTACTTACTACGTTGGTAGCACCCTCGTTGAGCAGCTGACTGATCGCTTTGGTGGTCCAGCAGCCTCCAACTATGCTGGACGTCATGGAGGCCCGCAAGGTGTCGTTCCAGGCGGCATGCAGGTAGTACCATACGTGCCACAGAATACTGGTGGTCAAATGGGTCATCCGGATAACTTCCGCAAGCACAACAATGGACCACCGCGAACTCCAGCCAACCCTTACGGACAGCCATACATGCACGGTCAGCCACCACAGCAACATCCTCAGCAGCCGATGCATTACGGTGCTGCTTCGCCTCGCGCTCCCTACGTGGGCGCTGGTCCTCAACAGCCTCAACCATATGGCCACGCCGCCCCGTCGCAAGCTCACGCAGGACCACCTCAGCAGCCAGTCCAGGGTATGGTTCCTGGCCAACCCATCACCCAACAAATCTTCATTCCCAACGACATGGTCGGCGCAATCATTGGCAAGGGTGGAGCTAAGATTAACGAAATAAGACAACTTTCTGGCAGCGTCATCAAGATCAACGAACCACAAGATAACAACAACGAGCGACTCGTCACCATCACCGGAACTCAAGAATGCAATCAAATGGCTCTGTACATGTTGTACTCGAGACTGGGTGAGTCGAGTAAGAATTCTAACTCTATCATGCCACGATAGAAGGCGAAGACGATCTTCTCTGGAATGTACGAGGAATACTGTACTATACGATTACGGCTGGCTTTTCAGATGTCTCTTTTTTCCTCTTAGGTTTCTGGTCTCCGACTCCTGCCATCGGACAGTGCTTACATGACTACCCCAGGCGAAATGACTTCGAATCCCAGAGGCAAGGAGAGTACACTCTTTAACCACACTTAAGCAAGGATGGAATAGCGAAAAAGCGAATTTTCGGTGTGTTGATCTTCGAATTGGTTTTTTGGAGTCGCAGAGGAGCAGGACAGGCATTGGATCGGCGTTCACGAAGAAGCGCCAAGACTATCTGAGATCGTGAGGAATGGGAGATCGGGAGAACGTCCTCGTGCGCAATTTGCATTCCAGAGGAAGCCCGAGGCTTGCTTGCTGCCTGCACATCAGGCAAATAAGCTGTTTCGTGACATCCACCAATGAATACAAGTATGACTCTGACCCTGCATCAAATTCTCAGCAAACGTGGCGTCGATGAACTTACAGCGCGAAGGTGCAGTATCCTTTCTCTTGCAGACTACAACATGTGTTGAAGTTGTGTCGCAGACATTGTGTTCCGGAAGCGGAAGGCTGCGCGTGCGCGTGCGTCGAACTGGTGTTTGGCTGAATGCGACAAAGAAAGACATGCAGTTTAAGGACGAGATGCATCGAAAATGGTTTGGCAGATGTCCTGCTTGCGGGTTTGTCGTTGCTATAGCTGACTATACCCTTTGCCATTCTTCTTCCTCGTGCTAACATTCAGGTTCATCATTCATTGGTGTGCGTACTTCTTTCCCAGCTATTCACCACCGCTCCTAAGCTATTGCTACTGATCAGCGGATAGGATAGACGTCGTGAAGAAGACAAAGAAAGAAGCTTAGCACTATCGCCCACCGAAGCAATACTACGCTCACCCTGGATCCCATCGAGACACCAGTCTGGTTTCGCGCTCTACCCGCCCAGCCAGCGACACCTCCAAACAACTTCGGCCCGCCGATGTCGACAGTCGTACACCACATCGGCGTTCCTGCCATCGAAATACCCTCTCCAGCACCCAGCGACACATCCATGTCCACACGTCAAGGTGACCAAGATGTCACCGCCATACCACCAAGAAGATCTCCGCGTCCAGGTCGCTCCCCAGACCGACCTCTTCTCAGAACAGCATTCCGAAACTTCTCCGGCGTCGCTACTGTCGTCGTAGGAGAGACAGGAAACAAATCCCGTCCACAGACCCAATACCTCGTCCACAAGGAACTCCTCACCAGCGCTAGCCCTTTCTTCGCCGCAGCACTTAACAGTACTTTTGCTGAGGGAATGGAACAAGTCGTTCGTCTCCCAGAAGAAAAACCTGAAAGTTTCGAATGGTTCCTTCAATGGCTTTATACCGGTACCCTTACAACTCAACCCTCTTCCATCGACCCAATGCATAATCGCACAACATACATCCGCGGCCCATCAAATACCTTTTCAGCAGCCTCCTCACCTTTAGAAACCGGTCACCTCGACGGCGATCTACGTAACTCAGCCGGTTCACCAAAATACTTCTTACTCCTCGACCTTTACGCTTTATCAGATCGTCTCCTCACAACACCCCTCAGCAACCACATTCTATCTACAATAGCCCGCCTCTCAGAATCCACGAATTCCGTCCCAACTCCTTCAGATACTTGGATTTTATACGATACCATCCGCGATACTTCACCCCTTCGAACTTTAATCCTCGATCTCTTCGCATACAAAAAAACAGATAAACTTCTCGAAACCCACAAGGACGATTGGCATCCTCGCTTCCTCCGAGAACTCGTCGTCAAATTGAAACGTCCTGGTCCCGAAGCTATTGAACGGCATTCTCTTGTTGCTTGGAGGCCTAGATCTTGGAGTACGAGTAAAGCTTGTGAGGGTTGTAAAGAGGTTTTGAAGCCGGGGGTTAGTGCGGATAAGTGTTGTGGGTGTGAGAAGGCTTTTTGTGGGGAGTGTCTTAGGAGGCATTCGGGGGAGGGGTGGAATTTGCCGAATGATGTGAGTGGGTGTAAGCCTTGGATGGGGAGGGGGATGTGTGGGAGGTATCATGAGCATGGGGGTGGGGAGGCGTGTGGGTAGAGGGAGGGAGAGAGGGTGGATGAAATGGGTTGGGATATGGAGAGATTTTTGGTGGTATATGTGTAATTTTGAATATGAATGAGGTTTATGTTGCTGCTTGGTGTGCTTATCTTGTTAGAGAGAAGCTGTTCTGGCTTCTTTCTGGCGAGTAATGCAGGACTCTTTTGGCGTATTTGGTCGCCGTGGCTGTCTCGGCGCAAATGAGTGTGCCGATTGAGAACGTGGTGTCCGACGCCTGTGGATGAAGGAGTGGACATGAGCGCCAGGTCAATTTTTGGAATCCTGCTCAGTGCTGTGAAAGTGGTGCTGATGAATTCAAAGACGGAGAATCTGGGAAGCTGAGTGATATGCGAAGTCGATACCTTGTATTCCGAAACCAGCTCGGTAGCTAGTAGAGAAATGGCGCTATCGAAAGAGTAGTATTTACTGAATTCAAGCACTCCAGGACGGCGAGAGCAGAATCTACCCTTGCTCTTCGGGTCCTTCTCGCCATTTAGTCGTGTCGCTAGATGCTGCCGGAGTCGTTCGCGTTGTTCGATTCGCTTCTGAGGCCCATGACCTCCATGAAATGTATTGATTCTCTTCTTGAAGAAGCGGCAGGTTTGCTCATGGAGCTCTCATGAGCCTTGATAGTGCAAGTACAACCACCATTTTCAAGTTCAGTAGTCAGCATCAGAACTCGGGCGCATCTGGAACGCCGGAGTCCTCAGACTTGAGTAGGAGTCGAATGTGCTGGAGCCGTTACGCTAGTCGTCCATCTCGTCACTGTCATCTGATTCCTCGCTGCTGCTCTCCTCATCATCAATCATGCTATCCTCGTCTCCGCTGCTGTCATCATCGTCTTCCGTCTCGAAGTCTGCCATCTCGACATCTTCCAAGTTGTCATCGGCTTCGTTCTCCTCATCAAGAGCAGATGTAGCGCTCGAAGCATCCTGAGTCTGAGCGTTGAGAGCTCGACGAATGCCCGGATACTGTTGCATCAGTTTTCGAACCTGCCAGAAAGCCTCGAACTTTCTCCGTCCGATGTGCATCTTGACGATCTTCATGTCACCATCTGGTATCACATCGTAAAGGCGTCCTCCAACGGCAGTCTCAAGCTTCGCCGAATCCTCAGTCTCTTCGAATACACCATCCTCGCCGCCAATGTATTCGCCGAAGCAGAATGTGGCCAAGACTTCCTGCTTGTTCTTCGTCTCCTGGTTGTGATAGATTCTCTCCGCGAGCGGCCTAAGTGTAGCGGCTGTGTAGGTATCCGGGGCCTCACCGCGGTTGTCCAAGATCTTCTCCCATCCCGTTCCCATCATGAGATGCTTCAGATTCTTGACCTCTTTAAGACCCTGAACCATAGTCCCGATGTTGATATTCGCGTTGCAGAGTTCGATATTGCAGAAGTATTTGGCACTCCAAGTGATTTGCTTGCGGAAGAAGATGTTGAGCTGGACGGGGTCGATGAAGCGAAACGTGTTGGCACCATAGAAGACTTTGATACCTTCGTGGAAAACCTGGGCGCAACTGCGGAGGAGATTCAAAGCGAAGTAGCCATATTGGTCGCGGTTGATACGGTATATGGTGCCCAGCTTGTTGTTGAATGCCAGCTCGAATCGAATCGGATCGGGACGTACGAGCGCGAAGTCGTAGATGGCGTTGCGAAGTTCAGGAGCCAGGTCGAGAAAGCCGGTCTTGTTTTGGTCTGCGTTTCTTGAGACGACAGGCATGGTGCCGAAGGATGGCCTGTTGATCCGGCTGTAGTGGCGGTAGAAGTCACGATGTTGGTGTTGGTTGTTGTTCAAGTCGTTAGAGATGAGGTTCATGTTGAAGTTTCAGTTGAGTCTTGACGCGGCAGCGGCGCGGTCCGATCACATGTGATGGATAAAGTGAAGTGAGGTCGATCAGTCACCTCGATATGCTGCATAGCTATAGATGAATTCTTTAGCAGGCAAGGGTGACAATGCTTTTGATAATGGAGTATGTACTCATCTGGACCTTCCCAAAAGAAAAAACTCGGCCAGCCTCTCTCGTGGCTCTGCAATGCTTCCTCAAGGTGTGTCGATGTCGCCAGATCTTTCATGTTTGATCTGCCCTTCTGTCCTAGCATCTCACAATTCACTCTGATCCTCCCCTGCTCCAGCACCAGATTGACAAGTCGGGCCCTCACACTCCTCCCGAATCATCTCATTCAAGCACTCCGCAACCTTAGTCCCCAGCTTCTTCGCAGCCTTCGTCTCAAAGAACTCATCAGTCAACCAATCCCACGACCTGAAACTGAAAATTTCCACCACCTTCTGCTTATCCTTCTGCACGTCGTAAAGAGCTTGAGCTAAAGGCTGGAGCTTCTTTGCAGTGTAGGAAGCAGTAGGCATGATATTTTCATCGGAGACATCCCTCTCGCTCCGCTCACCGTCCTCATCATCTTCAGTCTGGATTAGACCGGCAGCGAATAAGGCTTCGAATTCCTCTTCCTCCAAGTCCGCTCCTTCATCTTCCGATTTGGCGCCGTGAATTGCTTCAACGATATCGCAACGCAGAACCAGATTTTTTAAATTCTTTGCTGGCTTGAGGAAGTAGGCCATCGTACTGAAACAATCGTTTAGATCCACGATCTCAATACGTCGGAGATGTTGGACTGAATGCGGGATCTGTTTCGGTAGGAAGACAGTCAACCAGGATTCAAATTTGAAGCGGAAAGTGTTCTCGCCGTAGAGGATTGAGGTTGCTTCGCTGTAGATTTGCTTGTTTGTGCGGAGGAGTTGGGGTGTGAGAGACTTTGCTTGATCAGGATGGATGATGAAGATGGTGCCTTGAGTTTTGTGAAATGCTCGGACGAGTCGGAGTGATGAGGGGAGGACGAGGGCCAGGCGGTAGATTTTGTTGCGGAGCTCGGCGGAGAGGTCGGCGAAGCCTGTACCAAGCTCTTCGATTTGGGTATTCTCTTGCTCTGGCTGTGCCATTGTTGGTAATGCTGTTTGTTGTGACGTTGTGACTGGTGGTTGCTATTGTTGGGTCGAGTTGTGACCGAGGGAGTTGATCTATCGTAAAGAAGTTCACAGTGGTCAACATCCTTAGTTTGCTTCTGCTTGTGACAGTGATCGGATGGGTCTTCTGAAGCACATGTCAGCTCGTGAAGCGGTCCTGAGTGAATCGTCTCATCCGGGTCGCGCCTGGATGAGTGAGGCCATGAACAGTCGTCATTTACTCCTCGTCCTCCAGCTTCGCTCTTAGCAGGCCCTTTACCTCCTCTTCGTAAGTTCGCCTGTTCCTCTCCGCAAGCTGCTTGAAAGATCGAGTGCTATACGCAGCCTCCGGTACGAACACCACCCTGCTCAAAGTCGTCTCAACACTCCGATCTCCATTGACCACTCTCATCCGCCCCAGCAACTGCACTAACGCCTTCGCAATCTGCTCGGCGTCGAAAATGTTGACAATCGCACCACCCAAAGCCAACCTCTCTAATTTCTCGACGCTCGTATCTAGCGCCTTCAAAGCCTCCAGCACGTCGCCTCGATCACAAAGATACGTGATCTCAACATCCTTCATCCATCTCGCACCTCTCGATCCTCTCATAAAGCTGGTGAAGACTCCAGGAAACGTGAATACGAATCGATTGCTGCCGTAGAGAATTGGCGTTGCTTCGGTATAGATCTGTCGGCAAGTACGTAGGATGTCGACTGGGATGTGCACGCCTTCCGGGTTCTCTTCGTTGGAGTCCGAGGATTTCGTGCAGGTGAATTGCTTTTGGTAGCGGAAGATGTCAATCGCATGCTGAGTGCTGAGAAGGTGGGAGTAGATCTGATCGCGAAGTTCGGGAGGGAGGGAGAGGAAGGGAAATGGTCTTTGGTTTGTGGTCGAGGACATCTCTTTTTGCTCCTGCTCGTTGATTCGTGATTCCGAGTTCCGATAGTCTTTGTAGACCAGAAGCGTGATGTCTTCTAGAGGGATCCTTTCTATCGAGCGTGCTGTACTGCTCGTCGTTGTGGAATGGTGTTGTGGTGATGCAAACTTGAGTCGCCGTGGGAGCACAAAAATTTCCTTCGTGCAGTGAATGTGCAGAAGCTCGGGGGAGCTCCGGGAATGCTTCACTATTGCATCGAAATTACACAACTTTGCGTATCTTGGGACAGGACAAAATTGTTGCCGGGACACGTCCAAGCTCGCTCTTGCAGTGTCTTCGTCGCAATCGTGTTGTTGTCTCCATCAATAGTCTTGATCGTCGATGGCAAGGCTCGAGCCGACACGTTGCTGATTGCACAGGATTGTCATCGTCCTAAAACCCTCATCTCTTGATTGATCTGAGGTCCAAGGTAAACGGCAAGCTCGCTCTGTACGCTGTCAGCAAAAGATTTGGCGATGCAATGAGTGGCGTATCAGTCAGCAATGTACAAGTCTTTTCGATACTTGAAACAGCGGCAGAAACGTGCCTCCTCCTATCATGATATTTTCAAATCGTGCAGCCGTAGCGATCCCAGCCAAAACGGCAATGGCACGAGTAAACTCATCTCGAGCTTTGAACGCCATGAACACCGCTCTTAACGCCATACCCAACGCCTTCGCCAATGCTCTCTCATGATCTAGTATCCTCTACCGCGACCTCTTGGAGTACCTCTGCTGCCTCCTCTGCTGAAGCCACCGCTGCCAGAGAAACCACGGCCTCCACCTCGTCCACCTCCACGGCCGCCGCGATCACCGAAACCGCCGCGACCTCTTGGAGTGAAGCCTCCTCTGCCCCGTGGAGCTCCACGGCTACCTCTTCCTGCTCCTCCAGCGCCTCTTGGCTTCTTGACCTTTGGTGCGCCTGGCGGAGGCTTTGGTTTTGGCAAGAACTTTTCGAGGGGCAATAGCTTGTCGCCGGCAATGTAAAACTTGTCGCCGTTCTTGAATGACGTTGCCTGGATGCCCTCCTGTGGCTTGATCGTGAAGTAGACTTGGTTTAGTGGTCCGAGGATCTCGTCGACTTTTCCGACTTGGGTCTTGTTTTCGAGGAATATGGGTGCGTTGAAGTATGGGATCTTAACGTTGATAGATTCGCATACCATTTCGCCTTCGGTCGCATGCATGAATGTGCCCATTTCTAGGAACTGTTAGTGGTACTCTTTGAAATCTAAATCTTGTCGCATCTACCGTAGACCTGGTCTGGTGGGCCATATGATTGCTGGAATCCACCACGCCCGCCTCTGAATCCTCCACGTCCACCTCTGTCACCAAAGCCTCCGCGACCTCCTCTATCACCGCCGCCTCGTCCACCGCGGAACGACATTTTGAGCTTGTCCCGCCTTCAAATCCCTCTTTTCTGGGCAGTTGCTGGTCCCGCAATGCGCTCGTTTTGCGCAATGGGGTAGTGAAAATGTACGATAGCTCTATACGAAAGAGCAATCCATACAATAAGCGCTGGCCGTGGATATGTGGTATTGGTCCCCAATCTTCGTGTGAAGCTCGGAGTGAAATTGTCGAAGCTGCTCTGCGGACTTTTCTTGCCAAGGCGGGAATGGAAGGAGCTGTCGGAAAGTTCTTGCCTCAGGCCGGCATCGTGCCTTCCTCATCGCCAAATTCTGCTTCATGCACGACATGTACAAC
Source organism: Pseudocercospora fuligena (assembly GCA_014298035.1). Classification (NCBI taxonomy): domain Eukaryota; kingdom Fungi; phylum Ascomycota; class Dothideomycetes; order Mycosphaerellales; family Mycosphaerellaceae; genus Pseudocercospora; species Pseudocercospora fuligena. Next base: position 631,425 of record JABCIY010000003.1, read on the forward strand.
AAGACACAGGAATTGAATCAGAGACGCGTTGCGACAGTACTTTGCGCGAAGGAGACAGGAATAGACATTTATGAATGACCGGTCTCTGAAGTGAAGTATACAATTTCCTTCTCTTCGCGCGTTCGAGATGACCAAAACACATCGAAAGGCGGCAACAAGCTCAGAAGATTCCTTCAATAGACACTATGCTGGCATATGGGGCGATGAGAGATGGCAAGACTCTCTACTATCAGCTCTGCAGAAGCCGACGCGATATGCTTGCATGCTAAATCGATACTCATCGCTTGAAGCCGCCAAGCAGTGTGTGAGCAATCCTGATACCGAGCTGAGGCCACTCCCTTTGCCTCGCGTTGAATCGAAAAATGAATCAGACCTCCCATCAAACTGCTTCGTAAAGTACAAAAGGGCGACAGAAGACTCACAGACAGCTTCCCCTTCCAGTGAGTCTTTCCCAGCTCCGGAGCCTTCAGGAGTTCACCTTCAAACGCACTGGAATCTGGATGCTGCCTCTCTGCTTGTGGCCCACTTGCTCAATGTTCAACATGGCGATCATGTCTTGGACCTTTGCGCGGCTCCTGGAGGCAAGTCAATAGCACTTTCGCAGAACATCTGGCAACATCTGCATGCCGACGACAGCCCCGCCAAACAACGGGCCATGCAGCAGCGGCCGCTGAGAGTCGGAACTTTACATTCGAACGAAGCAGACGGGCCAAGACAAAGACGGCTGGCGGCCAATCTTCAAGGCTACTTGCCGAAAGCTCTATTCGATAGTCGGGATGTCACAGCACTTCGCGTGGATGGCACGAACTCCAAAGCAGAATACGAGCTTCGCGTCAAGACTGCTTCCGGTACGGTAGGCTACGACAAGGTGCTCGTCGACGCTCCATGCTCATCCGAACGACACATCATTCAAGCCCATATCAAAGCCAAAGCTGGTGGCAGAGTCGCTGATGAGATGGCGAACTGGCGTCCTGGCTCTTCGAAGCGACTTGCTGAGACTCAGCTGAAGCTGCTCATGGCTGGTCTGAAAGCAGTCAGGCTTGGTGGTACGGTCGTGTATGCAACGTGCTCCGTTGAGCCAACTGAAAATGACAGTGTCATCGAGAAGATGCTGTCGCAAGTCGAGAAGGAACGAAAAAAGGGTGCGAAGTGGAGCGTAAAGGTAGGCTTCAACGAAGGTCGGGGGAACGAAGAACTGGAAGCAGAGCTTATCCGAGAGTGGGCTGAGAAGACCAAGCATGGCTGGATTGTGCTGCCCGACCATTCTAGTGGTGGCGGCTGGGGACCACTGTTCTTCGCCTTTCTTACCAAAGTGCCAAGCTGAAAGAGGACTGCAAATGTCACCCCACTGCACATAATCTCGCTGTGCGTCCACCAGGAAGAAGCTTCATGACTTGCCGAGACTCGTACCCAGTCAGTTATGCGACTATCAAGCGCAGTATACCGGAGCCCAAAAGCAGCGAAATGGTTTCGATACATGAAGGCGGACTCTTTTCTCAATGGGCCTATTCTGCAAACCTCGAGTCTGAACTTCTGGACAATTGCATATCAAGAAGTAGCTCAATCGTTGCTGGAGAAAGTGCAGACGAAGCTCTTGGCCCCACGAGACTGAGAAAACGCCTACCAACTTTGACAACGGCAGCCGCGGAGTTGGGAATGGTGCATCGCCTAGACGTCAACAACACCTATCAATGCTCACTTCTTAACACAGACATCTCTTCGCTGACGTGCGCTTTATCCCCAGCCAACTCAACTTCAATATTCAACTCACGTATGGCATTTCTTACCGAAGGTCAGGATAGTCAGGAATGCACTGACGCTGTGCATATAGTACCTAGGCGTGGTCATCGAAATCCTCGTCCACTTTCTGATTGCCATTTCTATGGCTGGAACCGAGAAGGTACTTGCCGGGATAGATGTCCTTTCGGCGCGTACTAGGCTTTGAGACTTTAGCGATCTCGAAGTCCCGCTCGATAGAGGTCTCTAATATAGCGTTAAGATAGCATTAGAGCTCAGCACCAAGGGATGCAGCTTGCTCGTGCTTCAGCGAAATGCGCTTCACACGCATGGGCTGAAGGTCACTTGCAAGACTTCTAGTCAGCTCACATATACGCGTTGCAACAGGCTCGAAGCTAAACGGATAGCTGCCTTTGAGGACCAGAGCGAGAATCAGCGTGCGGTGATGTTAGCAGACACCGTCTCGACCTCACTTACGTACGCTTCCGAAGTCCAAAAGAAACGAAGATAAAGGCTTGTTCATTCGTTAGCACCAATTCTTCTGGCATGCAGAGTCTGCAGTCTGACAGTGTGCAGACAGGACAGCAAGTGCGAGAGTCGCTTAGGGATTACAAGAGGAGGACGAAGAGGAGGAAGGAGAGGAAGACGAAGAGGAGATAGCAAGCTGGAAGTTTTAAGGTTTCGCCACGCGGTGCGAATGTCTTGGCGTTTCACATGCAAATGAGCTCTGCACTAACTATACAACTGATGCGAAATGAGCGACGCCCAATGCGATACTGTAAGCAGGCTGGCTCTTAAAAGATCTCCAACTCTAACATCCATAGTGTAAAAAGATTAAGCTGCGTGACAATACCTTTATTATAGTGTCGCAAGCCATGAGTCCCACTGGCAGAGGAGTAGTATGGAAGTAGGACGTGCGTATAGTAATCTGCTTCCTGATTGCCATACAGCACTGCGCTTGCAAGACTGGCTTGTCAAATGTGTTGAAATGAATGTGAAAGTAGAAGTAGGAGTACCTAGGTTGCTTTCATGCTTCCGGCTACTTTTCTACTCCGAGTAGAAGGTGAAGTCATCTTCTTCTCTAGCAACAGCATCTGCTAGCGTGCAGGTGAAAGCATCAAGTTCTGCATCTGTCTTCTGGACACCTATGCGCATGAGTTACTGTAGCGGACTGCAAGGTACGTGAATGCAGTTCTATCGTATGGGAAGCTTTTTGCCCGCTGCAGCTGTTGAAGCTTGTTGCTCCATCGATTTTCCTTTCGGGAACAGCTCTCTACACTTAGAAATATTGGTGCACTCCAGCACGTACCAAGTGCTCATGCCACGGCCAACGTACAGCGGGGGCCAAGTCTCGTAGTTCTGACCCATTGACCAGCGAGTTGTCGGAGCTGTGCCAGGTGATCTCTTGAAGAGGCTGTCAACATCCTCACTTTCGAACTCGACGATGGCTGGCTAGACTAAATCCTAGCTGTCTCGCGAACGCCGCTGCTCGAGACTCTCCTAGTAAACTGGCCAGATAGCGGTTTTGTGGATGTTACATGATTGATAGCAGCTCATTCTGGGCCATTCCACAGATTCTATTCTTAAAAAGTCCTGTGCAGGTCGTACTTAACGAGTGTTGCAGTGCCCTCACCATAAAGCTTCATAAAGACGAATGTTCGCATGATCGCATCTATCAGGCTTTCTGCTGGCTTCCAGTAGAACTCGCCATCGTGATACGCTGTAGCGTATCCCATATCAGACAAAAGTAGGCAAATATCGGCCAGGTGAAAGGACCTTGAAGTTGATGGAGGTTTGAAGGAGAATTCGGACAGGCTGAGTCGAAACTAAGGACTTGTTTGTGGTGAAGTCAGCAAGTACATTCCCGATCTCACTTACACACGCTCCAAAGTCTCGGAAAAAATAAAAGATAATGCTTATGCACCCATCCGCACGGTTTCTACTCTTTTGACCGAAGCTACAGCTTGATACGAGAAGGCTCATTCGAGGATAGGAGTAAGGACTCGCCCGGAGTAAATTTTGAAGTAGCGTTTTCTGAACTCACTTACACACGCTCCGAGAACTCGAAAGAGATGAAATAAAATGCTCGTCCATTCCTCGGCACCGACTGCCCTAAAAGCTAGAAGCTACAGCCTGATACATGAATCCTTGGTCGAAGATCGAAGGCAAGACTCGCCTGTAGTGAGTTGTGAAGAAGCCTCTTCCGACCTCACTTGTATACGCTCCGTGAACTCGAATTCGATAAAATACAATGCTTTTCCATTCATGTGCGCCGAAACTCCCAGATTCCAGAAGCCACAGCTGATCTCAGCTCATTCATCGTATCGTAAATGCACTCAGTGCCAAGGACATGACTTTTCTTCGCTCATGCTTGCTGGCGTCCCTCTTCAAGTCCAGCAGCATATCCCGCAGTGAATGCTTCCTCAATGACAGCAAGCTCCCATGCCTTAAGCATATCCTCAGGCTTCATGACCTCATCAGCACCACCAGTGCGCTTCAATACAGCCTCGTGAATGAGTCGTTGAGCCATCTGAACGTCGGTACCAGTCTTCTCCACCAACTTGATGGCGTTCTTGGACCACTTCTTCTCAAGGTCACGGGCATGGCCGGGAAGGTCATCCGGCTTGTTAGCGTCAGGGATGATGGAGTAGAGATGGGTGCCGGAGCGCTCTTCGAATTTGGCAATGGCGTTGTCGCGGGCGTTCTTCTCAGGTGGAGGGCATGAGCTGTAGAGCCGATTGGAGCCGCAGCTAAAGCGGGTGGGTGGTGCTGGTGCTGACATGTCGATTTCCCAGTGCTTGCGTTTGCGGGCAGAGAAGTGATTGGCAGCGTTATTAGCTACGGCAGTGGGCTGGTGATGATATAGACCGAGATGAGACACCTTGTCTTTCTTTGCAATGCGGTACGCCATTGTGGTTGAAAGATGTCTTGGGCGATATGTCTCAGGCAGCGTGACTTAGGGCGAGATGATTTGGAAATCTGTCTGAGGTCGAGTTAGTCCGAATGGCGTCAACCGATATTGGTCGCAGTGTCGATGTTGGTGGAATAGTGGTAGGTTGCTGAATGATTTTGAAAGAGGCATACGAACCACGGAAAGGACCATGCTGCATGTGACTATGCATGTGTAGTGCTTGTGAAGCGATCCATCCCCTACGCTGTCGTGTTCAACAAGGCTGAGTGAACTCTTGACGCTTCTTGTGACAGGAGGGCGATGAAGCGCTTGTGATGCTGGAGAGGAGGCGATCGACATGGTCAGAGATTACCGCATTACTGCGAACGCACTCGATACTGAGTATGTAGGTACGTAGGTAGTGCGGAGGGAGCGAGGACGGAGTAGAAACGACATAAGTCTGCCAGAAATGCCTAGAAAAGCTAGCAGGTATCCTTTGAGCGTTCGAGGCACGGAGATCATTTGATGTCGCTCTGGGCTCATTCACAGCTTCCAGTATACACAGTAGTCAATACCATTGCATAGGCGAGCAAGGTAGTTCATTTCTCTCAGATTTCGCGAGCATGTGTAAGTGATACTAGGTACGCATTTGTCAACTTCACCTCATCGCTCCAACCATTCAAGGTAGCTTTGCCCTCGACTTCGAAAGCGAAATATCCCATGTTTGCATGTTTACTCGACGCTCCAAGGAAGTGAAGTGCTGTGATCACTTGAAGACATGTCTGGCTGTTGACAATATGTGTGTCCCGAGCTTCGGCCGTTGGGCACTGTGTGCATTTATGATTGTCCTGCTTCCAGTGCACGAGGCCGTTGCATTTAGCAAGGTCGAGTAAAGCTACCTCGTTCCTCCAGGCGGAGAGAGAAATATGTTCGTGATGCTGTGAAGAAGGACATCACAGGTTCCTGTCTGTCCATCATCTCTGATGTTTCTAGCTTCTGGGAAGCAATTTTGCGTTTTCCCATGGTTCGGTGGAACCCTTACCACCATGCTTGAGACAGTGTTCTTCAAGAATGCTGTACCAGGTCCTGCCTAGAGCGTAAGAAGAAGTCCTCTCAATTGGAGCCGCTTGTGCTGCGGTCTGATAACTCGGCAGAGCTCATGCGCCCAAGGTCTGACAGGTTTCGCTTGGATCAATGATGACCTCTTCCGCGCGTTCTGCGGGAACATGTCGCTGCTGTACGTCGTTTCTTGAGCATATGATCATCTTGCTCGGTGTCCTCGGTGTCATCTTCGCGACTCCGCTTGGTACCTCGTGTGGGTGAGGCCAGATGCTCAACGGAATCCTGAGCTGTCTGAGTGGGCGCAGTTTCGTCGATCCCAGCTGTCTTCACGATATCTTCGGCTGGCAATGGGCCTGTACCAGTGGCATCATTGCCAGAATGAACGTTCACATATGCATCGCGTGTGGTGTCTGGGTTGAGTTCTTTGTCGAGATCGTCTAGCCAGGCATCATCGTCAGGACTGAATTCGCGGCGGAGTCGAAACTCCAACAGCATCTCCAACTTGGCGTCCTCTTGAATAGCGATGATCTTAGCAGCTTCAAGATGCAAGACAGACAGTGTCTTCTGACCAGATTCTCGAATTGTGCGCTGAATGAGCTCTCGAGCACGCTCAACATCCCAGTCGATCTGTTGGAGAAGCTCGCGTATCTTAAGTGCCCAAGCATTGAGATCACTGTAGGAAGAAAATTGTTGCGGACCGAGGTAGCCCTTGTTGATGAAGAACCGGAAGTCGTTACCGACCGTCTGCTTGAGTAATTCAACGAAGTCTCCATCTAGAAGGACCTCGAGAGAGCTGGAGTCATGGAAAGTGGCAGAGGTTGCAGACAAGATACTTAGACTTCCGAAAGCGTGAAGGAGAAGTTCGTAGTCGAAAGTAAGTGTTTCTCTGTCCAGATTGTATACCTTGTAGGCTGCTTCCATATGTGTCTGAATGTCAAACATGGTGATGTTGTTGTTCAGGAATGTCGAGATCTTCTCAAGGAGTCTGAGTATGGTCAAAAGCCACGTCTTGGGATCTTCGCCGAATTTGGCTGGATGATGTTTACCGAAGTAAGTCCGGAGATATGGAGGGATAAGATCCAGTGGACCACCGGGAGTACCAACATTGTGAGCGATACGTCGACTGATGGCCACATGCTCGCCACGAACGCCGACTGGGTCTTGCTCTCCAAAGGTCATGATGAGCTAGGTGTTGAGGTCGATGCAGTGATCTGCAGTAATGTAAGACGAGTCTCAGAATGCTTGTTCTTCGAGAAAAGTGTGTGTGGTAGGCTGGGACCTCGGAAGGCTGTCTCTGAATCGTGGAGGGAGGACGAAGTTCGAGAAGACAGGACGTTTAAATACTGACTATGCCGTGAGTCCAAGAGTCAGTCTCGACTGTTCACTTTTCTCCAGACCTGGAGATACTGCAGCAGAAGCGATTGTTGCTATCGAACATTGCCTTTGACCTCGAGCTCGACCGGAACCTCGACGCTCATAATTGGTGCATTCCTGCAGGCAGCGAGTGGAGGCAATTGTCTCTGAAGGTGCCTGGGGCTCCAGTGAAAGGTCCTCTAGGTTCTTGTGGTTGACTGCGAAGAGTCTCGTGATACCGGAAAAGGACGCTATGAAGTAAGGCTTTTTTGTAGGTAAAGTAAGCAAGATGACTTCCAACAGCGACTTCAGCAACCTCTTCGATTGCGTGCCACATCACAGCATGGATAGTTCTTGCGAGTAACGTGGCTTTCGAGACCGGGCCAACAGCAAAAGAGCTGGGCTACAGTAAAATCAATCTATCATTCTCAAGTCTGAACTCAGTCCAGTGACCTATTTAGTATCCAATAAATTATAGCAAGCTTCAGCTCGCAATCAATAGCTCTCATGAGCCTCGGCTTGATCTACTAACAGATTCTCACAATATTCTCAAAGTTTCCCAAACCCAGCAGAAGCGAGTGTTCACGTGTGCCGCCCACATTGCTCTGCGTCTCTCAAGCACACCTACGCTTTGTTGGTGGCTCGTCGTCTTTCTTTCCTTCTCCCTCATCCTCATTCGCATCCTTGTCGTTTCCATCTGTCCCTGGAGCGTTGTACTGTTTGCCTGATGAAGCTTGCTTGCGGCCCGAGGAGTCTGAAGGTGCCGGACGCTTGCGTTGAGGAGCGGATGGAGAAGCAGTTGACTTCGTATGAGGAGTACGTGCATCTGAGAGAGACGTAGCGGCGTCAAGCAGAGTCACATTGTCCTGAGTGTGATACATGATCGCAGCCACTCCAGAGAATCCAGCCATCGAGTCCGTCGCATCCTTAGTCTCGTCCGCATTGCTCTGCACTGTCTCTTCGTCACTGGCGTTCTCGTACCCTTCATTCGCATCCATGTTAGCTGGCTCCACCACCTCTTCCTCCTCATCATCATCTTGTCCAACCTCCTCCTCCTCCTCTTCTTCGCCATCAGATTCGCTGTCGCTTTCGTCCTTGATATAGGCAGCATCACTAGTGCCCTCGTACCATCCACTTAAGTAGGCGGTGGCCTCGCGTGGATCCCTCAGAGCGCCTGGAATGGCGGCATAGCTATTGGCGTTTGTGCACCCGAAGACATCGCAATGCTGAAGAGCCTCCTCGTAGGCCTGGTTGCGGATGTCGATGTAGCGCGCCTGCTCTAGATCTGCAGACGTGATGGTGGCCGAAGGAGACTCAGGGCCCGTGCGCGATCGAACTGCTCGTCGAATCAGGTCTTGAATGTTGGCCTTTCCCTGTCGATGAAACAGACGCTGAGCCAAGAGAAGCAGGAACCAAATGAAGGTATCCTCGGATCTAACGAGATCTTCCAAAAGCTCGTCCGACGCGTACTCGATCGGGAAAATATCGCGAAGATTTTCGACTCCGAGCGTCAACTTGATCAGCACGATCAAGACAACGCGCGTCAGGACATCCATGGTGAAGCTCGAGAAGTGTTCGAGGCCCTCCGACTAAGTGCCGGCTTTGACAGCTAAGACAGTAGAAACGTGATGTTGCACACGCGGAGTCCGTTGTCCAAGCCCGTTGTTCCTTTGCTAGAGAAATTCTCTAGTGCAGCTGAACGAAGGCCGTTGTTGCTCTCAGAGGCGTCTGGGTCGGCTCGTGCAGGTCTGTAGGTATGCGTGCAAAGAGGAAGGTAGAGAGTCTGTTGGTCGGGAGTCAAAGCTACAAGCGCAGCATCTTTGAGCTCGTTAACGGGCTCCATAGTTGCGATCACTTGTTGCAGAGCAAGTGACTGTCCAGGGAAGGTGAAGAAGACTGGAGGCTTTGCCGAAAGCCAGGTGCTGGGAGGCGGAAACACTTGGCAGCCGACGTGCAGCTAGGTCGCGTCTTTCACGCGTTCTAAGACACACTGCTCGACTGATGCGGGGACCAGACTCCTGCTGCCACCTCGCTGGAGCGACCCTCGATGTGTCTTTTGCAAATACACAGCGGTATGCTGAGGTGAAATGGGGTCAGTGTCTAAGCTTGCAGCTCTCACATAACCATCTGTTAGAACAACGTGCACATATGAGGATTCTGCGTTTGTGAGTATATATGTACACGTCCCAAGCAACGCCTACCGTTTTCTGGTATCCGTCTATGCAGCCGATTGCACCGGCACGTCGATTCCGTATCGCTCCTTGATGCGCTCTGCTCTTCGCTGCTCATAGCCTGGTCCGTAAATACCTGCATGAATGTCAGTACTGGCCACTAATCCGAATGACCTGCCGCGAGCGAAGGAATACGCAAGTTGTCCAAACTCCCACGGATGTACGCACCTCTTCCCTCTCCCAGCTCATTTATGGTCTCCTCAATCGGCCGTCTCCTGTTCTTCCGCATGTACTCTTTCCGGCTGACCTCGTCCACTCCATCGTCAAGTCTTGTTCCCATGAATCGTCCACCTGTGTAGTTGAAAGCAGCCAGAATGACTGCGAAGCCCGTGCCGTAACCCAGAGATGCTGCGAGAGAGCGGGCTAGTCGTCAAATGTCAGTAAGTATGCCATATGATATGACCCTGACCTGCACGTACATGCTAAACCAAGCACGCTTCCACCAAAGAAGCCACCGATAGCCTGATTCCAGGTATCGTCCTTTTGTCTCAGGTTTGCGGATGCTGTGCTTGCGAATGAGTACGCTGCTCCAATGCCAGCTGCAAGTCCGTTAGCTCTCCAGCACGCGCCAAGAACTAGCTCCCCCCATATCATGCTCACCAAAAGTTCCGACCGTGCCTCCCGTCCGGGTAAAGACACCGAATGCGCCGATATTCTGCTTTCTGAGAGTGTTCTGGACGGACGACACAAACAGACCCGCACCGCCGGTCACGAGGGTCGCTTGAATCGTGTCGCCTATCGCATCCTTGGGATGATATTGGTGTTCTTCGTGCTCTGCCATTGTGGCGGTATACAACAGCAGAACAGGCGTTAAAGAGGGGAGAGTGTCGCTGTCGTCGCGGAGGTCCAATGCTGCTCTCGCGGATGAAGTTGCAGTTGCTTACCGTCGTCAACTTAGGGCTAGCCGGCAGACGAACCCTGCAAGCCGAGCGTGGCGCAAAGTCAAAGTGCTGTCTGGCTTCAAGCTGGAGGCAGCTGTGTATCCATCTGGTCATCAAAGAAACACGATTGCAACTTCTCTTGTATCGACAAGAGATCAGACCATGACCATGATACGAACTCCATAATATCACCTTCATATTGCCTGCATAATGCCAATCCGGCGACGACGACCACCGCGGCCAGGCGCACTCGCGGATCTGGCCCCTTTGCGCATCCTCACTCAGATCGTGCTTCTACAGGTCTTCTACTATATGGCAGGCATCGTGCTGATAGTCTTTACTACTTTCGTCGCGGGACGTCACATGGACCCGGGATATGTGTTTGACTGGAGAAACGTGAGAGGAGATGTGACCACCGGATGGACTCTAGGACTGTGCTGGATGCTGGACAGTCTGGTAACGTATGTCAATAAGAAAGATACTACATGCTATAGCCTACACGATGCTGATGATATTGATAGCGTAATACCCATTCTTCTCTTGATCGCGCGCTCGAAATTGGTCCCGGACTTTGTGCTTACCATACATTTCATCAATCTCATCATCACCTCGCTATACACACGCGCGATACCCTCAAACATCACCTGGTGGCTTGTGCAGATCGCATCTTCCGCACTCATGATCTCGCTAGGCATGTGGGCTTGTCAGTGGAGGGAGCTGCGCCCCATGGCTTTTGGAGGAAAGCCGAAAGATGTAGCGGCAGCAGAAAACGGACATGCGCCAGAAGAAGGCGAGGGTTATGAGGTGGGAAGTCGTCGCGGTGGAGGGCGCGATGGCGCCGGAAATTATGAAATGGTTGAAATGCCGAACAGAGAGACTGGATGAGGCAATGATGCATTTTCCACTACAAGACATTACAATGCGGCAGGAATAATCTGGCTCCATACCAGCATTCAATCTTCATCAACAGCATGGCGACAAGCTTTGACAGACGCCCGCTCTCTATGAGTGGCATTGATAGCTTTCGACCTCCTTTCCGCCAAGCCAAAACCGATCATGCTCGTCGCTGAACTTCACAAGCCCATCAGTCTTGGAGAACGAGATCTTCCACTGCTCCGGATTACCACGATTTCGACCTCGTGTCCTGTTTGGCGCTGTCCAGATCTCACACCAAATTCGGTCGAGCTCTTCCGGCGCTGCAAGGGAAGGTGTTGAATGTATCAGGCTTGTGATCCGTGCTGTGTGCGGATGCAGTGGCAGCAGAGGAGAATCGCCTTGGATTCATCAGCACGATGGCATGAACATTACCCGGAACTTGGTCTGACTTACGAGTAAAGACTTTCCTCCCTAACGGCAACCAGAAATGGACAACCTCAACACCTGTATCCGCCGTGGTGAAAAGCACTCCAACAGAGTTCTGTGCTGCATCGTAGTAATGCGAGGTCGCCTGCGAGAATACTGGTGCTTTCGGCAGTGCCAGACGTTGCTGTTTGGGCCCAAGCTTGTCGTATGCTTCTGCAATACTCGGTTCCAGTCTCAGAGGAATGATCGATTTGGCGTGTGATGAGGCGAATAGGAAACTGCTGAAGAGGAGCTCGAAAATATGTATGCGCATTTTGAAGGATGGAACCGAAACTCGGATTAGGATTGGATCTGAGTATCTTCGAAGCGGATCGTGATCAGATCTAAATCTGTCAATCTTGCAAGGTGCAGGCAAGCTCGATGTCGTTGTCGTCGCTCCTGGTTGCCAGCAAACATCGGGCCGGACTGGAGATCCGAAGTCGAAACCTGCAACCACGACTTCGGAAAACAGCATCAATAATAAAAGCAGTTCATTGAGCACAAGGCCAGGGGTACGCTGCCCGGGCAGCATGCACACGCGCTTTGCTGGAATGTGCATTCGCAATGCCAATGCGCGCAGTGACACGTGCAACGTCAGACCCAAGCCCCGTTCGCCAAGATGGGACAAGTCGTGTAATCCTTGACCGGATGGGCATCGGATTAGACCTGTCACACGAACATTGCGAAAGAGAGAATAGCAATAAGACCAGGTGCACATGGACAGAAGCAGAAAACAGAACTATTGTTGGTGTTCATTATACGCCTATCAATCTCAATCTCGACAATGTTTCGCCATACGCCAAGCTTTGATTACATGTCTGCTGTGCAGATCAGCGAACAGGAATCGGAAAAGCACAATCCCTATAGCTAGCAGGCGCGCCCATCATTCCTAATCATGCTAATTAATCCTTTATGCATGCATCGAAGAATAACTCTACAGCTCAATCAAGGGAGAAACAAGACCTAGCAATAACCAAATGCTCTCTCCTTCCAAAATCCGCTTCCTGATCCATCAGCCAGAATGTTGGGCACGGGTCACTGCAATATCTCTACTTTTATCTCTCTGAAAAGGGATTTACATCAACTCAGTCTCGACGTCGACTTCGGAGCTGCATGAAATGAAAAGCAGAATTCATCAAAAAGACCAGAATAGCACGCCAAAGTAGCTCGAGCCATGTACGGGAAACAGTCCCTAAGGGTCTAGTGCAGCAATGGCTTTCAGCCGAACGAACGCCATGAATTCCACAGTGACACTCTGAACTTCAAGCCACTTATCACTTCTGTTCAAGTTGTATAAAAATGTGATTTCATCAAAGTCGTGTGCGCGCTATACTCGTAGTTCCGTAGTCCTGTCACTCCGCGCTTCACGTAGTATCCAACCACCACCAATCAAGTCAAGTTCCGTCGCCATCTTCTTATCCACCCCTCTCCCCAAACTCCCTAGCCCAATCCTCGAACTCTTTCAATCCAGCCTTACTCACAGAGGGTCTAATATTCCCCAAACTCGCCTCAAAATCCTGAAGACCAATCGGTCGGATCTCTTCTGGCTTCATATGCAGTAACCTCTCACCAAGACTTCGAAGAGGACCCATCGCAGCATCTTTGGCTAGAGCTGTAATATCACTTCCACTAAAACCATCAGTGAGAGCGACGAGTTGCTTCAATTCCCTGTCTTCAAGACTATGTTTTTGAGCAGCGAGTAAAGTTCGTAATTGTTTCTCACGGACCCAGTCTTCAGGAAGGGGAATGTATTGACGTCTTACGAAACGTCGTCGGGCGGCTTCGTCAATGGCCCATGGGAGGTTGGTGGCTGCTAGGACGAGGACACGCGAGGCGTCGCCATCGGAAGATTCGCGACCTGCTGCAGCTTTTTGGAGGTCAGACCATTGGATTAAAAATTCCGTCTTGATGCGGCGGGTGGCTTCGTGTTCGCTGCTTCCACCTCTTGAGCCGAGAAGGGAATCGATCTCGTCGACGAAGATGATGCTGGGTGCGAGTTCTTTGGCTAGGACGAAGAGAGCGCGCACAAGTTTCTCGCTCTCTCCGAGGTACTTGCTCGTCAGACTGCTAGCTGAGATTGCGAAGAAGACGGACTTGCTTTCTGTGGCGACTGCTCGTGCAAGCATAGTCTTGCCTGTTCCGGGAGGTCCAAAGAGAAGCATACCTCGTGCAGGCTCGCGGAGTCCCATGAAGAGGTCGGGTCGTAGGAATGGGTATACGACAGTCTCCTTGAGAGCAGATTTGGCGATTTCGAGCCCGGCTACATCGTCCCAATGCACTTCGTCACCTTGAATAACGATCTCGTTGAAAATTTGCTTCGCTGACCACTCGTCGACGCCTTTCGGGAGTTTCTTCATGATTTTCTTGACGCGTTGTTCCCACTGATCCTTCTCGCTCGGGCTCTCCGCATTATCAGAATCACCATTCTCGTCTGTCGTAGGTGGGGTCATTGCGCGAGCAGGCACAGGCTTGCCTTCAATCTTCTTCTTTGTAGTCTGCTTCTGCGGTATTGGATCAGGACTGCTGCTGAGATAGTCGGGCTGTGCTTGTCCTCGTGTGCGACTTGTAAGTTGTGCTTGCATATTGTCCAGCTTCTGACGCTCGGCAGTGGCACTAACAACACCAGCGGCTCTACCAACAGCTTTGCGAGGAATCCCTTGTTGCGGACTTGTGCTGGCCTGAATAATCCTCCCTGCTTTGGACGAAGGTCCATCTGAATCCGAACTTCGCCCTCCGATCTTCCCAGGTACTGGTGGCGGCGCTTTTTTGAGTCTCGCAGGATTCAAAGGAGGATTGTTTGGATATTCCTTCATGTACGAAAGCGAGGTTGGTGGCATCTGAGCAAGACTCGTAGGCTGAGACGGCTGCTCCGTTGGGGTAGGTGGAGTGACTTTGTGCGGTGGTGGAGGTGGAGGAGGCCTGGCAGTTTCTACCGAGTCATCACTATGACTGAAGGACTGCTGCGCGTACGGGTTGAGGACTGGATAGTCCGGATAGGGCAGCGGATAATTCCTCGTGTGGCTGACTTCCTCAAAAGAGCTTCTGCTTTCTCGAGGCCTGTAGTCGGAGGGACTTGGAGGTCGCACAGCAGGTATGTCAGACATCCTCCGTACGTCTTGCTGTGAAGAGTCTTGCCGTACGAGCGTTCTTCGTAACGGGTCCCAAGTCATTGGTGCTGTTGGTGCTGCAGAACTCTCACTGACAGGAGGAGGCCCGCTCCACACTGAAGATGCTGCTTTCGCTGCGGCTGGCTGTGGTCTATTTCGCATGCTCGAAGCCATCTTCCCTGACGACCTGCCATCCTTCTGGTTTGACCTCAACGTCTTCAGCATACCTCCACTCTTCTTCTCCGGACTTGGCGTCCTCGCTTTCTGGCGTTCTCCAGGTAATGGTGGGGTCAGACGAGGACTCGGGCTCGCATTGGACTGCAGACTCTTGGTCCGCGGTGTGTCTACTGGGCCTGAGCTGCTCTTCTTGCTGATGTATGAAGGTCGCGGCGGTTGTGGTGGCGGTCTTCGCGAATCGGTCATGGTCTGCGGTCGCGGTATATCTGAGTATGTTGCCTGGGGAATGGTGTTTCCTCCCAGCCAAGTCGTGCCTTGGCCATTTGAGTTTGATGGAGTGGGCGTTTGCGCTGCTTGCAAGGACAAGGAAGCCAGGGACTCGCGACTCTTGTTGGAAAGCGCATCCACGTTCATATTTACACCAGCAGCAGCAGCAGCAGCAGCAGCCTTTGCCTCTTTCGCTTCCTTCTCTGCTTCCAGCCGACTCTTCTTCAATGCATCCAGCAAATCTACGCGCTCTTTACATTGCAACTCCATTGCTCGTAGCGAATCCTGCAGCGCCTTTTCTGTTTCGGTTCGCGGGATGTAGTTGGAGGGCATCTTGTAGGCATTGTGGTAGTAGATCTGGTCCAGCGCATTGCGCCATGATCGCAGAGCTTCATCTTCGTTATTCTGTAGCCATAACGACAATCAGTATGCTTCATTCCCAACCTTCCTAGCACAGCCTCGCATAGTTCTATCTCGTACCTGGCCCTCAAAGTAGATTGCAGTGGAACATATTAGATAGCACTCGTCATAAGTCTTCTGCATCGAGCTCGACGGAGCCTTTCTCATCATCGTAGCGTCGAGACCCGGTCACCAGAGAAAAGACTCGCAGTAACGAAAGAGAAATGCTGCATCAAAGGACCAGCCTCCGAGTGTTGTTCCTAAAGGTACAGCCAACAATGACGCAGCTTTGGGCTCTGGCAGGACAAGCCACTCTCCACGGCACGCGTCTGCCGAACTCTGTGATTCAGCCGGTCCTAGGACTGCCATCCATCACCATCAAAACGCGACTATCATCTATCTCAGCCTCGGACAGATATTGGGGAGGGTGAACTGTGAAGGGGAAGTGCTGGGTTGAGATTTCGGGCGATGAAAGTCTGGCGACCAGCATCATGCGTCGCACGATCATATGAGGCCGCAAGCAGGCGACACTTCACCACCTCACGTGCACTCCTGCGACAAGCTACCATAGCAGATGTCTTGCGGAGTAATGCACAGCAAGATGATATTGAAGTGAATGGATGGGTGCGATCCGTGCGAAAGCAGAAGCGAACCGCGTTCATTCATCTTGGTGATGGATCCACGACTGAGCCCCTGCAGGCTGTGCTGAAGCCTGAGCAAGCGGCAGAGTAGGTGAGATCACCCCAATCCCAATTCTAATGGTGCTGACAGCCTCTAGTCTCTCATACGGCACAGCAATCAGCCTGAAAGGTCTCTGGCAAGCCTCAACAGGAGGCAAGCAAAGTCATGAACTGCAAGTCTCCAGAATTCGCGTTCTTGGCGAAAACAATGCTGAGAGCAGTCCTCTGCAGCCAAAGTATCAGACAGCGGAATATCTGCGAACCATCCCACATCTACGTCCGCGGATACCGACAAATGCTCTCCTACTGAGACTCCGTTCACAAGTGATAGCGACTATCACTAGATTCTTCAACGAGGAAGGCTTTGTGCAGACACATACGCCCATCATCACCTCATCGGACTGTGAGGGCGCTGGTGAAGTCTTTACTGTTTCCTCCAATGCATCCAGGGACTCCGAACAGAAATCGAAACTGGAATCGGAAGCTCAGGTGGAGCACTTCTTTAGAAGCCCAAAGTACCTGACCGTGTCAGCCCAACTACACCTGGAAGCACTCGCCCAAGCAGTTGAGAAAGTATGGACGCTTTCTCCAACTTTTCGAGCAGAGCACAGCGACACACCACGACATTTGAGCGAGTTCTACATGCTGGAAGCTGAACTATGCTTCGTTGAAGATATGGCATCAGTCATGGATCTTGTCGAACGAATGCTTCGTACAGTGGCTATTAATCTGACATTGTCCTCCCTCGGCAGAGAACTAGCCCAGAGCAAACACTGGCTTGATATGCCTGCAATAGAAGATGCCCAACGGAGTTCCGACCAAGATCTTTTGCAAAAGCGATGGAAAGGTATGGCAGCTGAGCACTGGCCCCGTATCACCTACCATGATGCCGTTGAGCATCTTCAAAAAGCTGCAAGCGAGAGCAAGATCACGTTTGTATTTACGCCGACGATCGAAGACGGCTTACAAGCAGAACACGAACGTTACTTGGCACAGTCCATTGGGCAAGGCAAACCTGTCTTCGTCACGGATTACCCAATCGACCAAAAACCTTTCTACATGCCTCCTTCATCAACTACAATCAACAGCAGAGGCACGTCTGAAACAGCAGCTTGTTTTGACTTGCTCGTGCCAGATCTATGCGAGCTTGTGGGAGGCTCGATGCGTGAACATCGATCGAAGGATCTCCTAGCTGCGATGCAGAAGAAAGGAGTTGCGGGAGAAAACCTCGAATGGTACCAAGACTTGCGAAAGTATGGCGGTGTGCCTCACGGAGGCTTTGGACTGGGCTTTGATCGACTGTTATGCTATCTAGGCGGCGTTGGCAGCATCCGTGATATTGTCGCATTCCCGCGGTGGTATGGTCGGTGCGACTGCTAATCGCAATCAATTTCGTAGCATCCGAAGCGTGACTTCACACAACGTAAAGTATTGGACGGTCAAAACACAGCTAATGCTACTTGGCCAAGCAGATCGACATACCTTCTCCTCGCATCAATATATAGCCTGTCCTCGGTCAAGCTGATACCGAGCAAGGATGGTATAATATATCTCGACCAAGCACCACATCAGTTCATGAGCATATCCACAAAATGCAGTCTCCATCAAACCTCAAGGTCTTTTCCACTTATTTCCTCGCCCTCCTCCCTCTAACATTCGCCGCCACCTGCACCATACCATCCCACAACAACGCCCTCTACGACGACACCCCAGCCATCCTCTCCGCTTTCTCCAAGTGTGGCAACAATGGCCACATCATCTTCTCCCCAAACACAACCTACCACATCAACACAGTCATGAACACAACTTCCCTCTCCGATGTCCAAATCGATATCCACGGCTACCTTCTCTGGTCCACCAACATAACTCACTGGCTCGAAACCTCAATGCCAGTAGGCTACCAAAATCAATCAACAGTCTGGTTCCTAGGCGGCAAGAACATCACTGTAAACGGTCACGGTACCGGGACATTTGACGGGAACGGACAAGTCTGGTATGATTTCGTTCAAGGAGAATCGAATTATCCTCGTCGACCTATGGGGTTAACAATCTGGAAAGCTCATTCGAAGGTCTGAGATTCGTACAGTCTCAGATGTGGACGATGGCGATCATGTTACTCTAAAAATTTGCTCATGCAAAGATTTTTTTTTTAAGAGTACGACCGGTCAGCACGAAAGCCCGGCGAGGAATACGGATGGTGCGGACGTACTGTATTCGAATAATGTGACGATGAGGAGATGGGAAGTTGATAATGGTGATGATGCGATTGCGTTGAAAGGGAATAGTACGAACATTTTGATTGAGGATTGTGTTTTTAGGACTGGACAGGGTTTTGCGCTGGGAAGTATTGGGCAGTATGCTGATCGCTTTGAAGTCATTGAGGATGTTGTGGTGAGAAATATCAGGTGTATTGGGACGAAGTATGCCGCGTATGTCAAGACTTGGACCGGTGAGCAGAGTGGATATCCGCCGAATGGGGGCGGAGGTGGGAAGGGATGTGAGTATATGTCGAGCTGGCAGAGGTGATGACGTGCTGACTTGAATGTCTGAAGATATTAGGAATATTACGATGACGAATTTCACCATGGATCGTGGTAGGACGTATCCGTTCTCGATTACGCAGTGTACGGCGTTTGGCGGGACTACTCCTGGGGATTGTGATAGTAGTGAGTTTAAGGTCGAAGATATTACGCTATCGAATGTGCATGGAAGTGTGAACTCCAGCACTGTGGCTGTCATGCAGTGTAGCGAGGCTGCAGGTGGTTGTGATGGGATCAAAATTGAAGATGTGGTTGTCGAGAATCTGTCCAGTTCGGCGAATGCTACTATGCCAAATGCTTATAAGTATTTGTGCAGCAATGTAGAGAGTCCGGCCAGTTTCGAATGTACTGGCAATGTGACGAGTAATCCTGGTGGTAGTTGACGCTGGACTTCGCAAGCTGGTATTCTATAGCCGAAAAGCGAAATCCTCCGGTCCATCATGCTATTGCTTCAGGCCTTTCCTTCAAGCTTCAAAGCCTTTGCCACCTCATATCTCCTCTCAGCACGCTCAACCTCCAGCGCTGCAATCTTTCGCTTCCTCGAAGTCCTGGCATCCGTCATGACATCCTTCTCGAAAGGAGCACCTTTGTGGACTCGTTCAAGTATTTCCTCAGCCCTCTGTGCTTCCAGGTCGAACTCGACTTCCTCCAGAAGACACTTCTGTACTTCCAGCGACATGCGTTCTTCCTTTGTGCTCTCTTCCGTGATGATCTTTCTGTAGTCGCGCTTTGCCCGAGCAATTGCTATCTTATGTTTTGGCTCTTCAGCAGCATCGAGCACTGGAGGTGGCGGCGGTGGCGACGATGACGAAGCTGGCTTCGCGGGTGAGTCTTTGGGTCGAGGAGAAGAGTCTTTCGTACCGGAAGCCTTTGAGGAGGTTGACTGACGAGATTTGTTGCTGAAGGCGCCCGGTACAATGTTTGATTTGCAACTTTCTGACATTTCGTCCGGTGCTTCACTGGTGACACGGGAGGCCACCGCGGTTTCGTTGATCTGAGGATTTGGAAGCAGTGCCGCCGTAGGACTGAGTTGACCAAAAGGTGGCACCTCCACGTTCGTTGGTAGCGTGCTTGAAGAGCTCTTCCTGCGCGACTCCGCTGCAAAATGGCTCAGGCACCTCAAAATGATCTTCAGGAAAGTGGTGTTCCAATTCCCGTTCACACTGTCTAGTTTTGGCCACAACGCGATAGGAATAAAGCTGATGAGCTCCTCGTCGCGTACGATTTCATAAATCCTCTCCAGGACTCCAGAGCGCTCGTCACGACCTTGTCTCGTCAGGTTACGATACTGTGTGTGATTGATGTGAGGATTGGGCCCGTATATCTCGACCACCTCCTCCCAGACACGATCGGCGATGATGTAGTTCTTCAGGTGAAAGTCCACAGATGTTTCCATGGACGGAGTACCAGCTGAGCGCAGAATTGGCACTCATGCGTCGCTCTCAGGTCTGTAGCGATGTAAGGTAAGAAAATCTTGTAACTCTACCAGTGAGCGAGCGTCGCCATTTCCTGTAGAAAATGCCCACTGTCAAAACCAACAACAAGTGTCAACATGGCAGATGGCAGGGGCAGACTTGAGACATAGCCTACTGTTCGCAGGCTCAAAACGCGTATATCCGTAATGCAAACACTGCTGCCGACGAGCCTCCAGCACCCATAGCATCTGGGAGCCTGATGTCCACAACCCGCGTCTACTACTGCCCCCAGCCGAGCAAATGAGTTCACCGCATGGTCATATAGATGGCAGGAAGCTATCTGCTTGCGGACATTCGCAGCAACCCAAACGCGTTTCCGGTCCCAGATGTAGACGGCCTCAAATGACGGCCAATCCATAAGCGTCTGGGCGAATTTCGCACGCCGATCCACTCAGCGCTCCCCATTGCCCAGATATGCACATATCGTGCTGCTATTGCTTGTACTTCTTGTCTGCTTCTAGCTCTTGCTGAACGTGCTTCGGGAAGCGACATTATATCGTCGCACGCATCGCATCTCCCATGCGCTGATTTCGCTGTCGTGATTTGCTCTCGCAAACTGGGACTGGCGGCGGATGGTACCTGTGAGTTACGGCAGGGGAAAACGATAGTGTGTTGTTGTCGTCGTTCGAGAAGGTTTTGATGACAGCAGTAACAACCAAGATCCCGGCTCTCCCAAACTCAATCTCATGTCTTGGCGTTCACAGTGTGTCCTTTACATGGCATCTCAATAGCCGCGCCTAACCATGCACGAAACACAATCACATTAGACGACAAGAAAGGGTCCGCCAGACAGCATTTAAGTATAAGAATCTTTACTAGGAGTTCGTCTTCCATTGCTGGTATTGATTGGATTCTGTCTCGATCTAGACCTTAGGTGCTGCTGAAACCTCAGTCCTAGCCACGATCTCCCTCTCAATCCTTTCACGTCTCTGCTCTTCAGCTTCAGAACTGATATCCTTGAACACTCTGTCCATATCTTCCAGACTCTTCCCATTTGTCTCCGGCACGAAGAAGAATGTCCAGACACCGCTCAACAGACAGAAAACAGCAAAGAAGACGTATGCGCCGTATCCGGTATTCTGGACCAGAGGCGGAGTAATGAGGCCTATAATGAAGTTGTTAAACCAGTTGCTGCAGGTTGAGAGTGCTACACCTTTCGCTCTCAAACTGGAAGGGAAGATTTCAGCCGGCATTGCCCACGGAACGGGACCCCAACTTGCTCCGAAGGCGACCATGTAGAAGAGGAGCATTGCTACGCTGGCCCAGCCTTGAGCACGGTGAGCAGGCCAGTTGTCGGAGAATTTGCCAACCAAGATAGAGATGATAAGGTGAGCGACGAACATTGCTGCGCTGCCTGCCATGAGCAAAGGTCTTCTTCCGAAGCGGTCCATGGTCCAGAGCGAGGAAGTCACGCCCACTAATTGGAGGCAGTTAAGGACACCGGACATAATGAGGCGCATGTTGTAGTCGAGACCCATGGTTTCGAAAAGTGTTGGGCTGTAGTAGATCAAAGCATTTATGCCGACCTGTATAGCATCCGAGGTCAGTTCATGTACTTTTGGGAAAATGGCATGATCTGGGACCACTTACAAACTGCTGGAAGAACATGATTCCCACACCGACATGTGTCCGTCTATAGCAACCTCGCTTGAAGCAATCCATCCAAGAAGCGAGCTCAAGCTTGAAGCGACTCGCCTTAGATCCATTCTGCAATTTTGGATGCCTCTCAGCACTGATCTCCTTGTGTAAGGCGACTTCAGCACGAATATCGAACCATTCCAGCTGTACACGACGATCGGTTGGAGGTAGCTGTCGTAGCTTAGCAAGGTTGAGAAGAGCTTCTTCATCTCGTCCTTTAGATGCAAGCCATCGTGGCGAGAACGGAAGAAACAGGATTCCAATGCCGAGGACGAATCCAGGAATCAGCTGAAGGAGGAACGGCAGTCTCCAGGCCCACTCTCCAGCCATATAGTAGGTGCCATAGGTGATCCAGAAAGCGATGACAATACCAGTCACAATCGAGAACTCCTCAAGCACCAGCAAAGATCCTCTAATCTCAGGCGGACTGATCTCGGAAATGTAAAGTGGCGCGACCATGGAAAGCATACCTAGTCAAGTCAGTCAACGCTTCATCGCCATGCGAGACTTTCGTATACTCACCAATCCCAAGACCACCAATGAACCTCGCCACAACAAGCATAGCATAATCCACAGCCGCAGTCTGCAACACACTCCCAATCGTGAAGACCACCACAGCAATCACAATCGAATACTTTCTGGAATACTTATCCGCGATCCAACCCTGATTCAGCGCTCCGATCAAAGCACCCAACTCGATCATCGCAGTCAGAAGTCCCTTCCAGAAACCCGCTGATCCAGAGCCTTCAGCTATCCGTGTAAAGCGTTGGAGGAATTGTTGTTCGACCAGGATTACGGAGACGACACCTTGGTCGTAACCGAAGAGTAAACCGCCGATTGCTGAGAATGCGGCGCACAGCGCGACGTAGTAGCTTGTGAAGAGACCGCGGAATCCGGGTTGGCAGTAGGTTTCTCGAGTTTCTAGCTCTGGCAAGCCCATGGTTCGGATTTCTTTGAGAGTTGCGTCTTGGCTGTCTTGCCGGTCGGATTTCTTGGGTTCGTCTTGTGAGATTGTGGTCGCCATTTCGGTGTTGGGAGCAGGTGAGAATTCTTCTTTGAAAAAACGAGTGGTGTGCTTTGCCCGGAACAACGATTGAAGAATGCGATGCTACGAGGATTCTGTTTGGTCGCTTAAATTCGGAGTCGGGAGATGTTTGATCAACTTGTACAGAGCGATGAATGGACCCAGTCCAATTCCGACTTTTCCTGAACTTGCTTTTGAGATGTCACCGGTGTCACGCAACGATGTTCGCAGAACCCCTCGAAGCTTCTCGAGCGCTTTTGATGCTATCTCCAGGTCAATGCTCGTACTTCTTGTAATCGATCGCAGTCGCCGAAGACATCGGGTCGCGACGGCATTTCTTCGTGGAAAGCAAAGTGATACCCATAGAATTTGCCATAAACATGGATAGCGTTCATCCTGGAGCAACGTTTCTCCTCAATGTACGTCTCCACCTCCGCCTCCGGAGAAAAGTTACTTGCTGCAGATCCACTGTTTTACGATTAGTAACCAGTGATGTTGCAGCAATTGTCGGGTTCTGCTCACGCGACGTATATGCTGCGACGTCAGCTATGGATTTCACACGCCGATGTGTTGCACAAACGCTCTATTCGCATGCGGGAGGGCTGTACTTTCCTCCGCTAGACTATGAGAGTAGGTGAATGTTCGATGGTTTCCTGATTGTGGCATGCCGTCGGCGAAAGTTCTCTTCCTAGCGCTCGGAAGATCGAAGCCGATGGATCTTTCTGCCACAGGTCAGCCATGCATGTCCACTATATTAACAGCGCATGCCCTTTGAAGATTGTCAGTCGAGTGTGGCTCCAAGACAAGAGGTCAGCTCCTTTCGCCAAGGCAGAGGGGTTCACGTTGGCGAGGCTCTCAGAAATGAGAGAATGCTTCATTAATTGCCCCACTCTCGCGATCGGCCGCTCGAAGTCTTCCTCTTGCTCGTCCTCAAGCAGGCGAGGAAATATCTATCATGCTCTCCTTGCGTCACATCAATAGACGAAGTTGCTGATCCCACATAAACTCAGGTCTATGAGTATGGCTGCGAGTTGCCATTGCTCCGTGAGCTGGTCAAGTTGTAAATTTGCAGCTATTGCAATCTTCGATGATCTTTCTTCCCTCGTCTGCAGATCCTGGGCTCGGGCTTAGCGTGTTTGTATCGCAACATTGAGGCGTTGAGCTAGTCTAATAAGACAAGCTCATGGTTCTTAACTTATCCCAGGCTTCCGTGGACGACTCTGGCTTTGACCAGTCGACGCTGCCGGCTGAACCAGACATTGATAGACTCATGTTGCTCTTCGCGATTCGGGAAGCCTTGCGCTGCTCCGGCTGGTTGAATAATTAGAAATTGAGAAAGACTGAATGCCATAGTGCTAGATTTCGAAGATTTACAGGTGCCATGTATGTTATCTGCAGTCGACCTTGTCGAATCCCGAAGGATTGGATTCCAGTATGTAATAGCAACCACTCCGAGTGCCAGTGCACTACAAGCTCGTCAACGTGCTATTCATGAAATGTGGAATGATGATGGGATACGCACAAAGTGATCGCAATCACAGTTGAAACCCAGAAAAACTCCCTTGTCCGAATAGCAGACACCGCAATTCGTCTTGGCGCCTGAACTTTGACATGACATGAATCGAGAATGTGGCCGATGTTGTAGGATCAAGGCATGAGCTGTTTCTGGTGATTGATCTGCTGCCAAGGTCATTGTCGCGAGCATTGCCCAGAGTGATGTCCGGAGAAGATACATTGTAGGCCCGAGAGTTGATATTGGTGATTGGTTCAGCTGTTGTGTTGCAGCTCACGGGAGAGGCAGAGCAATGTGGGTCAGAAGCTGGAACTGCAGTAACGAGAGGAGGAGCAACTACAACGATGCACGAGCGAGCAGGAATGCGGTCTACTAGATCTTCTGCACGTGCCACTAAACAGTAGTCGTATAGCAGCTTGGCGGAGGTGGCAGTGCTCAATAAATAACCTTGAAGGCTCGCCCTTGAGTCTTGAGACCGCGTAGTCCGCGGCCAAGAACATATACCACAAGACATTTGCCAATTGCGCGCTTCGCAGATGGACGAACTCCTTCAGACATTTCGTCATATCGCATGCTGCCAGTAAGCAGATTCCACTCCCGAAGCTCTCGGATTCTGGACGGTGGTGCTACCGCTTGGCTTGATCAACCATGTTCCTGGAAAGAATCGACTTGACCGGGGATGGAGATTGCCGATATACAGTAGGGCGCGATCATGTCGCTTTTACGAATATACGGTCTAGAAGCATTTTGTAGGCCTCAATATCGCAGCATCATGCCATTGCTGGTCCCGCCGTCTTGCTGTCGTCCTTTGCGATTTGACGCTCTACGACTCTGGGCCTGCCCAGAGCAAAGTGTCGGCGCCAATGAGCCAAGGTTGGCCGCCAATGAAGCATCGTGTTTCGAGGTGATTTGAGGGCGCCTGTGGAGCAGAGTGCATCCATAGATCGGTATGGAGGAGCAGCCGAAATATTGAGCACCTCCAAGTGCGTTTGAAGGAGTCAAGAAGTGGTGAACGGAGGTCAAGAATGAAGTCGAGATGTGGCTTGCTACGTTATCTTGTTGAAGTCTGCTCGGGGCGTCGGCGAGCAGACAGCAAAGGCTTGGCAGGGAAACCTTGGGTGACGCGAGTGCCTTTCCTTCCCTTTCACTTTGCACCGACAACACCTGCATCTTTCACACGCGTATGGCACTATCATACGCAGAGATTCAAAGTCTGTCGATAATGTTGCTCTTCTTGTCCGAGACATTGCAAAGGCTGCAAAGCTGCGATACCCGAGAAGGTCATCTTATCCGCGGAGCTCCATGCCACCGGTCTGAGTGACCAGCGTGTGTCTCGACAGCAGTTCTCAGATTCGCCAGCTTCAGAAATGACGATCTCCACAGGAGTCGTATTCAAAATTTACGATGGCCGTTGTAGCGAGCACTCCTTTCAGGCGCCTACAAGCGAGCGCTAAAGACGGTAGGCGTGCAGCTGCCGAAGCCACGCAATTCCTTCTCGAAAGGATTCAGGCCAACAACTGCTTCCTCGTCCTCTGCTCGAAGAGTACGTTCAGCAATCAGGATTTCTGCTTGCAACAACAACTCGGTAGGTCGAGAAATTCACGCATGCCATTCAGCAGCGTGCTTGCTTCTGTCTGTGGCTCGAAGATGCGGCTTCGTATGAGACAGGAGTCGCGTTGCAGGAAACATGGCGCCAAAGTGTTGAGCAGAGGTTTGTTATCCACTGCTCGGAGAAGGCTGAGATCCACCGACGTTTTGAGCTGCCAGGTCATGGTGAGTACAGTCCATTCTGAAGGCTGACCTTTCTCGCCAATGACAGTGCGGAACCGGAGTTGCCGTCGAATGTCATCGCGTGGCTTGCGAATGGGCATGATGTGCTTTGCGGACAGTTCCATGGATGGAGCAACGCTCGATCTGGCTGAACCACTGGAAGCATGGCTATTCACGATCTGCGGCCATCACCTACATTCGAAAACAAGCATTCTGCTTATGCCGTCAACAGCTGTCAATCACATCAACTATTATTATTCCTGTGAACTTGTTACCCGTTCAGGTCGACCTGCTGCTGAACTCGGCTCATTCGGCAGACTACTGCATAGCTCCCGAGAGAACGATCTTCAAAGTACACCATTTCTGGTCAAGTCAGGTCGGATCACACTGCCAAGCCAGACGGCCTTCTGCTACTGAAGTATGTACCTGAATCCTTTTGACCTTATCAAATTCCGAAGCACCGCGTTTCCCTGCTTTGTGGTGGGTTGCAAGAGGAACGACCCTCCCAATTCTTCCTACTCGTATCGCAAAAATGAATCTACATCCATAGTGCTCGACCGACAGGACCATTAGGACGACACATCCGCGCTCACTCTTGGAGCTCATGCTGAGTTTGCTTCACACAGTCCTCCTCTTGTGAGTCTCTGCTGGAAATCTTGCGACATGCGATAGCCAGCTCTTGACGGGCTCATCAACCAATTCACTCTTTCGTCCAACTCGGTTACATTCATTATGGGCTCGAATATCTTCAAACATCGATCCAATCGCTCAATAGCTGGCGCCAACGACTTTCAGACTCTGCGAAGCAATTCCAGAGTGTCCCTCATCCCGAATGGACAGGAAACACCTCGATCAGCAAGCTTGCAGTCTACAGCCTCATTCGATCTTGGCAACCGACAAGCCATTTACAACCATTCACGGTCCACAAGCACAACCTACATCAACTACCATGACACGAACATCGAGAAGCAGCTTGAGAGTGGTTTCCAGCCTCCACCGGCGGACAGAGTCGTGTCTCTTAATCTCTTCCCGAGCATAGGATATCCAAGCTTGCAGCAAGCTGCCCACGATACCAACCATGGCCAGAGCATGTCAGACAAAAATGCATCGGTGCAGCAATCGCCTATGCCCAAGCTTATCGGGCCTGCCAAACAAGACTGCGGACTGTCGCCTTGGCACGAACGAGGCTTCATTTTCACCATCTGCCTCTCCCAGCTCTTCTCGTTAGCAGCGCTGGCGCAGTCTTTCGCACCTTTGCTTCTGATCGCTAACGACTTCGGCGTCACCAATCCCGGAGAAATGGCCTGGTTTACTGCATCATATAGCATGACGCTTGGATCTTTCATCCTTCCAGCAGGAAGACTTGGAGACATGTATGGACACAAGAAGATTTACCTGATCGGCTGGATCTGGTTTGCGGTCTCATCCGCAATCGCTGGTTTCTCTGGTCTCGTAGGTGGACACATCATGCTGAGTACCTGTCGTGGATTGCAAGGAATCGCTCCTGCACTACTCGTGCCTAACGGAATTGCTCTGATTGGACGAACATTTCCCATGGGACCCAAACGTGCTCGAGCAATCGCCCTCTTCGGTGGATGTGGTCCAGTCGGCATGACGCTGGGAGTGGTCTTCTCCTCCCTAATAGCCCAAGTTTCGTGGTGGCCCGGGTGCTTCTGGACCATGGCCATTGCATCTGTGTTCGCTTTCGGCTTGTCCTGGTCAATTATACCGTCAAGCGAAGGGTTCCAAAGGCCAGCAAATATGACCGAGTTCGACTACTGGGGATCACTGACAGGCGTGAGCGGCTTGATGCTGCTAAACTTTGTTCTCAACCAAGCTCCCATCGACGGCTGGGACAGAGCATACATTCCAGTCACCCTCATCCTCAGCCTGGTCCTGCTTGGAGTTTTCGCCTACGTAGAACTGAAGGTCGCGAAGTCGCCTATCATACCCCTGCAAGCCTTGGATCGCAAAGCAGCACTGACGATGGCTTGCATCGGATTTGGATGGGCATCACATGGCATCTGGGCTTACTACCTGTACATGTTCATTATGGTTATTCAAGGATATCCACCTCTGAACGCCGCATCAAAGACATGGCCAGTTGCCCCTATTGGCTTCTGTGCTGCCATTGCAGTGCCATATCTGCTCAAGAAGCTCAAAGTGCCATGGGTAAGCCTAATAATGTTCAACCCCTCGTCCGACTGCTAACTCGCTGCCAGCTCATGACGATTGCCATGCTGGTATTCGTAGTCAGTCCAGGTCTGCTCATCTTCGCCGACCCAGCAGATTCGTTTCCGGTCCCGATGATAATCTCAATTCTCATCGCGCCACTTGCCATGAACTGGAGCTTCCCATCGGGCACGATCCTGATGTCAAATGCTCTTCCGAAAGAGCATCAGGGCATTGGTGCATCATTGATCAGCACGGTAAGTATCGTCTAGCTGGATTAAATATTCAATGCTAATGAAATCAGATGGTCAACTATTCGATTGCCACAGGCCTTGGCATTGGCGGCACGATAGATCGATACACAAGTCACGGTCACACACCATTGCACGGATACCACAACGTGTGGTGGCTTGGCGTTGCTTTCGGCGCCGCAGGCGTAGTGACGAGCCTTTATTTTGTCTGGCAATCGAGGATTCCCAAATAGCATGAGCGTTGCAAAGTTTCAAAGAACGACATAGATATAGACCTTGGAATGAGACCACGTTGACATGATGCACAGCATTCTCAAAAAAAACTTCATCACACCTCCTTTTCGATGCGATAATGTAACGAGCAGCCCCATATCTACCTCCTCAAGCCAGCACACGAATCAGAACCAACCACAGAATGTCTCATCCCGAACTCTGACACGAATACGGCGCCCCAACATCAAACCTCAAAGTGGCCGTTCCAGGAGGATAGTCTCCCGAAATCGTATAATCATATTCTTTGGTCTGACCACGAGCACACAAACAAATCGCAGTCCCGCCTACGACTTCGCCGGTTGAACTATACACACTGCCGTGTGATGTGAGATCTTTGCCGCCGATACCTTGGCAAGCTTGAAGCAGCCATCTGTCGACACCATCTGCGTCGCAGTTCTTGTATGTACAGCTGTATTCGAATTGGCCTGGTTTGTTGTCACCTCGGGCTGAGACTAGTGTTGTGAGGAGGAGGGGAAGGATGAGGATAAGATCTGAACGTGGTCAATGTTGGATAAATCAAGGTGGAAAGAGGAGGCGGTTTACTCATTGTTGATGGATGCAGTGAAAAGGTTGGAATGGCTTGTGCGATTGGCCGTTCTCTAGGTTCCTGTCGACATGAAAGATACATATATCGCGGCAAAGGAGACCTCGTCTTCTGGCAACCCAGCAACAATAATCCGATGGTCGTCGGTGTTTGACGGCGCGGGTGCGCGATATACGAGTTGCGAGATCAAGACTCAGGGCTGCGATTTGCATCGCAACCGCTGCGAAGGTCAAGCCAAGCACCGATCAAGAGCCACAGTCTCAAACTGGACAATAGCAAAGTAGCTATACATAAGCATTGCTCGAGCTGGACCGAGGGCTTCTAGAAGGCATGATTTCTCGAGCTTGTCTCGGCAGAACATCGCAACATCAAATGACCGGAAGTCGAATCTTGGAAATGTCGGCTTGATACGAAATCTTTTCCTCAAGACATCTCGGTCCTTGGGAAAGGAGATCTTCTTGCGAGATTCGCTAAAGCTTGCTGCTCTCTAACTTGTACTTTCGACTAACTTTTGCACGAGCAGATCCCATCGATCGGATTGATGTCCTGGCTGACATCCAAGCACAGTAGTACGATAGAAGATATGTCGAAGAACTCGCCGGCCTGGAAGAGCACTCTGGTGGATAGTCAATTGACCCGTGCTTCGACGACGGGGAAGCACCACCGACATTCGTGGTCTGGCATCGAGGTCGCGGAGCCCTTCAATAGCGATGTTCGATGGACGAACGCGATGGTCTGTACTTGGATCAAGGTCTTGAACATACATCAAAAGAAACCTGCGTCCTGGTGAACGAAACTGTTGTGCCCTTGGTCGGGAAAGGCCCGAAGACTCTTTTCTTCAGACCAATACAGAAACATAATTCTCACAGGGACGAGACCCTGCAACTGGAGTCACGAACATGTTCTCGCTGGATTGCATCCACACTCGCCCCACCAAAAACACTTCTTCAAGTTCGAAGAAGCATTTTTACAAGCATTCTGTCTCCACCAAAAATCCCCATAAGTATATAAGCCTCAGGCAGCCATGCAGGATGTACTCACCAGGCGACGACTTCCAGTTCAGAAATCTATTGAGAGAACAAAAGACAGCACAGCCTATCTCCTACAGAAACAAATCGAGAAACTGGATACGCATCTAAATCTGACATTCACATTGCGCGAATCGCAACTCCGCTTGGCGAAAAAGGATCCAAGACCCTTTCTCCAGCTTCCTTATCAGGTAACACAATCTATGTGTAAAGTCCATGAGATAAGGAATACCTTGGTCCCACAGCCACGCGGGCGACACGCTCTTTGGCTTCCAATGTCAGGACTGATATGCAGGTCGCTTCGCCATCTCCTAGGATACGGCACGATCAGCTATAAGCGATATCCTTATCGTGCAGTATGCATGCATTGTCGTGAAAGTTTCTTTTACTTCTCTTGTCAGGTCTTGTCGTAATAATGTTGATATAGGAAGGCGCTCAGAGTCTTGTGTTTCGTTTCCCGTCTCTTTCGTTTCTTTGCTTCCCTTTTGCGCGCCATGGAAGACATGGAGTCCGAAAAGAAATTCACTTCCATTGAACCGACTAATGGCGCTGAAGTCGAGCCAGGCTTCATTGCCGCAGAGGTACTTTTGGACAAGAACGGAGCCAAGCTGTTTCCTCAGCCTGTGCAGGGAGATGCTTTGGATCCTTTGAACTGGACATGGCTTCAGAAACATGCTATACTCAGTATAGTCATGGCGCTGTATTTCATGTTCACTTACATCACAACGACTGTGCCCTCTTTCCCCGAACTGCAGACACAGTACAATGCCTCATTGGGCGAGATCAATTGGACTGTCGCGATTCCAGCTCTCGGTCTCTCGGTCGGACCTCTAATATGGTCTTCACCGGCCGACATCATCGGAAGACGACCTATCTTCATCGTCGGAACAATCATGGCAATCGCTGCCACAATCGGCGCGGCATTGGCGAACGGATATTCGGGATATATGGCTGCTCGATTCTTTCAAGGTCTTGGGCTGTCTCCTGCCTCAACCGTAGGCCTCGCCATTATCAACGACCTCTTTTTCGAACACGAACGAGGTCAGAAGGTCGGACTCTGGGTATTGGCGATCGACCTAGGTCTGCTGCTTGGGCCGCTCATAGGAGGCTTTGTTGATTTGGCAGGATCAACGTGGATACAATGGGTCACGCTCATACTGCTTGGCGTTATTCTTGCAGCTGAGGTCTTATTCCTGCCGGAAACACTATATCCTCGCGACTTGATGTTGTCGAAACAGAGCAGAGCAAGAGCGATGTCAGAGAAAGATTCCGTCACTGAAGATGAAGTGAAGCGAACGAAGAGCCTGGCATATGTCAATGTCACACCACTGCCTGGCATGAAGCATCCCAAGGTCTGGGATACTCTGGTCCGGTTCGGCAAAACATTCAAGTACGCTGTGGTCCCGATCGCAGTCATATCCTACCCTTTCGGCTGGTACTGGTGGATCTTGTCGGTCATCACAATGATCCCAGTAGCGTACGCGACGTACTCGCCGCAGACGCAAGGCCTCTTCTTCATCGGGCTGATCGTGGGTACTCTGATTTCCGAGATCTTCTTTTCTGGCAGCTTAAGCGACTGGCTGATCGTCAAGCTCTCCAAGCGACCTGGCGCAACCAGGAATCCCGAGATGCGAATCTGGCTTGTATATCCGGCCGCAATTCTTTCAGCAGTGGGACTTATCATATGGGGAATATCCATTGACCGTAATTACCACTGGATCGTCGGCCAGGTCTCGTTCGCACTTCGTAAGTCTTCTTGATCGTCTCTTCCTTCATTTCTTCATGCTGACTCTCTTCAGTGGGTGCCGGAATACAGATGGGAAATACCGCCGTCTGCGCTTACGTTGTCGATGCATATCCTCTGCAGAGCATGTCGGTGGTCGTCTTCTACGCAGTGTCGCTCAATCTTTCGGCGTTCGTGGATCCATTCTTCATCGCGTATTGGGTCGATGGAGTTGGGTATACATGGACGTTCGCAGGGCACGCTATTATCACCGTATTCTTCTGCATCCCGGTGTTTGCATTCTTGCACAAGTTCGGCGGCGCAATCAGGGCGAAGAATGGCAAGCCGAGCTGGGTGAATCCAGAATTCGATCACGATATTGTTGCTGCGTTGCAGTAGCGATAGTTCTGCAAGAGAGAGTCGACCTTCTCAATGCGGCTCGTCGGCTCATCATTTCGGTTCAATTGCCGAGACGGCTCACTCACTCACACAACACCACCACCACGACAGTACACTTGCACAAGACTCATCGTCATTTGATGGATATGCACGGCAGTCGTGAGTCTGGTGCCATCTTATAACATTCCTTATTACAGGCAGGTCGGCCTCGTCAAAAATGTCCGGCCGTGAACCTCCGTGGTACATGAGAGTCAGAGGAAGATGTGGAAATGCAGAGCAGTGCATGACTTGAGAAGGAGGGGGTTTGGAAAGAGATGAACAGCTCGTGAAGACATAAGCGTATTGCGGTTCCTGAAAGGGCCGACGGGAACAAAAGACAACGACATTGCCATAGGCCCAGCCTCCATCCCGCTGCAAGACCAGGACTTGGGAGGCACGTTCTGGAATACAAGACCCCTCTACTGCAGCACGACATGCCCTCTTAAGCTGCCATGGTGAGTACCTCAAGACCAAGAAATCTCACGCCGCACTCCTCGCGCGTAAGTTCTCTTGACTTCTTGGGCTTCCTCCCTCAGCTGTGGGCGTAGACGCATATCTCTTGCCAGCTCCTCGCACTTCTGCTTATCGATACCTATAACAGCCGGCTGTCCCTCATACCACATGAAGTGCAGTGCAAAAGTCGCGTTCCCTTCTGTGGGGAACCCTTCAACATGCTCGACCTTGCGATGAGGGAGACTCTTGTCGGACTGGGCTTTGAGCTGTCTCATAGTCACAATCAGCATATGGTCTTAAGCGGGAAGGAAAGGAGAGAAGCATGCTCACATAATTCTTTGCGACCCACATCTCCAGCGTCACCACGATAGAATCTTGCTCTTGCTGCAGATTCCTGCGCATCATGGACTGAGGGTCAGACAGCAGGAATCCGAGATCTTTGGCCTTCTCCATCCATGTTCGCACAAGTTCAATGGAACCCAGCAAGATCAAACAATCTTCGCGCCCCTCAACTTGCAGCATCAGCGAACTGGCAGCTCTTTGATAGGCTTTGACCAAATCCGTGCCGATCAGGCCTTCTGCCTCGAGCAATCCGGCCAGCAAGAAGGAATTCGCCGTGACCATCTCAAGAGATAGCTTTACTTTGAGGTCGTAGCTGCGGAAGATGCTGTCTCCGATCTCTGCCACTCCTTCTTCGGTCGCCCATTCGTCGACAACGCTGAAGTCCATGGGCGTACTACCATTCGTGACGTGGTATATGACATTGATCATTTGCCTTCGAGCGTCACTCTTCCATAGTGACCACCCGTCTTGCGAACAAGCTTGACAGTCACAAGCAAAGCCGTATCCAAACTTAAGCCAGCGCTGTCGATGAGATTGCTTCATAAAGTTACACACGGGAGAGTAGCTTATCGAGACCTGTTGCACATCAGACTTGCTCAAGATTGACTAAAAACAGAAATCACTCGCCTCTTCGCCTGCATCAATACCTCTCACAGCTACAACATGCACTGCTTTCGTCACGGGATCCGGGACGAGCTCAGCGTTTGGAGTGCATGAGTGGTTGATCTTGGACACGTCGAGATACACGAAACAGTAAGAACCATCACCGCTCGCAAAAGCGTTCGTTCGATAGATGCGGTGGACTTTTGTCTTGTATGATCGGGCGCCTTCGTCGAGCTTCATGAAGCGTTGTTTGTCTTTATCATCGAGCTGGTCGAATGCTTTCTGGGTGTCATATTCGTTTGGCTTGAGTCCAGTCCTCATTGTTTCCTTATCACGCATGACTCTGGCTCCGATCTCCAGCTTCTCGGTTGCGAACACACCTTCGCCTTTTCCAGAAGAGGACTTGATCTTGTATGGATACGCCATGGCGCAGCTATGATGCAGAAGCAGCACTGATGAAAACCAGAACTTCAAGATCGATGTACTCCTTGCAAACGCCGAGAAAGGATACCTGCATCACCACACGGCATCCAACATATTCGCACAACCTCCCATCCATTCACCATCCTCAAACCTCCCCATCCATACCAACAATCGCAGCATGCATCACAAACTCCCAACCCCGTGAACAATCCCTCCTCCAAATATTCTTCCCAACACAAGAATACACCAAAGATCCCCCACCTTCCCCAAATTCATAAACACAATAAACCTCTCCAAATCCAGCTTTCGTATCAACATGAACATCACAACTTTCTTCTACAGTCCTAACCCAAAATCCAGGATACTTTTCACTAAAAGCCTTCCAACGATCGAGAAGTTTAGGTAAGGATAGAGTTTCAGGTCCGAGGGATGGGACAGAAGCTTTGAAATTCGGAGACAAAAAAGTCCATGGGAATTGATCGATGGAGAATTGGTGGGAATTGATTGCTGAGACGAAGGAATTTGTGATTGAGAGGAGGTGGTGGGATTTGATGGGGTGTTTGGGTTTAGAGGTTCTTGGTACGGGTGAAGGGTCTGATGACTGAGGAGAAGAATTCTCGTGGATGAGGAATTGAGCTGGCATTTTTGCTATTGCGAGCATTATTGTAGCGGCGAAGGTTCGAAGACTTTATATATCGTTGTCGTCTAAATGCCCTATTTGGGGATGCCAAGAGTTTCGAGGATACCAGTGATGTGAGTTCGGAGGAGATCTACAAGGCTATCAGTCAAAACCTAAGTGGGGCCAAACGCTGGAATGCGAAGGCTTGAAATGGAAGTGTTAGATCAGTATGAACCACGGCAGCAGCCTTGCGGGATCATGGAGGATCAGGAACAGTAGGAATCGGGTCTTTTCGTGCATGTTCTACGCATGGATGAGGATAGACACATTCAGGGCGCGGATCTATAATGGAACGCTGGTAAAGAGAGGTCAATATTGGACAAACCCTATGCTGCCAAGCCGAAGGAGGATCTGCGATGGAAACGTTGCCTCGGATGCCAAGTCGCATTGCTTACAGCAATATTTTTGCCAAGAGATGATACACTCTTCGTCACCACTCGCATTTGGCGAGTGTGTTTGGAGTTGAACGAAAGCTAGTTCTTAGCACAGAAAACGTCAGGTCGGCATCGCTCTGACTGAGCCTGTACCAAAGCCACCACATTGTGGTCGAGGTGGTGCACGAGAGCCACCTGCAGAAGCACCGCCACGATTGCGAGATCCAGATGTCTTCTTTTTGCCTGCCCCAGATCCAGAGCCTGACGCAGAGCGACCGCCACGACTACCACCAGAAAAGTTCCGACGAAATCCACTT
Organism: Pseudocercospora fuligena; assembly: GCA_014298035.1. Lineage (NCBI taxonomy): Eukaryota > Fungi > Ascomycota > Dothideomycetes > Mycosphaerellales > Mycosphaerellaceae > Pseudocercospora > Pseudocercospora fuligena. Next base: position 667,130 of record JABCIY010000003.1, read on the forward strand.
CCACTATTGCCTTTGTTGGTAGCACGAATGCTGTAGCTCTTGCCCTTCCTAGAGGTCGCCTTCTGCGCCGCTTGTGACTCCGCTCTCGCTTTGTTCGCTGATTGTGACAGTCCTGCGAGTTGATTATTGAAGTCTTCGACATCTGGTGCCTTGCGTTGAGCACCGGCAAAATATTGGCTCTCGACGCCCTCTTCCTCGTCATCTACAAAGTCTTCGAATTCCTCTCCTCCTTCCTCCTCGTCTTCGCTAACGAGATCGATGACGTTTTGATGGTTGGGATCGAGTGGCTGTTCGTCGTCATCCCCATCATCCTCTGGCTCAGCTTGGGGGCCCATCATCTCTCGGTAGTAGTCATGATACTTCTTGACGAGTTTGCAGAAGAGGTTGCCCCATCGATCGACTCGTTCGCGATCGATGTTGGGGATCAGCAGCATTTGTTCTGGTGTCTCTGTCCAGTGTATTGCCATTTGTCGTAGAATCGTATTGGTGAAGGGCTGGCTTTTTAGATGGAAGTTTTTGTTCATCAAAGCCTTGCACTTCTGCTCAGCTTCGTGCTCAAATTGTGCCACAATGTCCCTGTGAGGCCCAGAGAGGTTGCTCATGGTGTCGTCAATGGTGATGGTCCTTCCGCGCGGTTGTGGTGCATTTCTTTGACGCTGTGGCCCAACGGGTTGGGTTGCTGGTGCATAGTACTCGTCATCATCGTCAGTCTCAGCATCTTCGCCGAAACTGTCTTCGCTTGGATCGTCGACAACAAAGCCGTCACGCTCGTAGTCGTTGACCTGCCGACTTTGCTTGGCAGTTGGCTGAGCAGCAGCCTTCTTGCGCTTGGATACAGCCTGCACTGGTGACGAAACGTTGGTTGACATTGGAAGTGCTTTCACTGTCGTTTCATCGCTCTTCTTCTTCGTTGGCTTCTTGACAGTCTTCGCAGCGCGCGGCGAGCTTCGAATCTGCATCTTGAGCCGCGATTTGCCTGGAGCGAAGTCATTGCATCGGCGGCCTAGGTTGACGTATGATTGGACAAATCCTCTCTTGTTCTTGTGACTCTCTTCAACAATTGCTTGTTCGTTCACTAGGCGGTAAAAGAGTCGCTCCACATCGCCACGATCGAGATCTGAGCCTTTACCAAAATGATCAACATGCTCGTGTTCTGCATCTCGTCCCTTTTTGGTATTGGCTCCGCGGAACATGTCGATGCAGTGCAGAATCGTGACTTTGTCGGCTCGAAGCTCTCTCACGAGGCTGATAGCATCGCGAGCGTGCTGAGTATAGTCCACCTCCTCGAAAGTTGACCCTGAAGTGCAGTTGTCGCATCCACCAAGACAGTCTTCAGGGTCGAAAGCCTCGCCGAAGTACCCGAGAACTTGCACACGTCTACAGTCGCTCTTGTTTTCGCAGTACTGCACCATCTTGGACAGCATCTGGTGTTGCCGATCCTTCTGGTCCCAATTGCCTTCGCCATCATCGATCATCTTGCGAAGCTTGCCTGCGTCTCCATAACCATAGTATAAATAGCATGAAGATGGCTTGCCGTCACGGCCTGCCCTGCCAGTCTCTTGATAGTAACCCTCCAAGGATTTTGGAATGCTGTGATGAATTACGAAGCGAACATTGCTTTTGTCGATACCCATACCGAAAGCAATTGTTGCGACGATGACGTGGACGTGTCCAGCCTGCCACTCTTTTTGCACATCGGCCTTTGCGAGCGAGTCCATGCCTGCGTGATAATGTTTGGCCTTGATGCGATGCTCCTTCACAAGGGCGGCAGCAATATCCTCACAGTTCTTCCTCGAGAGGCAGTAGATGATGCCGGTATCCTTGGCATGATTCTTCTTGATCACATCAGCCATGCTCTGAACGTCCTGCTTGCCTTTCGGTTTCGGCAGTACGCTGTAGGACAGATTCGTGCGGTTGAAACTCGAAGTGAAGACTGCGCATCCGTCCATGCTTAGATTGTGAATGGTGTCGGATTTGACAACTTCAGTCGCAGTGGCCGTCAAAGCCATGACCGGGACACCAGGAAATCGTTGCCGCACCTCGCCAAGATTCTTGTAGTCGGGACGGAAGTCGTGACCCCATTGACTGACACAGTGAGCTTCATCGATCACGATTCTAGCCAACTTCCGCTTGCGGTGGAGTCCTTCGAATGTTCGCAGCATTTTCTCGCTCTTGCCAAGCATTTCAGGCGTGACATACAACAGCTGTACCATCCTCTCCGGCTCGCGATCCCACAGGGCATTCATGATCAAATCTCGCTCCTCTCGACTGGTCTCGGAATTGATCAAAGTTGCTTGTACACCAAGCTTGCGTAAGTGCTCGACCTGGTCTTGCATCAAGCTCAAGAGCGGCGAGATCACAATCGTGACACCTTGAGTCTTTCCAGTTGGTACGAGTGCCGGAAGCTGATAAGTCAAAGACTTGCCACCTCCAGTCGGCATAAGCACGAAAACATCCTGGCCTTCCAATGTGGCATTGATAGCTTCGAGCTGATTCTTCCGAAAACCTTTGAGTCTGAATACCTGCCTCAGGACTCTGCCGACATCTGGCGACCAGCGAAAACTCATTTTCTGCCTCTGCAGCTCATCTTCCTCGGCTTGCGACTTCTTGGCAGTAGCCTTCTTTGCTTTCACGGCGGAAGGAGGCCGCATCTGACTGTTGCCAGATGTCTCTGCGAATGGCTGACGATATGCAGGAGCTTTCGACATGGATGTATTCTCGTATCCTTCCACGAAGTCAAGCATCTCCTCATCGTCTTCCATCCCATAATCATCCTCGTTGTCGTACTGCGCAGGTGGAGTGCCCATTCGGTTGCCGAAGTGGCTCGTGTCGGCGCCAATCATGTCATTGTCATCTAGGTCGTCATCATAAACATCATCGTATCGTGTCGTACTGCATTCAGTGTAGTCCTTGCGAGGTGGCGGCGGCATGAAGTTCTGGATTTGAGTCTGCACAACTCGACTTGAGCTTGGCACAACCGGAGCATGGTCAGAGGCTTGGCGTGTTGGGACTTGTGTGGACTGTACTGCCACCTTCTGGCTCTTCGGAGCTTGAGAGCGTGCGTTTCCGCGATTCAGCATGGTCTTGACATCTTCGCTGCAAGCTTGAAGAAGTGATACGCAATCACTCTCGAACCGGGCCAAACGTTCTTTGCCTTCCTTGTTGGCTGCCGTATGAGCGCTCAAGTCTTTGCTACGCTGTCTGACGGCTAGTCCGAGAGCTTGCTTCAGGCTCTCTTTCTCCTCGACAAGCTTGCGGTGCGTGCTTCGTTTCGTCTGGAGTGAAGTCAATGCGTCGCGTCTGGAGTCAAGAGCGTCCAGTTGGTTCTCAAAGCTGGTAACATCGTCCTGACCCTCATCGAGTGCCTCTGTCATTTCGTTGCAGACAGCATCACGAAGGATCTCAATACCCTGAGCCGCTTCCTGGTATGCAGAATCTGGTAGATCGAACACTCTGAGGAGTTGCGCTTGTGCTTCAGCCAATTCAGGTGCTACTACCTGGGTTGCAGCACTCGCTGGCGGCAGTGGAGTCGTTGCCTGACCCTGCAGCGGCGTGGCAGTCAAATCAGGATATCGAATGGTGGGCTGTAGCGTTGATATGGCGGCAGGCGCAGCATCGGGCAATGAGATCTCCTTTATCTGACTGCGTTTCTTGGGTGAAGATTTCTTGCTAGGAGTTCCTTCGACATTGGACGCAGGATTCAACTTCTTGCCTGAAAGGTTCATCTTATTCTTGTGCCCAGACAAGTTGAGGAGGTCGTCATCATCTTCCGAGTCGTCAACATATGTTTCTTTCTTCACGGTCCTCGAAGCGGCATGGCTTGGAGCTTGCGGCTGTCGAACTGGTGTTGCTGGCTTGTTTGGTGCCAAAGTCGAGTACGGCGGAGGAGGATCACTTGGCGCAGCGCCGGTCTTAACGGGACTGTCCAGGATGATATCGTCGATTGCCGTGAACTCCTGCGAGAGACGTGGTGCCTTTCTTGGCTTGTCGACCGAACGCTTGGAAGAGCCAGACGGACTACGAATGGCAAGCTCAAACTCGTCGCTGGCCCTCTTCTTGCCAGCCACACCGGGCACACTTCTCTTCGCTGGTGGACTGTCTACTGAGGCAAAGTCCTCAGTCAGGTCCATTTCCTCAATGTCATCAAAGCTCAGGAGCTTTTTCTGCATTGGCGTCGGTCCAGTCATTTTGCCTCGAGACGCAGAAGCAACTCCCAGCTCAGAAGCAGACCGCCAGTTCTTAGAGGGGGTTCCATCGAGATGTCTTGGCACAGGCGCGACGCCGTGCTGCTTGCTAGCCGATGAAGGCGCAGTCCTCATCCGTACCATCTCGTCCGTATTCCCATTGACAAGTGCTGGTGCGGCATTCACACCTCTTGGCGGTTGCTGGGCCTCACTGGTGACAAATTCCGTATCGTTCCGCCGCCGACTTTCTTGCTGGGCCTCGGTTCTATTGGAAGGCGCAGTCCTACGCTCAGGCTCGCTTGCAGGCGGTGGTTCAACTGGAGATGTGAATGATATCGTCGCTGGCGGCAAGTCGAGGTTTGTGGGCGGAAGAGACGGTTTGTCGAACAACAACCAAAGCAAATGCTCGTTCAGGTTGTTTCGCGTCATCTGTGGCGACCATCGTCAATAGTCGTTTCGGCAGCGCGCATTGGGATATTGTTATTCGTGGTGCTGGTGGTGGTGGTGTTGTCGCGGCGGAGGCTCCGACCGCGTTTCCGTGTTCTTGCCTGGAACGCGTTTGCACGTGCACTGCGGTCCACTTTTTCTTTCACCTCGAACTTCTCGCCTTCCGTAGCAAAAGTTCAAATATCAAACATCGACTCACCTTCAATCACCTCAAAGCAAACGAGGAGATGGGGTCAGGAGAGCGGCCTCGGAAGATGCGAAAGCTGTCGCAGGATGTGTCGATAGATGCGATCAAGACAGTGCCAGCTGGCAACGAGGGACCGACTATCAGCGATATCGTCAGTGGAGAAGTGACCAACGGAGCCAAGACAGAGCCAGATGGCACAAATGTTCCAATACAGGACGAAGTTCAAGACACTCTCCAAAATAGTGATACTGCAGTACCTGTGAACGGTACTACCTATGACGAGGCTCAAACTTCTCTGCCCATTCCAAGTGAGGTGATCCCACCAGACGCAGGAGAGGTCGACGACCGCGAGGTTCCATTGTCAAAATCCCAGCAGAAGAAACTTCGGAAAAAAGCTGAATGGGAAGCAAAGCGAGAAGACCGCAAAGTCATCCGAAAAGAAAAAGTTCAAGCCAAGCGTGAACGCAAACGCGAAGCCAAAGAACAAGCTCTAGCAGAAGGACGACCGGTTCAAGCTCCAAAACAGCAAACTCATCAACGAGCTGTTCAGCTTCCAGTTACGTTCTTGATCGATTGTGACTTTGACGACTTGATGCGAGATGGCGAGCGTATCTCATTAGCGTCGCAAGTTACGAGGTGTTACTCCGATAACAAGCATGCTCCGTATCGAGCACATTTGACGATTTGTTCCTTTACTGGAAAGCTTAGAGAACGATTCGATACGGTCCTGACGCAGAACTACAAGGGCTGGAGAGGAGTCCGCACTTTTGACACTAATTTCTCTGATGTTGCTGAGAAGGCCAAGGAATGGATGACTGCTGAGGATCAAGGAAACAAGATGGCTGGTGTGTTCGAGAAGTATGCCGACATGGATGACGAAGCGAAGCAGAAACTTGAAGATCAAGGAGAAGTCGTGTATCTCTCTTCTGAAGCCGACGAGGATCTCATGGAGCTCAAGCCTTACAGTACATACATAATTGGCGGGCTGGTCGACAAGAATCGCGAAAAGGGCATCTGCTATAAGAGGGCGAGAAAGGCTGGCATCAGGACTGCAAAGCTTCCTATTGGAGAGTTCATGGAGATGCAGAGTCGGAAAGTCCTAGCTACTAACCATGTCAACGAGATCATGCTAAAGTGGCTGGAGTGCGGTGACTGGGCAGAAGCGTTCGTGAAAGTCATCCCGAAGCGCAAGGGCGGAAAGCTGAAGGGCGAGAAGGATGAGGGCAGTCCTGAAGCTGACGAGAATGGTACAGGACAAGGAGATGAGGCGGAGGATGGTGGCAAGGCTGCAGAGGTTGCTGATGTTGCCATTGCTGAGCAGTGATGTCAAGGGCTCTCTTTTCTCCTCCAGCTCTGCGATGCACTGAGGCTGCGGTACCACCCAGCGGACGACGCAATTGAGTAGAAAAACCTCATACGTCGCGCTGTGGCGTGTAGAAGGCACACGTGAAGTCGGCTTCGCCTCGTATCACTCTTGTCATCACTCAGAGATTCTCAATCATTTCTTGTGTGCCCTCAACGGCCATATGGATGAGCTGACCAATGCTGTTTCAATCGCCGACCTTCGTACATTCCACTGCGGTATTCGCAGCGCCATCGTGCTCCAGAACTATCTTGAGCAACATGGTCAAGCGCTACGTCCAGAACACCTTCAACATCGAGAGCAACGAAGAGATGCTCATCAGAGGTCGTAAAGGAGAAGACGTGTATCGGAGTAGTATTTCCGTAGTCGGCGACCTCGCACAGAGGGAAGGTAAAACGACAGCTTTGTCATCGTCATAGTCCAGCGTCTTCGGCTGATTGGAGATGTCGGGCGAGTCTCGCACTTTCTCACCTCTTTTCACTAGGAACTGTCATGTGGCAATTCAGCCAGATCTGGGGTGCAGGCGCTCTTGCAGGTCCGCATTCGCTCTGATTGGGACACAATGGCAATGGCATTTGTAAGGCATGACGTCTATCTCATGACGCCTTTAGTATAAACATACGCCGGCGATAGTAAGGCGTAGGTGGGGTATACATTGACAAGTTCTAGCGCTGATCATATATCTTCTGGCTGTTTTATCTGAATGAGCGCGAGGGCAATTGCGAAGACTACCGACACTTTGATCTCGAGACTGTCTACAGCTAGGAACATCGCACCCGTATCACGAACGCGAATCGCAAACATGACGACCACCACTTTCAGACACATCGACACCAATTCCTACACCGGCAAGCCCTGGGGCAAGGTCGATGGTGACGGGAAGTCGTTCAAGATGGAGTGGGTAGAACGGCCTGTACACAACATCCGAGGTTGTGAAAGCGAATTTGACACCAACAACTCCGGCTTCGCTGTATACAACTACCCAGCAAAAGAGAAGACATTCACAGATGACGAAGCTGTACGCGAAGGATACTACAAAGAAGTCGAGCAATTGCTCCGGGACAAGCTGCCAGGAATCAAGAAAGTACACATTTTCGACCACACAGTCCGAAGACAGGACAAGGCTTCACCGCGCCAGCCAGTGCAACAGGTGCATGTAGACCAAACACCAGGCGCAACAGACGTACGAGTCAGGCGGCATTTGGGCGATGAGGCAGAAGAACTTCTCAAAGGCCGCTATCAGATCATCAATGTCTGGAGACCCATCTCGCACCCTGCATCCGACTTCCCACTCGCGGTCGTAGACTGGCGCAGTACAGAGCCCGCCGATTTCATCCCCGTCGACCTCATGTATCCAAAGCGCGCAGACAGCGTTACGGATGACGATGATCGAGGAAAGGAGATTCTTCCAGATCCGAACTCAATGGACAGTACCGCCGGCTACGAAGTCAAAGGCGAGACGCTCGGCGTACGGGCAAACACGAACCACAAGTTTTACTACCAGAAGGACATGACTCCGGATGAGGTGATGCTACTGAAGTGCTACGACTCGTATGGCAATGATGAGCCGATGGGCAAGAAGGGTATTGCTGTGAGGACGCCACACACTGCGTTCGTGGACCCCAACACGCCGAAGGATGCACCTGGTCGACAGAGCATCGAGGTCCGGTGCTTGATCTTTTATGAGTAGACGATGGACAAGAACTTGTAGGAAACATCGGCGCGTTCAGAGCATGAAGCAATGAGAGAACGAATTACAGCGAAACCCCTCCCATTTCCACCGAAGTTATAAATCTTGACTGGAATTACACCAATGCTAACTCTGATCCAAATCGCAGAGTTGTCGGGTCGCCGTCGAAATCTACATGGGCACGACTTCGAATGATGCCCTTTATAAAGCGTGACTAGTCTTATACCTTCCATTCCAATTGCTGACCTCTCACCAGATCATGGATCTCCCGAAAGCCCATTAGTCCCGGAAAAGAAAAGCGTAAGATCGAAAGTGAGGGAAGGATTTAGTAGCAGCAAGCAAGTAATAACAAGAATTGATGGATGCGAAAATTTTCGACGTGGGGAGTTTCATAGGCTGCATGTGGTCAGTTACGGTACAAACTGAAGTAAGTGGTGTTTTAAGGATTATGAATCGATGTAAACTATTAATTGCGTTATGGGAAAGAAATCTATCCACATCTCCATCGATTTCAAGACCTGCTAGTACAATTTTGCATTCTCGCAATGTCGTCGAGTAGCTACAAAAGCCTGTTCACAGCTGACTCACTGAGGACATATCTCGTCTTCCCAGAATGGACACATATATAAATAAAGCTCGTCTTCTGCACCACAACTTCATTGCTGCTATTTTCAAAATCCATCCTCAGCCTCGAAGAGCACATTTTCAAACAACGTCGAATATGGACTCCTACCAACCCAGCCTCAAAATCCTCTTGACCGGCTTCGGCGTAAGCAAAATACCAAATCCCGAACCTCCACCTACTAACCACCCATCTAGTCCTACCGCCAATTCACCAATAACCCTTCAAACCTCATCCTCAAACTCCTGCCCAAAACACTCACACATCGAGGTCTGACTCTAAACCTTGTAATCCCATCCGAACCAATGAAATCAGAATACAACCATATCCTAACCACAATTCCAACTCTCATTCAGCAACATCAACCTGATGTGATCATCTCCATAGGCCAAGATGAACTCGCAAAAGATTTCAAAATTGAGCGAGGCGCGAAGAGAGATGTGTATTTCGAATGTCCGGACAATGCGAGAAAAACACTAACCAAAAAGGAGACGAGTAAGCTCTGGAGTGAGTGTGAGGAGAGGTTAGAGAGCGAAAATGTGGATTTTGAAAAGGTGCTAGGGAGGTGGAAGGAGATTTATTATGCGAAAGAGGAGGAGGGAAAGAAAGGAGGAAAACAACGTGATGTGGCTGTGGCTGGGGTGGGGATTTCGGAAGATGCAGGAAATTTTGTCTGTGGGTTTCTGTATTATGCTGTTTTGGCTGAATTGAAAAGGAGGAGGGAGGAGAATGAGAGGAGAGTAGAAAAAGCTGTGTTTCTGCACGTGCCACCGCTGAGAACGGAGGGGGAGTTGAAGGTTGGTGCGAAGGTGGTTGAGGCTTTGATAAAGGCGATGGTGGAGGGATATGAGGTTTGATAGAGCAGGGTCTATGATTTATTCTGACTCCTGTGTAGCGTTTCGTCAGAGCCTCAGTCGTGTCGTCGTCTAGGTGATTAGATGATGCGCGTTTCCTCGGTCCGGTGGCTGCCGTGATCAAGGTCGGTAGGCATGTAGGCAGTCCCATGGGACGACAAGCTTCGCTTGCGCTTTCTCCAGCACGACCAGAGCGACTGTCCGACATGCAATCATCATGCTCGATCCTATGATCTCGCAGTTCCCAGCAACCCGGCCTGAGTTGGGTCTGTAGGACAGTGCCGATAACAATTAGCGCTGCTTCCGCTCGTGGAAAGCATGGCACCGCCGCCTTGATCGATGAGTTGTCTTGGGTGGTAGTCTGCACAACTGCGCCCGCCAAGGAGAAGATAGGGAAGAGAAAGTCGGCACTGTGGTCGGTATTCTCGACGGCAGCGCAGATGTGCAAGTTGTGTGCGATGGAAGCCCAAACGTCGACATAAATAATTATACGCTCGTCAGCTGCGAACATCCTGCACGAGTCGAATAGGCCAAGCTGTCGGATGCTTCTCATCCCTTCGGAAATTCATTGCCGTGCTTTAAGCAGTGGTTCGCTCTTTGACCTGCTGTTAGGGCCTAGAAGCCACGAAGCATTGGTAAAACTGCCAATGAAGACCTCTCGACTCTTCTCTTTCAACATGAGAGTACCTGCTTCACGCTCAACGTCATGGTGTGGCGAAGCGAGCCGGCAGGAGTAGATGTCGTGACACTGCTCTATAGAGCCAGGCCGATCTCCTGGAGCGCTAATGACAGCAGGCTGACACAGCTCCTTGTTTCGCCGATAGGAGAACAAAGAACGACATATGATAGATCTCGAAGCGCTCCTGCCGTCGTCAATTCTATCAGACCAACTCCCTGCGTTGCACAGCAGATCATCACTGTCGCGTTGCCTGGACGATGGTCTTTGTGACGTGATTTGAACATGAACATGGCATCGAAGCGGCTGCGAACCAAAGTCAGTGCCAGGATGCCATCGTGGACAGTATGTATTTTGAAGTCTTCCAGCGAATCTGTGTAGCAGTAGTCCTTCGAGTGTGTGAGCAGATTGTGCAGATGATGTCTTGAACGCGATAGGAGAGAGTAGGATTTGGCGCGGAGAGATCTGAGGCTGCGGCTCTGCGGAAGGCGCCGAGCCCTGTAAAGCTTGGCACGGTTGCCCGACGCTACGAAGGCGAAGCGATTGGCGCGTCATGGTAAACACCCAGCCCCCAGCCATCTCTGCTAGCCACCGACTGCCACCATGATTTCAGCGACGACGAGGGTGTACAGACGGTGGCAGTAGGAGGACATTTCGAGTCTGATCAATTCCGAGCTAAGCTTCTCTTCTCCCACAAGACAACTTCCACAATCGCATTGTTCTGCGCACAAGTTGACCAAAAACACCAATTCGCAGCTGCCGAACCTCGAATCCAAACTCTACCGAACATTCGCTCCGCATAAACCAATACCACATACCTCGACACATTCCAGCAGCAGCACATCTTACCACGAGCATTCGTTCGACCGACAAGCAATAGACGACTGCTGCATTCCACACCCTCACCGACTCCACGGCCGCTGGGCCGCTGGAGCAAGCACTCTACCACCCCAAGATCTATCATCCAGACAGCCGGTAGACCGTTTCTACCATGCCGAACGTACGGTTCGCCGTCGGCATCCAAAGGCTGATACCCTTCTTGGGATATCATCATGTCTTGATGATATTGATTGCAATAGCAATCATCTTTCTATGTAAGCAGACCAATGTTCCTCACATCGACACTCACTGACATGTGAAACAGCATTACTACTCGCAGGATGTTCTTCCTCGTCACCGTTAATGCCAGGCATCTTCCTCATATCCTTCTACTATGACATGTACACGCCGACATACGATCCGACTCAAGTCAACCCCGGAGTCACAGCAGCAATAGCGAACATCGTCGGCGAAGCACATCTCGAAGTGAGAGTCGGATACTTTGGACTTTGCGTCAATGCAGATGGCGGAGGAGACTTTCTGTGCTCGAACAACGCAACACTACTCGCCGAACAGGTCTCCATCGATCAGGATCCTCTGAATCTGATCTGGGTGGCCAACACCTTCAAGAACTCTGTCGTCTTCCCATATTTACTGTACGTCTCCACGATCTTCTAGCACCTCTGATATCATGCTAAATCTTTCTCAGCATCATCGCAATCGTCCTCGCATTCATCACCTTCCTCCTCCTTGCAACCTTCCCAGGTTGGCACGAGGAGCACGACGCCCGAACAGGATCCGACATCGACATCAAGCCGTTCCCATCCCGACCAGTCTCGCAAGTTGCTTTGGCGCTTATCTTCATCGCATCGATATTCGTCCTTGTCAGTGTCCTCTGGCAACATACGGCATCTGTTGCAGCAGCACAAGTGGCACAAGACCTGGGCAACGGGTCGGTGAAGAGTGGTGTCGGCACCAGTGCAATGGTGCTGGGTTGGTTCGGATTTGCACTTTTGATCATTGTCACAGTTGGACTGTTGGTCATGATTCTCAGCATACACCTTCTGGACAAGTTGACGGATGAGTGATGAATGGACGGAGGATGTAATGGAGAGGAACACATTGCCAGACGCACGATCTACTCGCACACTGGGCCTGGAAGGACGAGGAAGCTCAAAGACGAGCAGGGGAGGCCAGTAAAGCGCGACCTACTAAAGTCCACGAAGGCTTGTGGGGTGGAAGTCATAGAAAAGGCGTGTATTGCACGATACCCGAGCCAAGATCGTAGAACGAGTTGGAGGCTCTTTGCATAGCGTTGCTTGAGACAGCGGCATCCTGATGGCGTTTGGGAACTTGTTTACGAAAGGCATGGGATTGGACATGACGGGGTTGAACAGAAAGCTACAACATGTATTAATGGTGTCTACGACAGAATGACGCCATGTAAATAGACGCCTGGAAATGGGATGCTGCGAGAAACGCAGAGTACGAGACGAACTGACCTTACAATTCGACTAGCCTTGCCACGGGTATTCTAAGAATGGATTGGTCCGTGGTCTAGGATTCAGAAACATATTCACGACTTTCAGCTCCAATTCCTTCCCTCCCACTTGGCATACCATTTCTCAAAATACTCCTTTCCCCACTGTTCCTCCTCCTCCATCTCCCACTGCTCAATGACCATAGCCCGTCTCCTGTTCAGCATCTTCTTTGGAACGTAGAGAATTGGGATCTTGCTCTTCTCTGCTGGTCGACTTAGTCTTTCGAGAATCTCGCTTCTCCTCAACCGCACGATATTGTCTCCAGCACTGACGTAGAACCAGAGTTCATCTTCGCTTAAAATTTTGCCTTGAGTGATGGTACTGTCGGAGACAATGCAGAGGGGTGAGGAGTTTGGGTTGGTTGGAGAAGGGACCATTGACTCCTTTGGAAAGATTCGATATGGTAGAGACCATTGGGGAGAAGGTCTTGCTGGAGGTTGAAATGGGAAGTTGCCATGACTTTGAGGTAGGGCATTGCTTCGATGAGAGTAAGGATATTGAACAATTTGGTGTTCGGGTGCAGTCTCGTTCATTTCGGGTGCCATTTATTCCGAGGAGTGAGTTGATGAGTACTCCTTCAATCGCGAAGAATGCGTGTTCACCAATGGTCCTGTCATTATTCCTGGAAGAAAAGGTCTTCTTAAATCACAAATGTCTTATGGAACGACTGCGGCCCGCATAACATCATTCGGTGTGCAGCACTGTTTGATCTAAGACATGATCGACTCCATAGCAAGAGAGACATCTCTCTGTCTCTGCTTTTACTGCCAATTCCTTTCCTTCCACCGAGCATACCATTTCTCAAAATACTCCCTCGCCCATACTTCCACATAATCATCGTGGTCCATAGCTTGTCCCCTCAACGGACTCTTCATTGGCATGTCGAATGGTTGGCCTCTCGGCACTAACCTTGGAATTGGAAGAATCGTGGTACGTGGTTGCAATCCAAGTTTCGACACGATTTCACTTCTCTTCACACATATGATGTTGCTTCGGGCTTTTATGTAGATCCAGAATCCATCGTCCTTTATGATTATGCCGTGAATGGCGTTGGGCCATGGGACTCGATGGTTAGGGTCAGGTTGGTATGAAAATGTTTCGAGCGGGACTCCTCCAGGACCGTATATGATGCGATCTCGAGGGGCTGTAGAGTGGGCGTGGATGTCGGAGGATGTAAGGCTGAGGGGACTGTACATTGGTGAAGTGAATTGTTGAGGTGACACATTTTGATCAGGGGGCTGTACAGTGGCCATATGCAAATGTGGATTGCGGGTGGTAGGAGACCCTTTGGCATCTGTGAAGTCGTTCTTCTTTCTGATGTTGCTAAATTCCATGGCGATGAGATGGAGACGTGGTTGGGGCCAGAGGGTGGAGATCCCATAAATGCCATTCTGCCTACACTCATATGTCTTGGGTGTCTGTTGCATGCAGGTCTCAGACATAGTTCCCACAGACTGGCCAACACAAAGGCATAGGCCGCTAAGGAGCTCCTCAAGTCGGTGTACACTTTCAAAACCCCTTTGTCTTCATACATTTCGAATCACTCGTGATCACTGACGTGGTGGAAGCTCCGCTCGATGTCTGAGAGCTAAGGCTTAGATAATCGAGAGAGCTTGGAGGCGAAGGTAGACCTGCTGCCGTGCCTTTGTAGCCATTCAAAGCACACATTCTTGAAGGTAGAGACCTGCCGTCTCTGATTACTGTTCTCCATTTGGTCGTTTGAGTTCGGCAGATAATCGGCGTCGTACACACGCTCGTCGAGTTCAGACAGCCACAACTTTGGCACCCTTTCCTTGACAAGCTTGATCGGATCTCGCCACTCGTGTTCATGTGCAGAATCGAGATGCCAGCCTGGAGCAGCGCAGAATCGAGGTCGTCGGTGCTTCCGACTCGCGACAAGTAGTAGCTTTGCAATTTGCCAGATGTGCTCGAGGCTCTGGTCGTTTGACATCGATATGGTCGCGGCCCATCGCGCCCAGAAGACTTGTTCAATGGTACGATTGCATTTGCTGCTGAGAATGTCGACGTCTGCAAAGTCGATATAGCTTATGATGGCGCTGAGTAGATCAGTGTCGACCTCGGCAAGAACGAATCTCCGTAGGTCGTGCATGCCGAACATTGCCATGACCATCGGCTCCAGCTTGTCCGTTGGAAGTCGTGGTTTGCCAGGCTCATCCGCTAGAGATAGTAGGCTTTTTGCATATCCGGTCTGACCAAATGCAACAAGACCCGCGATAGCATGTGGGCCTCCTTCACTGAGGAGTGGAGGTCTCGGTCGGTTGACATAGTCTTGGAGTAAAAGATCGTATGTTTTACAGTAGTCTTCGCTCCAGAGAGAATGGTCTCTTCTTAAAGCCTCTTCCACAACTTTTCCCAGATGCTCGAGAGCAATTCCATGACCATGCCAAAGCAGTGTTTCCCATCGGCCAAGCCACAAATGCTGGAATACATTACCGTTATGAAAATAGCTTGGCAAATCAGCATCCCTATCCATGATGAGCTTCTTACCGCCAACTTTCATGAAGTCGTAGACTGTCCTGTGAAGCCAGGTGACCTTAAAAGTATGGTCATGTCGTCCATGTCTTGGTAAAATCAGCAGATCTTTGCAAGAAGACCCAAGAGAGTTGCGAAGCTTTTCCCACATCTTCTCTTTGGTCTCTGCACGCTGGGTGCCAGCCATCTGTGTGCGCCACCTGCGTTTCTTGACCACTTCGTTCACCGTTTGAGGCAGCCGACCAATGGTATCCCGGCAGAGGAGATAATAATCAAACCAGCTAGCGAGTTCGTCTGCCTGAGAATCCTCCATGTAAAGCAAAGCCAGCTTGAGGCATTGATTAGTGCGATCGCGGTATCTTGGGTTGATACGAACAATGATCTGCGAGAAAAACTCATCCTATAGTTTGCTATCAGTAGCGGTTCGAAGTGCACTGGTGTTACTTGCGAAGACCTTACAAGATCTACGGGATACTCCTTGACTCGTTCTTGAAGGTCTTCCAAGTCTTCGCCTTCTTCGAGTCCGGCCAGTACGGACTTGACAACGAGATAGACCCAGAGGAAAACGCCTTCGGCTCTTTCAACAATGAGTCGGATTATGTCATTTGTTCTCTTGTCACCCCTCGGAGGTTCTGGTCGAACCAAGGTCCACTCCTTCGACTGGTTTGCCCAATCATCGAAAGATGTCAAAGGCTTCCCCAACTCGAAGGAACAGATCTTGTCGCTTACGAAGTACTCTATATCTGGTTGCGACAGATCTTCCAGGCGCAAGTTTGGCACAGTATCTTCGTATGCTTTTAGGAAGGCGTTCCAGGGCCTAGATGCAACACAAAGCTTGATGTCAGGATTGTTGGATAGTCGATCCAGAATCGCTATCAGTTCTGTGTGACTGCCGTGATATTCATCAAGTCCATCGATGAAGATGCAGAATCTTCTGGTGCAAACGCTGGTCCTGTGTTTGGCAATGGCGTCGAAGGCCTCGAAAAGGTCCTCCATACGCCAATCTGCGGAATTTCGAGAAGAACTGGATTCCGTTGTGGACCCGAAAGCCACTGTTGCCAGAGCCCTCCGACCTCGAATGATCTGGTGCAGTATGCTTCGCATTAGGCCTTCAACGGACCTTTGAAGAGGCGTACCAGCGTACCAAAAATAGAAGTTGAGGAGGACTAAGTCATGATCGCCTGCCCAATCTTGTAGTAATTCTCTTGTTCGCTCCTGGGCATAAAGGAATTTCATTAATGTTGACTTTCCAGAGCCAGCTTTGCCCGTGATCCAATAAGTGCTTTCTCCTCTCTGCAGCCATGTCTTGAGCCCAAGGTCATCGTTGTCCAGCG
Organism: Pseudocercospora fuligena; assembly: GCA_014298035.1. NCBI lineage: Eukaryota > Fungi > Ascomycota > Dothideomycetes > Mycosphaerellales > Mycosphaerellaceae > Pseudocercospora > Pseudocercospora fuligena. Next base: position 683,340 of record JABCIY010000003.1, read on the forward strand.
CCCAGTGGTAGGTATCCGGATAAGCGTTGACGATAGAATCTTGCCGGTGGTACATGTCGTCGAAAGAGAGGTCGGCCAGCACGCGCTTCAAGGTCTCGTTATAAAATTGCAAGACAGCATTTGCCAAGAGCTTAACGCGATCAAGACTACGCGCCTCATCCATTGCAAGTGCATGGTCTGATCCTGGCGGCAGGTTCGTCCCGGCTCTTGTGAGCACTTGCTTTGCAAACTGCTTTACTGAAGCTTCCATAGCATCCAGTCGCTGGCGCATTGTCTTGCGATCTGTCGATAACTTTGTCTTTTGCTCTGTCTCCCTCTGTTTCGCTGCTTCTGCGAGCTTTCTAACATTGTCACGTTCCTCACGACCCTTTGCAGTCGTAGATGCAGGCCCTCGATAGACCGTGAAGTTTCTCTGTCTGGTGTCCAGCTCTGCAATGTCCTCAAGTAGTTTCCCTGCTTGAGTCTGGCACTCTAGCCTCCTTGCGGCAAGACTTTGCGCATCATGTGAGTCCAGAGCAAGCTCCAGGTTCGCGGAGACATCGGAAACCCAGTTTCGATCTTGTCGCAAGCGCTCGAGCTCTTTCGTCAATTTGGGAGTTGCTGGCTCGAAAAGCCTTCGCCCAGTGTCTACCACATCTGTAGCTAGACGTATAGCGAGTAAGAAGCTGGTGTAGGAGCCGAAAGCTTGTAAGACTTCGGTGCCTGAGACTTTCTCCCGCTGATATATAATGTTGACATTGCCGACATTGTATGTGTCGCCAGTATTGTAGCTATCTCCTGCGTGAAGTCTGGCCTCATTGCTGACTGTGATGTGAGAGTATTCGCTTCTCCCTTGCACAGTGATTTCGCTCATATTCGCGAATCATATAAGACCAGACGTTGCATGATATTATGTCAATGTCGCCAATGTGACTTAAGGCAAAGCATCGCAGGATCTGGAGCCGTGGAGAGCGAGGTCGTCGGCGGCATCGAGTACGTGTGAACCTTTCGCAGTGCGCATAGGTTGCTGTGGAGTGTGTATAGCTAGGGAGTATCTAGAAGGAAGGCGCTTTCTGCACGCCGGCTGAGAGGACTCATGTCAGTATTGTGTTGAACAGAAGGCTCGTCACCGAGCAGATCGAGTCGCAAGAGTCGCAAGGCTGGACGTATCTCCAGCTGCAAGCCACCATCATCGCTAATGCATGGAACGTGTCCACGTGGGCGATAGGTTTTCAGCACCGCTGAACAGAATATCATGTGTCTTCGCATCTTCACAAAGTACTGAGGCTGCAAAAGGCAGTATGTGCGATGACTGGAACATATCGCAGCGAAGATGTTGTGTGTTGGAGGTTCACGAGGCGCTGGTGAGCAAGAGACGTGTAAATATGCTGACCAAACACAATTTGAGTTTGGGGCGTGTGTGCGGCCCGAGCACTGGCACGTGAAGTACCTAGTGCTCAGGCAGTTCGACTACAATTGACCTGTAGACCTGTGTTGACATTTTTATGCAAAAATCTGAGGGCTGGTCTTTCAGAATCAGCATTTTCGTCACGCTCAAGCTTCAGACGATCTCTCACGCTTCTGGTGTCCAGACGTAATTGATCGCTCGACAAAGTCATCTTCAGGACCTCTCGAAGCTCCACGCGAGCATGGAAAACTCACCGCTCATTCACTAAAGCTGTACAGCGTTGCCCAAGAAGCTAGTGAGGGTTCATTTCGGTACACTTAACATCTGCAAACTGTGAACTAGTTCCATGGAGCCTAGCATAATCACTCAAGACCTGCAAGGCCAGGCCAAGCCTGGAAGAGGGCGGGATATGCGCATGATTGGCGCGCATGCAGAAGGTATGGCGCGTATATGTAGTGTCGGCTCTGTAAATTTGATCGAGAGGCTTTTTACGGCATTTTTGAAGGTGGTGGAGGAGAGAGCATTGTCTCTTCTGGTCGTTTTGCGCGCAAAGGAACAAGTGTGAGGAGGAACTTTGTCTGAACATGCCATTCCGTCTTGCTGGCGTCGTTATCAAGACCAAGACAGCAGCGTTGGAGATACGCTGGATGTGTCGCCACTGCAAATCTCGACCCAGCGGAGTAAGCACGTCTCGATGAAGGTCTTCGTCGACTTTTATTGTGTCCAGAAATGTTTGAGCGCACGTCCGTAACCTTGGATCGATTAGACTACTGCAATATGGTGGCTGAAACAGGCACAATCATCGCAGACACGTGCTGTGCAGCCTCATCCTCCTCCGAACCAGCATTCCATGTTTAGAACTACGGCCAAGCCGAGCAAAATCGACCACAGTGACTTGAAATGATAGGACCAAAGCTGCGAAACATGGTCAGTAAGTTTGTCGCTCGTCGTACATCGAGCCAATTCGGGATAGATGGAGCTGTCAAAGTCCTTGTTCTTCAGACGGATTGGAACAAATCTTCCGAGACTGAGTCAGGTGGAGACAGCCGTGGTGATTTCAGCTTGGCTCGTTTGGAAACATCTTGAGCAGGTCACCGCGAGAACAGAAATATCGCTGGTGAGGAATCCGGAAGGAAAGGCTGCCAGCAGTGCCCTCTTGAAGGAAGATGGAAGGATGCAGTGATTGCGGGCACCAGCGGTGCGGCGGGAACCTGCAGCAGGGTCGACGGTAGGAGGAGTTGAGATTGGCGAGTAGTCCAACCAAGCTTTTGTTAGTCGGAGGATGACCAGCATGAAGGCGCCGGCGTTGGAACGGTGTCTGTGTTTCTGTTTCTATGCTTGTTCTGGGGGCAGTGCTCTGGTGATGATCGTGCGCGCCACGAGACTGATGATCGGTGCGCCTCGAACAGATCCAGCCTTCTGCCATCTACCATCCCTCTCAAATAGACAGCCGCATCTTTCAGTCTGATGCCAGCGAATACATTCAGATACATTGTCGAAAGCTTGTGCTAAACGAGGTGTGGTAAAGGAGTCAGGATTCATTCCAAGGTAAGCCAAATTCAGAGCCCAGCAGCCCATGACGACCAGCTCTTATTGCGGACGGTGGAACTTGACCAGGATAGCCGACTCATTGTTGTCGCGTCTCCCGTTCATGCCGCAAAGTCCGTCTCGCGTGCGAGAGAACGTCGTCTCCTTCTTGGACTATGGTTGACAGTCGTGAATACAGATAGTCAAGCCAAGATACAGTGCTGGGGGAGAGTGACACGGAATACGGCACAGGCTCATGCGAGCATCGATATAAGCACAGCTGAGTGCTGACGCCTAGCGAAAGACGAAGGGGAAACGGAGGCAAATATGGCGTACCAATATCACAACAATATGTCGGCGACGTTCGTGCCTGGCGGGTTCGACGACTTCTACATGCCTAACGCCAGCCCGCCGCTGGTCCAGCCGGAGCCACAGAGGTACGATAGACATCGCAATAAGAAGCAGACGGCAATGAGAACGGATTGGCTAATATACCTTTTGGGCTGCAGAATAAACCCGGAAATGTCGAATCAGATTGCAGAAGGCATTGGCAATATGGATCTGAACAGTCGAAACAGCGATATGCCACACCTGTCGCCCTTTCCAAAACTCGTCAACCCGCCAGCGAATGTCCCACCCACTGACGATGAGTTGGAAGCACGATTGGAGAATGCGCGAACGCCTGTGCTCAACTCAAATGATCCCGAAATGCAGCTGGCGTGGGCGGCGGACGCTTTGATATACTGCGGTGTTTGCGCAGACGATGCCGAGCGAACGGCAGCCTCAAAACCACAGCAGGCACGATCGTCGACTCCGAGAATAGAACATCAGCTAAAGGTGGATGCCATGAATATTGTGACTTTCTTGGCAGATCAGCAACATCCTCGAGCAGAGTTTCTGCGGGGCATGTGGTTGGAATGGGGCAGGTTCGGCCAGCGAGAAGACAAGAAAGAGGCGTTCCGCTGCTACTCGCGAGCAGCAGATAAGGGTTATGCGCGAGCCGAATACAGGATAGGCATGTTGTACGAGTCCTACAATGATCCGATTAAGGCGCTCAAGCACTACAACAAGGGTGTCGACGCGGGAGACGCGGCTTCCTGCTATCGACTCGGCATGATGACTTTGAGAGGACAACATGGGCAACAACAGGACTGGGCGAAAGGTGTAGCCCTGATCAAGCAATCTGCAGACGCCGCGGACGAAAATGCTGCCCAGGGTGCCTACGTCTATGGTATGCTTCTAGCGCGGCAACTGCCCCAGGTCGATGTGCCTGAAGGATACCTCCCGTATGATGAGCGACAGGCGAAAGAGAATATTCAGAAAGCCGCATACATGAAATTTGCAAAAGCGCAGGCAAAGATGGGATCAGCTTATGAGCTTGGCGCACTTGGCTGCGAGTTCAGCCCGGCACTCTCGATCCACTACAACGCATTGGCTTCGAAACAAGGCGAAGCTGACGCTGACATGTCATTGAGCAAGTGGTTCTTGGTCGGCCATGAGGGCCTATTCCCGAAGAATGAGGAGCTTGCGTATTCTTATGCAGAACGAGCTGCACAGACTGGCCTACCCACCGCTGAGTTTGCCCTCGGATACTTCAACGAGATCGGCATGCACGTTCCAGTGAACCTTGATAGGGCGCTGGAGTGGTATCACAAGGCCGCGAAGCATGGCAACGATGATGCAAAAGGTCGCATTGAAGGTCTGGAGAAGAAGCAAGTGCTCTCAAGGCAAGACCACGAAAAAGTGGCTCTCAACAGGATCAGGTCACAGCATGGCTCAATGCGAGGACAGAGACCGGACAGGCTTCGTCAGAAGCAAGAGCCCAGCCTTGGATCAGTGAGCGAAGCCGCTGCTTACTCACCCTACAACAATGGCTACAACGCTGTACAGCCACCAGCAAGAGGAACGACACCTTACCCAGAAGACAATGGACCACCAAGAATCGATCCCAGACCAGCATCTGTCGCTCCTTACCCGATGGCGGACGGTCCTCCTTCGCATCTCACCACCGCGCCGAGGATAAACAGTGGCCCAGCCGGCGGCTTCTTCAACGTGCAACAACCAGGACGTCCCGCTACTGCCATGAACCAGCCTTATGATCGACCTAGCTCTGCATTCCATGTCAACCCCGACCTTCGCGCAGCGTCGACCCAGTCACTGCCTCTGCAGCCGGGTCCTGCGCAGCGACCATACACAGGCGGTCTCGCACCAGGCCCTCTACGACCACAGACTGCGCAACCCATGGCATATGACCAGCGCCACTCTTCGGCACCCGGCACTCCTGGCTTCGACGGACGTCCATTGAATCCGAATGATCCACGTGCTAGACCTGGGATGGGCGGCCGCATTGCATCAGGCCCTCCAGACATGCAAGGTCAACGTCCACCGCAAGGAAGCACGCTGCCACCTGCCCCTGGTAACATTCATCACAACCCGACTGCGCCAGCAGGCCAGACTCCAGACATTGGCTTCTCGGCACCGTTCGAGGAGCGCAAGCCCACCGTCGACCCTACTTGGAGCGAGCAGAAGCCAAGACGACGTGACCAACGACCAAATCCCACACCACAGCCCCAGTCAGCCTCACGACCCGCAACAACACGACCTGCAGGCGCAGCCCCCACTCCGCCGCAGAAGCAAAATCCAACGCAAGCCCCTCCCGCGAAGACGACACCTGCTCCCGCCAGGCCTCCAGGCAAGGGACCGAAGACATTCGATGAGATGGGTGTTGCTCCTCAGCCCCAGGACAAGGAATGCGTGAGTGCTATACCACTCGCCTCGAATCTGTGGATTTCGCTGACACTTGCAACAGGTCATTATGTAACTTTGTACATTCGCTTCTCTGATACCAAAACATCCGATACTAATCTTCATTTGAACTTGGGAGCGCGGCGTTTTGAATACCATGCCACATACCAGGCGGAGGCATTTGAAGTTGCATGTGTGTTGAAATGTGTTAGCATAGCAAGAACTGTGTGGGATGAGGACTTTTGCATATGGACATAATGCTTAAGATGGGTATTAATCAGCCGAAAAAAAAGTATACAGTGGGAAATTGTATATTCGAGTCAACGTGGCTAAGGACTCGCACAACGTCTCCAAGTCCAAGTCTTCACCAAGCCATCAGTACATCAAAACCTGTTGAGCCGCACGATATGAGCCCGGTGTTGACGCTCAAACACTCTTCAACGTAACATTCGTACCCGTGTCAGCCCACATCCCACCATTCTCCAACAAAGCAAAGGTATACTCCCCCTTCTCAACCTCCCATTCATACCTTCGATTCAAAATCTTCAAATACCGATCAACTTCCAATTCCATCTCCACAACCTCCTCTTCTCCCGGATCCAAATACACCCTTGAGAACGCAACCAATTGCTTCACAGGTTGAGAAATCGAACTCACTCTCTGTAACAAATACACCTGAGCCGTGTACGATCCCGCTCTAGCCCCAGTATTCTCAACCGTGACATGAAATTTAATCCAGGAAGTGTTGGTGAACGTCCCTTCCTCAGCTCCAAAATTCGACACCGAAAAGTTTGTATATGATAACCCATACCCAAAAGGATAAGCAGGACTAGGATCCTCATCCAAATACGCAACTTTGTGCGTCGTCGCTTTATAGTTGTAGAATGCAGGCAACTGCCCGACACTTCTAGGAATCGTAATCGGTAATACTCCTCCAGGAGTGTCATCCCCGAAAATCACATTCGCGATTGCGAGACCTCCTGCTTGGCCTCCGAAACCTGTTGATAGAACTGCTGTGGAACGATTATAGATTTCGGGGATGGCGAAGGGTCGGCCGCCGTTGAGAACTAATATTGTAGGTTTCCCGGTGTCGAGGATGGAGTTTACGAGGACGGTTTGATTTGGTGATAACGACATTGTAGCTCGATCACCGGATTCGCCGTCTGAATTCCAGGCTCCGCCTACGGAGAGGATTACGAGGTCGGAGGTTTGGGCGATGGAAAGGGCTTGGGAAACTGCGTGGGAAGGGTTCGAATCGACGAGGTTCCAGAACAGCATGATTTCTGAGTTTATTGAGTTTCGGTTTGCGAGTTTTTGGTAGAGATTGTAGGCTTGGAATTCGAGGCGGATTTTATGGGTTGCTCCGGGGACGAAAGTAAAAGGTTTTGAGCCGGGGGGTGGAGCCGTGCTGTTTTGGAGAGCGTAGGCGCGGTTGGGGATGTTGGAGAGGAAGTTGCCTGTTTTTGTGAGGGGGATGTCTACGTGGAGTTGGTCGTCGATGTAGAGCTTTGCTGTGCTGTTCCACGCGATACCGACGCCGAGCCAGCCTTCTGTTGTGATTGCGACTGGGACTGTGAGGGTACCTTCCCATACGGCGCTGAAGTTATTGCTTGGTAGGCCGGGTGGTGGGTAGAGGCCCCAGTCTCGAACAGGTACCTCCGATTTTGTGACTAGTGGTTGTGAGAAGTTTGTGTCGGCGTAGTACGTTGCGTAAAGGCTGCCAGCAGTTCCGTGGGGAGTGGAAAGATGATAGCCAGGAATTGGGACTTGATCATTCTGCACCCACGTGTTGGCTCCCCAAGCTGTGCGGAGCTCGGCTGAAGCGTTGTGGTTCTCAAAAGTCTGCTGTATGCCTTGACGGAGAGTCCATGCATTCTCAACTGGATACTGCCCAAATTGTCCAGAGTAGTCGCCAAAATTCAGATTGTCAGAGTATGGTCCGATGAGCGCTATCTTCTTTGACGACGTAGGATCTAATGGCAGGAATGAGTTTTTGTTCTCGAGCAAGACGATGCTCTTCAGCGCGGCTTCCAGAGCCAGCGGTACATGCTCTTTGGTAAGCTCAGCCGCATCAATGTCGTCTGGAATGTATGGGTTATCGAAGAGGCCAAGATCATACTTTACGCCTAGAATCCGTCGCATCTTCTCGCGTAGCGTATCCATTGCGACAGTATTATGGGCGACCAGCTCCATCGTCGAGTTCAGGTATATGTCCAGTGGGTAGTCGTAGAAGGAAACCATACCTCCAGCATTGAACCACTGCCCGATCGTGTCTGCCGCACCTGCTGATACTTCATGTACGTCGTCAAGCTCTGACATGCCAGTGTCGTCCGCTATGATGAAGCCGTTGTAGCCCCAGTCATGCAGTGCATCGTAAAGCATAGGGTTGACGTGAGATGGTACGTCGTCAACCTCGCTGTAGGCCATCATTACGCCTCCCACGCCGCCTAGGTCAACAGTGGCCTTAAATGGAGTAAGCAGATTCTGTAAAACTTCGCGATTGCCATGTCCCATCCAGGGCGCCGCATTGAGGCCACCTTGGGGGGCTCCATGAGCTGCAAAGTGTTTCATGACTGGGACAACAGTATCGTTCTCACCCCAAGATCCATTTTTAGAGAGGCCAGAAGCATAAGCGACTCCGAGGTGGCTCGTAAGGATGTAGTCCTCTCCCCAACCCTCTACATTCTTGTCAGCATGTTCCATAGGAATGCAGGGCTTGCTGCTAACCTTGACATCTACCCCACCTGGGATCTTGACATATATCGAGCACTGGAGAAAAGCAAGCATGCACGCCGATAGCACGAGCTTCGGCGCCGATCGCTCGTCCTACTCGCTGAATGATCTTCGGGTCCCACGATGTTGCCATTGTGAGAGCCTGTGGAAACATTGACTGCCTGAACGAGCCAACGCCGTGCAAACATTCGCCGGTGTGCAAGAACGGGATCTTCAAGCGGGATTTCTCCATATTAAGGGCCTGTAAACTGTTGATCTGGGTCTTGTTGAGAGTGTAGACGTCGTGTAGGAAGCCAATACCAGCACCCGGAGCGAATCTGAGAGCATGATCTGGCACTTGTCAGCGGAGAACATCTGTGTGGGTACCTCTACTGACCATAAAGCTCATTTTTGGATTGCGGACCGATCGCATCGTCACCGAAGAATAGGTAAAGCTGCAAAACTGGTCGCCAGTCATTTTCCTGCTTCTCTCAGCAGGGAAACTCAATACCCACCCATCTCTGGCACCGTCATCTGCGACACCAGGTCTTCAATGAACGCGGCCTTGTCATCTCTGATGGTCTTCGATAAGACATGACCATTGCTGGATGAGGCATGTCGAGGCCTCAGAGCAGACACGATGCCCAAGCATAGTAGCGATATTACTACCCTTGACAAGAAGAAATGCATGTTCCAATCATTAGCCGCACATACTTCGCAGCGACAGCGAGCAGCAGAAGAGAAACGACGAAATTGTACTTGACCATCTGGACCAGAATCCTACCATGCGCATGATGCGCTGCTAGCAATCATTCGACATGGCGGTGCAACAGTTGCAGTCGTGCGTCTCTTTATGGGCGGGGAGCAGTGGAGAAATGTCGATGAACCTTGCCTGGGCTTTTATCCGGGTAGCGGTAGTTATTTCGGTGCAGGAACACATTCGAAGGGCTGGCTGGCTCGACCCATCGGATCTCGGCAGCGACCCTCCGTACCAAGACATGACTTATCGGGTCTTGGTATGACCTATTAAATTCTCATCCGACCCCTTACTTCTAAACTTTCTATAATATTAACTTAATACCGCTATATAATAAAGAATACTATCGTAATACTATTATATCCTTACTAGAATATCGCTATTATTATAATAGACTTCTATCTTAAATTAGTCTACTTCTATCTATAGAACTATAAGTCCTATAATACCTACCTTACGCTTATCGCTAGAGGCTAGCCTTAGCGCCTACTAGATCTCGAATATATAAATTAACTCTATCTAATAGTATTATAATAAGATTAATATAGTATTAGACTATAGAAGTTAGAGAAAAAGAGCTAGAAAATAAGATTAAGAAGGGATTTATAGAGCTTAGCGAGGTATACTATAGATACTATAGACTATCTAGAAAGGATAGAGAGAAGTAGGATATATATTATATAAGTAAAGACTATATAGTAGTATTTAGATAAGATTCTAGTAAGATTACTAATTTAGAATAGGAAATCTTTAAGGAGTACTTTTCTCTCGTCCGCTATCTTTAGAAGAGTTACGGTATAAGGTAGCTATAGATAGATAGAGTTCTAGTAATATTATAATAGAGCTAATATTTCTTTAGATTAATAGTAAGCTATCTAAGGAAGGAAACCTAAATAACGAGTAGCTAGAATAGATATATAGTAAGTTAAAATATATATTAGTAAGATTATAGTAGGATTAATACTAGGATAGATTTCTATATAGATATCTACTCGAAGTAGCTTAAGAAAGATATAGATAAATATAATTAGAAGCTAAAGAGATATTTATAAGATTTTAACCCTACTATAAGATTACTAGAAGATAATAGTACTAATACTTTTATAGAGAGTAGGAAGCTCGAGAGTTATAATAGAAAAAGTAGACTACTAAGAATAAGTCTAATAAGATAAAAGCTAGGAAGTATATAGTAACTAAAGAAGAGTAAGACCTCTAGCTAGTAGTATTATAGCGACTTTACTAACGGGTTATAGATACGAGATAGAGGAGAATCCCTAGCCTAAGAAAGCTAAGATAGTTAAAAAGGATAAGGCTAATAGAGATAAGTCTAGAACTCTAGTTAAGAGAATTCTACTATAAGTCTATTAAAAGACTATTAAGACCTTTAAGGACTATAGCGTAATCGATAGTAGAGACGCGCTTAATAAGATCTTAAAGCTTTATAGCTTAAAGAAAGTTAGTAAAAATAAGATATTCTAATTAGATTACGGCGAGATTCTAGAAAAGATAAAATTAGAATAGGATCCTACTTAGATCCTATATAAGAAGCTTTACTAAGTATTAATATAGAAAGAACTAAGAAGATTACTTCTAAGAGTAAGTAAGTATATTTCTTAGATTTTTATCTTCCTAGCTCTACTAAGCGAGATTCTAGTAGTATTATAGAGATATTCTCTATAAGAATAATATTTCTATAATCTTACCTAGATCTCGTCTAGTAGCGTTAATCTATATATACTAATTTACTTAGACCTCTAGTTATCTCGAGCGACGAATCCTCTAATAATAGATATAAGAAAGAATCCGAACTCTTAGTCTCTAGAAAATCCTATAAGAATACTTTTATAATATAGCGAGATCTATATAAATCGATAATCGAGTCTAATAATAAGTCGAGCGACGAGAAATCTAAATCCTTAGACTCTATAGAGTCTAAGGACTTAGACTTAAGGAAACCTTACTATAATCCTACTAAAAGATATCTAAATAAAGAAGGAATATTATAAAGTACTAATAATTATAGATAATAAAAAGGATTACTAAAGGCGGCTAAAGAGATACTCTTATAAATATAAGTAAAATCTATCTAGATAGAGATATAACTATCTATTAATTATAATATAGGCCTAGTTCGATAGAGATACTAATTAGGCTAAGTCCTATAAAGAGTAGACTAGTCCGGTCTATAATCCTATTAGAATACTATTACAAGATCTTTCTAATCTAATTATAGCTAAAGATTAGCCTTACCTAAGCCGAAGCTTAAATTACTATAGTCTAAGAAAGATAAGATTAACTATCTAGTAGCGATAAATATACTATATCGAAACGGTTTATTAATAACCTATTCTTAATACTTCGAGAATAGATATAAGAGCGATCTTTATTATAGCTATCTTTACTAGCGAAACTTTAAAGGAGTAACTAAGTATAATCTTTATAATTAAGCTTTACTTTATAGGATTCTAGTAACCTTAAAGTTACTTTAAGATATAGTTAGATATAATTAATTTTACTAAGGTTTAACTTTTAGAAATTAGGATTTTATAAGAGACTTTAAGAGTAATCTCGCTATAAGGCTATTAGGATCCTACTATAAGAGTAGATCGTCCTACTAGGCTTATTTCTAGCTTATAGCTAGAAGCTACTCTTAGTATCTATAAGATCTCGAAGATATAAGTTAACTCTACGAGGCGATACTATAATAAGATTATAGCGATATTACTATAATATTCTAAGGAGGATAAAGATAGGATATCTAGTTAGAGAGGACTACTAATAGTTTATAAAAATAAAATACTACTCTAGTAGGATAGTAAGAAGGAGAGTAAGTAGTAGGATATATAATATATATATAAAGGCTATATAGCGATATTTAGATTAGATTATAGCGAGGTTACTAGTCTAGGCCTAGAAACTTTTATATAGCGCTCTCTTCTCTTCTATTTCTTTAGAAAAGTTTATAGTATAAGATAGCTATAGATAGATAGAGTTCTAGCGATATTATAATAGGATTAATATTTCTGTAAGTTAATAGTAAGCTATCTAAGGGAAGAAATCTAGATAACTAGTAGCTAGAGGAGGTATATAGTAAGAATAAATATAGAGTAGCGAGATTATAGTAGGATTATAGCTAGGAAAGTCTTTTATTCGAAAATCTAATTCCTAAAGCCGATAGGAAAAGTAAGAGAGTAGCTATAAGAAATAGAGAGATTAGTCTAAAAATCTAATCCTACTAGAAGGTTACTAAAAGATAGTCGAGCTTATATATCTATAAAGAAGAGGAAGCTTATATAGAGCTATAGAGAAAGCGGAATACTAAAAATAAGACTAAGTAGATAAGAGCCGGGGAGTATAAAATAACTAAGAAAGAGCGAGACTCCTAGCTAGTAGTATTATAGCGATCTTATAATAGGGTTAAGTATATCTCTCGGCTTATCTAGTCTACTTAAAAGAAAATTACCTTCTAAGTTTCTAAAGTATAAGAAGAAGCTAAAAGAACTCTTCTTAACCCTATTTAGCGAGATTATAGTAGTATTCTTATAAAGCTAGTAAACTAGAGAGAGATAGTTAGTAGTATAGAGTAGCTCGATAAGATCTTAAAGTATTCTAACTTAGAGGAAGTTAATAAAGATAAGATAAGCTTATTAGGAACTAGTAGGGTTATAGCGAGGTTAAGGCTAGGATAGCGTTCTTCTCGATTCCTAATCTACCTCTATTCTTAAGAGCCTATATAGTCCTAAGTAAGAATCTAGCTATATTATTTAAATAAGCTAGTTTCTAGTATTTCGCTTATACTAGCTCTACTAAAAGATCTTCTAGTAAGATTATAGTAAAATTCTCCTTCCCTACTCGATATTAATAATCTATTCTAGAGTAGTTTCTAATATCTTACTATAATCTTAAGTTTATACTTTTCTATCTTTAGCTTTCTTTCTTAATTTTTAAGCTCTAGCTTTCGAGTCTTAGCTTATTAGCGCTCTAGCTATAGTTATCGCTCTATAGTATTAATATAAGATTATAAAGAGATTATAGAGGTACTATATATAGATCTAGACTCGATTATAATAGAAGGCGTAGTTAGAACTAAGGAGCGAGATCGCTAGCTAGTAGATAGTAGTATTATTATCTTATTTCCTTTAAGATTAATTATATTATAGTTTTACTTTATCGGTATTTTTACTATAAAGTATTAGTAGAATATAATCTAGTTAGAATATCGTTATTATATTTTAGCTATAGTTCTCGAGTATATCGAGTAGTACTATTATTATTATAGAAGCCTTATTATATACTATTTATTTCTCGGCCCTTAAAGGTCGATATAATTTATTTATCTAGAATACGAGTCCTATAAGCCGTTAGTATTATATTCTAGAGGCCTTATAGTAGGGTTATACCTCTTAATAGTAATAAGTAGGTTCTTCTATATTCTAGTATTATTAGACTATCGCTCTATAGACTCTATAGTATTAGAGTAATTTCGAATACTCTTAAATATATTATAGTCTATTTATAATTAGATTATATTTATACTACTTCGGATATTCTCCTATAGTATATATAGTATCTAGTTTCTAATCTTCTCGATCGGATATTCTAGAGAAACGTTAGTAAAGCCTTCTAAATACCTTTAAGTAGAGTTAGATATCGTACTCGTAAGTTAAAGAATAATCTCGATATACTACTCCTTAGTATTTACCTATATTAACCTATTTATAAGATTATATATATTACTCTAGACCTAGCTAGTAGCTCTCGTAATAGACTAAAGGAAATAGACTTAATAGTAGATAATAGTTATCCGGATATATTCTTCTACGGATTAGTAGAGTATAATATCTAGCTTACTAAGATATAAACCTAGTCCTAATCTATTAGTAAGATCGTTATATCTAGATAGTATAAGCTTTACTTTTAGCTTACTTCGTACTTATATCTATTATAATAGCCCTAATTCTATCGCTATAAATATAACCCTAATAGAGTTATTATCCTATTATAGTAAAGATATATTAATTAAGGTAGTTAAATACGCGGTCGTATATCTCTATTATCTTATCCTATATAAAGATATAAGTAAAGATAATATCTAGCTATAGTAAGTCTATCTAAAGGGGTTATAGTAGTATTAAAACCTACTTCGATTTTACTTCTCGTTAAACTTTATAAAGATAATCTTATTTAGAGACTTCTATTAGATTTATTTCTAGGATATATTAACCTCGAAGTAACTAGCCTATAATAGCGCCTAGGCCTATTCTTTATAGAAGTAGATAACTATAAGGTTATTTTAGCTATAATATATAGTCTAGATATATTACTAACTAAGTATTAGTAGTATTAAATAAAGTTCTAACTATATTATAATAGGATTTAGGTAGGATTAGTTATTTCGTCTAGATAATAATCCTCTTTTATCTTCTCGAATATAATACTAGCGATCTAAGTATCTTTAGGATAGATTATTATCCGCTAATAAGTAATCTCCGCTAAGATCCGATCTAAGTTTCTAAGGCTCTTATAAAGATCTACTAGATAGGTTACTCTATAGTTACGAAGATATATCTATAGGATCTTAGACTACTTAAACTTAACTAGCGAGGTTTAGGCGGTATTTATATAGTCTTATAACGTTCTCTTACTAAAGGAAAGATCTCTAATACTATAGATAATAATAAGATATCTAAGGTCCCTTAGAACGTCTTATAGTATCTTTATTATAAGAGGCGGTATATATATATACTAATCCCTTAAGATCTAGATTATATAGGGATAGCGTTCGAGATCCTATAGTATAAGCTTCTATATTACTATAGTATAGCTTATAACTATTATAGATCCCGAACCTTAGAAGTAATTATTACCTATATTATATTAATATCGCTATAATACTACTAGGCTAGATTATTTACTATAATATATTATCTTAGTATTAACTTATTTAAACTAGAAGTATTCGGGTCGGTAGATATATAATCGTTATAAGAATAGGTTCTAAAGATATTCGAAATTAATCTAATTTCTATACTAGAAAGTAGTAAAGAAATAGTCTCGCTTATTAGATATATAAGGAAATCTATTAGTATAGTAGATAAAGATATTATATTCGCTAGTAAGCTAAGTTATTAGTATAGTATTATAGTAGGGTTTAGACGAGGTTTTATATTAAGACTAGTAAATTATTTAAATATTAGCTAGTAAGATCTCTTTTATAGAAAATAGATAGTATTCTAAGTAAACTTTATTCGAATACTAGCCTATTTCCTAGTACTAATTAGCTAATCTCGCTAGAATACTACTATAAGATAACTATACTATATTACCTATCTCTTCGTTAGATCTAGCTCTATTATATCTCTACTCTTAGCTTACTTTTCCTTAATTATTAGCTAGTAGTTTAGAGATATCTTATAGTATAGTAGAGTTCTTAACCTATCCTAAATATATTAATAATATTATATACTATTAGAATATATAGTCTAGTTAGTAACCTAGTAAGAGATACTAAGATAGGCTAGATTATATAATTATAATTATATAACTAATCTAAGCTAATACCTTTTAGGTTTAGCCCTAACCTATAGAAAACAATAATATACTTACTATTCCTACTTTAGCCCCTACTATTCCTTATAGCTTCTATTATGGTTTATAATCTATTTATACCTATCGGCCCTCCTTAGCTCGATAGGTTATAAACCCGGGTTTGTAACTATAAGGTAGAAGACTAAAGTAGTATAGGTTACTCCTAAACCTATAAGTCTAGTCCTAGAAGGAAGAGGCAAAATAGGAGAGGGAGACTCGAGGTAGACCTATATATATTATATAAAGAAGCTCTATATATATAAGCTATAAAAGAATCTAGTAAGGTATACTTACTTAAAGCGTATTAGATTACTTAGAGTATAAAGGGAATAGATAAGCCTAAGTCTTAAGTACTATTAGATAAGCCTTAGATTTAGTACTTAGTACTACTAATACCCTAACCTATAGGTTATAATAGTTAGGAAGGACTTAAGGAAGTTATTAGCCCTATAGAGTAGGAATCTATACTAAGTTTTTAGTAACCTTTAAAACTAAGAGGCTTAGTAGAGCTAGGGATCTATAACTAAGGAAGACAGCTATCTAGAAACTATTATTTTTAGACTAAAGAAAGAGCTTGTTTCTAGAGTTTATTTAGATTTAATTTATAGAAGAAATTATAGATTAAGAAGGAGGAATTAGTAAAAGAAGGGCTATACTAATCTTAATAAGAGAGAATTATAAATTATAGTTTAAGATAATTAGGATATATCTAATAAAGCTAAAGGTTAAATAGATACTAGATAAAATAGTCCTTAGTACCCTAGTATCTATACTATCTAAGTATATCTTAATAATATTATTAGAATTACTAGACTAGTTAATTAGAAGAGCAAGTTATAAGGTTTATAATACAATAGTATTATATAAAATATTTATCTATATTTTAGAAGATAACTAGGATAAATATTAAGAGCTTAAATATATAAGATATCTATAGATATAGGTAAAAGGAAAATATAAGAGGAAGCTTTAGGTAATAGAAAGAAGCTTACTCTAATAGTATACTAATTTTAGTATAGAAGAAGGCTAAATAGTTAATAAAGTATAGTAAAGCCTAAGTAGTATAGCTAGGAAGGTAGTATTAATCTCTCTATAGTTTAAGGAAATTAAGACTAAGGAGAGAAGGATTTAATAGCTTCTAGTAGCCCTTCTAGAATTATTTAGTACTATTAGGAATAGAATAGATCTAAGATAGGACCTAAGCCTATAAGATATTCTTAGTATCCTAAGAGAAAAATAGGAATAGATAATAAGATAGAAGATAGCTATATTTACTAAGAAAAGAAATTAGATAAGTAGGGATTTATTATATTTCCTGTTAGAATATACAGTCCAGTTGGTAACCTGGCAACGGATGCCAAGGCAGACTGGATTACATGATAATGGTCATGTGACTAGTCCAAGCTGACACCTTTCAGGTTCAGCTCCAACCTGTAGATAACAACAACACACTTGCTGTTCCTACTTTGGCCCCTACTACTCCTTGTAGCTTCTGTTGCACTTTATGATCCATTTATACCTGTCGGCCCTCCTCAGCTCGACAGGTTATGAGCCCGGGTTTGCAACTACAAGGTAGAAGACTAAAGCAGTACAGGTTACTCCTAAACCTATAAGTCCAGTCCTAGAAGGAAGAGGCAAAACAGGAGAGGGAGACTCGAGGTAGACCCACACACATTGTACAAAGAAGCCCTGTGCATATAAGTTGTGAAAGAACCTAGTGAGGCACACTCATTAATGCATGTTGGATTGCTAGAGTGTAAAGGGAACAGATAAGCCTGAGTTTTGAGCACCTTTGGATAAGCCTCAGATTCAGCACTCAGTACAGCCAATACCCTGACCTGTTTGTAACAGTCAGGAAGGACTTGAGGAAGTCATTTGCCCTACAGAGCAGGAATCTGTACCAAGTTTTCAGTAACCTCAAAAACTGATAGGCCTAGCAGAGCCAGGGATCTGCCAACCAAGGAAGACAGCCATCCAGAAACTGTTATTTTCAGAGTAAAGAAAGAGCTTGGTTCTGGAGTTTGTTTGGGTTTGATTTGCAGAAGAAATCATGGATCAAGAAGGTGGAATTGGCAAGAGAAGGGCTGCACCAATCTTGACAAGAGACAATTGGAGAATATGGTTCAGTCTCCAGGAGAACAACCTTGAAGGAAAAGATGTATATTGGGTCATCTCTGACTCATGGACACCACAAGCATCAGAAGAGAGTACTCCTACTCTTCAGGGACTCAGGCACTCTAGGCACAGCCCAGAGTGGAGGAAGGCAAATGCAACAGCCAGGTATGAGCTGTTTATCTGTCTTTCTGAAGATGATCAAGAGGAAATCCTTGAGGACAAGAATGCTACAGATGTTTGGACAAAGATGAGGTCCAAATACAGCAAGGTGTATACTGCACACGCTATGGCAGTTGTGAGGGAGTACATTACCTTCAAGATGTCAGATGAATGGACAATCAGGAAGGCTTGGGTACATCTTGGGAATCTTGGCAGAAGGATTGCTGAGATAGACCCAAAGGAGAGTCACTACAAAGAACCAGAGAGGAAGATAAAACACCTCCTGGATGCTCTCCCATCTGAGTACCAGAGTACAAAAGATACTATCCTGGCCCAAGCATTTATGACACCTGACCAGGTGCTTATGCTCCTAGAGTCACATGAAGCAAGATTGCAAGAAGACAGTGGGACAGCTATGTTTGCCAAGAGAGGTTATCAAGCAGGAAGCAGTAAAGACCTATTATGCTTCCTGTGTGAAGGGAAGCATTGGGTCAAGGAATGCCCCAGCCTAGACAAGGCAAAAGCAGCTGTCAGACCAAAGCAGAGCTACAGGATAGCAAAGAAACAATCCCCATCCAGGGCCAGGAGGGGATCTTCACCTGACAAAGAGCAACTGAAAGAGATGGTGAAGAAACTGAGCCTGAAGATACAATCCCTAGAAAAGAGATCTAGGAAGCCATCTTCCAAGAAAGCCTATGCAGCACAAGATGCAGAGGCATCCTCTGAATCATCTCCTCCACCTGAGGAAGAAGATATTGATGAGGTAGCTCATTCAACTGTGGAGGCAAAAGGCAAGTACAAGCTATCTGAATGGCTGCTTGACTCTTGTGCTTCTGCCCACATGACTGACCAAGAATCACTCTTCAGAGACCTGAAGCCTCTCGAGAGGAAAAAGTGGATCAAGGTTGGGGGTGGCTACTTGACAGCTACACATGTTGGGAATGCAGTAATGGGTGGAAGGAAAGGCAAACAGATTGTATTGAAAGGTGTTCTCTTTGTACCTGGGCTTGGAGTCAATCTTGTTTCTTGGAACCAATTCAGCAAGCAGTTCGGTGTTCAACCACCAAAATTCACACTTCATTCACCTGATGGAAGGCCAGTTGTCCAGACAAGGCTTTCAGGAGGAGTACCATTCATTGAAGAAATCAGCCAAGACCTGGATGAACTTGCATACATATGCATTCCCAGGATTCAGTGAATGAAAATGCCTGTGCATTTGCAGCTCAGACTGACCAGGATCAGTGGGAGCTGTGGCATAGAAGAGTTGGACACTTTGGAGAAGGACTAGTAAGAGACCTTCACAAAGTAACTGACCTGAAGGACAAAATTCCTGTCCCTGCAAAGCATCAGCCTTGTAGAGTGTGTTCTCTAGCCAAGATGAAGAAACACAGAGGCAAGGAGACTGAGAGGAAGCCTGCCAGGCTCTCCCTTGTTTCAATTGATATCTGTGGACCATTGCCTGTTTCAAGGCTTGGTTTCAAATGGTGGCTTGAGATTGTTGACAACTTCTCAAGAAAGAAGTGGACCAGTCCACTAAAATCAAGAGAAGATGCAGCAGACACCCTGCAGGAATGGAAAAGAAAAGCTGAACTGCAATCAGGGAATCAGCTTCAGGCAGTAAGAAGTGATGGAGCAAGGGAATTGCTTTCGTTACTTAAGCAGTGGGAGAAAGAATCTGGAATCTCCTACCACACAACTGAGGCATACAACTCAATCCAAAATGGAGTTGTAGAAAGGTCAATCCAGACATCTGAAGAACATGTTAGGGCCATGCTTGAAGATTCAAATATGCCAGTTGAATTCTGGCCAGAAGCATTGGATGCCTGTACTGTTATAAGAAATGCCCTACCAAATGGGCCAGATTTTGATGGATTCAAAGTTTCACCTGATGAAGCTTTCACTGGAAAGAGACCTTCTGTATCACACTTCAGGGTTTGGGGATGCAAAGCAGTTGTGTATATGGATGCCAAATCTCAGCCAATTGGGATGAGATCAGACAAGCTAATGAACAGGGGAAAGAATGCTGTGTTCATTGGATATGTGCCTGATACATCCAAGATGTGGCTGTTCTGGGAGCCTGACATGAAGGCTATAAGGGCTCACAACAATGCTGTCTGGTTTGAGAATGAGAAAGGAGGGGATATGACCTTGAATGTTCCCAGACTCAACCAGCCAAGCCAAGCCCCAGCAAGAAACCCAGTTGGCAGACCAAGAAAGGAGAAACTGGATCTGAAACCATTACATGTTCAACTGCCTCCACCACCAAAGGACATTAAGCAATATCAGGTGATAGCTGATCCAGAAGAAGAAAACAAGAATGAAAAACAGCAGGCTCCTAATCAGAGCCAAGAGAAACCTCAGCAAGACAACCAGAATGTCCAGGCTCAGGAGGGGAATTCAAAGAGAAGAAGATCAATTTCTGATGAAGGGTTAAGAGAAGAAAGAGTTCATAGTATGACCACAAGATCAACTATGCAGAAAAGACCAAGAGAATCAGAGGATGAAGAACTCCCTGAAGCAAAACATCACAGAGCCTTTATCTGTATGATGAAAGACCTGGATCCAAGTATGAACTGGACAGAAGAACTTCTAGGGTGTGTCTATGAGGTTGCATTCCCTGCTTTTGCACCAGGGATTGCACAAAGACAGGAGGTTCCAATTCCAAGAACCTACCAAGAGGCAATACAAGATCCAAAATGGGGTCACATGTGGGAAGAGGCAATCCAGAAAGAGCTGATTGCACTTGGAAGCAACCATACCTGGGATCAGGTAGTTCCACCAAAAGGAGCAAACCTGGTTACCTCAAAATGGGTGTTTGATGTGAAGAGACTAATCAGTGGAGCAATTGACAAGTTCAAAGCAAGACTGGTTGCAAGGGGTTTTTCCCAGAAATTTGGGGTAGATTTTCAGGAGACATTTGCACCAACAGTAAGGCATGACACACTCAGGGTGTTTATGGCTGCTGTATGTGAGAAAGACCTGGAATTGCACCAAGTGGATGTGAACAATGCATTCACTGAAAGTACCCTACAGGAAGATATCTTCATGATTCCCCCACCAGGAGTGGAAATCCCACAAGGTATGGCTCTGAAAATCCTGAGGAGCTTGTATGGCCTGAAACAAGCAGCAAGAGACTGGAACAAGCTATGTGTCTCAAAGCTGGAGAAAATGGGGTTTTACCAATCAGAGGTAGACCCATGCTTGCTCATTCACAAGGGCAGGAACCTGATGGTTTTAACCCATGTGGATGACATTCCCATTGCAGCACCAAAACTGGAAGATGTTCTCTGGTTCAAGAAAGAACTGGGCAAGGTGTTCAAAATCAAAGACCTGGGTGAACCAACCAAAATTCTTGGGATGAAGCTTACCAGAGACAGAAAGAATGGTACTCTGAAGCTTGACCAAGAACATTATATCCAGGAAAGCCTTGCAAAGTTTGGAATGACCAAAGAAATGGCCCACCCAACCTTGTCACCTCTTGACAACTATGAGAGTCTGAGGAAATCTGACTTAGATGAAGAGAGATGTGACAAGACAGAGTACCAAAGCCAAAATGGTACATGGATGTGGCCAATGACCATGACAAGACCTGACATTGCTTTTGCCCTTGGAAGACTTGGATCATATGCATCAGATCCATCCAAGAGACACCTAAAAGCACTCAGGAAACTGGCTAGATACCTGAGATCATTCCCAAGCCTGGGTTTGATGTTCAGAAGGGGAGGAGGAAAGCTGATTGGATATTCAGACTCTGATTATGCAATGGACAAAGCTGATAGAGTCTCAATCCTTGGAAGCATCTTCTTTCTCTGTGGATCACCAGTTTCTTGGATGAGTAAGAAGCAAAAGTCAGTTGCTACATCAACTATGGAAGCTGAGTACATGGCAATGAATGCATGTGCAAAGCAATCTCAGTTCCTTGCAGCACTCCTAAGGGAGATGGACTGTGCATGGTTAGTGGGAGAATGTTCATTTCAACCACTGATCAAAGGAAATTCTGATACAGTGAATGAAATCAGACCTGTTCAGATTATGGGTGACAACCAGGCAGCTTTGACTCTTGTCAAAGATGCTCATACCCATGAGAGATCAAAACATATTGATATTAGCTTCAACAAGGTCAGAAATCTTTGGTGGCAAAGAAAGATTGCAGTGGAATACACTCCAACAAAAGAGATGGTAGCTGATGGCCTGACTAAGCCAAAGACAGGGCCACAGTTCCAGCAATTCATAAGGCAATTACAACTTGCATAAAAGGCAACAAAAGTGCCTGCTCAAAGGCGATCAACGCCGTTGAGCAAACAAGATACCAGGCCTGAGAATTGAACTCAGCAGATTGGATACACTGTGCCAATCTGGAAGCCATTGCACCTGATTGGCTGACCTGGAATCTTTCCTGAATATGAATGCAAGCAGGATACAGTGGTTCAAAAGGAAAGACAAAAGAATGTGATAGAAACAGATCATTGGGATTTGTTCTACCACATTGATTCCAGATCAAGGAATTGAACCTTGCTGGTTGGATACACTGTGCCAACCAGGAGACCACTGCATCTGATTGGCTGATTGAAATTCTGAATTGCATATGTTTGTTCGGATTGGACTCAGAGACCAACTGTTCTGAGTGGGAGTGTTAGAATATACAGTCCAGTTGGTAACCTGGCAACGGATGCCAAGGCAGACTGGATTACATGATAATGGTCATGTGACTAGTCCAAGCTGACACCTTTCAGGTTCAGCTCCAACCTGTAGATAACAACAACACACTTGCTGTTCCTACTTTGGCCCCTACTACTCCTTGTAGCTTCTGTTGCACTTTATGATCCATTTATACCTGTCGGCCCTCCTCAGCTCGACC